>OY720397.1:4800000-6000000 GCA_963082905.1 Oligia fasciuncula
ACGGTGAGCTACCCATTACTCTCCGCCCGCAGGCTCGCGCTGCTTGGCGGGATGAGCTGGACTTTTTTGAAGTAAAAACTTCTTCAGGCGCGTTGGACATTTTCTGAGATGGGAAAAAACCATTAAACACGTGACACTATTACCGTAACCGACACCTCTGTTTTAAGTTTTGGCCATTATAAAGACATCAACGCGCGGTACATTTTCTTTGAAATAATGACCTTCAAACATATTTATAAAATTACTGTGCTTTTTCAAGGTTTGAAATGAAATGAAATGAAATGATTTTATTTTTTTGTATGTAGGTTTGTACAAACACTTTAACACGTCAGTCATGTTTTTTATAACTAGATGAAGTTTCACTTCTGACGGCACTCCTGGAGTGCCACTGTTTTTTACCATTGGCAACTCTGTACAGAGAGAAAGAAAGAAAAAAGTTTATTTGGACACAGTTCGTGAAACACAAAATACAAAATTAAAAAAAAAACAATGTTACAACAACAATAGTGTGTGCCTCACGGTTGCGCCAAAGAGGTTCATTTGCCTCTTCTTCCACTTCTCTCTGTCCTTTGCCCAGCAGTGGGACAATACGGGGTAATAAAAAAAAGTTGATACTTGTGGAGAAAAAGCGAAATACAATTACGCAAGAAATGCACTCAGTTTGAATATATTTTTTTTTACGTTTTTAGGTATTTTTTTTTTTTACAAAACAGGTACTATATTGAAAAATCGAACATTTCCGAATCTAAGTAGGGCCGACACTTTTTAGTTAACAACAGAGGTTTTTAGACCAAGCTAACACAACACGAACATACGAGTAACAACTTTCACAATCAGCCTATAATGTTCCCACTGCTAGGACACAGGCCTCCTCTCAGTAAGAGGGAGCAGGCTGTAATCCACCACACGGGCCCAGTGTGGGTTGGTGGATGTCACATGTCTTGGACATGCCGCCGGTTCCCTCACGATGTTTTCTTTCACCGTTTTGAGAGCAGTGCCAGTGGTGATGAAATAATTTACACAAAGTAAAGTGCCTGACTGGGTTCCAACCTACGACCTACAACTCTTAAGTCGCGGCCATTTCCACTGGGCCACCACTGCTCTCATAACAACTTTAATAGGATTAATTAATTAAGAATAAAGTAAATTGATTCCTCTTTAGAAAATTACTAAAATCAGACAATAATAAAATATAGTTTCCGTAAAAGACGACCCAACAAATGAACTACATAGTTACGGTACCATACATTTTGATCTATTATTCCCAAATGAACGTGAATAATCCATACTAATATTATAAATTCGAAAGTAACTCTGTCTGTCTGTATCTTACCTTTTCACGCCTAAGCCACAGAACGGATTTCGATAAAATTTCGCAGAGAGATAGATTGCATCCCGGGGAAGGACATAGGACAGTTTTTATCGACATACCTCGCGGGCGAAGCCGCAGGCGGAAGCTGGTATATTCTAAATGACTTTCAACCGTCATCGGGGGCAAGTCGCTCCACAAACTAGTGATCACCATTATCGAATTGCGATCGAGTCAATGTCAAGACCATCGGAACGTCCTAGGGTTGCCACATACCGAATTTATATTTGCTGAAAATGTGCTATCAAAAAATAGATATTGGGAAGCGCCAGAGTAACCCGCTAAATTAAAATTTTCTTACGTTTTTTGCAATTTGTAGGTCAGTGTCAGGTGGTATGTCGAACAAAATATGATTCGTGACCGTAACAAGTATGTATTTACTGAATTATAATCATTAAAATCATCAATATAACCCTCTTAGTTCATATAACCCTATTGATTGATATTTGAAAAACAATTGGTAGGAATTGCCAATTTTTCTGGTGTTTGTTAAATGGAATCAGAATATTTTTTTTTAACGAATCGTCAATTTAAAACATTTTTAACATCAAATAAACATTTTGCAATTAAGTGCCAGCCCTGAGCATGAGTGCGCGTGCACACGCCATTTCCATCAACTAATTAAAGCATCCGCAACACTATTCATAAACGCAATGCTTTCTCTAAGACAACCGCCTACCATTCAAATAGCAACCTTAGTTCTACGTTGTTGGAGTGGAAAATAAATAGTTGATGAGTAATAAAGATTCAATTGAGATTTAAGGAAGTTAAGATTTAGATGTCACGAGACTCTTCTATTTGTTTCTCTTAGTTAGAATGTGTATTTATGCGATCGGGGTAAAGATAGATGTTTAATGTTCTTTTGAAACGGTCTTCACGATATCTTTTGAACGGTATTGACGTAAGAGTGACGTAATCAATGATGGAACATTGTTTTAGGGATGTACCCGAAGATCATGCGTGCATGTAATGTTACGTCGTATCGTTTAGGTGTAATTTTTTGATAAAGGCAATAGGCCAATTCAATGTTCCAATGTGTTGTTTTTTGTTGTTGTACAATGTTGTTCAAACAACAACTTGTTGTATGCTGTGTTTCTGTTTTTTTATTATAGTTTTAAGGTGTTTTTGTTTTATTGCTAACCCGCTTAAATGTCGAGCCCGTGGGAATATCGGGATAAAAAGTGACCTATATGTTAATCCAGGGCGTCAGCTACCTCCATACATAATTTTATCAAAATTGGTCCAGCCACTTGAGCGTGAAGTAGTAACAAACATATAAACACACACACACACGCAAGCACTCACAAACTTTCGCTTTTATAATAGATATCAGTGTGATAAACACATTTTTCTTTTTTTCTTTCAAAGGTTTGGCTTGGTGTCTACACTCACCATTCACTGGTAAGTACTTATATCATTCAGTTTTTTTAGTAGCTTCTTTCAAATTAATGATAGACCCTTGTAAGATTCCTAAAACAAGATCCCTAAAAGGCTTACAGGCAGTTTTTCTGATACTTGAATCCCCCATTAGAAAATAAATAAACATTTGCAAATACTTTAAGCCGAGTCTTCAGTCTGAATACAATCATGTCGGATGTTAATAAAGTTCTTTTGTATACAGAAACAAAAGCCTCAAATATTTTTTTTTTGTTTCAATTTCAAAAGTGGCCCAGTTTATCCGCGTATTACGGTTTCCGTCAGTCCCCGACACTCACGCAGGAGTGACAGGCAGTTGGCCTAAAGTCTGTTAATGACATGTGTCGGCTGATACGCAGGGAGGGAAATATCAACCCTTTTCGATGTTGGTAACAGACTGTATTGTATATTTTTAGGGGTAGGCAGAGATCCATTTTTTTTGCTATCAAGATTTAATGCTATTAGGGATTGTTTTCTAAGTAAAGAAAACAACACATTTCAACGAAACCCCCAAACGGCTGGTTGACACTTCTTGTGACTTTTATCTTGGTCAGAAGCTCAGCATTGCCATACAACGTGGTAATTCCGCCAGTCTTTTGGCTACATTACCGGTCGACAGCGATGCGGGGGAATTTTTCGACTATATATTTTAGTTAGTTATTAGTTTTAGTCATGTTAGGTATTTTTTTTTTATTTAGCCTGCTGGAGCAAAAGCCTTTGCTCAGGTTAGGTCATTATATTTAAATAGTTTTTAGTTAATTTACGGCTGATTTTTCCGATTCCGATTTCTCCAGAAGTGAGCGTGGAGTGAGCCGTCAATAGTATAAATTCTTAGCAAAAACAAACTCACTTCACCTAAGTTTTCAGGGTGAGATTTGACCGGCTGTGTGTGTTTTATTTATCAAAATAAACGGGTTCGATACCTGGCTAGAAATATTCTTTTTCTAAAAATCCAATGATGCAGTTTTAATTTTCATCTAAATCCCAAGTTTTCATCAAGTTTCGGATTTGGCCATCCACGCCCACTTGAAAAATTCAACCTGCAGGTATATCAAAGCTAACTGTAGGTACCTGATTTACAACCAAAAGTAAGGTATTTTGACTTAGACCATTACCGGCACAGCCAAATTCGTTCGTTACACTAATACGTACTATTTAACATAATAATATGAACATCATACTTCTGAATACACACACATACATCTTCATACATATTCCGGGAATGTTTGATAATCTGGATAAAGACTCCAACTCCTACAAATTAACGTAGAGGCAAGAAATAAAGTTCCTAAATACACGTTTTAATTTAAGTATACAAGTTAGCAAAACAGACATATTTAAAGCCGAAAGCGCAAACAACCGCTCCGTACATTAACTAACATAACATTTAATGTAATAATAAAGGCAGGAGAGGAATATTAATACGGCGGTCGTTAGATGCCATATCCTCGTTCTGCGACTAATGTCACAGATTTGGAAGTAAATGAAGAGCTATTAACACACTTATCTCGACCCCAGAATCTAGCTCAAGAAATTGAGGAAATGTGAAGAGACGATGACTGTAGTTATAGGCTCGTCAGTGCTATATTTTGTGAATTGTTTTTAGATTTTATGTATTTTATGTATTTTTTTTATTATTTTTTTACTCTTTCACAAGCTGTCTACATCTCTCTATTTATTGTCCTATCGCAGGTATGCTAGAAAAGATTTCTTATGAAATAAGCATCACCTTTGTATGTACCTATTTTTCTGTTGTTCTGTTTTTTTTTTCTTGTCTGTTTATTTAAGTGTGTACAGTCACGAGCACCAATATGTCAACACTTGGCAACTTTAAATTCGCGATTTTCTCACGAAATAAAGATTGCAACGAAAAATACTATGTTCATTCTATTATAAAATTTCATTCAAAAATAAAGGACAAAATCGAATTTGACAAAGCCAAGTGTATACATACTTTTGCTCGTGACTGTACATAAATGGTTAAATAAATAAATAAATGACTCTAGTTTGGAAATAGTTAATAAATAAAGTAACTAATATTTTTTTAATAATAATATTAATTCACACAAAGATTAATTAAAAAACCACTTAACGAGAAGAGCATTAAGTAAAGCTGCGTTTTGCTAATTGTGCATTGTAGCAGCTATGGACTCAGTGCACCCTATAGGATATAAAATATAAACAACCTCCTATAAATCAGTTACAATGTAGTTATTTGTTGTAAAAGATATTGAGTCGCATTTGTTAACACTAGGATCTGACCCCAACCTCGTTTATTTATTTTTTGCTACTGCAACTGCTATGACAAAGTCTGAATAGCCTTTATCGCGCATACCTACATTCTTTTTCCTAGTTTATCGACGGCAAAAAGTTCAAACATCTTTAGTCCGAACTCCGCCCTCTGTCGCAATCATCAAGTATCATCGCGCATACATTGCAACTTGTGACTCCATCTGCTACTTATTCTGTGTCCAACGTTAACGAACAAGATGTGTTTTAACTTAGCATTTGTCACAGAAAATGTGTATAATTTAGGGATGATATTATAATAGAATGCGGTATTCACGAGGAATGCGACGCGATACGGGGCCTGAAGCTAGTTATGTGGATACTATGTAGTATGTTAGTAAGGTTAGTGAGCTGTTTTAGTTTAATATTACGCGATTAAAGCGCAGTTAGTGGATTAGTTAGTTGAAGCGTGGGATGGGTCGTTTTGAGGATGTTAATCAAGCAGTTATGGTCGTTATTCAAATACCTGTGACAGTTGTTAAGGATAGTCAGTCTCATGCCTGGAAGTGTGTACCTTTAAATTATTAACAGGTACTATGGCATTTCAGTAGGTGCGGTCAGCAACAAAAGTCGATTAGGTAACACTTCAGTTTTTTTAATCTCGGATATTGAGCAAATTATTTGTTCAAAATTGCAGCAGACAATACAATGCGATTTTGAACAAATATTTTGCTCAATAACTGAGATTTAAAAAAAACTGAAGTCTCAATATTTTGCTCAATAACTGAGATTAAAAAAGCTGAATTGTTAATCGACTTTTGTTGCTGACTGTACGTGTGAAATACTGATTGTATTAGTCCGGCCTACGAGAAAATGCATTCTTAACACCTGACAGTTTCATACAAACGAATACATGTTTTGCGAATTTGATCTTTAGATATTAGTTACTAGAACTTTCGGACAAACAGGTGTCAACGCATTTATATTATAGTTCTGCATCTAACTCAAATGACAGTCGTAGTCAGTACAGTGTATGTACCTACATAACATAATCACATCGATCAATAAAATAGTACTCTATAAGGGTTCCGTTTTTTCCTTTTGAGGTAAGGAACCCTTAAAAAGAAAGATAATACGTTTATTTACTGAAAACATGCCAATCACAAAAAAACAAAATGGCGAAAAAGGCTGAACAAAAAAAAAAATTTTTTCTAAGGCGATACAAATAACTCCACCGGAGAGGGGTTGCATATTTTAAAGCCATTCTCGCTTGCTAATGTCCAATGAACCAGCAAAAGCCATCCGCATTTAGGCGGAAAGTCCGTCAGAAAAAAAGAAAAATGGCCGTCGTTCGCCCAAGTTATGTATGCTAACCACAACATCATGTACAGTCAGCAAAAGAGATAAGTATACAGGATCGTCGGATATAGTTGAAATTCAGTAAGAAACCGATGGAGGTTGTCGACTGAAATTTAATTTGATAAATGAGCAGTTTGTTTTCTATTAATAAAATAAAATTTTATTCGAAAACATCCATCGGTTTCTTACTAAACTTCAACTATATCCCACGATCCTGCATACTTATCTCTTTTGTTGACTGTACATATAGATCATCTTTTTAACCGACTTCAAAAAAAAGAGGAGGTTCTCAATTCGGTTGTATTTTTTTTTTTATGTTTGTTACCTCAGTACGCCGTTATTTACAAACCGATTTGGAAAATTCTTTTTTTAATTAAAAGGATATACTTCCAGATTGGTCCCATTTTTATCAAAATCCAGTTCTGATGATGGGATCCACGAGAAATTGAGGGATCTCCTCAAATATTATAGGGACACCTATAGCGATTTGGGTATTTTTTACAGTAACTCGTGCATTTGCTCTCGGAAACCACCATTTGGTGAAGTGGAACTGATGAAGAAGACCACAGATGGCCAACGGAACTACTTAATAATAAGTATTTCACGGGTTGCGATTCGATTACTTTAATATGGTTGCTAAGCAATTTATGCTCGTCACAATGCGAATGGTGAAATGGAGCTGATGGTGGAATACTAGGAGAAGTCCTCAACAATTAACGTCCCTGCATCGGGAAAAGCAATATTTTGTAAAAGGCGTTGGGCAAGTTGACATTAGGCTATTGGTTTTTTTTTTTATTGTAACTTAGACACATTATAAACAGACCCACTTAAAAGCGAGAAATAAAAACTTAAAAAAAAAAACCGACTTCCAAAAAAACACTACAAAGTGAAAAATAACTTTAATTTCGGAAGTCGGTGGCAAAAACTAAAATAGGTACAGATCCAAAGACACCGACTTCCGAAATTAAAGTTATTTTTCACTTTGTAGTGTTTTTTTGGAAGTCGGTTTTTGTTTAACCAGTAGTGACTGTGCCAATCTACATTCTGCATCAGCGAGCAGACTAGAACACCTTATTTTTTTTTGGGTGGGAAATCATCAAATGACCCCTCCCGCTCTGGGTGGAGCGGAAGGGAGTGTCAGACTCTTACCGACTAAAACCCACCCGTGTTCCTTCCTTAGCCCTTTATGTTCCGGTAACCCTTTCGGACAATCCCGCTGAAAAATTTCATCTCCAATCCAACTAATCCAATACGCAACGCTACCCGCTAGGTCTTGTGTGTGATCGCTGCTGAAAGCTTTCTACATCAGTGTTGAGCTTGTAGCAGGAGTTCTCATAAGGCTCAACTCACACAAAAGAGCGTCGAAGCGCGGCGAAGCGGAACGCAGTTTCAGTGTCATATGAATTTTAACTTTATTTTCATTACTATAATACTTATTATCGCATGAGAAACTCGAACGAGTCGCGCGGATGCCAGCAGCGCCGCTGGAATTCCGGCGAATTGCCTTCTCTACCGAGCGGTTGCGATAATAAGTATTATAGTAATGAAAATAAAGATAAAATTCATATGACACTGAAACTGCGCTCCGCTTCGACGCTCTTTTGGTGTGAGTTGAGCCTAAGTACAGGGCTGCATGGATATGGATGCATAACCTATACCGTGGATTCAGCACATGATTCTGGGCCCCTGGCCGTAGAACCTTCTATTCTGCATTCGCAATTTATTTGCCAAAAATGTAAACAAATATGAGTTTATGGAAAAATTACTTTACGATGCAACTTCAAATATTTTTAGAACTTTTTCAATAGTGCTAGTCACTCTGAAATCAACTTAATTACCATTACAATAATGTTGATATGTTTTTAACTTGAAATAGACGTCAGCTTAACAGGAATTCAAAAATCCCACACTAACCGACCTCCCCCTCCCCGGAGATCAGGTGCCTCTTGAAGGTTTACCCCCGACAACAAAAAAAAATAAATAGGCCTAACATATTGAGTCTATGTTACTTGTTGATTAAGTATAAATAAACACCTCTCTGTTATACTCTCCCTCTCATAATTTCATTAGCAAAACACATATTTACCTTATTGACCCAATTTTCATACAACTAAATGCGACGATGTGTCAAGTCACAACGTACTACCGATGATTGATACCTGCCAGCTCGTGGCAATACCCGTCCAAGGCATGTAATGGACACTCCAATTATACCCATATACGATACTGAAACCAGTTGGAAATCAATATGGCTTCCATTACCATCTGGGTGAAACGAGCTTTAAAAAATACGAGACAAAAATGTATATATTTTTTGCAGTAATTAGTCATTATTTGTGATTAATAGGTGCTTGTGTATGTGAGATTGGGTCAGATTGATAATAATTTCATAATTTGGTTGAAAATTAATGTCGGTATGGATTTTATTCAAGTAGGTAAGTAAGTACATAATTGAAGATAATATTGAATAAAGGATAGCAATTATGACCGCCTGCGATTTATTCGATGAAATGGAATTATAAATCATGAATTATTTCAATGATATGCACAAAGGGTAAGTAAGTAAATACGCAGTACCTATATATTCCAAAGCATTTATAGATCATTATAAATTAGGCTAACAATAAATTAAATGACGTAGGCAGAACAGTCGATATCGACTCAGCTGCCAAAGAGAAAAACAAATTAAATTTAGAACATTTAAAATTCGATTGTTTTAACAACGACCATTCCCAAAAATATAACCAAGACGTTTGCAAATAAACTAACATCAATTGTAGACTGGGTTGTCAGAACAACATCGAAAATTATAATTAAAAAAAATGGACTATAATAATCCTGCTTAGTCCACTTTAAAAAATCTATAGTAAACTAATTTCTTAGCTTTTTTGGGCTCAATACAACATTTTCAGCTCCCTGAAATAATCCAAGCTCTACGAAAATACTAACTTTTCTGCTTCAATAGTAGGTACGTTATTTCCAAACAAATTGACCCTGACAGCCTCCTTAACAAATAAAACCCAGGATTTGTGGCTTATTCCAACTATAAAAGTAGGGATCGACCCTTTTGGCACTTCGCATTGCCTGGAATTAGGCGTAGGTAGGCGTTTCTATTGATCCGAGGTCTTCGCAATCGTAAATACATTTCCAGGTAACTTTGAAAAGAGGTGGATCTATTGTAGTCTGAAAACTTATTTATACTCACTTTTGTGGGCTCTAAAATCTTGGCCCAGCAATAAGTCAAGTCAAAAAAAAAAACCGACTTCCAAAAAAACACTACAAAGTGAAAAATAACTTTTATTTCGGAAGTCGGTGTCTTTGGATCTGTATTTTAGTTTTTTGCCACCGACTTCCGAAATAAAAGTTATTTTTCACTTTGTAGTGTTTTTTGGAAGTCGGTTTTTTTTTGTTAAAAAGTTTTTATTTCTCGCTTTTTAGTGTCTGTTTATAATGTATCTAAGTTACAAGCCTAATGCCAACTTGCTCATCGCCTTTTACAAAATATTGCTTTTCCCGATGCAGGGACGTTAATTGTTGAAGAGTTCTCCTGGTATTCCACCATCAGCTCCATTTCACCATTCGCATTGTGACGAGCATAACTTGCTTAGCAACCATATTAAAGTAAGTAATCGAATCGCAAACCGGGAAATACTTATTATTGAGTAGTTCCGGTGGCCATCTGTGGTCTTCATCATCAGTTCTACTTTACCAAATGATGCTTTCCGAGAGCAAATGCACGAGTTACTATAAAAAATACCCAAATCGCTGTAGGTGTGCCTATAATACTTGAAGAGTTCCTTCGATTTCTCCAGGATCCCATCATCAGATCCTGACCTGATGACAATGGGACCACCTGGAAAGTATACCCTTTCAAACAAAAAAATAATTTTTGAAATCGGTCTAGCCGTCTCCGAGTAATCGGGGAACATACATAAAAAAAAAAAATAAAAAAAAAAAAAAAGGTTCCGACGAATTGAGAACCTCCTCCTTTTTGAAGTCAGTTAAAAAGACGGATGGTAGATAAAAACTTCAAACTTCCAAAAATAGTATAATAAACGTAGGCAAGGAGGCTGCCAGGCTCAAGTGGGATTGGGCGGCGCACATCAGCCGCATGCAGGATGACCGCTCGGCAAAAGTTTCCACACAATGGGTGCCTGAAGGTGGACGGCGCCGCCGAGGTCGACCCAGAAAGCGGTGGCGTGATGACCTGGACGGTTTCTGGAAGGACTTGGGGGAGGCCTTTGCCCAGCAGTGGGACAGTATAGGCTAAACAAAAAAAAAAGGTACAAACTTTAAATTACCTGGATTTACGGCAGGTCGAATACACACCGTCCAAAAAGAAATGGTCTATACTTTGAGCTTTATTACGAGTACAGTTTATTAAGTTGTAGGTAGTACAGTAACCTAGATAATTCCTGGACTGATTGGCCGGAAAAGTCAGTAGACAAAGATGAATGGAGAAGTATTGGGGAAACATTTGCCCAGTAGGTAGTAAAGCAGTCAAATCTGCCTAGTCATTTCCCAACTTAAACTCAAGGCATTTATTTCAAATAAACCTTAACAGGCACTTTTGAATTGTCAAGGGGTCAAAGAGATGTCAGCATCGAGGAGGGGCCCCATAGGGCCGAAGCCTGCCGGGTCAGCGGGATTGTCCGAAAGGGTTACCGCTGGCCCGGAACATAAAGGGCTAAGGAAGGAACACGGGTGGGTTTTAGTCAGTAAGAGTCTGACACTCCCTTCCGCTCCACCCAGAGCGGGAGGGGTCATTTGATGATTTCCCATCCGAAAAAAAAAATAAAAATAAAAGGGGTCGGGCAGTCAGAAACATAAAGCTAGTTGCCCATTCCAAAGCATAGTATTTCTATGGAGAAGAACAGGCAAGAAACTCCACGGACACTCTTTTAAATCACAAAATTGTTGCAAAATATTGGTTACATCATTCATGTTGAAATTATACATTGAGAACGATGTAGAAAGACGTGCGTCCGTTATAAAAAAGATAAAAACAATTCAAAAATTAAAATAAGGCGTGGCAGCTAAGAGATGACCAGTCCTTATTGACGACGCCCGTTCACGAACATAACGTATGGATCAGCACCATTCAGCTCAACCATTTTGAAGGGAACTTAATGATGCAACACACACGCTACTACCGGCGAGACATTAGAGTCAGCATAACATACTCTTAGCCGCCAGGGCATATTCAAGTCAATTAAAGACATACCCAGTAAATTGTAGCTTAATAGTAAGTGAGTATGTATTAAGTGCTCACACATGTGCTATGCAATTATACAATACTAAGACATTGAATTTACACACTGCAAAGATAGTTTTTTTCAAAGTTCAGCAGCTCCAACGATATTTCCGAATGCCGGATGCAGCTGAATACCAGTATTTTACATGGAGCGATTGCCTATGTGACCTCTATAACCCAATTACTGAGTAACATGATACCCCTTGGTAAGACTGGTTGTCAGACTTTTCCGTTTCTGACTAGCCGTAACAACTGTCAAGTCTTTGACAGTTGACCTACGAATGACAGCCGGGACCAACGGCTTACCGTGCTTACCGAGTTTAAATAAATAAATGCAGTGCTAAATAAGAAAAGTTAATAATGAATTGAAGTCATAAAAGATCTTTCTTTCAGAGTGTTTCCAATGACACGACAATATTCAAATTTCACAAGTTAATCAAACACAACTTTGTATCGCACTATTCATGTTTATAACTTTCCCCTATTGGCGATAATAGCGATTACTATAATAAGCTTGCGTATAGTAAAATAATAAATACGAAAGTTAGAATGTTAATTAAAGTATGAGAAAGCTGAATAACACGGAAAAGTGTAAGATGCGAGTTATTAAGTTAATTGCCATTGGAAAATAAAGTGTTGCGCTTAAACTAAATAATGGCAATTTTGTGTCGACTCATCAGGTAAAAGTAGATTCTAATAGTCCATGATTGGTAGAAACATTTCCTGATTTGGCTTTTAAAATTAGTTACAATAACAACGAACCTTATTTAGTATTTTGTTGTATAAGTGCCAATTTCACTAAAGAAACAGCGGGGTAATAGCGTAACACTTTCATTTTGTCAGTTCAACAATCATTCATTGCGTTATTTACGTTGTTGAGCAGAAAAAATATTCGAGCATATGAAGCAATGGATTAGCAATAATTAGGGCGCTGAACGCGATCAGCACATCTAAACTTCGTTCAAGAGCAGTCAGTGTCAATATTCCACAGTAAAGATGACACTGACAGCTCTTGAACGCTGTTTAGATGTACAGACGCCAGCATATCAAGCTACTACAATCTGTCAAATTTCTTTAATAGATTTTCAACTTTATCGCTAAAGCGTAAGGTTCAAAGTTGATTGGGAAAATTTGACAGTTTCGGGTAGCTTGATGTGCTGGCGTCAGTACTAATCGCGCTCAGTTTAATTGGTGAAATCCGGATTGACTAAGTCCTAAACTTGTAAATGGCAGTGGACTGCTTCTTAAATTAGATTGAACACTTTGTCCGACCTGGGAATCGTACTCAGGACCTCATGCTCAGCAGTATTGATTGCGACCACGAGACCAACAAGGCCAAAAACATATTAACAAACATTAATATCAGGTCCTTTTGATCGCCACACGTCAAAAAATAAAAAACGTGCCCTCGGCGTCAAAGTCTGTCATATAGTCGAACCGTGGCGTGCTGGGCACATTTTGGTTTCCTAATCCTAATAAATAATAATACTGCCGTCATAAAGAAAAAGGGCAGACCTAACATTTTTTTTTTCAAATTGAGTAGATAAACTGGGTTACGCGCCTTTTTTTTCTGATTCCAATATGTATATAACTCAATTTTAGAAAAAATGTTAGTTGTGCCCTTTTTCTCTATGACGGCAGAATAATAATCCTTAGCTATCAATTTACGCAAACAAAAGTAGCCCTTTGTCTGCCTCCTATAGTCCGACTTTTAATTAGCTGCAGGAAAATGACACTTAGAGTGAGTTGCATCAGCTAACTATAACCATAACCAATCTCATGACAGCCGTCAAATCTCCGGTTAAGCAAAATTCGGGTTGCATCGGTTTGAGAATTGTTAAAATGACGTCATAAATAACTATAACAAGCCATTTTTAACTATAATCAAAGCTTTGACAGACGTCAAATCTCCGGTTAAGCGAAATTCGGGTTGCATCGATTTAAGTTTTGTCATAATTGTTAAAATGACGTCACACATAACTATAACATTAATCGACCAAATTCGGCCGGTTAAGGGCTATAGTTACGGTTAGTGTCATTGTAATGTCATCTGCTTTGCAGTTGTAACCTATAAAAATATTGTGTTGTTGAATAAAGTACCTATTAAAACAAATTAGTTATGTCTTTACTCCGCGAAATATTGTGGGAATAAAGCTCTTCTAGCGATGATAGTGACAGTGAATCCGATTTGCCAGTTAGGAAGAGAAAAAAAATCACCATCGCATTGATCGATTTCATAAGTGTGATGAGAATAAATTTTTGGACAGATTCCGGGTTTTTAGTTCCCAAGGGTTCTTGTTTTCAGCAAGGGTCCTCCCTTGCTGAAAACAAGAAACCCCTGAGAATATTTTACTTAAGAATATCAATTTCTAATTTCAGTTTTTTTATTTTTAGTTCTAGCTTCACTGTTGCTCTTCAGTGTGTTGCTTTAATTGCCAAAGAAACTTAAGCTCTAGCGTATGCTTCTGCGTATTCTTCTGAATTTTTGGTTCTAGGACATGCCGGTTTCCTCACGATGTTTTCCTTCACCGTTTTGAGAGCAGTGGTGATGAAATAATTTACACAAAGTGCCTGTCTGGGTTCAAACCTACGACCTACAAGCTGTAAGTCGCATCTGTTACGACGGACACACCACTGCTCAGCGAGTAGGGGTGTTTTCAAACGTTAAAAAAAAAACACATAAATTGTACATAACAAAGCATTTTTATTTCTGCAAGTAGGTACCTACTTATATTAATTTCAACGTCACACGACTTAGAAGTAGGTAATATTTCATCTAAAAAATATGCAGGTCGCTCCACCGATGAAAATACATAAATACCGCATGCTCAACATTACATGTGCACAACAGCCAACTATACCAACGTCTGCCCACCAAACAGTTGCAACCTTGCAATAGCATCCAGCAAGAGCAGCTCGGTGTTATAAGCGTATTCTAACTAATATTATTATTGTTCTTTTTGGTGTGCTGGAATCCACTGCAAAATAATGTTCTTTCCCGCATTCATCAGGCACAGTATGCGTTTGCTGTGAAAATCGCCATATGATGTAAATATTCCTGTATCCAAATCTCCATAATGTATAACAGTTTCAATAGGTACTTTCTTGCATTGTCTATACGCACTTTCGTTAAACTGCACAGATGATTTGATTTGCGTTCGTGAATCCATGCGTTCTCAAGTTACCGCACATCTGCAGCAGTCTCGGGCAATGTTTTCGCACATTGCGTTGCAATCTTACTGAACAATTAACTCAACATCCTTCTGGAGTAAATGCTGTAATGCATCTTCCAATAATACAATCCTTCAATTACATACAGGAAAACAGAAATATCAATTTCATGCAATTCGAAAGAAACGGAAAAATAAAATGAATGTTATTATCACTTACGTCTTGTCTTTCTGACAGTGTCAGATAGTGATGCGGCTCGATTTTATTTAACTCGTTACTCAAATAAAAAAAAATAAAGAATCGAGTCCATTTTCTCTCGATGTGCCACTCGGTTTAGTTGCGATTAGAAATATCAACACTGCCACACTAAGGTACCTGCGGTAATTAAGGGCCAGCGGCTATTAAGGACCATCAGAGAAATAACACACATTCAATAGTTTTATAGGTTGGATCTCTCGCATACATAAAAAGGACCAATAGTATTGCTATCTCACGCGCGCGCGTTGCCGTGCGCGCCGTCATTTTGTCAGTAGCTCCGAGTAACTCAATGTGGACAGTCGGCGTCACAGTTTAAAAAAAAATCCTCATGCAAGAATATTCATTAAAAAGAAAATAGTGTATTTTACAATAAGTGAACACCGAATTACTGTAAAGTGGGCATTAGAGCTGTTGAATCAAGATAAGTTATTTTAATTTGTTGATATTTGCCAACTTTCAAATCAAGATTTGTAAAATGTGACGCCATTGCTAATAAGGGCCACCTGGAAGGAAGTGAATAAGGGCCGGCCCTTATTGGCCTGTCTAAATATTATTATTTTTGTTTGGTTTTCTTTTCTAGTAGATAAATAGCTTTATCTCTTTATTAACATTAATGTTATTGTGAGTTAAATGTATTTGAAACATTTTTACAAGCTTTTTAACTTGCTATGTGTGTGGGTTTGTATGTGTTCCTGATTTAAAACTTTGCATGCTTTCGACAAAAATACAATATTATAGTAACAACGAACTATCTGTTAATGGAGACAGAAGGTAGACAACGGGATTCCTTAGCGAATAACAGTATATTAATGGTTTTTGGCAAATTTTGATCAAAATACGAGTTTTATGAAAGCTTGTTTAAAATCATATTTTTCAACACATAATTTATTACAGACTGGAATAATGGAACCTCTTGTTAAGAAACGTCGTGCACTTGTCTGGTCAGTCATGTACTCCAGAAAAAGGAATCAGCCACGGTAGTTACGTACATAATGTGGCAAGGCAAGGATCTGATAGTTCGTCATCAGAGGACTCAGAGGATAATATACCATTACTGAACCTTAAGCAGAATAAAAGTTTGTTACTATTTCATTATTTTAATAAGGGCCAGGGCATTTGCCGGGCAAAAAATAAGCATTTATTTTTTAATTTTTGTTAAACCTATATTTTTGGTTAAGAGTTTTTTATCTAAAAATAGTATAAATTTGTTGATTTTACTTAAATAACATCTTTTTGTTACAAAATAATTATTCCTTGAGTTTTATAAGGGCCAATGTATGTTTTTTTTGTATGATTGATGGTAAAATGTTAAATATTTTGCCTGAAAATATTAATTATGTTGAGTTATAGAGGAAAACCATTTATTTTATGGTTTATCAGTTTAATTTCTTTTAATTTTGTCTCGGACCTTAATAGACTACCTGAGTTTATTAAGGTCCTTAGTAAAGGATTTTTTAAAGTTTATTTTTGTTCACAAAATGTTTAAAACCTAGCCTTAAAGGCATTTTTTTAAGATCTCAATTAAATAAGGTTCAATAATATTCTTGATTTTTATTTCAATTTTGCCTATTTTTCTCAATATTTAAGTTTTAATTATGCCGGCTCTTATTTACCGCAGGTACCTTAGTTAACTATCATTCTTGGATAATAAACCAGGTAATAAATATATTTCGTGTAATAAGCCGTCATAATACTGTAATGTACAGAGTCACAGAGTTTTAATAAGAGAAAATACATGTTCTGTGGGTTAGTGCTGTCAGATAATAAAGTGTAATTTTTCATTAAATCTTCACTGATTTTATCAGATCAATCTGATAATCAGTGGAATGTAAGACAAAAAGCTCTTTACAAAGTCGAACAAAGCCAATCTTAGCCGAATTATTATTATTATCAGCCATTTCTGTCCCACTGCAGGGCAAAGGCCTCCCTTCCTTCAGTCACTGACTTAAACACCTTGGTACATTACCAATATAGAACGGTTACTGTATTTTTGATCTTGCTATGATTCTGTTCTTGTGTTTTTAATTTACATAATAGAGACAATCGAGTGCCTGACCGTTAATGACTGAGTAACATCACTAGTGTCAAACAAAGAAAGCGTGATGACAACAAGCTTGAAGTGTTGCCCTTGTCAAAAAATTACCCACGTACATTTTGGGGAAATATGACGTCTTATCACTTGTCACCCTTTTAACTTTAACTGTAAAACATGTAAAATATATGACGGTGCAACAGCGGATAGTAGATTCTATGGTTATGGTTATGGTTACGATTAAATTTAACTTTGACGCAAACTATAACGGAGCTTTTGATACAACCCACCCTTAATAAATCATTTCGGACTGAGTTTAGAGATACGCACGTCACTCGTACTAGAAAAACAAGATTTGGTCGATGGCCTCGAAAAAACAAAAAGACGCCAATTTCAGTCATAGTAACACATAAGCTGTCATTTTACTGCAGCTAATTAAAAGTCCGACTATAGTACTTCGAGCATGACAGCCCACGGTCAGTATCTAACCACAAGTCTGGATAGCCTAACTCATGTTATATTCATCAGTACCGTCTCACTTTCTTTGTTTCCTTTCCTAACATTTTCGCCAGAATATGGCGCTCGCTCGTGAATTCTCCCGCCAATAGAATTGCACGCTTATAATTCTAAGATATTTTTACTGCTTGGCCACGACTGTGTTTTCCCGTAACTGGTAAATAAAAGAAAAAATGGTTTCACGTGATTGTGGAGCGGTAGATAAGTGAGATTGTCGTGAGTGAATCTGAGCTCTGTTTCTGTAAGGAAGTGGCATTTAATGCTATTTTTAGTGTACTTTGACGAAACTGGAGTTAGACCGAAAAAGTTCGATTCACAGGGTCGGCACCTCTGTCCCTCGTATACAATTATACATACATACTTACCTCGTGCGTAAGAGTGGCTCGTGGCTCAAGTCCTGTTAATTTATTATATAAGACAATTTTTGCCACTTTCTTACTCCTCCCTACGTAAGAAAAAATCCGCCCCTTTCAATCTTACGTAATATCAGTATCTACCAAAATTGCAAAGAAAAAGTATCAAAATAAAATTAAAAAGTTATAATTTTTGCTTACTTTTATGATCTTACGTAAGAACAATCTAGACCCCTCCTACCCCCACGTAAGAAAAAATAAGACTCGGTTGGACCCCCTCGTCGTCTCATCGTCTCATCGTCTTACGTAATAAATGAACAGCCCCTAACAGCCGCACGGGTCGGTCGTAATAGATGGTCATCCGGATGGATGAGACCTATGGAGACCTCTCCATGCCTCGGAAAGCACGTTAATCCGTTGGTCCCAGCTGTCATTCGTAGATCTTTAACAGTCGTTACGGGTAGTTAGAAGCCCAACCGTCTGAAAACCAGTCTTACCAAGGGGTATTATGTTACCCAGTAATTAGGTTGTGGAGGTCAGATAGGAAGTCGCTCCAAGTAAAATACCGGTATTCAGCTGCATCCGGTTAGACAGGGAGCCGACCCCAACATAGTTAGGAAAATGCTAGGCAGATTGACTTACCTGTCTGACAGTATGTTTCTAATGCAGCATAGCATAAACATATCAGCCTATAACATTCCGACTACTGGGACACAGGCCTTCTCTCTGTGTGAGGAAATGGGCCGTAAGCCACCACGTGGGCCCAGTACGGGTTATTATTTCGATGTGTAATCCCTTCCTCTTCATAGCAGCTTCAAAAAGAACTCTGTCAGGGCTATGAGCCTAATAAAGCAATACAAAACACAAACTTGGCTATAGTTAAGAGGTGTTTTTTTTATTACATGTAATTCTTAATATCCATATTTTTAGGAGAAATATTTTCGAATCACGGCAAATCAAAAATGAAATGAGCAAATTTTTTTTTTTTTTTAAACGTTGCCCCACACTATGAATTTCTCCTGTATTGTGGGTGCGTTTACAACATTTAAACTCACATACACAGACAGCCAGACCCGGAACAACTACTTGTAGGTCATACAAATATTTGTTCCGTGCGAGAATCGAACCCGCGACACGCAGCGCAGCAGTCAATCGCTTAACCACTGCGCCAACCGTGCCGTCAAGAAATCAGCTTCGTTATGTCATAAATTGAACATATTTGTTACGTACATCAATTTATCCAAACGAGATAGAAAAACAACTCAATATATGAAACTAATTGAGTGCGGAATTGCTTTTCGTATGTTCAGCTTATTTTCCTGTTACAGACAGCCTCCTGAGAGACGTAATGATGGGCAATCTAAATAAGAATCCAATGATCATTGAGATTATCTCTTTGGGGAAAAATACAGAGCAAAATAAATAAGAAAAACATCTGAGCATTGGATTGACAAGTCTAATTTTTCATGTCATTGTTGTTTCCTTATTTCAGTATTTTCTTTGCAGTCTGTCTTGCTTACAGATAGCATAGGTCAGTGTAACATCGTTTATTTGATTTATTCCGGCCTCATCCCCTGAACCCAACTCCACCTCCCCCCCACCCCCTCCTCGATCCCCTGCTAGTTTGTCTTCTGTTTTAATCTCTGTCTTATCCACTTTATCCAACTTGATAAGATGTAAACACATAAAATGTCGGCTTCTTAAAGTGTAAGCAACTTCTTGCTTTAGTAGCTATCCACCCTTATTGATCATGTATTCAACACTGAGCCACAGGCTCATTCAAAGGACATTACCGTCAAAATACTGTTCAGTCCTGACCTAGCATGGATAAAAACCAATTTGAGAAATTGATACCTAGTTAGGTAATCCTCCAGAAAGAATTGCGGCCATGGCGAGTTGGCGACCAATATCAGCAAAGACTAGTGTAGAGGTATCTACAACGCCACATGCAAATAACGCGTCACGCAAAATCCTGCATCTCGCAAGCAGAAATTACCGCGCAACTAGCATAGTTACAACGGCCCGACATAAATCACCGGGCAGTTGCCCGCCAGACACAACACCCGTCTGGTCGGAGGATCCTCCCTTTTCTATAGAGTATTAGTGAACTTTACACCCTGTTCCTCATACCTCTATACCAGTCTTCGGCGCGGGAGATATTACAATGCACAAGTGTGTGCGCAGATAGACAGGTGCACTCACTCTTCCCTCACTCTCATAGTCCGATGGGACGGCAATCCGCCACGACCGGAGAGAGATCAGTGGTGCAGTCGGTGTAGGACCAATTCCAAATCCCGGCCTGTTACTAGAAAATTCGTAATGGAAAATTCCAATACACCTAGTTAGGTACTAATTCATCTAAGTGACATAAGTCGCACTCATGGGCGTTCATGAATTGGATATCGTGTCTCATAAAACAGATTACAACTTCCGATGATTATTTAATTGATATTCATATACACATAATTATAAACTTGATCGTTCGTTTGAATCGTTGAGCTCCTTAAGTCTTGAGTTGAGCTGCACGATTTTTGACAAATGCGTGCACTGACTGGACAGGTCCTCTCAATTTGTGTGGTTCTTTCCTCAAAAGACCACCTCAGACATCGATCTACATGGTTTTCATATAACCTGACCAAGATTATGTCTGGACTTTAAAAGAGACTGTGACCTCTGAGTTTGTTTCGGCCTTTCTTCTCAGAGTAGTCAGATAGGAAACGCCGACTTCATCTAGTTTTAAAAAAAAACATGATTGACGTGTAAAAGTGTTTGTACAAACCTACTTACAAAATAAAATCATTTCATTTCATTTGATGTACGAGTAAGCAAACCCATAAGTTTCGTTTTGAACACTAGAAAGGCTAACCTTTCTAATTACTGTGTTTGTACCACTAACCAGACATTATTAACTGAACAATAAGCAATAAACTAACAATGCTGATTGCATTATCTCGTCGCTGATTATTTTATAATCCAAATAACTCATTAACAAATTGTACCCTCAAAATGAATGAATACGGAATATTTGTATCCTAGTAATATTTTAATGGAATAGTTTTTCATGTTATAAGTACTTAGCATAATCTGTTCCCACAGCTGGGACACATGCCTCCTCTCAGTGAGAGGAAGTGGGCCGTAATCCACCACGCGGGCCCAGTGCGGGTTGCTAGATGTCACATCTCTTCGAATTTTTGTTTCTAAAACATGGCGGTTTCCTCACGTTTTCCTTAATTTACACAAAGTAAAGCGCTTGACTGGGTTCGAACCTACGACCTTACAACTCGAAAGTCGCGGCCGTTGCCACTGGGTAACCACTTAGCATAATCAACCTAGCGAATTTATATGGTGTACATAATAAAGAGTATTCTATCATAATCATCAGCCTAATGTTCCCACTGCTGGGACACAGGACTCCCCTCGGTGTGAGGAAGAAATTATACCTAGGTACCTACTTCATCTGCCGAGCCTTTCCGTGTCGGCTTCCAGTCTAACCGGATGCAGCTGAATACCAGTATTTTACATGGAGCGACTGCCTATCTGACCTCCACAACCCAGTTACTGGGTAACACGATACCCCTTGGTAAGACTTGTTGTCAGATTTTCGGGCTTCTGACCCCGTAACGACTGTCAAAGAACCACGAATGACAGCCGGGACCAACGGCTTAAGGTGCTTTCCGAGGCACGGAGGAGTCTCGGCATATAAAGATGGTCACCCATCCACAGACCAAACGCGGCAAGCGTAGCTTAACCTGATCGATCGACCCGTGCGGCTGTTATTATTTAGCCACGGACGAAGAAATTATAACTACCTACTTATATTGTGCAAAAAGAAGGTTGGTAATGATGAAGAGAGTCTTTTGGTTTTAAACTCTTACTTCTAACAAACGTTTCAGTTTTCATCATATTTAGGATTATATTAAATTTATATTATGATTTGTCTCTTTTATTTTGTCACTTAATATAATATAGAAAGTTGTCGATTATTTTTGGTACTCATTGCGATCGATAGAAAGAAAGTGCACTTGTGATTGACGATTCAATAATGGCTGGTAAATGACAAAATTATTTTTCACTTGATTTAGAATTAGCTTCAAAGATTTGCTTCCTAAGCTAGGGATTGGAGACAGCAAAGTTAATTTTGTAAGTCCGTAGAAAGGTAAAAGTGGTGGTGACCTAAAAGTGGTTTTAATATCGAAAGCAAAAGGTGCATATTTGCATAGCACAGACGTAATACTGTTAAATTTTATCTAGATTGCCTCACAGCGCGAATGCGCAAAGTGGCGTTTCCGTTTAATATTTCAAAATTAATTTTATTCGAACAAGAGCAGGCAGAATGTAAGCTGGACGTTTCTGCATCGAAGTATTGATATTTTACACTCGATATATCGATATTTTTAGGCTATATTTAATATATCGATATTAAATACCGAGTAGGTATCAAAAACGCATCAAAATCTATATATTTATAGGAGTGCCTATTTAAAATGCCTGGGGCCCCTTAATGATAATGTTTTGCGGTTCCGTACTAAGGTACCTCAAATAGAAAAAATGTGACATTTTATTTTTGCGATCACAAACATCCATTTGTAGTTGGACAATTGACCGTGACGTACAGTACGGCCGATTTATCTTGGCAAGTCTGAACTTCGCGCAGAAGGCTGCGCAGTAAGATTTTTTAGGAACCAAATGGTGACGAGGCGAGTGTGAGTGAGAGAACATGCGCGAAAGTTCTTAGTGCCTATGTTCAGACTTGCCAAGATATTTCGGCCGTAGTGTATATCTAGTGTATATCTTATTTATGGGAGAACATGTTTTTCAACTACTGGTTGTTTTTGGGATAAATTCAACCCAACTGCGGAAGCCTTCATCGTGCGTGATCCGACACGCACTTGGCCGGTTTTTTGATACATCGAAAGCGATATCGATACGTTAATATCGATACCTACTTTTTTAAACTTTCGACATCTCTTGCACAATGAGATTATATCTCAATGTGGTTTCGTTTTCGACTACACGTAATGAATAATTACAACAAAAAGTTTCGATAATAATTCTCGGAATATGGTAGGCCTTGCTGTTCATGCAAATATTATTATTCGACCTGAAAAGCCTATTTATAAATTCTTTGATGTTATTTATATTGCCACTGAGCCAGCATTCGTTATGTATAGAAACGAACCATTAGGGCATAACATAAGGGGTTTATCGGAAACCAGCCCGTATTACCTATTACCTAAGGGGTTTATCGACCGAGTTTGGTACTTTGATACGTGCTTGTTTCCGGCGGGATCAAAGGCAAATGTTAATATGTAGATAACTAGGTAAGTATGTTTGTACAGTTAGTTTCAGTTCTTTAATACATACTTACATACATAAGGACCGTTTCACGTACATAATATGACGACGGCACGGTTGGCACAGTGGTTAAGCGATTGACTGCTGCGCTGCGTGTCGCGGATTCGATTCCTGAACAAAACAAATATTTGTATGACCTACAAGTAGTTTTTCCGGGTCTGGCGGTTTGTGTTTGTGAGTTTAAATGTTTGTAAACGCAGCCACAATACAGGAGAAATTCCTAGTGTGGGGCAACGTTTTTAAAAAAACAAATAATAAAAAATAAATATGTACGGACGCCAGCATGTCAACCTACCCGAAACTGTCAGATTTTCCCATTCAACCTTGAACCTTATGTTTTAGCAATAAAGTCGAAAATCTATTAAAGAAATCTGACAGATTGTAGTAACTTGATGTGCTGGCGTCTTTACCTAGTGATTCTTTAAAATGACACAGTAAAAACTGAATACTTAGGTTTTTACTTACCTTTATAAAACTATCATAATAGTCGACAGCCTTGTGGTAAGCGATTGCATTGCTTCCTAGCTTTTGTGCCATGCTACCCTGGTCTACATGTGTCTCATCCAGGTAATTTGTTGGTCCTCTACCAACACTCCTATCCTCCGTATCTAGGTAACCATTTAGTAAGGGCTCGACTCCACCAGTCTTCACTAGGACTTCCGCAATGTCCTGCCTAACTCCATTTCAAAGCATTTTTGTTTTTTAATAAGAAAAAAAAGCCTTTAAATATTTACACGTACAAGAACGTAATATCCTTTACCAACTCGCCTAATTGTTGGTAACGAGTAACAACAAAGTTGATCAACGCCTGCCGTAATACAGCACGTATACCTGAATTAAAAAGTTGTTGCCATATTATTTTAACCAGGCGCTCGAACAAGAATACGCGAAGTTTGGTTTTACCTTGTTACTTTACTTTAATACTGGTATTTAACACTGTTGTGAAAATATTATGTTGCGTTATTTTGTTTTAATATTTTATCTGCTTTAGCATCGGATGTGTGTGTCATTCCAGTTTGGAAAATATTACATTATTCTAAAATGTGTTTTCTTACACATTTCTGCATGAACTGCACGTTTGCTATTTAATTTTATAAGGCACTAGCTGCGCCCCTCTGTTTCACCCGCATGAGTCTCCATCCCGTGGGAATATCGAGATGAAAAGTGTCCTATGACCTAGCAGTCAGACTCAAAGAGGTGGTACGCAATATGCGTGCGTGCGGTCGTGGGATTGGCCCCACTTGGTGATGGGGCCCGCTAGGCAAGGCGGGCTGATACAAGTCGGGGGTGCGGCGAATGTACAAGTATCTCCCGGGTCCCCACTCATGGTACTAGAAGGAACAGTGCGGTTTTAGTCGGTAGGAGCCTGACATAACCCTCCGTTCTTCCCAGACGGAGGGTATCCAGGAGGATTTCGCAACGGAAAAAAAAAATCTACCCATGTGCCAAATTTTATCCAAATCCGTTCAGAAACAAACATACAAATAATCAAATCTTTTCTCTTTATAATATTCATAGAGGAGAGGTAGCATTATGGAACAAAAAAAATGTTTTGGTACTGTGGTACCAAAACATTTTTGTTCCATAATACATATTTCGCTGCTTCGTTACTATCTCTTACAAATACCACATCATTCCATAACAAACGTAAGATTGATACACGCGGCCATTAAATATCTATAATCACAAAACATACCTACATATGTAAACCGAAGAAGAAAACGTCCCATTTCTTAGGGAGGGCAATAAGCATCCCTCATTCCGACCTCCTTCCATTTGTGAGTAGCAATCATGTAGATTCTAGATATTGGTCTTATGTATGTCTTGGTACCTACATGTTTATTTGTACAGCTACATCTACATAAAATATTAACTACAATCTGGAACCGTAGATAAATCCTTCTTATTGTCATCATTGTAGATTTTCCAGCTAACGTCCGCTGGAGATAGACACACATATATACTCGTATAATGACAGTTAAAGAAATGTTATTGTAATCACCAAACTCCGACAAAATCAAAAATATTTATTTGTTGGGTATGGTAGGTACAAAGTTGGTTAGTAGAGTTATGAGTTGTTGATCGCAAATTGTTTATGCTAGACGCATCTGCCATCTTCAAACTCAAACTCATAAGCATTTATTTCAATTAAACCATTTACAGGCACTTTTGAATTGTCAAGAAGTCGGTCAGTCAGAAAATATGAAGCTCGTTGCCCATTCTAAAGCGTAGGTACCTATGGAGAAGAACGGGCAAGAAACTCCATGGACACTCTTTTAAATTATATTTTTACAAAAATATTAGTTACATCATTAATGTTGAATTTACAATTATATGTGAGAACGATGTAAAAAGTCGTACGCGTTAAAAGCGTCCAGAGTACAGCAACTAGTAAGAAAACAACAAGCCAAAAAAAAAATTAAATTAAAAATAAGCCGAGGCAGCTAAGTGATGACCAGCCCCAACTGACGGCGCCCGTTCACGAACATGACGCATAGATCAGCACCATTCAGCTCAACCATTTTGAAGGGAGCTTCTGGACGTAACCCTTCAAATCTTTAGAAACTTTCGAGTTGGGAAGATAGGTATATACAATACCTATAGTAGCCTAATACTATTCCCAAACCATCCAAAACTCACAACCCACGTCAAAAAAGTCCTGAAAAATACAGAAAATATTTCTTATAAATTTTCATCAAAAAATATAAGGCACAAATAAATCAAGTAAAGGAATCACTAAACCATATTGCAGAGCCTGCGCTAAAGGAACATGATAATATTTTTCCATCTAGATACCAAAAAGGTTGAATAATAGAGAAAAATGTGTCAGCATACTTACATACAGAGGAATCCGAGACTGAAATATGTAGGGGAATAAATCTCCCTAAAGCCTGTTACTCTCTCGGTGAATATTGATATCGTTCATTCTCACAATGGGCCAACTAAGTCCACTCTTTGACGGGTCACACTATTTGACGCATACGCGTTTATCTGTAAAGGTTTGATGGGTTGATCCTAAGCAAACATTTGTATAGTTAAAAAGGTATCTGGATAAGAATGTTCGTGTGGACTCTACGAAAAGTTAAGGAAGAACTACCTTCTCCTGAAAAAAAATGAATCCTTTAACATCTTATCTTCTTACGTACAGTCACACTATTGGACGCGTACCTAAGCCTTTAGCTGTAAAGGTTTAATGGTTTGACCCTAATCAAATATTTGTATAGTTAAAAGGTATCCGGATATAGAAAGTCTGTGTGGACTCTACAATATGTTAAGGAGGAGCTACTCCTGAAAAATTACATAGCCAGCATCGTAAAATTAATTTACAACTAAAAGAATTAAATAATTCAATTATGATGGTTCAGTTTGTTTATGTGATTGTTTTTTGTATCTAGGTAATGACATACATAAAAATCCCATGCACGTTACAAAAATTCATTTAAGGAAAAAGGTTAAAAATAATATAAAGAAATCATTTATTTTGAAAATATGGGTAGGTACATTGGGTACAGTGGGTGAAAAAAAAAGGCTAAAACGAAAAAGATTCTCATAGTGACTATACACTATGAGAATCTTTTTCATCTGAGCGTGTCAAATGTCAATGGCAATCTAAATGAACTCGGCCCAGTATTCGACTACATGTTTGGCGCCATCACTAGCGTCCATCAGTTGCTGTAACATGCAGCTGACAGGGCACGCAGGACATGATAAAAAAACAGTGGCACTCCGGGAGTGCCGACAAAAGTGAAAACAAAACACAAACAGAATACTTTGCCATCACTCACTGCCCCGCGAGATATGTCGATAAAAACTATCCTATGTCCTTCCCCGGGATGCAATCTATCTCTCTGCCAAAATTTTATCGAAATCAATCCATTCAGTGGTTTAGGCGTGAAAAGGTAACATACAGACAGACAGAGTTACTTTCGAATTTATAATATTAGTACGGATACATAAATTGTACGATTACTGTCTAACTATTTGGTGTATTGTGTGTCTTTTAGTCTGTGCTAAATAAATGTATTTTCTTTCTTTCTTTCTTTCTTTCTAAAACCGAGTACATCCCGTGGACAGGCGAACACATCCGAAGCGGGTATTTTTTTATCGTCTTATCAAAAAAACACGCGCGTTGTCACTTACGGTAACAGTGGCGCGAGTTCAATGGTTTTTTTCTCATCTCAAAAATTGCCCAAAGAAGTTTTCACTTCAATAAGTGTCACATCGAATCTTGTAGAACAGCACCACAATTACACTCGAAACTATGAGAATGTAAGGATTTCAGTCAACTGGTAAGGACAGGGTCGGGTAGTAAAAAATAATAGGTATTTATGAGTTAGAGAAAGACGCTCATAATAGGGTTCAGCCAAATTTTTAACCGACGAAAAAACGGAGGAGGTTCACAAGTCGACGCGTATATATTTTTTTTATGTATGACCACGCATAACTTTTTACAGAGTAGTCCGATTTTAATCATTATTTTACCAGTAGACATGCAAAAATACAAAATTATAAGCTATCTACTAATCTAATTTATAAACTTTTACAAACAGAACAAAAAACAACACAAAACCTAACATATATTATGTAGGTTTTCATGCCCATCAGGGGGCCACTTTGGTTGAATCATAAAAGGATAACATTATGAATCATAATGGACAGTTAACTGTTAAGTTAATCGTATCAAATCCCATCGGTGAAGGATTTTTCAGTTATTTTTTTTTGTCTGTGCTAAAATACCAGTCAATCCAATCCAAATCCAATCCCAATCTCTTTGATTATACCTACGTAATGCAGCGAAAAAAAGGAAAACACGGACTGTCTTCGCCATATTATGATTCATAATTTTATCCTTTTATGATTCTGCCAAAGTGGCCTTTTTAGGCCCCCAAGACATAAGCAACCTTTTATAATGTAAGTAGTTGTAAATAATGAATTTATTACACCCAGTCCATATTTTGTTTTTGTATAATTTACAGATCGACGCTGTTATGATTTAAATTCCTACATTATTCAGCGATATTTTGCTGATTTCAATTTACATATTCATCAATTCTGCCTGTAGGTTTGTCCCTGGAATACAAAATGGCGACTGGCACTACTTTTGTTATTGTAAGTTATCAAGTAATAATAATTGGTTTTATGGAATTAAGTATTTAATAAAATGAAGTGTTGAACTGTCTTCTTGTTTACTTCTCGTTTATCCAAGCCTCGGATGCAGCAACTAGTAGGCAAAAGATATCTTCTTAATGGACATCACTGCATATCGAATGTTGAATTATATGTTAAGCTTAAAGTGGCCTCCATAATTTAGTTGACATTTTTCCATTTCAGCAGTGACACATCACATTATGATTAAAAATAATTCTAGGTCCAAATGTTTGAACTATAACGTTTTTTTATTGACGGTAATAACTCCCAAGATACTTTGATAAAACTAGTACATTTTGCTTAACCATTGCTTAATTCTTAATAGGTCTAATGGTAAATTGTCAGTAGAAAGTAGTAAGCGTATGTGCAGTTTCTGTATCCATTATTCGTATGTACAGACGGCCAGCACATCAAGCTACTACAATCTGTCAAATTTCTTTAATAGATTTTTAACTTTATCGATAAAGTATAAGGTTCAAAGTTGATTGGGAAAATTTAACAGTTTCAGGTAGCTTGTTGTGCTGGCGTCTGTACCACATTACGAGAAATATATAGTGACCTCCAGAAGTTACTTGAGATTTTTCCACTTCAGCTGTGATGCAACATTATGATTAAAAAATACAGGTAATCCTGAGGGATTACTTGATTATTATTTTAAAAAAAACTAATAGGTTATTATGACCACTGCTGTCAAAACGGTGAAGGAAAATATCGTGAGAAAATCTTCATGTCCTAGAACCAAAAAATCGAAAGCATGACTGTGACATCTACCAACCCACACTGGGCCCTCGTGGTGGATTACGACACTCTCCCTCAGACCGAGAAAGATTTTGTCCCAGCAGTGGGAACATTATAAGCTGATGATTATGCTTTATGCTAGGAAATAAGATATTGTCTTTTATGCAAATTCAAATGATGTAAAAATAAATTTCGGTTTAAACTTCCTCTTAGATAAAAATCTTACGAAAATAACAGGAAAACTCTTAAATAATACGAGTGTCTACATAAATAGGTTATCTATTTCATAACAAATAGTATGAGACGATTACCTATCTCTATTGGATATTGTATACGTTCAGTTTTAGAGTAATGAGGCGTTAAATAAGTATTCTTTACCTACTGATAGCAGGAAAGAACCTACTTGATAAACAATCTTTTGTTTTTTTTTCTTTTCTTTTGTTTTAAATATATAATACTGAAGAACTATCTAATAAAAGTAGGTAAGTAAAATCCGTTCACAGTTATCCTACCTCTGATTTTGCCTACCTATCCAAATCACAGTGAACTGTTTTCTCATTCTAATAAGGTTGAAGTTGGGTTGTTCCCACTGACAAGTTTGTCAAAATCATTGTGATCTTTATGGTCGTTATGATAAGTTTGCTGTTAGATTGCTGCTGTCGGAGGTAAAATAACATATATAAGAGGAAATGCGGATGGTCGTTTCTCCATAGAAACGCTCTCGCCTGTTTTCTTTCTGGTTAATGACCTTATAGCAATGTTTTTTTTTACATAATAATAAATATTAACTACTTGTTTATGTCCCTATGTTTTCCATTTGGATAATACATTATTTTTATAAGCACTAGAACTGCTAGAACCCTCAAAAAATGCCGATTTAAACCGTTGTCAACAGAGGCGACACATAGGGACACAGTATGATATATCCATCTTATTCAGTTTATGAAATATCTTCTAAATTGGTCCAATATTTTAAGACGAAATAGGCGAGAGCCAAACCTCGAATTACGACTTTTTACTTAGGCTTTTTCAAAAGTCTCTCCGACCGCAAGAAATTGATCTTCATGAACAAAAGAAGTATTTGCGCTGACCCTAAATAAATTGGTATAAGGACAGGAGAATAACGATGATGACTGTGGCAGGAATATTTGGACTGCATTTTTTTGCAGATCTTTGACATGGTTTATTCAAGTAGGTAGGTAATGTTTCTTTGACGACGTAACGGTTTACCGTGAACCACTGAATATTTAAAATGGTAATATTTGAAATAACTGAATTATGGAAGGTGAGATTTTCCTGCTTCTTCCTGTTATAACATCGTTTGATATTATATTATTCAAACGACTCCAGGGGTATAATGAAAGAGCCATCCCTCATATGGAAAATGAGTGAATATTTAAAGTTATCTGAAAACTGGAAGAGAAACTGTGGTTTTCTAGAATAAGTTAGATGGTGTAGACAAAGTTACACAAAGCAACAGAAAACGAGCATTATATTGATAGTTATATATATCAATATATCAATGTAATGATTGATATATATATTGATAGATATATTGATGAATTATTTCCAACACCTTGCGGGTTTTGCCGTGACTTATTTAGGCCAACTTTGGCGACTCAATAGTCACCCAATATAATACTCAGCTAACCTTTGGTTGAGCCCTCGACATATATTTTGAGCATAAGAAAACAATGACGTGAAATCGTCCGATCTGAACCAAGGCCATAATGCTTAATAATGCAGAGAGGAAATTAATCACCTGTTTATTAAATGTTGCCATTTTTTGCTTTTAATTAACCTTTTCACTTTATGCTTCGAACAGATTAATCAGCCAACGAGACTTTGCAATTGACAGACTAAAAATGATCGGCGGATTATCGACTGAAATTCAATTACAGTGTTATGGAGCCACGAATATAAGCTCAAAGATTACCTGAAATGATATAACACTGGAGAATTTACAAGAAATTGTCTAGAAAACGCGTTACCCATAGCGGTCCGGTGGTTGCGCAAACCAACGCCCCACTGACGCCACCAATGAACTGGAAAGCAAGGTCTACGACCAAACCACATTGTTTTATTTTAGCAGTGTCGTTCTAATTGGGACTAGTCGAAACAATACCACAGGAAGGAAACGACCGGACACGGGCCCCCAGGCGCCCTGTGAAAACTATCACACGGCTAATACAAAAACTATTCCGTTCCACCGAATTTAACCTTAGTATAAATAACAGTGCAATACTGAAATGACATCAGTCTCGAAACGTCGGTAAAGATCACATCAATGACAATGATGTTGACACAAGTTTTCACCCTCGCTCTGGTGGCGTTGTCTGCAGCCCAGTTCAACAAAGTGGAACTGGCTGATGAGAAGACTCCTTACGATTATGTGAAAGAGCGGTTGGACGCTATCGGTACTGACGCGAAATCTGGAGTGCCTCTGTCTAATAGTTATGAAGTGGAAGAAAGTGAGGATTACCCCGAACAAATAGAAGGAGCCGCGTCTACTGTTCTGAATACTGTTTCTGGTGTTGGTGGAGTGGGTGGTATCGGTGGATTTGGCCTGGGCCAGGGCATAGGCCAAGGTCTGGGCTACGGTGGCGTCGGATTAGGAGGCATTGGCCAAGGATTGGGAATTGGTCTCGGAGGGGTTGGTGGTGTTAACCAGCTGGGCGTCGGTGGTGTTGGTGGCGTCGGAGGTGTTGGTGTGGGTGGCGTTGGAGGGGTCGGCTTCGGTCACGGAGTTGGTCTTATCCACCCTGGGATTGCTGGATTGGGAGTTGGTGGAATTGGTCTTGGAAATGGCTTGCTGTATCACCCGCTAATCCAACAACAAGTTAGCGGTGGATATGTTGACAAGAATGCTTATGATGCCGCTCAGAAAAAGGGAGAAGGAGAAAATTTGGAGAAAATTGAGAAAAAGGCTGAAGAAGAAGCTAAACATGGTCAGGAAGGCTACCAGCATGGTGCTGCTGCCGCCAAAGCCGAAAAGGGTGAGTCAAGTTTCTACAAAGACGAAGAAGCCAAGAAAAAAGCAGCCGGCGACGAGAAATTCTATGAAGGCAATCAAAAACTGGATAAACACGGTACGTGCACTAATTATAAACTTTTCCCCAAATAAACCAATGCCTTACGCATAGAGCACTTTTTCGAATAACTCATTGTTTCGTCACAATTTCACGCTCACTTGTCAATCAACAAGTTTTTACCGTCCTATTCGGCAAAACGCAACAAAAAACGGAATAATAAATTAATATTTAGTCAACTTACAGTAAATGGAAACCTATTAATATTTACCTAGATGAGGTTTTTATAGCTATTTCTAAATTTTGCAATATAATTGTAGGTGCCAATGAAGAACAATTGAAAAAAGCAAAAAGTCACAAGAAAGGTCATGTCAGCAAGGGATTCAAGAGTTCTAGTAGTAAGAACGAGGAGGAGAAATCTGAGAGTTTCTACGACGAGGCTCATGATGAAGCTGATCACAAGATTAATGGCCATAATGCTGTTGCCCACGGAGAGAACGCACAACAAGGATTCAAGGGCGCTCATGAGGAGAAGATTCTGGATGCCAACGCTCAGGGCAAGGAAGGACATCACGTTTCGGAACAGAAGATTGATGACTCGAAGGCAAATAAGGTAAGAGACAGATTCAATACTCTTTATCCAAGTTTTGAAAGCTTATTCCATTCTTTATGCATTCAAATCTTGAGAAAAGTTATAGGATTAGTTGTAAAGATTTGTGTTAACTAGCAGAGCCACTAACTTGATACCATTTCGTTGTAGTCTCTGGCTTTTCCGGCTTTTCTTTATAACCTTATTTCATAATATTATAATTTATAATCCTATCCCATCTTACCATACAATCCCAAGGTTATATTCTTGACCTTTAGGTAGATATTATTATAATAGTAGAGACCCACGAAAGGTATTTGTAATTTTTGAGTAAGTATTTCATATCAGTTTATTGGAGCCTACCCTACAAGGTAACTAGAAATAAATTCCTAGTAACCTACCTATCTCGGGCTATATAAATAGAAGCATCCATTAAATTAGGGTTTTCAGACCTTTTACCTAACCATTTAGGTCATAAGGGAAAAATCATTATTAAGTGTATTTAGAAGCTTTCCAGAGACTAAATATTTCAGTATGTAAAACATTATCAGCACCTGGTCCTTGAAATATTGTGAATATAATATAGAACAGAGCTACGTCTGTTTTGTCGCCAAAACTACTTAACAAATTCCAAGCTCGAGAAACCCTAAATATCTCAAACAATGTTCATAAAAGCAGAGAATAAAATTAAACACACAACTTATTTATTATAGAACAAATGCCAACTTTTACAGCACATAAAACGTTACTTTAGTTTAATATACATTGTTTAAATTGAAAACAGTTGCCTCTAAGCTCGTTAAAACAGAAATGTCTGTGGCTAAGTCCGCTATAAAAGCCATTGAATAAAACCACCAGATGTTTGAGCTACTTTTTATTAGGGCTTTGGTGTAAGATGATGGAAATTAAATTGTACTAAATCGTTTCGTTAACCTCACTTTTCGGATTAGCAAAATGGTTCGTTCTGAAAAAGTGAAATGGTCCAGACTTTTATTTCTGATCATTGCTTTAATAATGATTTCGTTTGATCGTTCTTTGTTTGTGTGAAAAGAATTTTTAATCAAACAATTGATTGACCCATTTATTTCTGTAAAAAATTGGGTTTGGTAAAAACAATTTTCAGAAATAAATAGCACACACACACACAGTGTTAATCAGCACATGTCAAGCTTTGGAAACTAGAAGAAAAAACTTTTAAAATTTTTAATCTAGACCAATTCTACATGATTGTCTAATAACATTTCGTGACTTCATGATCTATGATCTACTTTATCATTTCATGAAAAGACAATACAACTACACGCTATGTACTGTTTATTTATTCTACTGATCCTCAAACCGTACCGTACTAATTATTCTTCTCCGTTCCCAGGGCGAGTACCTCCAAAAAGGCTACAAGGGTGGTGCCGAAGTCCTGGAGAAGTTCAACAACCTTGGAGCTCACTCGGTGCATGGACACCAAGAAGCCACCGGTGGCTATCAGCAGAATAAGGGCATCCTGCCCATTCACCGTTAAAAACTGTTCCTTTTGATAAACGGCGATAATAAACATAATTTTTGAAGCTTGTTAATTAGTGGTTTTATTTCAAACTCCTGTTGGTATGGATTGTAATGTTATGTTACCTACACATATAAAACTGAAGGTCAATAGTAGGTCGACCTATGGTAGCATAGAGATTGTCTTAGAAACTTCTAATTTTTATACCCATCGCGGTATGTACAACCGGCAGGGTAATTGCGTAACACACTACCTAGCAATGGGTTTCATGTTGACAGTTCAACAATATTCATTGCGTTATTTACGTTGTTGAGCAGACACACTTTTCGTACATAAGGAGCAATGGATTAGCAATATGCTTCAAAATGATTCTAATTGAGAGTACGCAACGTACGCGTTGTGTGTTACGCAATTAGAGTGCTGGATGTGGCCTAGAAATGAGTGAAGTCGCGTTAAAAAAAATATCTTCGCATATAACAAACATTGGGCCCCAACCCCAACTTACGAGTCGTGGGTTCGAACCCAGGCTCTTTACTTTTTATAAATAACTAGCTGCGCCCCGCGGTTTCACCCGCATAAGTGTCGATCCCGTAGAACAAGGTCATACGAATTCGCCAGTTATTATAGCAGTCCACTTTTATTTAGCATTTTACTAATGAGCGCATAAAAATGAAAGCAGTAAAATACAACCTGATTACTTTTGAACTAGTTTATTTTGTTACTAGCTGCGCCCCGCGGTTTCACCCGCATAAGTGTCGATCCCGTAGGAATATCGGAATAAAAAGTAGCCTATATGTTAATCCAGGGTGTCAGCTACATCCATACCAATATCCAATTTTATCAAAATTGGTCCAGCCGTTTGACCGTGAAGAAGTAACAAACATAAACACACACACACACAAACTTTCGCCTTTATAATATTAGTGTGATTTCATCACCACTGCTCTCAAAATGGTGAAGGGAAACATCGTGAAGAAACTAAAAATCGAAGACATCGAAGACATGTGACATCTACTAACCCTCACCGGGCTCGCGTGGTAGATTACAGCCGACTCCCTCTCGAAGAGACGAGGACTGTGTCCCAGCAGTGGGAACATTACAAGTTAATATGTTATAGGTAACAAAAATTGTGTAGGTATACTGTTTATCTTCTCAATTCATAGGCTTTTTATGAATGAATAGAGGTGTGTGGGGGCTTTATTAGAAATGAAACTTCAGGCTTTTGTGAATAACGAGGTAGGAATTTAACCAAACTGTAGAAGGATAATATTTGGATGTCTGGAAACTTGAGAAGTCTAAACACAACGCAAGTTTTAGACTGGATCTCATTTAGTTATTCAGAATTTGACTTGATGAAGATTTTCCAACATGAAATAAATTATATATGATATCAAGTATCTTGATTCGTTAAACTCGTAGATTTCTCAATACTTCTGGTAAAATTTTCATGTCATTAAAACCACTTCGTTTTAATAATTATAAGAAGTAACCTAAAGTAAGTTCATATATTCCTATTGATGACTTCATCAATAGTATTATATGAACTTAGAGGATTGTATTGACGATTTTAATTGTAAGTAGGTACTTTTTACGGTCTCGAATCTTTTAATCAACATTTAACCTGACACTAACCTGCAAATTGGAAAAAACGTAAAAAATTTAATAGGAGAATTCCCCAATAGAGGTACCCACTTTGATTTCTTTTGTTCTACCCTCAGATCTCTTGTTTACGATTCAAATATATTTATGTCTATAGGCCCTTTGATTATCCCAAAAACCCTTAGGCACTTGAGGGTGTAAAGATAAGGAAAGGAGTATTTTTCCCTTATCTTTGCGTTTCTTTATTTTTATAAGCTTTTATTATCTTCACAAGGGGCTCAAAGAAAATTAGAACCCAGGTGTACTGCGTAGGATGAAATAACATCCAATAGCCTTCTGTGTGACAGCCTCGTGGTCCCCATAGGCTATTACTTTATGATCCGACTTCATTAGACCCTTTTCAATTTACTGAAAAACAAAAATTTACGAACTCAAAGTTAAGCTACACGTGGCGAAGGTTCCATACAACTCCATTCCTACCGGCTTCCCTTTGAAAAATAACACAGTCAGTATTCTTTATACAAATAATCACATCACACTAATATTATAAAGGCGAAAGTTTGTGAGTGTGTGTGTGTTTATATGTTTGTTACTTCTTCACGCTCAAACGGCTGGTCCAATTTTGATAAAATTTTGTATGGAGGTAGCTGACACCCTGGATTAACATATAGGCTACTTTTTATACCGATATTCCCACGGGATCGACATTTACGCGGGTGAAACCGCGGGGCGCAGCTAGTATAATCATATTTAAGATATCTACTCCGACTTACCTCTTACAAAAATTTACCCTTCGCTACTGCATGCTAATCTAAGGTTTTGAAAACTAATAGGGTGGGTAACCCTATTAGTTTTCAAAACCTTAGATTAGCAGGTTGTTTGTACTTAGGTACTTCGGTCCCTGTTAGTTAAGTTAACAGCAAGTAGAAACTGAACAAAACCATAATCTTTGTTAATTAACTCACTTAGTTATGTTATAAAGTATTTAAATAAGAAGTTTCACGTGTTATAAAGAGAGGTACAGCCTACTTTGCTAGAGAATAAAATCAGTAACCTTTCAATAGCCAGTTGGTTTCCATATTAATTTAATAATTAATAACAAATAAGTTACCTTCAGACAAACTCATTCTTAGTAAGGAAGGCTCAGAGAGAGAGCTCAGTTTCACAGTACCTAGTTGGAAATGTTAAAAATAAAAAGTAATTTAAAAAAATTAAACCGACTTCAAAAAGAAATTAACTCAAAATTATGAAATAACTTTAATTTCGGAAGTCGGTGTCTTGGGATCTGTATTTTAGTTTTATGCCACCGACTTCCGAAATTAAAGTTATTTCATAATTTTGAGTTAATTTCTTTTTGAAGTCGGTTTAATTTTTTTAAATTACTTTTTATTTCGTAATTTTTAGTTTTTGCGCTAGTATTTGACCAAGATTTTGAGATGTTTTCCCTTTGACACTACACCCGTAGCTCTTATCAATAAGCCAGGCCGTCACACTTACACGTATTAGTTCATATCTTGAAAATTACTGAATCGATCTTGATGAAACTTGCACTGTTCCCTAAGTTGAAGAAAATGTAAGCCAATAAAAAAAAATGGTCACGATCCGATTAATAGTTCCGGAGATATGGGTGGACAAACATACATAGATACATACATACATACATACATACGTCTATGAAATTTTGTATATTTGTTTGGAAGCCCTAATAGATCATCATATGTGAATATAATGCAATTCCAATAATATTACATACATACGTATCGAATTGATAACCTCCTTTTTTTTGAAGTCGGTAATAAAATGAAAATCCTAATAAACCACAAAATATTTTATTCGTAACAAAACAGAAACATGCAAATTGTATTTAAATTTTCAAATTAACATGCAAAATTAAAATGCTAAACGCTAAGAGAATGCAGTACCCATTCCGTTGTAATACACTGAGTACTCATTTCCATTTATAAGAATGCTTTTACGCCATTTACTGTCTTGTCTACATAGTCATCATTTTTAAGATAAAATTGTGAATCCAGAATACAAAAATTGGAAATTAAACAGATTGGTGTTAAAATTACAAAAAAAAAAACAATATTACAACAGAAATGGTTTTGGTATTCAATATTAACAAACGAATGTTCCATTTTTGAAAACTTTTTAGATGACATACAGGAGGCAGTAAAAAAAGATAACACGTTGAAATTCATAAGCATGCAGTCTATGGTTTCGAAGGCACTGAACATGGCATGGAATTAGTATGTACTACAGTCCTTTCACAGTTATTTGACCTCTGACAGCAGCAACCCAACAGTAACCTTATTGCAACGTCATTAAAGATCACTGTGATGTTGACAGTGATGTAAACTCAGATGTCAAATAACTGTGAACGGACAAGGAACACCTAATATTAAAACAAATAAACTCTAATCGAACCTCATAATCTTCGTTCTTTTATTGAATGGACATTTTCCGTAGCCATTGCAATAAACACCGGGCGATCGCAACGGACTATTTGACATATAGCCCGATTCACTACTGCTACTGAAAAACCTAGAAAACAAATCACCCGATAAAGTTTTTTTACGAAATAGTAATTAAAACAGTCAAATTGATTAGTTATGATCATTTGGCAGAGACAATTGTGTGTTTATAAAAAGTTGATTTGGTTAAGTGACCGTGAAGGTTTGGTTTTAATCGTAGTCATAATAATATCAATTAGGTAAACGTTTGTTTTTTAAGTAGAATAAAATCATTCACTCAATGAAAATGCAGATAAAATAATAAACCAACAGTGATAAAAATAAATAAAAACTATGTCTCTGGATCATAATTAAAAAGCGCCATAATTTCAAATTTGGAACGCATTTCACTCAATCAGCGCGACGATCGGAATTAAATTTTAGGTAAATGTAATGTAATTAAGGGTTCGAACACATCATAGAAATTAACGTAAAAAATACATTTAATTGTGTAAACACTTCCGAATTTTCAAACAACAGTAGAAACTACGCAATGACGACGGCGACGTCTCATTTTATAGGTTAAATGCTCTAAGATCGTAACATAAAATTCTAAGTAAATCTACAGTCTGAACAAGGGCTCACACAATATTGGATAACTAAACAAAAACCCAAAACAGGCTTAGATGAGAGACATTATGGAAGCAAAATAATGTACAATATGACACAGGGTCTTTAACATAAACCACATGTCTTTTCCTAAACCATTTCATCCCCGTATCTCGAGTCTTGACGTAAAATAATATAATATTCGTGTCTTAAACACCTTAAACAACGTGCTGTCACACAATTTAACACGAGCCTAAAGAAAATAGGCTGAATAATTCGGTTTTCCAATGCCGCCAGTGGCAATAAAAAATAAATGTGTATTTTTTTTATGGAAATTCGCACTGGCACACGCGAGCGATATTTTGGATGCGTTCGGAATACCATTAGAGACTCTTTAAAAAGTTGGAGTACCCAGCGGACTCAGGAGTAGGTGGAGTGAAGACAGTCGATGAAATCTTGTTGGACGTATTCGAACGCTGAAATAGAAAATATTAGTTTTTATGAAAACTTAATTCGTTTGCAGTTCGTAGTTGGTGTTAATAGCAAGAAATATCGTCTTAGCAACTACATTGTAATGAGAAAGGCGCTTTGTAGTTTCGTGCATGGCATGTTCACGTAAAGCGCTTTTGATCGCTGACGCGGCTGAATTCAAGAGCCTACTATATTTTCAATAGCAAACCTACTATAAGCTCCAGGGGTTCGTACGTAAAAGGAGAGAAGAACTACGGGAACATAACAACACTATTCAGATGCTCTGCACGAATGATGGCTGTAAACTGATAGGTACGGTTTAACTGGGGAACAGAAAATGCAAATAGTATTGGAAACGTTAATTATCAATGACAGATATTACACAGCTACTGTTTCCAATTAACTAGAAAGAGATCTGTTTTATTTATCTGTTCACGTTTAAATAACATACATACCTAGGAAAATAACCACTTCTTGCCCAGCGATCACGTACACAGCTAGAAAAGTTACTGTTATCAAATGTTTGGACTTTAAAAAAGACCGGAACCTCTGAGCTCGATTCGGCATTTGTTCTTAGGGAACTGTCAGCTAGGAAATGACGGAGCCACATACTTATACATACTTCTTTCAAGCTTGAACAAACATATCGAAAAATACGTTAATCACCTGACTATGAGCACTCATGTTCGCAGACCTCTGCTTGCTTATCCGCGTCGGAGTGACAAGGTTTGACTGATACTGCTGAACCTAAGGTCAAAATGTTATCTTTATTGTAGTTTTAGTATACGGGACCACGGGAGTACCCTGGCAGTGTGAGGTCAAACTGTCCATCTTGGGACAGGGTACTCCCTTCGTCTATAGGTACAAGTAAATAGACTACTTTGTAGCTAAGGGCTGATTTTTCAATCAGCTGATAACTTTATTCGAGGAATAATTTTGAAATTTTGACAGTTATTTCATACAAAAACTGTCAAACGTCAATTTTATTAATCGATTATAAGTTATCTGGCGATGGAAGTTATCAGCCCTTATTGAGTTAATTATACTGTGACGAAAATAGTACCTAAATATTATGATTATGGTCAGCGGGATTGTCCGAAAGGGTTACCGCTGGCCCGGAACATAAAGGGCTAAGGAAGGAACACGGGTGGGTTTTAGTCAGTAAGAGTATGACACTCCCTTCCGCTCCACCCAGAGCAGGAGGGGTCATTTGATGATTTGCCATCCACAAAAAAAAAAAAATTATACTAGTTGATTATTTCTTCGTAATACCTACATATTATTTGTTTATTATTTGTCAGCGTTGCTAAGAAACAATGTTATCATTGCCTGAAGAAATCTCTCTGAGGTTATCACATGGACGTAATATATAGAAGTAACAAAACATTTCTTTTTAGATTTTTGTTGCTGTGTATATTTAACTAGCGCTCTGCCCGCGACTTCGTCCACGTAATTTTTTTTGTTCCCCCGTACCACCTCCTCGCATCGCCTGCCCGCGCTATTACTTTGTTAACTCTCTTTTATTTTTTTTCTTTTTGCTCGGTTTAAATAGCCTATAACATTCCATAAGAATTAGGCTATCAATACTGCAAAGCTTAGGATTACCTACGATGAAGTACTCTTCATCATCTGCCTAGCCTTTTCCCAACTATGTTTGGGTCGGCTTCCAGTCTAACCGGATGCAGCTGAATACCAGTATTTTACATGGAACGACTGCCTATCTGACCACCACAACCCAGTTACTGGGTAATACGATACCCCTTAGTAAGACTGGTTGTCAGACTTTCGGGCTTCTGACTACCCGTAACGACTGTCAAAGATCCATGAATGACAGCCGGAAAAATAATACCTAGATGTGTGATGTTCAAAAGGTTCCTGCTTCTTTATAACTAAAGATTAATTAATGAGGACCAGAATTTTCCAATTTCTGACCTCGCAGTTTCTTTCAGGTAAACTTTTGTTTCTTGGTTCATTCAAGAGCAAGGAATTTTAATTAAGAATCGAAACCGAAAGGCGTTTGCAAAACAAGAACATTATCTTAGTAAGTAATAAATTTTCCTTATTTATTCTCTAATATTATAATGTGCGATAAGACCCGGGAAATACCTACGTGTTCTATGAACTATTGAACTACACAAAACAACTGGTAACTAACTGAAATAATGGCCACGTGTGACATACTTTAGCAAATATTATAGAGCTATATTCCTATAAAAGAATATCTTCTGCCCGCGAGTCGCGACTTCGTGAGCGTGAAATTTCTTGTTCCTCCAACCCACCCCGTCGTATCGCATCGCCTACCCGTGATATTAGCGTTATTTCTGACGTTTTTCTTTTACTGCGCCGTAAGGCATTTCATACAACCTTTCAAGCCCTTCTTTTTTGGTGGGAAATCTTATTCGAAATCAATGAACCGATTTTAATGAAACTTCATACGCATAAGCAGGATACAAAGGTCCCAAAAGTGTAAACTCGAATTCACATCGATAGAAACAAAAACATTTATCTACCAATTTTCTATAAAGGAGTATTATTGGAAAACCAGAAGGTACCTAAATGTGTTCATAGTACAAGGTTCTAGTCTATCCATATTGCCTGTTTCCCTATTAAAAACTACACACAAAATATTTAACCCCTTATTTATAAATGTTTCTTACACTTAAGTCATATATTAACCATACATTTTTAACGTTTCAACGTCTTTTAAGCAACCCTTATAAATTCCATGTCCCAAAAAAAATAAGTGACTTACCGAAAACGGCGTACTTTTAGCATTACGCTTATAAGTAGGGGTAGTCTGCACGAAGCTCGGTGATATGTTGCTCCCGGGCGATATGGGGATATTGAACGGTGATACTCGCCCTGAAAATGTATGGCTGTCGTACATATGAGAACATCCCCTAAAACCCCTTAAAAGGGTATCAAAATACGTTGCGGTGTTTAATTTTTGTACGATAAAAAAATATTTATGAGATGTTTTGTTGGTTCCCATTGGAATATTCAATTTTGTTTATATCTGTTGTTTGGTAACTTTACACAAGGCTGTTCAAATGACAAAAGTTTTTAAAATTAACGTTGCGTAATTCTTAAAACTTTATTACGACCTTTATAACCACTTTTTTAACGATGATGTTTTCTCTTTCTAGAATTTCTATTCTTCAAGCCCAAGCAGTTATGAGATGATTCTGCGACCAATATTAAGTATTACTACATCAAACAGCAATCAGTAATCCATGTTATATCATTAAACCTGGTGATCTAATGATATCAAAGCCTTAGACTAGGGGAATCAAAACGGTGAAGGAAAACATCATGAGGAAACGGGCACGTCTTAGAACCAAAAAATTCGATGACATGAAACATCTACCAACTCGCACTGAGCCTGCGTGGTGGATTACGGCCCACTCTCTCTCACCAAGAGGCGGCCTGTGTCCCTGGAATGGGGATATTATAGGTTGATTATGCTATGTTATAAGCAAGTGAAACAGCGGGTAGGCAAAAGGGCAAAAGCTAGTCAAAAATAGAGCTAGAGTAAGTTATCTGTTACTGGATTGGTTCGCCAACTGAGCTTCTAAACTCCGAATAGTTCTGTGATAATCCTTCAGTTGGTTGTGCTGCTTCTGACATAACTCAGTCATGCGTTTTAACTCGGTCCGTGCCGTATAGAATTTCTTCGTCTGGAACAAGTAAAATGTTCTGAAAATATTAAAACTAGGAGAGCACACAATTCAAGTTCCTTATCCTGAGAACCTAAGCCACTCTCATAAGAAGATAATAAAACAATGTTTCAACTAGCACCACAGAATCATATATTATACTAGATAAAGGTAATCCGCCCATCGGACTATGAGGGACCATCAGACTACGAGAGCGAGGGAAGAGGAAGTGCACCTGTGTCTGCGCGCACGCTTATCTCCCGCGCCGAAGGCTAGTCTCCGATGAGATTGGCCGCCGTGGCCGAAATACGGTCTGGAGGATTTTACAGCATTAACGTGCCTCTCCTAATTTCATTTAATGTTCCTGGATGACATCATTAATTGTAAAATGGCTAAGCTTTAATAGAAAACCGGCAGCAATTCGGTTGTGTTCGGTGTTCCGGTGATTCGGTGTTGACAGGTCTTATTTCAAGTCCAGTTGGTAAGCGATTGATGGCCAATCACCAATCCGTTTGCCAAGCGTGGTGATTAGATATTATGCTTAGGTACTAGCAGCACCCCGCGGTTTCACCCGCATAAGTGTCGATCCCGTATAGGAATATCGGGATAAAAACTATCCTATGTCCTTTCCTGGGAGTCAAACTATCTCTATACTAAATTTCATCTAAATCGGTTCAGCAGTTTAAGCGTGAAGAGGTACTAGACAGACAGACAGACACACTTTTGCATTTATAATATTAGTATGGATAGTAACTATGGATTATAAGGTTTCGCCTCGTTGGTTTAGTGATCGCAAACTTTACTGCTGACCATGAGGTCCTGGGTTCAATTCCCAGGTCGGGCAAAGTGGATAATGGGTTTTTCCGTCAGGTATTTCTCAGTAGCAGCCCGGAGTCTGGATTTGGGCCCGGTTGATGGCAATAGGCTCGACCCCTATTACATGGGACTTAAATATAACTAGTGAAATGTGGGTGTAGGTGCTATAGGTACACTTCTGCCTATAACCTTTCGGGGATTATAGGCGTGATGTTATGTTATTGTGATATGTTATAATGTTTTTATCTATGGAGTTCTTAGTTATATCGCCAGGTTGACATTAACGGGCTTATAAGGGTAATTCTTCAGGGACAAAATTTTCGATGTCTGTGAGTATATTTCTGTAACCAACTAAAAAAACGGCATGTAATATTTTTTTTTGTACAGTTTAGCTTTAACCCTTACTGGGACAAATGATTTTTTTTTAATAATTGCTGTCTAGGTACAAAATAAAAATATTTGAAGGTCGTTCTTCTGATTCATATAGCGCGTCCGTTTGCCATTTTCCGGAACAAAATGGTCGATGTCGCATTTTCCCTTTGATACATCAATATAAATTATAATTATATCGAAAGGAAATGAATTGTCCTCTTACAAAAAAAATGTGTATTAGTTATAACTACGTTAGTCTGTTTATAAATAATTAAAAAAGAAGTGTCCGGCGTATAATACTGATTAATGTGGCGTAAGCTGCGCTTGACCGTACTTGGTCGGGTAATAATAATGAGAGTCTGGCTTCCAGCGCGGGGGGAAGCCAGTCGTGCAACGGACGACCTAGAAGGTGGACGTGCGGCTGGTTGGCTTAGATCCGGTGTTAAAAAGGAAAATACCTGATTCATCTGTGTTTGGTTCAGGTGGCATCCTGATTACAATGCCTACTTTATAAAATTTATTTTATTGTTTTAAAACTTCAATCTGTGTTTCGTGTGATGCTTTTGGGTTATAGATTCGTGTAGAAAAATGAAAATAATGAAGTCTGTATGTACGATGAGTTATGCATGATTGTAGGCAAAATCCTGATTCATCTGTGCCTGATTCGTATGGTGAAAACCCCATATGAATAATAAAATAAATTAGTTTTTCCCCTCTCCAGCACGATAGGAGCGCTTTTGTTGCATAATTCTCCTTGTCCAATTTTTGACCGTGTACAAGTCAGTAGTTTTAATCTTATTTATTATTATTTATTTAGCTATAACCTTTTGAATAATAAAAAAATGACAGGAGTATAATCTTGTTCTAAATATGATACTTTTGATATGTCTTAGTCCTATTTAAGAATTAATAATTATTGTTTAGAATTTACATTCATAACTAACGGTGTATTTATTACTTTTTCTTTCTGTTTCTGATTAATATGTAACACATTCTGATTCATGTGGGCACAAAATTAATATCTTGAAAACTACTTTATAAAAACGAGTCCCTCATTCAAATATATGTTATTTGGTATACCTATTTTCATATGAACATGTGTTACAGAGCTGAAAGTGAAATTAAATTTTGGCCATATGGATCAGTCAAAGAATCAAATTTCGAAGAACTACCCATAATAGGACGTATTCACATAATAATGATGACGCAAACTAAGTATTAGGTTTATAAATAGCAACCGTTGATTTCTAGTTTCAGTTTTATTGGGGAAACACCATTGGCGATTGTTTTGTTTTCCTACACCTTTCTTTACTAGGTATTTGCATAAGCTCAACATAAAAATATATGAAAGCTGTTTTCAACTTTGAAAGGCAAGTCTTGAATGTCATCTACAGAATTTAATTAAGTAGATAGCTAAAAGCAAGAAAATTACTTACTGATTGCAATAAATAAGATAACAAACGCCGTCTGTGTTGCCTCTGAAACTGTAACACCTCACAGGACTTTTTAATTAATTCCTCTGGATCGGTAAAGTAATCTTGAATCTCTTGTTTCATCTTAAAATTAAATCGAAAATGAGAAAACTACGTTCCAAGGTATTTATTAGAAGAAGTTTGTGGGAAATATTTTGCGAAATTACATACGTCTGGAACAAGTTTCATGATGGAACACGGAGCTCGGCATATTAAACATGTACTGTCTTTACCGCCTACAAGAAATTTACATAATTATTCATATTTAACCATGTACCGATATCAATATTTATATTTGAAAGAAGTTAGGGAAATCTTACCTTTCTCTAAGCAATTGTTACAAAACATGTGACCACATGATGTTAAATGCAGAGTAGTTCCAGGTTCTAACTGAGTATAACAATTGTTGCAATGAATCCAGTCCATACTTAAATAATCGTTAATTATATTGAAATTAAAACAAAATGATTGACGCACAATCATAATTTCAATGTTTTGACATACCAATTTTTTTTTTAATTCCTCTATCTATTGTGCAATGGTATGTCCCTTAAGGAAAAAAAAATCTAAAATCAATTTAAATAGGTTCATTATAAAAAAGGTACATTTTCCCATAAATTATAAACATTCTCAATTAATACAAATCAAAATCATCAATTTCATTAACAATCGACGAATTAATATTTTCCGGTAATAAATACACACGGAAAATATTTATACCTTTTTTAAATTTTATCCTTCAAAGTGTACTGTGTAAGTTACTCTATCACATGCCATTAGGACCACAAAGTAAAGCAGATGGGCACTAATAAAAGGTTACATATTATGCTCTGTGGGCACTAACAAAACAATATTCGGCCAATATGAAAATCATAAAAACGACTGTTCACAAAATCACAACTTAGTAAATAATTATCGTCACTGCAAAGGAGAAAATGCTAAAGCGCTATTTGGGCCAAAATGAGTTATATAATATATCGTTGGATTCACAACAACAACAAAAACAAACAGATCGACGCAGAAAAAAAAAATAATCCAACGATCTAATTATATTAACTCATTTTGGCCCAAATGCCGCTTTAGCATTTTCTCCTTTCCAGTGACGTTATCATTTTGATAACATCCTGGCTGGCTTGACCAGAAAAAAAATGCATTTTTCTTTTCATACAATTTTAATGTTTCAAAAAAAGAACGCAGATGTGACATTATTTTTTTATTTTAAATAATACCTACTCAATAATGTAGGAAACCTGTATTACTTACCTACTTTATATTTTCTATAGAATTGGTGTGTAAAGAAAAATTAAAACCTATGGTTATTTCGCATTTATTTGCATACAATGTCCAACATGCTAATAAGGAAGAAAATAAATCTTAAAATAGCCACGTTCGGCTTTGTATTGTATTATTTAATCAAGCCATGGTCAAGCGAGCGATGACTCTTGCAAACTGAGTAGGAATTGAAGAATGAAGATCGATATGAATACTAGAAAGACTAGAAAATAATGTTTACTTTACGGCTCTGCGCCGTAAAGTAAACATTATTTTTAAATATCGGGAAATATTTATATATTATTTAATATTTCACATTCAAAACTCTTAATTACTTATGTAGGTAGGTAGTTATTAGGTAACTATGGATAAGCTAATTAGTTTGTATTTATGAATTAATACCTAGGCAATGTTGATCTTGTATTTTGTTCATTCAATGAAATTAGCCGTCTAGTTAACTTAAACCCTGAAAAACATGATCGAGGTCTTAGCCACACGCTAAGACCTCCATCATGTTTTTCAGGGTTTAATTAAGGCAGCTGACTGAACTCCTGTCTTACAAAGCACCCGCTTAAGAAAATGCAGCAGTTTTACTGTCGTCCTAAGGGAAAAGCTTACGTTAAACGCTTCGGGTGTAAGTTATGTAAAATTGTTAATTATGGTCACTTCTCGATGATTATCTCAGGATCATATCTAAACCATCTCAAGTCTGTATCGCGCACCGTTTTCCAATTAGCAACACACGTGACACAGTGCCGCGCAAATCTCACAAGTCAATCGTCCGCGAATACAGTGTCCAGCTCTGTGCTCGTTAATACATGGTGAAACAATCACAATAAAGATAACGTGAGAATATAAAAGAAGTTGCTTGGACGGTCCGCGGTAGTAAGGCGATAGCACGCGAGCTTGCCTTGACCATGGCATTAAAATACATTTATCTGATAGCCCTGACATGTGTTTGTGTGCACAGCAAATCGTCATGTATGTTCTATTTTTTTAAGTGTTCTATTTTTTTAAGTGCATTATTTCATTTTGTTTTTGGAATGTAATTTTTTTTTGTCAAAATTTTTAAAATAAAGCTTTGCGTTTTGTTTATGGAATTCGGTTTTTAAATCTGAATTCTGAATGAATAAAGAATAATTTTATTGTTGTGGGAAAATTGTTTGATAAAGTGTTGTGACTTGTGACCGACCAAAGTTTTCCGGTGTATTTTATAAATAGTGTTTGTTTATAATTCTTAAGAATATAACAATGGAAAAGACGGTATCGTCTGAAGCAATAATACAAGTATCTACCTATTTAAAAAAATGTTACGACTGCATCCAATTAGCCATCTCGGACCGCCTATTAGTTTTAGTATCTAACGTAGCCAATTTAAGTGAAGATGCAAAAACTTTGACATTTAACCCCAACACATATGGGCAAACATTTGCGCGTTTTGTAACTGTTTGCTGAGAAACATTCAGTCTGATGGATATTAAGCATGTTCTTAGAGTTTATGTAATGTTTTGTAGCATGTCGACAAAACAAACTACACTTTTAACACAGTTCGAGTTTTCGATGTTATTTTCCGATTTAAATATTTCAAAAACGGAATGTTCCATAAATTGCAGCGGGAACCATTTTCTTGATGTGTTTATTCGATTTGAATCCCGAATTTCGTGAATCAATTATTCTTCGATTTATGTGCGTAAGTTATTATCTCGATAAATTTGTTCGCAATCGAATTGTTTGGTAAGGCTTAGATCAAGATCTTGTAATGATTATGTAAAAATACTGGTTTATGAATCTTACTTTTACAATCTCTTATTTGGATGTAGCGTGTATCGGTGTACCTATTTGAGTGGATATGATGTTATAGGTACTGTTCAATTTATAAAACAATAATGGCAAAGGTCGTAAAATTATAATGTTTTCATATCGCGAAGGTCAAATAGCGTGTTACTCATTCATAATAAACACGTTATATCCGATTAATAATATGAGTTCGATGACATTGAATAAACTTGAAAAAATAATATAAAAAATAGGTGCCTACTTAGATACCTATTGTAGGAATAAGACAGTTATTTAAAAAAACTGGCCAAGTGCGAGTCGGACTCGCACACGAAGGGTTCCGTACCACAGGCAAAAACGCCGAAAAAGACACGTTTTTTGTATGGGAGGCTCCTTAAATATTTGTTTTATTTTAATTTTATTATTTATTATTAAAGTAAAAATACAACTGAGTGTTTTGTGAATATTTCAAGTGCCTGCCTACCTATTGCCATTATTGATATCGAGCAAAAAATTACAAAAAAATCACGTTTGTTGTATGGGAGCCCCCCTTAAATATTTATTTTATTTGGTTTTTAGTATTTGTTGATATAGCGGCAACAGAAATACATAATTTGTGAAAATTTCAACTGTCTAGCTACCGCGGTTCTTGAGATACAGCCTGGTGACAGACAGACGGAGTTACGGACGGACGGACGGACGGACGGACAGACAGCGAAGTCTTAATAATAGGGTTCCGTTTTTACCCTTTGGGTACGGAACCCTAAAAATGATGCCAAAAACAATGAAAACTACAGTTTTGTGTCACGATTTTTCCGGAAGATAAGTAGAAGTTATCCCGGAATGTTACATTTCTCTTTTCGGTCATTGTGTCGTCTTAGGGACAGATTTCAACTCTAAGCAAGATATTAGTACATACGTACTCATTTGATTTTCTGTAATATATCGGCTACGGCATTTCTTAAAACACAAGAAAACTTTGGTTGCCAATAAAAATAAATGTTTGACCCTTCCAAGCCCTGAAAGAGTACCTAATACTTATTTAAACTGCAAATTATTATGTTATAGTTAAACTATGCGTCCCATCGCAGTACCTGAAAGAATGTCAGGACATGGCGAATGCCCCGACGAAGTCCAAGACCCAAATTGAATGCGTACCAGCGAGAGACAGGTAATAAAATATTAAAAGGATTATAATTATTTATTTAAGGACTTTGGAAGACTTACAGCTAAATAAAATAGTGATAAATAACAGTATTATAATCTGACAGCCAATTACAGGTCTTCACGTCTAGAGCTTGTCTGGTATAAAAGTACTGTTGAACAAAATATACACACTGCAAATATTGCCAAAAAAAAATACATATAAAAATAAAAATTTGCAAGTAGATCATCACCTAAAATATGTAAAAACTAATATAATTGCGGCAGGTTATTTCCCATCAAACCAAGATGTTAAAAATTAAATTTAAAAAAGAAAAAGAAAACAAAGTCTGAAGAATTCAATCTATAAAGAAATTCATTGCTAAACACTTTTTTGCCGATGTCACACTCGATTTAAAAAGATCAAAGTCGATGATGATTATGCTAGTTATTGCCCACCATTTCACGGCAAAGGTATATTTGGTACACGGCAAAGGTATATTTGGTATATACTTACATCCTCCTCCTTAGTCGTTCACTCTTCACAGAGTGGTCGTGGTTGATGACTCTGCATTTTCTTCAGTCAACGAAGTATGCAAGATCGTCGGATATAGTTGAAGTTTAGTAAGAAACCGATTGCTGTTGTCGACTGAATTAATTTGATATATGAGCTGTTTGTTTTCTATTAATAAAATAAAATTTTATTCGAGAACATCCATCGGTTTCTTACTAATATTAAACTATATCCGACGATCCTGCATACTTATCTCTTTTGTTGACTGTACATACGTAGCCAAATGTCTCTAGATTGCCTACCTCAAAAAACAAGGGTGCGTGCCAAGTCGGCCAATTTAACCCATTAGGTATGGCAACATTTTTAGAACTAACCTAAATACCTCAATTACCATCCATTTGTCCTCCATTGTTTGCAGTTAGGTAACCACTGCTACTACTCAAATGAATGATAGGTTTGAGTGGAAATATGTGGTGTTATATAAGTTAGATGTAGCAACTATTTTATTTAATAAACACTAGCTGGCCCGGCGAACTTCGTACCGCCCCGCCATCGCCATCGCCATCGCCAGCCGCTCTGCCCCCGCTTTTTAAATCTCTGATATCTTCTAATATTTTCATTTTAATTATATGCTGTAAAGGGCAATTTTGATCTAAGTACAGTCAACAAAGGAGTTAAGTATACAGGAGCGTCGGATATAGTTGAAGTTTACTAAGAAACCGATGGATGTTCTGGACTGAAATTTAATTTAATAAATGAGCTGTTTGTTTTCTATCAATAAACTAAAATTTTGTTCGAGAATATCCATCGGTTTCTTAGTAAACTTCAACAATATCCGACGCTCCTGTATACTTAACTCCTTTGTTGACTGTACATGAAATGCACAATGTATCTAATATATTTAATTGGACAAGGAATATGATGTAGGTATTGTTTAAAATAGCTTGGTAAATAACCCATAATTTTTTTTTTGTATTAAGTAAAAGATAAAAATGGTTACTGTAGGTTATCCCTAGGACTTTTTCATTTATCTTTTTAAGATATACAATTCCGTAGTAAATTAATTTGATCTATTTCGTAAGGTTTGGCCGGCGTTTGCAATGTAAGCGCACGTGTTTGTTACGACACCACAGTACAAATCTTTGAATTTCTCGGTTTTTCTCTACTACATATATTAAGCTTGTACTAAACATACAATCGTTCCTCTTGAATCACTATATCTATTGCTGCACTAAAATCTGTTGCGTAGTTTAAAATATCTAAGCATAAAGACAGCGGGAGCACCTTTGTTTTTTTATACTATGTAAAGATAGAATATCTATTTTAGGAGCTACACTAAGGTAGGGTTCGAACTTAGGTACAGGTCATATTATCTTCCTAAATTAGCAATAATTCAGTAAGTTTAACATTGTTGAGAGCAGTGGTGGCCCAGTGGTAATGGCTCCGAGTTACGAGTTGTAGGTCGTGCGTTTGAACCCGGGCAGACGCTTTACTTTGTCCAAATAATTTCATCACCACTGATCTCAAAACGGTGAAGGAAAACATCGTGAGGAAATCGGCATGTTCTAGAACCAAAAATTCGAAGACATGTGACATCTACCAACCCGCACTGGGCCCGCGTGGTGGATTGTTAGCTCAAAAAGAGGAGGCCTGTGTCCCAGCAGTGGGAATATTATAGGCTGATAATTATGTATAACAATAAACTATGAAATCTTGTCTCGAAGAATTAGGTACTTACAGTAGGAAATAGAATGTGTTTTTGTTCTTAAAACTTCAATGCATGAATGTGTGCGAAATAGTTCACAATACCGATATTTTCCACCGCTAAAATAACACGAACGTCCAAACAATACGGACTTTGCAACACTGAAACAAAAAACTAACGGAAAAACAAAACAATGCAGATGTCATTTCATACTTCAGTATTCACGTAACGCCTCGGTTTCATTGTTTTAAGTTTGAACACAAAAACATTGCACGTTTGTACCTACTGTTTACTTGTTTGCGACGTGATCTTGAATTTTCTAATACATAAACATAAGTCTGGCAATCTATTATGTACCTAATAGGTAATATGGGCTGGTATCGGCAATTCCGTGTAAAATCGCGTAGGTATTTTGCGTACGGATTGTGGTCTGTCAAAATCAATGATTAATTTAATTTGATCGAGGTTTGGTGACTAAACAAGGTCAGGGTGATGGACATCGACGCACAACCTTACCAGGGATTCAGTACATGATCCTGGACTCTTCGACAGGTTATTATAAAAAAATTCGCTGTTCAGTACATTTTGACCGCGTAGGTAAAGCATTTTTCTATGAAACAGCAGATTTTATTTTTATCATCATCGTCATTTCAGCCGAAAGACGTCAACTGCTGGACATAAGCCTCCCCAAAGCACCTCCACTTCGACCGGTTTTGTGCTTCTCGCAAACAACGGGTTCCTGCGGCCTTCACAAGGTCGTCGGACCACCTAGTGGGGCCTTCCAACGCTATGTCTTCCGGTACGCGGTCGCCACTCCAGAACCTTTCGGCCCCATCGGCGATCTGTTCTGCGAGCGTGTTCTGTGCCCTGCCCACTGCCACTTAAGTTTGACAATTCTTCGGGCTATGTCGGTTACCTTGGTTCTCCTGCAGACTGCGGATCTCTTCATTCCTGATTTATTTTTATAACCGACGTAATATTCTACGCTAGGGTGTCTAGAATCATCTGCTGAATCCATAGATATAATTTTGCCGGTATGTCCCTGCTATCCTGAGGTGCTTCAGTTTAAGAATGATGAAAACTGAGTGAGACAAAAATTATTTGAGTTGTTGGTGAAACATTGGAACGTTACGTACATTAATCATGAATTTCTTCTTCTCTTGTGATATGAGTCTTGTTGTCTTGATGGTAATATGTCTGACTGCTTAGCAACCGTCGATAGTTATCATCTTAAAAGTATACTAATATCCTAATGAGGTATGTAAGTTTGTTTGTAGGGGTTAATCTTCGGAACTGCAGATCCAATTCCAAAAATTCTTTCACTAATGTGAAGCTACAGTATTACTGAGTGTCATAGGATATTTCATGTATAAACAAGGAATTTCACGCGGACGAAGTCGCAGATAGAAGCTAGTTTATTATAAAGGCCCTTTTGTAGCCATTCCACTGTATAAAAGACCTCCAAAAGTATAAGATCCCATTAAAAACTTTACCAACTACTTCCAGGGTGGACTGCTTAAACCTGGTTCAGCAACGGCAAGCAGACATCGTACCTGTCGACCCTGAAGACATGTACTGCGCCACCAAAATACCCAACCAGGACTTCGTGGTGGTGCAGGAGTACAGGACTGAAGAGGAACCGGATGGTAAGTCAAGGCTACGAAGGTTATATTCCATCATCTTTAGATCAACAGTTGAACTGCCACTGTTCAGGAAGGCTTCACATAATCCAGTAGGCCACTCGTAGGGCTGCTGTAATCACCACACTTGGCAAAGAGATTGGTGATTGTCTGATTATTACAATCAGATCAACATCATGTTGGTGATTATTTGATTGTTAATACAATCAGGCAATCACCAATCTATTTGTCAAGTTTTTAATTTGATTCCTACTCAGAATATGCTGGTGCTCATGCAGATCCTATTCTAGCAATAATCACTTCTGCACCTTTTGGTTAAGCACTTAGCTTATGAAAAAAAGGAAGAAGGCGGATGGACACTACTAAACATTAAACTAACATAATTCATACCGACGACTTCTTAAAAGCTTTAATTAAGTTCCACTTGTTTATGGGTCTACCGTCTACTCCATTCAGAATTTAGAGTTCCTTCATATTTTATTTTCATAATTAAAATCCTTTTCATAGAATACTAACTCTTAAAACGACTTCCGAAGTTAGAACTTCTCATTACAGCGGTACAGCCCTCTTCAAAAGATCGCTACAGTGAACTTTAATGAAAACCACTAAATTCTACTCAGTTGAGTACCAAAGTATCAACTGTTTGAGTTCATTCTAAGCTTATTCGCTTTTAAAACGTCAAAACCCAAGCTTCGTAAACTATGAAGGGCCAAGTTTTTGACAGACGGCGGAACGGAGAAGTACATTCAAAAGTTCTGTCTTTGCAAACTAGCACCAACTGCGAAAATACACACATCAAAAGTGTCTAGGGATCAACATATATTTTTGCAATAACTTTTCTCCTGATTGATATTAATTAAAATTTTCTTTAAGGATTCATCAAATAAAGTGTTTTCGTTTGTCACAGTAACGATAAACCAAGTCACCTTTGCATTAATAAAGAAATTTGCCATTTTCCTAATACAGGGATTTTTGACATTTGAACCACTAACACAAAAGTTCGAAAAAAAGACTGAAATAACAGTTTTCTTTAAAATTTTATTGGGTAAACAATTAATAATCCGTGTTTCTACCGCGAACACTAACAACACAAGAACATCGGTTTGGCATACTCAAAATGAGTTCATCCAAATCACGCTGTGGAATGGCCGCCCATGTTCGTTGCAACAACAAAAAAAGGTCTTCTTGCGACTGGATACCCTCCATATTCGGCAGAGCTCTTCTCTGTAGCATATCCCATGCATGCTCAATCGGGTTCAAGTCTGGCGACTGAGCAGGCCAGGGCAGGACATTGATGTTAGCTGCGGCGAGAGTCTGTCTTACAACTCTTGCGGTATGCGGTCGTGCATTATCATGCATTAACTGAAATAAGGAACCGATTTGCACTTGTAGAGGAACGATGACGTCTGATACAATCGTCTCAGCATAAATTTGAGCGTTGAGGTTGCCTCTGATCCAAATCAACTCAGTTCTTCCGCCGATCCAAATACCCGCCCATACCATGATGGTTCCACCACTATAAGGATGGACTTCCTGGCAGGATTTTAATCGCTGTTGGCGTCCAGGGGTTCTCCAGTGTCGTATACGTCTTGTATCCGGTCTCATACCAAAACGAGACTCATCAGAAAAGCACACGAAACGCCATTATTCTTCTGCCCAATTTCTGTGTTCAAGAGCCCATTGATATCGAATCCTACGATTGTGCATTGCTATAGGTGGTACCCGTAGCGGTCTTCGGGAATGAAGGTTCACTTCATGCAAGCGGTTTCTGACTGTTTGGTCGCTAATTAAGTTCCCTGAAGAGTGATGAAGCCTCACGGCTAACATCATGGCGGTTATTGTTGGAGCTCTTCGAGTTAAGATTTGAATGTATCGGTCTTGTCTCCGTGTGGTGCAGCGATACCGTCCTCCATGGCGCTCAGCCACGGTACCAGTGCTTCGGTAACGTGTCCAAAGTCGACTGATAACACTCTGACTTGTATTCAGAGCTAAAGCCACAGTACGTTGCCGGGAACCAGCTTCTATCATTCCCACGGCTCTGAGCATTTCTTCCCTGCTTAAATGACGTCGCCGCTCCATAATAACGTTGGTTTTAATCAGTAGTAGGGAAACAGTAGCACTAATAATGTCTTCAATGCGTTGTATGTCTTTATAGGGAAAATATTGACAGCTGATTTTCATCTTTTACTCGAATTTGATTCACAGTTCCTGATTCAAATTATGAAATGCACCAAAAAGGATCCATATAAATTTATAAAATCATAAATTTATTACAAAGCCACATCTCAATCTCAAGAAATCCGCATAAAAATGCTTGATCCCTAGACACTTTTGATGTGTGTATATTGGTCGGTCATTTAAAAACTTCTGACGCTTCACAACCGTATTTTAATTTTAATTCATTAAGTAGATTTCCTTGTGAAGGGCCAATTCTCTTATTAAGCTGATTTAGGCGAAATCTTTCGTATTCTCATTTCCCGCTTATTTTAGCTTTTGTCGAGTATCACAAAGACTTCTTAGTGAGGATCTTTATAATTTGTTAACTTTGAAACTGTTTCATGTCCATGTCTCGGAGAAGTTCAGAAACTGAATTTAAATTAAAGTTCGTGAACTAAAGACGTGGATTTACATTTACTGTGTCTTGGAGAACGTCGAGAAAGGTTGATGTAAGGGTACCTAATCTTCTATTAAAGTTAATAATCTTCTAACACGTTACTTCTATCTTATGTTTGAACCTGTCTCAGCTTCAAGGTAGCGAGCGACCTTTTCGGGACATATTTTATTAAAATACCTACCTGTAGCTCGGATACTGGCCATAAATATAAAAAAGTCCTAACCTAACACCATAAAACTAACGAAAGGTCTCTGAAAAAGAAAAAAAACGTTGAGATTTCCTCGCCTGATATCTATGCCATCACACAGTCCTGAAATATACATAGAGGATTGTTTTCCTATCTCTATGTTAGGGCACTTACTTACCCTCAGTCTTATGTCATGAAATATGTATGAACCCTACTCCGTCTCGGTACCTATAGAGGAGCAAACAAAGGCTAACAAACATATCTTTATGGCGAAAACGTTTGCACTGAAGTGGGAACTTACATGAAAATCTATAGCGGAAATTGGTAGTTAATCCAAGATCAGATAAAACAGCTTCACTATTTTCCTTTAAGCAATTCTGAAACACGTATTTCTGTACGTTATATGATCATAATAGATCTTTACAAAAGTTAGATATCCTTGATCTATTTATTTTATCCACGTGCCAAAGCTTTTTGCCGATTTTCTAGGCAGAACCACATCTGTCTAGCCGTTCGTGCGAAATCATTTTCATATCCCAGCTGTGTATTTCATAGACAATATTAGTTTTTGTTTATACTAAACCCGAAAAGGGGTCATTGTACTCAGCATTTTGAACAACTTTTTCTTTTTCTTTATATTCTAATGTCGATTTAAGTGAACACAAATGTATGGAACAGCTGATTTTTTTTCGCGATTTCAGGGTTGTTCCCATAGAAAAAGTTGTTCAAAATGATGAGTACAATGACCCCTTTTCGGGTTTAGTATAAACAAAAACTAATGTTGTATAAAGAACTATTGACTACAGAAATGTTAATTTCGTAAATATTTTGACAGAAGGGAATAAAAGAAATAACGAAACAGATAAAAAAAACATAAATACATACCTACCGTAAAAGAAATTTAAGATAGATACTTCCGTTTAGAGGCCTCTCTCTAATAGCACAAAACATTGCTGTTACGAAATAAGTAATCTCTATAAATATGAGAACCTTTTAAAATGAGGTAAGTACAATTTATTCAAACAGATTAAATATCAAACGCTTTCAATGGTATCGGTGTTGCGTAACTTTAAATCGAGAGAAAGTTTCAAATGATATGTCCCCTCTCTCGAAAGTGTTTTATTGCTTCCATTGTAATAATAGTTGAGATAATAGAAACAGTTTAATAGATAACTTATTCTATTGAATGGTCTGATACCAAAATGATTTCTTTTGAACTTAAAGGGCCGACGTAGCATGCGTAGTTTAAAGTATACGTATATTACATTATTACATATAGTGCATACAAACGTTATACCAAAATAATTTGTAAATCAAACATATTCATAAGGTAGTGTGTGTTTATTACGATTGGATTACAGAATATCTAGGTTCCCAATTATATATTTTGAAAGGACACTGATCTAGAGACGAGATATGAGGAATTTCTATAGAAAACTTATTTTTCTCTTAACTCGTCTTTAAATCAGTGTCCATTTAAAATATTTATATTTGGGAACCTAGATATTTTGTAATACAATCGGAATAAATAAACACTACAATAAGAATATGTTTGATTTACAAATTATTTTGGTATTACGTTTGTATGAACTACGCATGCTCAGAAGGCTAATTCTCGTAATTTAAAATGTTCAAAATCTAGTTGCAGTAGCATCACAGCGACAAACAAATGTCAAAAACTTGCAGAGAAATTAGAAATATTTTTGACAGATTGAGACTGAGATCAGACTGTTAACTTTCTTAAAATTACAAGAATACTAAAGATATTAGTTTTAGAAAGCTGGTACCTCTCATTCTCATGTAATTTTTAAAATCATGTTCTCCTGTAAGTCGTAGATCATTTAGTAGATTAAAATTATTTCACTCGGCTTTTATCTCCAGGCTTTAAGTCCATCGTTTTTTTCTTGATTGCTTTTTTAAGTAGATAAAGTAATCAATGCGACGACTTTTTTCTTTCTACCCATTATACTCGTACATAAGTATAAAACGAATCACGCTGCAGAGTGCCTGTGTCTGATTTTACCACGAAAAATTGACAATAATATGGTGTAGTGTGCGGGAACATACTGATCAATACTTTTGACAATCTTGCATTTACAATGTTATTATGTGTGCGGCTAGTCTAATTATTATTTGACGTGTAAAAGTGTTTGTACAAATCTACTTACAGAAAATAAATCATTTATTATTAATGACAAAAAGAATAGCCTTAATGACGCGTAAAGGCCGTAAACAAACACGCATGATAAATTCAAACTCTCTAAACACAAAATAACCAACTAAAGCAAAACAAACGTTACTGAAGTTTGGAAGTCGTTATACACAAAAGATGAAGGATAAAGCTAGTCACGCTAACCTTGCCCGTAAATTGTGTAACTTAGGGAAAGGTGGGCGTGATAACATGACAGCAAACAACGAAGTTATTAATTACTTGCCGTCACACGCACAAAATTAGCACCTGAATATACTAGACATAGTTATCGCTAGGAAAAGTCCAACCAAGACGTCCGTTGCTAGACCTAGGTAGGCCTCTCCAAAGAATCGCTAAAGACTGCTGTTATTTGTATTTAACTTATTCCAATTGAACCATGGGCTGAAACCACAAATTTTTCTTTACTAGCCTTTGATATCCCACTGCTAGGCAATGGGCTCTTCTCGGCTATTCTCCTTCCACCTCTCTCTGTTCAGAGCTGCCAAGGAGCTATCTTTATTAAAAGAGCCCAGCTCATCGCGCCATCTCTGTCTGGGCCTGCCGCGATGTCGTTTGCCACTGGGTCGTAAGTTTGGTCAGTTGATCGTCTGACATGCGGCAGGTGTGTCCAGCACAATTCCATTTAAGCGTGGCAGCTTTCGGGGGGACATCAATTTTTAATGCTGAATGGGCCCTCTCTTGGCCTCGATCACGCCTGATGGAAAGCGATGGATGAGGTCTATGATGGAACGAGCGTGCCCAGCAGATGCCTAAGGCACTGGAACTCCCACGCATCGACGAAACACAGCAGGCTGCTTGACACCGGACTCCGGTGGGAGGGTGGTCGCAAACCAGGCGGGCGTGAGCCTTACCACCGCAAGGGAAGAATTGGCCAGTCAAATAAGGTGTTGGGTGTGACTGTCCAGAATGCGCCGATCGCTCGGTTCAGTTGAGTAACTGGCGGAACAAACTGCACTACACGAGGAGGCTTCTTCATGCATGCCAAAAAAGTAGTGAGACGGTGATAACTGATCCTTCCACAAATCATCATCTCATCATCTGCCTAGCCTTTTCCCATCCATGTTGGGGTCGGCTTCCAGTCTAACCGGATGCAGCTGAATACCAGTATTTTACATGGAGCGACTGCCTATCTGGCCTCCACAACCCAATTACTGGTTAATACGCATAGACGATACCCCTTGATAAGACTGATCCTTCCACAAATAGATGTATTTATATTCTCCACTATTCACAACATTCTAATTCTTCCCAAAACCTTCTCAGAATTTAACCTAAACCATTATTTCCTATTTTTAGCGCCATTCAGGTATGAAGCCGTCATCGTAGTCCACAATGACCTGCCTATTAACAACCTGGATCAACTGAAGGGGCTCAAGTCTTGCCACACGGGAGTCAACAGAAACGTTGGATATAAGGTAAGAGACTATTTAATTCACATACTTACAATATTCGGTGAGAATGGATGAAGACGGAGAGTCAAAGAAATTCCATGAGAAGACCAACATTTCGAAAACTTCTCTCTGAATGTCTATAAATACATTATTTATACAGGGTCAAATAACTAATAGTTAATGAATTAATAAAAATAACAAAATTAAACTCAAACTATACAGAAACTAAAAAATAGCGTCGAAAAATTCATCCTCATCGCTGTCGACTGGTAATGTACCCAAGAGACTGGCGGCATTACCAGTCTTTGGATATTCCGAAGTTAAGTTAAAACTAAGTGGTGTCCCAAAATTCGCAGTTTCGGTTATATTTATAACGATTACCAAGCAGGATAAATAAATTATTTTTAAAGTGTATCATAAATATTTAGTGCTTTGTTTTTTACCCGACTGCGGCGAAGCCCAAAAGGAGGGTTATGTGTTTGACCTGTATGTATGTATGTAGGTATGTATGTATGTATGTATGTATGTATGTATGTCCGATTCTTTGTTCCCTCGTAACTTCTAAACGAATGAACGGATTTGAATAAATTATACGTCTTTAGATTTGTCTTGGTAGCGCGAGTGTCACTGGCTACATTAAAATCAAAAACAAAGTAAAATGGCGGATTTAGGGTGCCATATTGTGGAGTTCGAAATTTTTTTTTCTTCTAATACCATCTAGTGAAATATCAAAATTAAGGGTTTTAAAAGGTGATTACAAAAATATATACAACTTATATGGTTAAAAGTAATTCGAAGTGACAAATCGTAAAAAACACGTTAAATAAAATAATTATTTCTTGTTCCCTGTTGAGTGACTTTACGGGTCAGCTATTAATTAATACATAAGTAAATCGTCTGCGAAATCTTTCAAATTTGTAAACTAAAAAGCTGGAAATAAAAAACAAGTAATTAAAAAAACTAAAAAACCCGACTGCGGTAAAAAAAATTAGTTTAAAAAAACTGAAAAGCTAAAAACAAGGCCATTTTAAATTAAATAAAAGTTGGAAGCAGGCGGGACCCATTTGAGTTTGAAAATATAATAAAAAAGTAGTATGGGGTTTTTTATCATCTCTTTGAACTTATCATGAGGTACTATGTCAATCTATATTTGGATCCTGCGACCCTGAAAAGCGCCAGGAAAATCCGATAAACACAATAAACCTATTTATCACTGTCTTAACGTCTTTGTTCGTCCCATTATGTGCTTATTATGCACATATCAATTGAGCATGTCTACTTTTTTATGCAAGAACCAGTAGGAGTTCACTTGCAGAATGCAGATAATGCCTTACGGGTTCAAGGCGAAGACGAGTGGCATCTTTAAGGTGTAACTAGTACCACTTCTCATTAACCAGTTTCGCCCTTTGTGCTCGAAAGCCTAAATTATTCCAGGCGTAGCTTTTATGTAAGTAGGTACATAAATACTTGAGTGAATGGTTTCTGAATCTGAAGGTAAAACAACGAACGGAAAATTTCCATCAGGTCCTTTTTTGGCACGACTTAAATATAGTGCCTATATCGGTCAAGTTTAAGCCTTTCTAGGGACTACGGTTTCGACCTGATATTTAACTACCTTGTAGTTAAATATCAAATAAAGCTCCCAACACACGTACTGGCACGTACGGGCAGAGCGGCCGTGGAAACGGGGCAATGTACCTCAAGGTCACTCACACAAGGATCCTCGTGTTTTTAGAAAATAAGTGGAAATCTGTTTTCAGAAAATAAGTTTCACCATCACAACGTATAAGTAGCTCTAAGATTTTATTAATATCACAGAGTACGACTCTGATTCTCAGCCCCTTATAGAGAGTAAATCCTCCCTTTTATTAGAGTCGTAAACGAAGGAAACGTTGATTAAATAAGTCCAAACGAAAATCTTCTCTACAAGGACAGGGATAGTCAAGCAGTATATAATATTAGAGATAAGTAGCAGTAAAAGTATACGACTTGATATTCTAGACCAGACTTAGCGTAAGTACTTGCGTACATATACCTAACAGTTAGAATAATTAATTCGAACTCTCAGGACCTATAACAAATATATCGCAAACGGAGCTTCTGTTTCCCAAACCACCCTAAGCTGAAATGAGGGCATGTAACGAATACATTAGTGACTTCACAGGGGTAAGTAATCACCTAGCAGGTATGAATTAATTTGCCTTATAAACCATCTCTGTTGTATGGGTAAGGAGCTAAGGACCACAGCAGACAGGCTACTTTTCACACTGTTGATCAGCGATTTTGTAGCTTTGCGGAAACTTGGTACAGACGCCAGCACATCAAGCTACTACAATCTGTCAAATTTATTTAATAGATTTTCAACTTTATCGCTAAAGCCTAAGGTTCAAAGTTGATTGGGAAAAATGTACAGTTTCGGGTAGCTTGATGTGCTGGCGACTGTACATCAACCACAGAACTATGCAGCATCGATAGAAAACACATACCTACAGATAACGTAATTTTTAAATCACACTCATGTAGCGAGTCGCCCAGGAATGTCATATTATCCAGTAACTGGGTTGTAATGGTCAGATAGGCAGTCGCTTTATGTAAAATACTGGATCCGGTTAGGAAGCCGACCCCAACATAGGCAGAAAGAAGGCTATGCAGATTATAATTATGATGACGCTCATACGTAGCGAGTCGCCAATACACGATGCAGCAAAATCGTCGATCGTCTAAGTACTTAGGCACCATATCTGCTGAAACCCTAAGTTCCTACGTCACAAGTAGGTAATTACTTGAAGAGGTCTTAGCACCTTAGACACGTAAAGTTACTTCATTTGAACACGGCTCTAAAACACAATTAGACAGCGTGTTTGCTAACGAACTGTTACACTGTAATTATAAGCAGTTTTCAGGAACTTTTACTAATTTATTTATTAGCAGAAACACGCCTAAGTTTAGCCAACTTTATTTGAATAGGTACAATTACATAAATACAGAAAATTAAAGGCACGTGTCTGCGATTCCACCAATTTATTCATTCATGGAGAAGCTATTACACCTACATTATTCTGCTGAAGAGTTAATTTCAGTCTCGTACGTATATCTTATCCGTGCTTCTCAATAGGTACTTGTAATTCAATCGGCAACACAATACGACATAAACTCGACTCTGTAGCGGAGATTGTTAAAAAAACGTACGTCGAACAATAGACTACAAAGGAATATAGAAGGGTTCGCCTTTCAAACGAGACGTGAACACCTAAATTTAACAGATACCTACCAATATTGGAAGAAAAATATTAGCCTGGAATTTTTCTATCTGCCGCGATGCCGAGTCTAAGGCTTTTTCTCACACAGAAAGGTCAAGATGGGACGGGGCCTAGGAGGAATTTGAAAAATAGGTAGATATTTGAAGAAACTATTACCGTCGCCTTACCTCAAGTCTGCCCCCGTAATGTGTGATAGGGACAGCTGCAGCTCAGACCGAATTTATCACAAATTTTTTACGAGATCGACGTTTCGTATTCCCAATTTTTCTCCTCGAAAACTGAGCCGATTCAATTATTTTTTACATCAACATTTTAAGAAGGAGTATGTTTAGGTTCCTAATATTTTTTTATGTGATAAACTTTTCTAATTTATCTGGTAGTCCTCTAATCACGGCGGTAAAAATAGGGCATTTTTTTTTGTAATTTTTAGAGGGTCATATTTTCTTTACTAATTAGTTGCTGAAAAAAAGAAAATGACAGGGACGTGTTTACAGCAGACCTTAATTTTATGAAAAAAAATATTGCTCTAGAGCCATTATTCAGGAAGAAAAAACCGCAATACATTTGTATGGAGAATCGCACGCCCTGTTTCTTAATCATTATACCTGTATATTTTTTATGAGTCGAAACTTACTTTAACGTAAGTCAGAGGTGAACTGCTGACCCAGTGGTAATGGCCGCGACTTACGAGTTTTTACCAACTTCACAAAAAGGAGGAGGTACTATGTTCGGGTGTTTGTATGTTTTTTACCGACTTCACAAAAAGGAGGAGGTACTATGTTCGGGTGTCTGTATGTTTTTTTTTTTTTTTTGTATGTTTGTTCAACGAATACTCCGCCAATTGTCGACGGATTTTCAAAATTCTTTTTTTGTTCGAAAGTAGATAGTTCTGAGGTGGTCCCATTGTCACCAAGTTAGGATCTGATGATGGGATCTTAGAGAAATCGAGGGCAACTCTCAAATGTTATAGGCTTACTTATTGTTTTTCGCATATTTTATGAAGTATCTTGTGTATTAGCGTATGGTTGTCACCATCTCAGGTAGCTGGGCTGATGATGGAAGGTACAACTCCTTAACAGTAAGAAGTTACTCGAACAGGCAAGGACTGTTTTTAGGGCGGGCATTTGCCACATTTGGTCTCATGATCATCAAGTCATAACCTGATGCTGCAGTCAGGATAGTCTGCAGAGTACCTAACTTCTCGACAACTAACAGCAGATATATCGTGTTTAGGCTCATTGAAAAGGGCTCGATGTGTGGATAAACGTACTGTTACTGCGGAACACCGAAGACCTGATGCTGAAGCCAGGAGCATCAGAAAAAGTACAAACCTTGAAATTACAGCACCGTAGTCGTGTTTGGGCTCATTTTAAACAGGTTTTTTTTTTTGTTATTAGGTCGAAGGTTCGAACCCAGACAGGCGCTTTACTTTGTGTATATTATTTGCTCTCAAAACGGCGAAGGAAAACATCGTAAGGAAACCGGCATGTCCTAGATCCAAAAATTCGAAGACGTGACATCTACCAATCCGTACTGGGCCGGCGTGGTGGTTTACGGCCCCTGTGTCCCAGCAGTGGGAACATTATAGGCTGAATATGCTATAATTATACTATGTCAGTAGTGTCCTAATAACTTAGGTCTTTGCCAGGTTTCGAACCCGCATTCTCATGCATGAAAACCGGGTCCCGAAAACTTTCGGCTATCATGATATTTAAAAAAAACTGGCCATGTGCGAGTCGGACTCGCACACGAAGGGTTCCGTACCACAAGGCAAAAACACCGAAAAAATCACGTTTGTTGTATGGGAGGCCCCTTAAATATTTATTTTATTTTAATTTTATTATTAAAGTAAAAATACAACTGAGTATTTTGTGAATATTTCAAGTGCCTACCTGTTGCCATTATTGACATCGAGCAAAAAAGGGCAAAAAAATCGCGGTTTTTGTATGGGAGCCCCCCTTAAATATTTATTTTATGTTGTTTTTAGTATTTGTTGTTAAAGCGGCAACAGAAATACATAATTTGTGAAAATTTCAACTGTCTAGCTGCCGCGGTTCTTGAGATACAGCCTGGTGACAGACAGACGGACGGACGGACGGACAGACAGCGAAGTCTTAGTAATAGGGTTCCGTTTTTACCCTTTGGGTACGGAACCCTAAAAACATAGTCAGTTTGAAAAAAGGCGCTTATTTTATTAAATTATGCTTTATGTACTGTCAGCACATAGGTATTTTTCTACACAAAAAATAAACTTCGTTAAACAAATAATTATTTAAGTTTTTACGACGAACTGGCATACAAATTGCACGTCAAATATTTATACAAAACGAAAAAATATGCTAATAGAACCTTTCAGACATGTATTTCCATGAATTATGTCGAGTTGGAGAATGTCTGGCAGAACACATTAGTACTACAAAGAGACGGGCTATGTTTAAATTAAAATATAAAGTAAAACAAGTTTTATAAGGTTGGTAATGACATAAAATGCTGGCGCTGGCCCGGAACATAAAGGGCTAAGGAAGGAACACAAGTAGGTTTTTACCGACTTCAAAAAAAAGGAGGTTATCAATTCGATACGTTATGTATGTAATATTATTGGAATTGCATTATATTCACATATGACAATCTATTAGGGCTTCCAAACAAATATACAAAATTTTATAGACGTATGTATGTATGTATGTTTGTCCACGCATATCTCCGTAACTATTAATCGGATCGTGACTATTCTTTTTTTATTGGCTTACATTTACTTCAACTTAGGGAACAGTGCAAGTTTCATCAAAATCGATTCAGTAATTTTCAAGATATGGACTAAGACGTGAAAGTGTGACGGCCTGGCTTATTGATACGAGCTACGGGTGTAGTGTCAAAGCGAAAATATCTCAAAACCTTGGTCAAATTCTAGTGCAACAACTAAAAATTACCAAATAAAAAGTAATTTAAAAAAATTCAAAAAGAAATGAACTCAAAATTATGAAATAACTTTAATTTCGGAAGTCGGTGGCAAAAAACTAAAACTAAAATACAGATCCCAAGACACCGACTTCCGAAATTAAAGTTATTTCATAATTTTGAGTTCATTTCATAGTCAGTAAGAGTCTGACACTCCCTTCCGCTCCGCCCAGAGCGCGAGGGTTCATTTGATGATTTCCCATCCGCAAATTAAAAAAAAAGGGTGGTAATGAAACATTTGCAAAGTCAACAGGAGCCAACCCTGAATTTCTCGTTTCATAAAAAGTGTTTATCGATTACGATCTATATAAAGATTGTCTGATACTTAGATATTAAAACAGAAGAAGAGCAAGCAGGGGATCGAGGAGAGGGGAGGTGGATGGGGGGTTCAGGGGATCAGACCGGAAAACGTTTATGAAGCGTTACGAAAAAATCTGAATCTGAATCATTGCTTTTCAAAGGTCTCTTCTTCTTTTCCAGTCGATGGCAAAGGAGATCGAGGTGAAGAACTGGCCTATTTTGCAATTTAAAAAAAAACGTGTTATGTTTGATGAGTTGGGCCCTGTAGGTGACCACGTCAATCACGACAAAATCTTTCACAGCTCCAGTATCTCCGCTTTAGCATATTGAGACATCATCAATCTTAATCATAAATCTTTATTTATCTCATCATCATATTACGGGCACTGATTAATAGAATGTACAACCTTAAAAATATAGAGAAAGGTGTCTGAGATAGGAATCCCCTGCTCCTGAGTTACAGATCACCCGGCTCTCTTAGATAAGACATATTAATTTACAAAACGGTTACAGTCAAGATACTATATAATAAAAAAATAAAATTGCAATTAAGTATATTTAAGCAGAACCCACATTATTAAGAGAAAATTTTTAAAATATACAAACTGTTCTTGATACTCATAAAACTGGGGAAAATTGCAAGTTATATTAACTGATATCTAATTTGACTGATACACCATTATCAGTTAGAAAGTAGTACAGTCAGCGTCAGAGAAATGGAACCCCCCCAAGACTTAAAGACTATCGCCCGAGCACGCTCGGGCCCGCCGTCGCTCGTCGCTCGAGCGACGCGGCGGGCGGCGGCGCGGCGGCGCTGGCGCGTCACGTGAGCCTTGAGCAGCTCCCTCCCCCGCCGCCACCGCCGCACCCAACTCTGCCCGAGCGCATCCAACGGTCCGCCTCAGATATTATTTGCAAGTTTCATTCAAGTTTTTAATAATTCTCTAAGGTATTTTTTCGGCTTCCTTCTGGCCGAACCGTATACCAAGAATAACTTACAAAAAGACACTTTGCGTGCGATTAAGATACGAACCCGCATCACCAGGCGCCAGCCGATCATCGAGACCGTGTCTTATACTACTAGGCTATTGGCTCAGTTGTCAACCTCAACGAAAATTGGAATAGTATTACTCCATAAAACGAACAAGGTTATTAACGGTCTAATCTTCTAGATAATAAGGTTTAAATTTCAACTTTCGTTTTATATTTAATACCTTAGTTTTACAAAATGCAATACGCATTAACTCCTCAATTAACTAAAAGATAAGGTTGAAATTAGCTTGTTTGGTTGAATATAATGTGTTGATTCCGATTGTTGCACTACCGTCATTTTACTTCAGAAACTTAACTGCTGTATGAACTGCGAGTTAAGGTTGAATTTAGAATACTTCTTCGCTTTATTTAGTAAACTGTGATTGAGGGTATAATTATTTTTAAATGGTTTCGTTTTCGTGCCGATTCGCTTGTGTGTAATTATCTTCGTCGTAATATTATCAAATTTATTAAGTTTTTGACCAGTTGATTCTATTAACCGATGGTATGGTTTGATTAACAACTTTTTTGAAGGCTAAAATTGTTGTTATCTGGGAACAGGAACAAAGCATAAAGAAAATAGCACGAGTTATGGGCATAACGGTAAGATTTATGTTATACTTCCACATATTAACTATTTATTGTTGCAATAATGTTGCATTATTACTTACTAGTTGGATGTTTTTATGTATTTCTAATATTATTATTTTCATTGCAGAGAAAAACAGTTCGTAGATGGATACAAAGGTATCAAGCGACGGGTGATGTGAAATGTGATCGCCAAGGCCAGAGAAAATACAAATGGAGCGACAACGTAATATTGTGAAAGTTCATTTAGTGGCACCCTTCAAAACTTCAAGAAGTGATAGACTGTGACATCCTCTCCGTTATTATAAGGCAATTTACTCGGCAGATTGATTGTGTAACGTATCTGATAAAATTGCGTTGGAACATATATGAGCAAGTGTTATTAATTCCCAATATTTGTGGGATCCATAACTCGTAGTTAATCAAAAACAAACAACTTTTATAATTATTATCAATCCAGATAATCTGGTTTACAAGTAGTCTTGTAATGTATTAACGATGCACCATCTGACCTCACATATTTTTCTAATGTTGTGTTAAATAAGGGTTATTAGAAAATGTGATAAAAGAGAAAGATGTATATTGCTATACTATTATAGTTTAGCATGTTGATTCTTCCTCTGTAATTCACAGACACAAAAGACAAAATTTCTTTTTTTTTAAAGGTTTTTTTCCGATAAGTAAGTATAAAAAAAAATCTGTTTTCACAACTTTAAATAAATAAATATTATTGTAGTTATGTTTCTATAAATATATATATAAACGAACCTTTATCTAATGTTAAACGTTCTAAACCTCGTCCAGGGTATCTCTTTTGTGTTTAGTTAATATTCTAAGTAAATAACCCCAATTTAACACAGATAGAAAACTGTATACTCAACCTGGAAGTGGATTCCATGAAGTCCTAGAAATGTAATTAGAAAAATAAATGAATATTGTTTATCAAAATGCCTAGCTTTTATTACAAACCTCCATTTGATTTCTTAAATAATAATTAACGAAAATCACCTAATAAAGAAACTAAAAAAAAGGGTAAAGAAATAAATAAATAAAATAAAGGAAAAAGAAATATTCTCATCCGCGGATTTGAACTCGTGACCACCGCATCGCCAAGCCGCAGTGTTAACCATTAGACCAACACGCCACTTACGTTACATTACGAAAAACTTAAATAGGTTTGATGTCAATACCAAGGGGGGTACCTTATTTGTGAAGCGAACTGTACTTACAGTGACTACTACATGTACCCTGCTACGTTAATACTGCAAAAACCAAAGAACTACATTCCCAAAACAAAAGAATTCACGAAGCAACAACTACCTACTTATAATTCAGCTCAAATAGCAAGTGTCAGCTGTGAGAAATATGTTTTTATGAGCTCGCTCGGACCCTTAAACGTTATTCGCTACTAGTATACGTGGTTGTCCTACTAATTCTAAGCAGGAAAACCCAAAAGAATATTCTCATAGGTAATAATGAGAAAGATATTAATGTCCACAAGGTTTTGTGTCCAGAATTTTCTGGTCCTAAGTTCCGTACACGGTAATTTGACTGTCTGTCTTCACAAAAGAATCGAGTTTTTAACTTATTCAAAGATGTCTAGTGTTTTCTTAGATGACGTAGATACCTTAATATCCAGGTTCCTATGTACTTAGTATTTTCTTTTGAGATTTTTTTATTTTCGTAATAAGTTATTAAGTATTCGTACCAGTGCAGCGGGGCAATTGTAATCTATAATATCAAACAAAATCGGGTTAATTATACCATTTATAACTCAAGAACGGCTGGTCCGATTTTTATTTTTTGGATTTGTCTCCGCCCCGAATAGCAGAATAACTAATAAAACATGAAAAATTCACGAAAAAAAAAATTAAGCTAGTTAATTTTCTCATACATTCGTTCTTACTGATTCAGAGGCGGTACGAAGTTCGCCGGGTCAGCTAGTTACACATAAAATGACAATCGATCGCAATTTCATGTTGACAATTCAGCCATTTTCATTGCATTACTTACGTTGTCTTGCAGCCGAATTTTTCAAGCCTAAGAAACAATGGATTAGGAATTTCTTTCAAAACTCGCGTATTGTGATTATGAGGGTGTTTATACGCAATTAGGATGCAGGTCCCAATAAGATTTCGATTTTTGAAATGAAATTTTAATGAATGTTCTAAAAGTCAAAATACCTGTCTTAATGTAATTTTCATCAACAGATACCTCTAACGATGCTGCAGAAACGTTCAGTGTTCCCGAAGATGAACGACCACACCATATCACCGAAGGAAAATGAGCTTAAAGCTCTCTCAACATTCTTCACCAAGTCTTGCATCGTTGGGAAATGGTCGCCGGATCCTAAGACCAATTCTTTCTGGAGTACGTAGACCTACTAATAAGTATAACTATTAACTAAAGTTCTCTGTAAACTCCTTTTATTGCATTGTGGTGCAATCATTATACGGTTTATTAGATTGGTCCTTCAAGGCTTGCCAAAGAACGTGTTTCCCATAAGACCAACTTTGGCCATGCGGTAATGGTTATTGAGATTACGTAATACAAAATGATGAAATTAACATATTGACATTGTCGAAAGTATATTAATGTTTTCAACATTATTGTTGCGGAAAATAAATGGTCACTCAAAACCGAATTATAAATGAAACAAAATTTGGTCAGGCGTTCTTAGCCTTTTTGTGGCAGGAAAAACGTTGAGTTGACATCAAGTAAATATAAAGCATTTTACCCTCGTCGCGTTCTTTGAACTTTTCTTCAGTTATTCAAGCCCCTTTTTGCTGAAAAGCACCGGATTCGAGATTACACACGTACATTTATGTAACAAAACAATTCGGGCAAATCTTAGCGGATTTGCTAAATCGTATTAAGTCCTTACGTTGCTTCCATGCCAAGATCTCGTAAGCTGTTGTGTTTGTTAAAACAATAAATCTCACATTCAAGTTATTTACATGAAAATAAAAGTATGTTATAACAGATTAACATAATTGTACAAGCGAAAACCTTTCTTTGTTTTCAACGAACCATTTTTTTGTTGAAATCATTTTCGTCCACAGGGAGTCCCAACTTCCAACCCTTGTTTCGTCTGAAATTGCCCTACAAGGATGTTTTTATAACGGTTGTATTTTCAGAGAGCCAGTACAGTCAGTTATGCTCTATGTGCGAGCATCCCGACAAATGTGACTATCCCGATAACTACAGTGGTTATGAAGGGGCGTTGAGGTGCTTGGCAAGCAATGGCGGCCAAGTCGCCTTTACAAAGGTCATTTACGTCCGGAAATTCTTTGGGGTAAGTGAATAAGTGAATAAAGAATAGTTTTTATTTTGCAGCAGGCCCAACGTATTTAGACGACCGTGATTGTTATCAAAGCCGTGAATGTTGCAGAAGAATTCGAGGGTTCTCTGTAATCCACAATGTGATCCTAAGGGATTATGACTTGAAGTAATTTTATCAGTTGGTGCGGTCTCGGTCTCTCTTGTGCACGTACTTTTCGGTAGACCCTTTGCGACATTATCTAATAATATTTTAGTTTCTCCCTTCCGCGTACTGTTTTAAATTCATTAGCTACTCCTATGTGTTCCAGTTTAACTTTCAAATTGAATAACCTACAAACGGTTTCAGTACCGAAAAGCTTAACTTGTTTTGAGAGCATATCCCAAATATCCTCCCGAAATAATCCGGGAATCGGATTCTCGGAAATCACTTTGCCCCGTTCAATGTACTTTCAAATTTGAGAGCGACTCAGTCACCTGTAAACCTTTTAGATTGGATTATCTAAATCCGAAAATGCAAATAGCTTTCAGGCTAGAGAAGATTTTTGCTCGGTTGTGAAGCGAAGATGGGAAATAGGTTTTTTGATAGCATTTACTTACTGCTGATGTTTGTAATAAAAAGTCGTACGATATGGTGCGATAATATTGTCAATTCGGGAGGTACCTACCTATAGTTCTATGCCTCAGTTTATTTATCACCTGGTCCTGGATGTCCTTACCGAAATCAGAAAATGTTTTAATCTATTCGTTTGTCATTATTCCATAACACGAGAATTGAATTATACTCATTATCCCTTTAAGATATTTGTAATGCAGCATCTTAGGATATACAATGACGAGCGGGATAATTGCATAACACACTATTAGTAGCAATTTCACAGTTCATCAACATTTATGTAAATTGCGTTATTTACGTTGTTAAGCAGACAAGTTTTTCGAACATGTGAAGCACTGGATTAGCCCTTCAAAATGATTTAGATTATGATTGAGTGAGTTACGAAATTAGCAGGAAATATCTATACCAACCAAGTTATAATAAGACAAAATATCCATATTGCGTAGTTCCCATCAAACAAAATGCTTCAATACATTCCAGCTTTTGTCTTCAGAAAATTGCGATTGCCATTCAATGGATAAAAATGTAATATGATGCAGAGATTATCAATATTCTTTGCTTTATTGAGCCTCGTCTATGCACTGACTAGGTACTGTAGGCCACACGTCAGTGGGTTACCACTGACGTGCTTCCGTACTCCGTACTACGCTAGCTTGAGCTGGCCTAGCGTAGTACGGAGTTTCAATAGAATACGAGGCTATAGCATATATATGTTTTATACCTCGGAAAGCACGTAAAGCCGTTGGTCCTGCGTCTGATCTCTCTCCAGTCGTGTCGGATTGCCGTCCCATCGGACTATGATAGTGAGGGAAGAAGGGGTGCACCTGTGTCTGCGCACAGGCTTGTGCACAATAATCTCTCCCAAAATAGCGCCAAAGTCAAGTCTCGGTTGAGATTAGGAATGTCTCTGCCACCCTGTATACTTGGATAATCTCCTTTGATATTGACCGCCGTAGACTCATATTTGTTTACACTTTTCAATTATACTGGTTTTGTTACCCTGACGTGCAGCCTTCAGTACCTGACCATTACTCGAGGGAAATCACGGCTGCGTCGAAACTCGAAATGGAAAATGACACAAGAGTAAGCTTTAACAGAACATTTGTGCGCCTAGTCTAAATTAATGTTGGCATTCTATATGAGTAGCTACGTTTGTTAGTATGTGCTGATTGGAGTTGCATTTTAAATTTTTGGGATACATGCTTTCAACATTATTTCGAAAGCGTCAGAGTAGCCCTCGAAATTAAATTTTTCTTACGTTTCATGCTATTTGCAGGTCAGTATCAGGTTGTATACATAATCAGACTATAACGTTCCCACAGCTGGGACACAAGCCTCCTCTCAGTGAGAGAGAGTGGGCCGTAAACACCACGCGGGTCCAGTGCGGGTTGGTAGATAGATCTGGTTATGTTGATCTAAATATGATTCGCTGCCGTAACAAATATTTATTTATACATATAATTATAATCATAAAAATCATCAAAACAACACTAAGTTCGTATTACCCTATTGAATGACTATTTCATGAAACCATAACATTTGAGGCCGATTCTAACTCGGGGAGTTGTATTGCTGATTCTAATGATTATAATTCTGTAAAGTCATATTTGTTACCGTGGCGAATCATAGTTTAATCAACATACAACCGGACATTTTCTTCTTCATAACTCTTGTCAGAGCGGTCGTGGTCCTCGTGTAGTTTCTTGTTTCACTAAAATATACATATTATTATATACAAGTGTATAATAAAAAAAAGGAAAATAAAAAGGCAGGAGCTCATTGGGCATCAACAAATTCGTCCGCATCGCTGTCAATGGGATAAGTGCCCAAAAGGCTGGCAGCATTACCACGTTGGATGGCAATGCTGATTCTTTGGGCTAAAAATAGGCCAGCCCTCTGGTCACATGTAGATTCAACCAACCGCTTGGCGATGTCCCGAAATATTCGATGAGCACTCGAACCCCAAGGCCCTAGTGTTTCAACCCCAAAAGGCTCAAACATATAGCTCCCAATAAGGTTGTTGCGCCGTGGGTTTTCTGTTCCTGCAGCAGTCGCCCCAGCACAGCCCACCGTGGTAGGAAGATGGGATGGCGCGAGGGTGTCGACACAGGTAGCATCCCACACCAAAGGCCTACCCAACTTCCAAGGATTTTGTCTATTTAATTGATTACAATAATCTAATTAAATAAGTTGGATGGACGTCCTCCTTAAGTAATATTGTACCTTGTATTGAAAAGGGGTAATTCTGATACACCCCTGGCATTCTGGCTTGAATTTTATCCAATTGATAGAAAGTTCAATTTCCTTACTTGTTCAGACAATTTTGAACAGTCGGATCGTCCCGATATTTATAATATTGATTGTAACGAAGGACCAAGTTAATAACTTTCCCCTAATAACTTTTTTCACTTTCCCCTAGCTCCCGGTAGGTAGAACACCGGTTGGAACTGCAGAACAAAACCCCGACGGATACAGCTACCTCTGTGTGGATGGATCCAAGGTGTCTGTGAAGGACAAGGCCTGTTCTTGGGCAGCCAGACCCTGGCAAGGACTGATTGGACACAATGATGTGCTTGCCCAGCTTACTCCTCTACGAGAGAAGATTAGGCAGTTGTCTGTGATTGGTAAGTGTTTAATGTTTTACTTAGTCTGAAGAGATACACCAGAAAAAAAAAACAATAGCCGGCCACTAGGACCGAAGGTCTTAAAAAAAACAGTGGCACTCCGGGAGTGCCGACAGAAGTGAAAACAAAACGCAAACAGAATACTTTGCCATCACTCCAGAAAAAAAAACAATAGCCGGCCACTAGGACCGAATGTCTTAAAAAAAACAGTGGCACTCCGGGAGTGCCGACAGAAGTGAAAACAAAACGCAAACAGAATACTTTGCCATCACTCCAGAAAAAAAAACAATAGCCGGCCACTAGGACCGAATGTCTTTAAAAAAAACAGTGGCACTCCGGGAGTGCCGACAGAAGTGAAAACAAAACGCAAACAGAATACTTTGCCATCACTCCAGAAAAAAAAACAATAGCCGGCCACTAGGACCGAATGTCTTAAAAAAAACAGTGGCACTCCGGGAGTGCCGACAGAAGTGAAAACAAAACGCAAACAGAATACTTTGCCATCACTCCAGAAAAAAAAACAATAGCCGGCCACTAGGACCGAATGTCTTTAAAAAAAACAGTGGCACTCCGGGAGTGCCGACAGAAGTGAAAACAAAACGCAAACAGAATACTTTGCCATCACTCCAGAAAAAAAAACAATAGCCGGCCACTAGGACCGAATGTCTTAAAAAAAAATGGTTGCCTGTAAAGTCGGTTTTACGGGCGAAGATTTTACGTGACAACGACCGATCATCCGATCATAGTTGAGTGGGAGAGAGACGCAAGGCATTCGGCGGGCCTCTCTCTCGTTCGGTGACTCATCGTAACGTTACCGAGCGTTACACTTTTTCATAAGTGACTCCCAGTCGCAACCTAATTTAAGACGTTGTCACGTCAAAAACAGTGGCACTCCGGGAGTGCCGACAGAAGTGAAAACAAAACGCAAACAGAATACTTTGCCATCTCTCACTGACATATCGGATATACATTAAAACCGAGTACATCCCAAGGACAGCCGAACACATCCGAAGCGGGTATTTTTTTAATCGTCTTATAAACAAAACGGCGCTTACGGTAACAGTGGCCAAATGCCGAACGCGCCTAAAGAAGTTTTCACTTCAAAAAGTTCAGTACAAAATTTGGCACTTCTAAGTCTTCATAATGAAAAACAAACCTAACACAGCTTTTCACTTAAAATGATTTCCCTAAAACGCCAACCGTGAAGTTGTTAAACTGATAAAAGGGAAAAACTTCTTCATAAAATGGAAAAATTGAGAGCAAAAAATATTATGATCGGATTAACAGGCAACAAGTTTTATCTTGATTTCTGTCGCTTCACCATTTATTAAGGTACAGTCAACAAAAGAGATAAGTATGCAGGATCTTCGGATATAGTTGAAGTTTAGTAAAAAACCGATGGCTGTTCTCGAATATTATTTTATTTTATTAATAGAAAATAAACAGCTTATTTATCAAATTAAATTTCAGTCGACAACGTCCATCGTATCTCTTTTGTTGACTGTACATAAAGAAGCTTTATGTCTGAAAATACGTACCTACCTACACAGTCCTCAAATCTTGACAAACAGAACTCCATGGAAATCTAAAATCTCTTCGCACTCGCGAGTCTGGTTGAAGATAATTCTGATTAAATAAGGTTTTCGAGTGTGCTCTCTCTTTGTTTTTTCTTGTATTTTTTTTTATATTTTTCTTTCTTGTGTAAGTAGATATACAAAGTGGCAGTTACAGACGCCATCACATCAAACTACCCGAAACTGTCAAATTTTCCCAATCTACTTTAGACTTATCTCATGCGGCGTCAACTTCGTTGGTGCGGTCATGTGTCACGGATGACATCGCAGCAAGTTGCTAAGCGTATCTTTTATGGTGAACTTGAGGAGGGCAAGCGCAAGTATGGCGGACAGCTCCTCAGGTATAAGAATGTGCTGAAGCGTCCCTTTAGCAAGTGCGGCTTGGAGCCGTCTCGGTGGGAGCAGCAAGTAGCTCAAAGACTTGAGTGGAGGACTTTGGTTAAAACCAAAGTTCATGACTTTGAACTACGGCGGCGCCTTGAGCTTGATGCCAAGCGTGACCGATTGAAAGCCCGACCACCTGCGGCAATTAACTATAATCTCATAGATGGTGTGCTCCCGTGCCCACATTGTGCGAGGGTTTTCTTGAAGAAGATTGGCTACATAAGCCACATGCGAGCGCACGAACGGCAACTACTGCGGAGTTAAAGCGATCGCCCTGGCCGAAATCGGTCGGATTGCATCATCAAGTATATAAAATTCAAAATCCTAACTGACTCATATATCTTGGCACAGCCTAAACCGCTGGTCCCAGAGACATGAAATTTGGAGGGTGTGTTCTTTGTGAAGAGTTGGAATCCACTAAGAAAGGGTTTTTCGAAATTCCACCCCTAAGAGGGTGAATAGGGGGAGGGTGAAAGTTCACGCGGACGAAGTCCCGGTCAGAAGCTAGTTTCTTTATAAATTAATAAACAAACAAATACTCCTGTTAATCTAGGTGCCAAGGACAAACCGTCATGGTTCACACAGGTGCTAGGACTATCCGAGAAGATCTACCACGTCGCCGACAACATTCCCATTACACCATCAGTTTACTTGGACAAGGCGAACTACACTGAGGTCATCGAGAGGGGCCACGGACCGCCAGAACTGATCGTCAGGTAATTATAAACTGGTATTTACGGACATCGATATTTATGTTGAATGGCATTGCGTTTGCTCGTGTACCTACGCACATCAGTGGGTACCTAACAAAGCCAGTGTAGTATTTTGGGGTAAAATCGGTGCTGGGATAAGACCGTACGAATCTTATTCCCAGCTAATTAGGCAATATTTTTGAATGCTGACTTTGTATTCTGCGTAATTTTATTATGCCCGACTGTCGCATGTTTTTTTTCATGACTCCGCATTTGATTCGAACGGTCTTATCCCAGCAGCGCTGAAATTACGCCAAAATATCATAAGCTGGCCTCTTTATCTATGTTCTATGTTAAGGGGTTTGGTTTCCGTACTTAGTCCTTCAGTGGACCATTGTGCGTGGGCCATGGCGGCCGTCGGTGGTTATTCCAACCAGCCCACCTCCCTCCAGAAGCTGATCAAATCTCCTGGTCTTTTGAGAACATCTGTGTACGATCTGGGTGTCCCGAGGGTTTCTGACCTTATCTGGGTGACGCCTGTGCACTCAAAGAGCACATGCGCAATGGTTTCATCAGCCTCCATGCAAGCCCTGCACAGAGGACTGTCTGTTATGCCTAATGTGTAAAAGTGTTTATTTAGTGAGCAGTGTCCCGTGATGGTCCCCGTCACCAGGCGCAGGCCTTTCCTGTCCAGTCGTAGTAGGCGCCTGGTTAGCCTGCCATTCAATGACGGCATGGCTTCTTTGGACTGCCTGCAGCCTGGTGACGACGTCCACCAGCTTTCTGCTTGTGTATGGGTGTGCTCCTGTAGCCACCTGCGTATTTGGTTGAAGGGGATGGGCACGATAGGTTCCGGTCCACAGACTGACATACTGGAAGCCCGTCTGGCCAGCTCGTCAGCTGCGTCGTTGCCCAGCGATCTCCTCTTTATCTATTAAAAGTCCGTACTACACTAGGACAGCACACTAATTGCGTAACACACTATTCAATCACATTCCGAATCATTTTGAAGGACATTGCTAATCCATTGCTTCATTTGTTCGAAAAGTGTGTCTGCTCAACAACGTACATAACGCAATGAATGTTATTGAACTGTCAAAATGGAAGCCATTCCTATTGTCAGTGTGTTACGCAATTACCCCGCTGTTACCATGTCAAAGTGTTACTACCACTGATGTGGGACTGTTCAATTGTACATTCAATTATTTAGGTTGAACAGCTTTGCATGTTGTAAGGCGGATTATCTTGTCAGGTCAGATAAGCCAGGTTTTATGGTGTTTGTGCATATTCTGAATGGGGTCGGGAGTGGAAAATTGTTGGGTATTTATTTGATAGAGGAATATCTATGCATACGGCATTTCATACAAACATCGAAGCCCTTGTTTTTCGAAATTAATTAACCGATTTTAATGAAACTTCATACGCATAAACAGGATACAAAAGTCTAAAAAGTTACTTAAGAACATTTTCGAAATGTCTTATTCAAAAAAAGATAACTGGAAATATTAGTTTCTATGGAAAATTTAAAATCGGTCTCATTTGGCTGTAACACTATAACTTTTTAGAAATTTGTATCCACGCACGGAAGCTTAACGTGTTTTCCGAGACACGGAGGGGTCACGGTATGTAAAAATGGTCACCCATCCACAGACCAACCGCGGCAAGCGTAGTTTAACCTGATCGATCGACCTGTGCGGCTGTTATTATTTAGCCACGTAAGAGCCGGTAAGAGGGGCCCTCTTACCATCATATATTACTGTTACTAAAACTACACAGGCGGCAATGCTAACTAAATAAATAGGTAGGTACAAAAAACCTCATAATACAGCAACATATTGAAACAAGAAAACCCGCCTAGAGCACATTGCAGAGCACCCCTCCTTTTAATCTCCCCTCATGAGCTAAAAGCGCGGCCTACATCTGTGAAAGACATTTGACACACTGACCTACAAGTAATGCGTGACCTCTAGTTCCCGAGAGTCGCGCAAACTACATGATTATGAAGAAGAGATAATGTCGTATGAGCTAATAATTATTATCTCCTAGATTTTCTACTTTTCACCCAACTACGCCCTAAAACTGCCTTCATGTTCACAGTGCTTCCACATTTAGATTCCAGTCTTTGTAGACTAAACCATTCATAGGTATGTCGCAGTCCACTGCTGGACATAGAGGCCTCTCCCAGGCTGCGCCACAACAGGGTTATCCTCCGCGTTCCGCATCCAGACCAAACCATAGATGTCTCTAAAAACATTTGAAACTGTCCTACGGGTTTTACCCAAAACGATCTCTGAAAGTTCTCGTTAAGGCCATATTCTGACTCCTTTGCTAGAAAGATAAAAACAATAGAACCGCAGTCACAAAAATAAAAAACTTTTACAAACAAACAAATCTTCCATAGCTACCAATATTGTATAACTCGATCGGCTTTAAAAGTCGGTCATATAACCTCAAAGCCGGCTTGCGTTGACTTTAAGAGACAAAGAGAAAACCTCGTCATGCCATTTTTTAATTTCGCTCAGACACGGTGAAAGCTACCACATTGTAGGCAGGTTCATTGTATAGGTATCTACCTACGACCGTCTAGTATACAGAAGCTGTTGGTGTACCTTTTTATAAATTAATTCATTAAATAACAAGAGGGGTTACTCTTTTAGGTATCAATCCACACAGCTGATATTTCACCACAAGCAAAAACACTGACTTGTTGAAATAAATGTCACAATCGCTAAGTGATTTTCGTTTTTTTTATTAGATACCCAGTTACAGCAACCCAGAGTATGGATTTCTGCTCCGATAATGGCAATAGACTCACTTCCTCTAAGATTTCTTCACTCGATAGGACTGGCAGAATGGTACCTAGATCGATGTAGCCAGCACCTACCTAATTCACCTGTCTACACCCCTTCGGGAAAATACTAGCGTGAAAATCATGTCAAAAAAGTAGGAGGTTCTCAATTCGGTTCTATTTTTGTTTGTGACCTCAGAACTTCGTAATTTATAAACCGATTTGAAAATTCTTCTATTGTTTGAAAGGGTCTGATCCCATATAAATTTGGTTCTGTCTGATGGGTGGTTCCTAGCTTCAATAATACCTACTTACTTACGTATTTTTGACACGCTTTTTTCCCACTTGGTGTACCTATGTTGATGATTTTAAAATAACTTCGTGTCACAGTTATTTAGGTACCTACTTAGCAAGTGTAGGTATACGACTTTTTGTGGGGGGAAATTGAAGTTATTTTTCACATAAGTAGGTAGTGTTTTTTTTTTTGAAGTCGGTTGTTATTTTTTTGTCTTATGTGTTCAGCTAGTGTATGAATATAATATGCAGGTATTGTGTACTAACATTATATCTATCCCACAGGTTATGCGTAACATCAAACGTAGCCCTCGCGAAGTGTCACCAGATGGCCGTGTTCGCGTTCAGCCGCGACATTCGGCCACGCCTCGACTGCGTTCAAGAGGCCTCTGAAGCTGACTGCCTGAAGAGTGTACGTATTTTTAGCTTATATAAGAACCATCATTACTGGGCTTTGGAGGTCATTCGCCTACTTCAGTTTAAATGTTTTGGCGATCACAACATCTGCCGACTTATTCTGTAAACATATCACAGTGAAAACTAAAGTGAAATGAGCGTGGAGTGAGCTGTCCATAGTGTCAATCCCTCGAATCTGGTGGAATGACAGCTCATTTCACCTAAGTTTTCACGATGAGTTTTTTACAGAATAGACTGGCTTTTATCTTCGAGAAAGCCAGAAATATGACGCAGTATTATGAGTATCAATAAAGACAAGCATAGTTCTTAGTGTTTACTAAGACCCTGCCGATTTCAATGACTAGGTACAAGTCTTCAAGCAACTCCACTAATCGATTTGTAACTAACTAGGAACCTAATATAATAACTTTTCTGATTAGAACCAGTTTTATCTTCATTATAAATTCTTTAGTTGCTGAAACATGTACGGAGGTAGAATGCTGACGAGCTACTTAGTTTAATTTCTTGCACCTGGAATACAGGCATCAGCGCTTCGGTTATCAGGACCAGCGGTGCTATTCTGTAAAAATCTCACCGTGAAAACTTAATTGAAGTGAGCGTGGAGTGAGCTGTCAATAGTGTCAATTCCCAGCAAAAACAAACTCACTTCACCTAAGTTTTCACGGTGAGATTTTTACAGAATCGACCGACCGGCTGCGGTGCTATTCTGTAAAAATCTCACCGTGAAAACTTAAGTGAAGTGAGCGTGGAGTGAGCTGTCAATAGTGTCAATTCCCAGCAAAAACAAACTCACTTCACTTAAGTTTTCACGGTGAGATTTTTACAGAATCGACCGGCTGTAGTGCTATTCTGTAAAAATCTCATCGTGATAACTCGGATGTAGTGAGCTTAAAGTGAGCTGTCATTAGTGTCAATCCCTAGCATTAGATGGAATTACAGCTCACTTCACCTCACTTCTCACGGTAAGATTCTAACAGAATCGGCCGTCAGATGTGTGCCAGAGAGCTTGTCTCATTCATACTCTTAGCTATTCTTTATTGGCTCATTTCCGGGCAAGTTTAGCAGTAACGATTGTTGTGTGAACGTTTGAAAATATTTGGGCTCCATTGATTTTAATTTCCGCTTGCTTGGAAACTTCGTTTGGTTATAGGTATTCAAATTTTCCATGGAATGACTGAAATTACGCGTAAGATCTTTGAATTGTACCTTTAATTTGAAACTTTGTATTTATATTCAGAAATTGAGGGAGAGTTTTACAAATTGTTCTGTAAGGGTTCACTGGTAGATCAACTTTTGCGGAAACATACAATAATATTTGACAAGATGGGAATGATAGATTCGTTTTGACACAACTTTAAAACTTTACAAATAAACAACCCTTACCTTAAAGTTAATTGGTAGGTATGTCATGTAGGTACATATTTTTGTCGGCATCCACAAGTTTTATGATTTTACAAACACAGAAATCAGAATCTCTAAAAATCTAATTGCGACTCGAAGGACCAAAATATTGACTTACCTACGTACAGACGCCAGCACATCAAACTACCCGAAACTGTCAAATTTCCCCAATCAACTTTGAACCTTATGCTTTAGCGATAAATTTGAAAAACTATTAAAGAAATTTAACAGATTGTAGTAGCTTGATGTGCTGGCGTCTGTACATTCGAGCTTCTAAATCTTTACACTACACTTAGGTAGTGTTGAAAATGTTGGATCCTAAACAAAATTTCTTTTCAGTTTCCCGTAATACAAAATACTAGTAAAATTCACAGGTACAAGACAACGGCTCAGACTTGGCAAGTGTCGACGATATGAGAGTGGCGTCAGCTGCCAACAAATACAATTTGCATCCAGTATTCCATGAGGTGTATGGAGATGCCAAGACTCCTAACTACGCTGTTGCTGTCGTGAAGAAGGATAGCGGTTACAAAACTATGGAGGAGTTGAGGGGTAAAAGGTAAGGATGTGGTAGAGTGACATAAAGTGCAATCAGCCGGTCGATTCTGTAAAAATCTCACCGTGAAAACTTAGGTGAAGTGAGTTTGTTTTTGCTAGGAATTGACACTATTGACAGCTCACTCCACGCTCACTTCACCTAGGTTTTAACGGTGAGTTTTTTACAGAATCGACCGGCTGTTTAATGTTTCATGAAGTTCAGAGTGAAAATCATGCCACACTTTATTGCTCAGTGCATAATAGGTACAGAGTGGTTCGGTTTCAATTCCCGGCAAATTGGGAGCTTTTTAAAAAAAACTAAACTAATTTAATGTAGTAGGTAGGTATATATGGTTTTCCCCAAAATGTAGCCAATAAAGAAAGAAAGAAAAATATTGTATTTGGGACACGCATAGGACATACCTACAGCCAATAAAAAGAAAATTTAATACAATAAGACAATAAAAAACACAGTGGCACTCCGGGAGTGCCGACAGAAGTGAAAACAAAACAAAAACAGAATACTTTGCCATCACTCACTGACATATCGAATTTATTATACAAGATCGTCTTATAAACAAAACACTCGCGGTGTCGCTTACGGTAACAGTGTCGCGAGTTCAATGGTTTTTTCCTATATCAAAAAATGCCCAACGGAAGTTTTCACTTCAAAAATAAAATAAAATAGTCTAACCATTCTTTTAAGTTTATAGAGGTATGAGGAACAGGGTGTAAAGTTCACTCATACTCTAGGTATAGAAAAGGGAGGATCCTCCGACCAGACGGGTGTTGTGTCTGGCGGGCAACTGCCCGATGATTCATGTCGGGCCGTTTACCTATGCTAGTTGCGCGGTAAACTCTGCTTGCGAGATGCAGGATTTTGCGTGACGTCAGTATGACGCGTTGTTCTCATGTGGCGTTGTAGATACCGCTACAAGTTACTTAATCTAATCTCTGTAAACCTACTTACATAAAAACAGCGCTGGCTAATAGAATAGGGCCCCAAAGGTTATTCATCCCGTAATTTTTATAATTCCTAACTTCGTATAAGTATTTGATAGCCAGTAGAAATACTAGGTACTCGAAGTAAGTAGGTAGGTATACAAGGTAGGAAAAAAGTCCCAAAACTTAGCAGCTAGTCAATATACTCAACTAAAGAAACCAATCAACAGAAGCGAAAACTAACTCAATCTTCGTCCCTACAATATCGCGTAACGACTTCCTAAAGGAAAAGTAGTTCAAGGAGAAATATTCGACCATAGATATATGAAAGAAGATGATATTTGAAACAAAAATAACGTAGTAAAAGCAAGAAATATTTTACGATTTGTTGTTTTTCATGATTTTAAAGACAAATACAGTAAAATACAGTAAAAGCAAACTCACTTTCAAAGCTAAGCTAGTAAATGTTATTTTTAGGTCTTGCCACAATAGTTATGGCAGCTTCAGCGGCTTAGATGCTCCTCTTTACTACCTCATCAACAAGAAGATTGTTACGGGTGGCCAGGTGAGTCATAATATGAATTCTTTAACCCTTTCTCGCTACATAAAAAATCGCAGAAAGCGATAAAGGCCGCGTACCTAGTGTTCGATCAATGTTTTCTTATGTATTTTTGTGGTATACAATAAAGTAGTGGGTATAAATACTAGCTTCTGCCCGCGTGAAATTTCACCCTCCCCCCATTCACCCTCTTAGGGGTGGAATTGCGAAAAACCATTCCTTAGTGGATACCTACTCTTCACAAAGAACACACCCTCCGAATTTCACGTCTCTAGGACCAGCCGTTTAGGCTGCGCCTTGATATCAGTCAGTCAGACAATTTTATATAGATCATCATCATCTGCCTAGCCTTTCCCAACTATGTTGGGGTCGGCTTCCAGTCTAACCGGATGCAGCTGAATACCAGTAGCATACATGGAGCGACTGCCTATCTGACCTCCACAACCCAGAATTTACTATACTTACTACACTACACTACCTACTACTTTTTATTTACTATACTACCTATACTTTTTTTTTTCTTTGTATTTTATATATAGATAAACAAATAAATGTCAACAAGCTATTTTAAACAATGTCCAGAATCTCTCAAAAATCTCTTGCAAGTAGGTGTCGCAAAACATTAGAAATATTAGTTTGGTCCTAGGAGTACCTACCTATAAAGGAAACCGCAAGAGCGTGGTCAGTTATTTTTACCATACCATACCATAATCAGCCTATAATGTTCCCACTGCTGGGACACAGGCCGGTGTGTTATTTTGCCTTAGTTGCGGCCATCCTTATTTTTTTAGGCTTTTAGAAAGACAATAACCAAACAAAACTACTATTAAAACCCCCGTGGTTTTATGTGTCATAGTTTTCAAAATATTTCGAAAATCGAGAAAAATCCATAGAAACCATAGAAACGTGTTTTAGGCTCTCATAATGGACATTTTACAATGAATGTTTCATGGCACGCTAGCCAATAACTTAATGCATCATTACATCTATTTAAACTTAAAAAAATGCGTTCTCCTAGGCGTCAATTTAATTTTTTCTATGATTTCATAATATATTTTTTTATGGTCATTCTTAACATGGTCGCATTTTATTTTTGTGTGTAAATGGGTGAATATTTCAGAGGGCCAAAATTTATGTCTCGCTACAATACTCATCAATACTAAAGAATTTCAAAGTCAAACATTTTTATTCCATTACTTAAATAAATTATAAAGATGCTATCGGAGCCATTTTGAGCTTTAAATCACACAAAATAAAGATATTCAAATATTACTTTAAAAATCGGCAATATTTGGCGTGTCGCCTGGGTATAGTTTCCAACATTTCGTGACATAAAAAATTCAGTGTATTGAATGTGATACATTGTGTGAATAAATATTAAACTTAGATAAATAAAGAACGTTTTTCATTACAATAATGTTAGAAAACTGTATTAAAAGTTACTTTAAAATGTAATCAAACAATGTTCAAAAAATAAGCATCATTATCGGCAACAATGTTGTGTGTAATTTTTTTACTTATAACGAAACGCGACCGAATAGTCAAATGATGTTTAAGCGACGCTTCACCCCGCGCCTCAGTCGGCTGACACGCTTTGGAGTGTAAGGACATCGCGTGATTTGAGCAGAAAGTATTTCATTTTGATTCTCCAAAGTTTGTCATCACAATCGTCATTCTTATTTTTGACTGTATCTCAATTATTTCTTCATAATTAAGTGTTTTTATGTAACAAAGTTGAATTATAACTCGTTGCTTCATTTTTCAGATATGATTATAACAATGTAGTTTCCCTACTTACTTGGTAACTTCGCACATATTTTAAAGATTTTTTAAAACTATTAGGTGACGTAATTCCGGTCTGACTGCATCTCGGTTGACACTTTGACGTGTAGCTCATTTCCTTTTTCGTGCGCGGTAGCTATCGCACGCGCCCTTAAGCATCATGCCAAAAAGAAGCGCGCAATCAAAAATTGATCACTACGCTAGGAAAATTAGAAAAATTGAAGAAAAACAAAGACCGTTACAATCGTCATCGGATGATGAAGGTAAGCAAAGTATACTTTATTCTTTGGTGATCTAGAAGTGAATAGTGAAAAATATCAGTTTTGAAAATGCTCTGGGATTGACTGCGAGTCAATAACTTTGACATTGTTCAAAACTAAATTATAAAAGTTAAACTTTAATATTGCATCGGGATTGACTGCGAGTCTTTAACGATGACAAACAAGCACAGAAAATACGTACAATCTAAAACAGATGTAACGTTAACGTGCAAAATCAATTAAGAAATTTTATTCTTTAATATTGCATCGGGATTGACTGCGAGTCTTTAACGATGACAAACAAGCACAGAAAATACGTACAATCTAAAACAGATGTAACGTTAACGTGCAAAATCAATTAAGAAATTTTATTCTTTAATATTGCATCGGGATTGACTGCGAGTCTTTAACGATGACAAACAAGCACAGAAAATACGTACAATCTAAAACAGATGTAACGTTAACGTGCAAAATCAATTAAGAAATTTTATTCTTTAATATTGCATCGGGATTGACTGCGAGTCTTTAACGATGACAAACAAGCACAGAAAATACGTACAATCTAAAACAGATGTAACGTTAACGTGCAAAATCAATTAAGAAATTTTATTCTTTAATATTGCATCGGGATTGACTGCGAGTCTTTAACGATGACAAACAAGCACAGAAAATACGTACAATCTAAAACAGATGTAACGTTAACGTGCAAAATCAATTAAGAAATTTTATTTCTTACACTACCCTCAGAATTGTTATCTTCACAACCTTAATTACAAATTGTAATTTTAGGTAGCGAAGATCCTGATGTGGTCCCAGGCAATGATAATGAAGCTATTATGGAGCCAATACCCGTGCCAACCGACGTTCCACAAGACGTGGAATCGGAATCTGGCGACATTCCTAACCAACACTATGCCCAGGCGGAACCCTGTCCCCCTGAGGCAACTACTGGTAGCATGGAACCTGAGTTAGACTGTTAGATCCTGATCTACTGTCGCCACTCGGTGAATCGACATCAGATTCGCCTGACTACGGCGATAACATTCACGATAATCTATCGCAGTTGTGGCTTCCTTTGCTAAGGAAAGGAATGCCTAAAGAAAACAAGGACAAGGTACTGAAAGAGTACCTTGTGCCAGACAATTGTAGGCTCCTTCAAGCACCCAAGTTGAATGCTGAAATCTCGGCGGCGGTACCGGACATGGTTCGCAACCGCGACAAGACACTTACAGCGTCTCAACAACAGCTAGTGCGGGAATCACCGCCATCAAGGCTCGAGTGAAATTAATCACACCTAGCTCTGACAAGGCATTCATAAATATCATCAACGAGTCCGAACGGGATAAATCACTGTTTGGCTCGTTCTTATCAGAAAAAATTAAAGCCGCCAAGGCCATTGAAAAGCAAGGCCTTTCCATAAAAAAGACCGCAAAGTTTCAAAATCGCCTCAACTTCCTAATACCCGCCAGTCCTACCCGGGAAACTGGAACCTGCCTCCTCGATACCCAGCGAACAGGGGGGGGGGGGGCGAGGTGCATACAGGAGGCCGATGACGACGGCGGGGAATCGCTGTCCGTACACGATGTCAGCACAGCCGCCACAACGCCCGGCCTCGCAGGACAAACCTCGGGCTCCCGCTCAGCGTCACCGTTAACGCAGGTACATGCGGTTAGACTTACCCAATTTTATGACCGATGGCTAAAAATAACAATGTTGTTCTTGATTGGTTAAAAAATGGTTATCCAATACCCTTTCATACACATGTACGACAATCAATAATACCTAAAAACAACCTATCAAATACTGAGAAATCAGATATGATGAAAGCCGTTATGAAACTCAAATCTTTAGGGGCTATCTCAGAGTGCAATGTGACTAAAGATCAATTTATTTCTAAAATATTCCTCACATTAAAACCTAACGGCGATAAACGCTTTATATTAAACCTAAAAACCTTAAACAAGCTAATCAATAGCGAACATTTTAAAAATGGAGGATTACCGAACAGCATGCAAATTGATACCACGCGATGGATACCTTGCTACCATCGACTTAAAAGAGGCGTATTTCCTCTTAGGCATTAGGCATTCCGACCGTAAATATTTATCAATTTCAGCCCAATAATTCGCTAAGAACATATGGCTTTAATTGCATGCCGTTGGCGTTTGGCTTATCCGTTGCCCCACGGGTATTCACTAAGGTTATGAAGGAAGTCATAACTTACCTCAGACATCACGGTTTTCAGTCAGTTTGTTATTTAGATGACATTTTATGCATTGGAAATACTTACGAGAATGGTCATAATAACGTAAATGAAACTTTGAAACTACTCGAGTTTCTAGGATAATTGACAACAAAGTCAATTACGATAAAAGTATGTTAAAACCGCGACAATTCTGCAAGTACTTAGGATTTTGTTACGATACCAGGTATCTCAGTACCTATACAATTGCCAGCCGATAAGCGACGTAACATCATCGAATTAGTAACAAAATTCACTAAATTACAGCCATGTTCCATCCGCGAATTAGCTCGCTTTATCGGTATTCTAGTCGCCACTAGCCCAGCCCTTAAATACGCTTGGGTATACACTAAGATTTTAGAACGCCAGAAGTTTCTAGCGTTACTTAAGCATAATAATAATTACGAAGCTAAAATTAACCTACCTAATATTATATTAGAGGATCTGAACTGGTGGCTACACGCAACCTTATGCGACAGCCAAATTTTGACATCGAAATCTATACCGACGCGTCGATGTCAGGCTGGGGTTCTGTTTGCAACAACGCTCAAGTACATGGCAAATGGAAGTCTTCAGAAAATTATTGTCATATCAATTACTTAGAGCTGATGGCAGCCTTTCTAGGTTTGAAATCCTCCGCCAGTGATGCAACCAATAAATAAATAAAATAAACAATATTACTGCGCATGGACAACACCACTGCGATCAGTTATATAAATCGTATGGGGGTATTCAATACCCCCACTTAAACGACTTGGCTAGGTCCCTTTGGAAATGTTGTGAACAGCGCAACCTATAGGTCATATACCTATCATACGTAAATTCCAAAGAAAACCGGGCAGACGCCGCGTCTAGAGTAGTCAATCCGGATACTGAATGGTCACTTTCCGATGAAGCATTCCAAGACATTATAAAATATTTTGGTCAACCTGAAATAGACTTATTCGCGTCCCGCGATAATGCGAAGTGTACCACATTCATCTCATGGAAACAAGACCCTGACGCAGCATCCGTAGACGCATTTACGATGGACTGGCAGAGCCATTTCTTCTACGCTTTTCCACCATTTTCCCTGGTATTAAAATGCCTTAGAAAAATTATTGATGACAAATGCACATGCCTTACTAGTTTATCCCAACTGGCCATCACAGCCATGGTTCCCACTATTGCAAAGCCTTATAGTTTCCGACGTTGTTTATAAATTAAGACCCATAAAACCCAAGTACTCCACCGCCTGGAATCCCCAATTGGTTTTAAACCATGTCTCAACATGGTTCCCTAATAGTGAGTTCTAACTCACACAGCTCACAGGGTACAAACGCTGTCTTTAATTAAACTCGAGAACATACTTTTCTCTGATAGCGGCATAAAGATCGTCATAACAGACATCATAAAGACATCCGCACCCGGCAAAGACCAGCCAATATTGTTCTTGCCATACTTCAGGAAAAATACGCGTATATGTCCAGCTACGGTGCTCTCAGGTTATATTTCTATAACTAAAAGCATAAGACCTGAGAGTACAAACAATCTGTTGTTGACGTACAAACGGCCACAAAAACCCACTACCACGCAAACCATCAGTAGATGGATCAAACAAGTCTTGTCAGAAAGCGGCATTGATACCAGTGTATTCGCCGCGCACAGTACACGGCTCGCGTCAACCTCGGCCGCAAGCTTAACCAGGAGTTAATATAGAAACCATTCGCAAAAGCGCAGGGTGGACTATTAGTTCATCTAATTCATTTGCTCGTTTTTATAATAGGTGCGTTATAAACGAAGGCGAATTTGCCAAATCTGTTTGCTTACGATTAGACATACAGACTGATTATTAATTCCTATTAACTATAGGTACCTATTATAAGATTATATTACACTACAGAAATGTTTATTTATGTTATGTTCATGTGATCGATAAGATCTTTATGTTTAGCTCGTTGAAGTTAATTCGAAATAAGTAAATATAAATGTAACGTACCATTACGGAAACATAAGTATAACTATAAGGCTGATTTGTCTATAGGTAAATAAAACCATAATGTTTAAAACCTTATTGTTTTCCATTTCAAAACTTTCTGACTCTTAACATCTACATTGTTATAATCATATCTGAAAAATGAAGCAACGAGTTATAATATATGATCAAACGAACTTCCAAGTGAAGTTCGATCATTATTATGATGAGTTGCTTCATTTGAAGATAATATGATCACCCTCCCTCCCTGACGCTTGAAGATTCCCAGATATAGAGAAAGTTTTATATCATACTCATGACTCTAAAAAATGAGCTACACGTCAAAGTGTCAACCGAGGTGCAGTCAGACCGGAATTACGTCACCTAATAGTTTTAAAAAATCTTTAAAATATGTGCGAAGTTACCAAGTAAGTAGGGAAACTACATTGTTATAATCATATCTTCAAATGAAGCAACTCATCATAATAATGATCGAACTTCACTTGGAAGTTCGTTTGATCATATAGTATGCGTGAAACTAATACTGCATGTGGCACTCTCTCCGACGAATATACCTAATTATTTTGTAAAATGGTGAACTTTCTAGAATTCGTCATTATTGGCAACATCATTTTCAGCAACGTCGCATGAGACGACAATGACACGTGTTGCTAAAAATGATATTGTCTTGATTGAGCAATGACGGTTGTTACCGATAATGATTTTAGTATTCGACCTAATAGTTAGATATATCGTGTTTTTGTTGGTTTCCGTTAATTTCGGCATAAAGCTTGGTACAATAACATATTTTTTTGGCAAATTCGGAAAAATACACTTTTTCTTTTATTTTTTAACAAATTTATAATGAATGTATGGTTAATTGCGTTATTTTATTTATTTTATCTGTCTGCATGGTGCTATTGTTCGTTTCGAGGTTTTTGTTATTTTTTTTTGTTTGCATAACGTTTATTTGAAATTTATTGTCATTTTAGCCGAAAAATTAAGCTGACATTATGTCTTTGTAATACACATGAATAGAATGTGAACGTTAATCAGTTCACCAATATTTTAGCATTTTCGAATTTATAATTGCAACATATCAAGGTGGTCTGCGTAAGGCACTCTGTGAAGACCAGCAAAATTTGAAATTATATCGTAGCTACAATATAAGCAATGAGCTTAGATACGAAAGTGTTCAAATTGAGCTAGACGGTAACAGTCCGGAGCAGATACAAAATATGTACCAGTACGTAAAGGATTGGTCTGTGTGGTGCCGGACTTAAAGAATAGCACCACCCCATGCTTCCCGTGGGTGTCGTAAAAGGCGACTAAGGGTCGTAACGGAGAATGGGCAGCAGCGTTCTCTATACATTGCACCACCATACCATACTCCGGTCGCCAACCCACCTGCCAAGCGTGGCGATTATGGCAAACCCCCCCCCCGCAAGAATGACAAGCACAAAAAACTCTTGGCCCCTAGTACCCGGCGGCCCGCCTACTCTTGGCTACTGGCTACTGGCAACTTATAACACGCGTACACTCCGGACCGACGAGAAGATCACCGAACTTGAGGAAGAATTGAGCAGGTTACAGTGGAGTATAGTGGGGTTATCTGAAGTCCGAAGAGAGGGGAAGACTTGATAAGTCTCAAATCCGGAAACTTGCTCTATTTCCGGTAGGGTAACCAGCAGTCCCAAGGTGGTGTCGGGTTTATCGTCCATAAGTCCCTTGTGAGCAACGTGGTGAAGATCGAGAGTGTGTCGACCAGGGTGGCGTACCTCATACTCAGAATATCTGAAAGGTATTCGTTGAAGGTCGTACAGGTTTACGCCCCGACGTCGTCACTCCCCGACGATGAGGTAGAGACCATGTATGAGGATATTTTCAGAGCCATGCATGGCTCTAAAACTCACTTTACCGTTGTCATGGGGGACTTTAACGCGAAACTGGGTAAACGAAACGATGATGAGCTACGAGTGGGGCAATTTGGAGTTTTCCTTCTTCAGAAAACGTGAGCACAGAAAGTGGACTCGGCAGAGCCCGGATGGTGCAACTAAAAATGAGATTGACTTCATTATGTCGACGAAGAAGAAAATTTTCAATGATGTCTCTGTGATCAACGCGGTGAAAACCGGAAGCGATCACCGCATGGTAAGAGGCACATTGAACTTAAATATCAAGCTGGAAAGATCTCGACTGATGAAGTCTACGCTCCGCCCAGCACCTATTCAGTTCCAAAACCCCGAGAGCTTTCAGCTCGAACTTCAGAATCGTTTCGAATGCCTAGGGAGCTCCGTGGACGATTATAACGATGGGTTCGTGGAAACTGTCCATACGGTCGGGTCTAAGATCTTCAAGACCCGTCGTACGAATTTAGAAAAGAAGCTCTCTGATCCGACTTTACGGCTCATGAAGGAGAGGCGCGAGATGATCCTGCAGTCTTCAGATGATACGCTAAATTACCGGCAACTCAATAGACGGATCTCTAAGTCCTTGAAAAGCGATCTTCGCCGCTATAATACAGACCGTATTAAGGACGCGATAGAGCGAAATAAAGGCTCCAAGGTCTTTGCTATAGATCTGTCTATTGGACAGAGCCAGCTTACTAAACTGAAGACCGATGATGGCAGGATCGTATCCTCCAAACCTGAGCTGTTGAGAGAGATCGAGAGATTCTATGGACAGTTATAGACGTCAACAAGTAACCCAGTTACGAATCTGGCAAACGACCCAAGAGCTAGATTGACCCGACACTATAGCGAAGACATCCCGGACGTCAGCCTGTACGAGATTAGGATGGCTCTGAAGCAGCTCAAAAACAACAAGGCGCCGGGTGATGACGGAATTACGGCCGAGCTGCTGAAGGCCGGCGGAAAACCCGTTCTGAAGGCCCTTCAGAAGCTGTTTGGTTCGGTCATACTCGAGGGTAGAACACCTGCACAGGCATGGAACAGAGGTGTGGTGATACTTTTCTTTAAGAAGGGCAACAATGCCCTTCTTAAGAATAATAGGCCCATCTTACTTCTGAGCCATGTCTACAAGCTGTTTTCGAGAGTCATCACGAACCGTCTCGCGCGCAGGTTTGACAACTTCCAGCGTCCCGAACAAGCCGGATTCCGTAAAGGCTTTAGCACCGTAGACCACAAACATACGCTACGACAGGTTATACAGAAGACCGAAAAGTATAACCTGCCTCTCTGCTTAGCGTTTGTGAACTACGAGAAAGCCTTTGATTCGATCGAGACATGGGCTGTACTGCAGTCTCTTCAACGGTGCCAGATCGACTATCGGTACATCGAGGTGCTGAAGTTTCTGTACGAAAACGCCACTATGTCAGTCCGACTCCAGGATCAAACCTCGAAACCTATCCCTCTGCAGCGAGGTGTGAGACAGGGAGACGTTATTTCTCCGAAACTGTTCACCGCTGCACTGGAGGACGTCTTTAAGGTTCTGGACTGGAAAGGGGCTGGCATTAACATCAATGGCGGGTACATAACGCACCTTCGGTTTGCCGACGATATCGTAGTCATGGCTGAGACTATGGAGGACCTCAGAGTCAGTACAATGCTCGATGACCTCAGTAGAGTCTCCGAAAGACTGGGTCTTAAAATGAACATGGACAAAACGAAGGTCATGTCAAATGCCCATGTAACACCCACTCTCATAAAGATCGGAGACGCTACACTTGAAGTCGTGTATGTTTACCTGGGACAAACTGTCCAGTTAGGTAGGTCTAACTTCGAGAAAGAGGTCAATCGTCGAGTCCGACTCGGCTGGGCAGCGTTCGGGAAGCTACGCAATATCTTCTCGTCTCACCGCAGTGTCTCAAGACGAAAGTCTTTGACCAGTGCGTGTTGCCAGTGATGACTTATGGCACTGAAACGTGGTCGCTCACAATGGGCCTTATAAGAAGGCTAAAAGAAGCTGTTTTTGCCAAATGTCAATTTAAATGTTTTGTCAAAAAATATTATTTTATTATAATATTGCATTTTATTTTCCTTCTCCATATCATAATATCATAACAAAATAATACCCAAAATAGTATTTACGTCACATGTAAATTCATCTCCATATTTATAATACTTATTCAACTCATTGTCGGCAACATTGCGTCATTATTTTTTACAATAACGTCATTATTCTCACAATGTGACATTATCAGCAACAACGTTTTTTAATGATTTTGAAAAATATCCAAAATTAATGGACTGCTTGGGGTGCCTTCATTACCACATACTTTATATTTGATATATCTATACATCTGGCCTTAAATAGAAGCTCTGCCGCGAGGTTTTTAATATCTTAATTATTTTTGTCAAGAATATTGTTTTGAGGAGATCCGCCCAAATGTTTAGTACAACACTAAGTATTACCACAAAAAAAATAAGAAGCAACGAACACAAGAACTCGGAGATATTAATTTTTAAAGTTTTAATTTAGGGTTGTCAACTAATGGAATAAATTGGCTTCTTCAATTAATATAATTTCCTATTACTATTTCTGAAGCATTATCCTTGGCCTAATCAGTTGTACTACAATGTTCTCAATGCTCTAAGATTACAACGATACGTGACGCTAACCTAGCAGTCATCATCGGAGTTTGTCAAAACTTCTTCTGATGATAATACGAGTATATTATCATCAGAAGCGTCTGTTACCAATTCAGTATTACGAATATCAGCAAAACTTTGCGGTAGTGGATCATGGGTAATAACATTCTCAATTGTTGGTTTTAAGAGTGACAGAACCTTGCCGGGAAGAACGGAACGTTTATTCTTTTTATGTCGGTTGCCAATGGACATCAGCGATAGGAATGGGTCGGAAGACTCTAGTGCGCGGTGAAACAAGTCGAACACTGTTGTTTTGCGATCTAATTTTCGGGTGTGATGCTCACGGTCGTAACGCCAAAACTTGTTCCTTGATTCACCGGCTTGTTCTGACAGCATTCCAATGGGTAAGGAAATAGATTCTATTATTTTTGCTCCATGCATCAGTATCTTGTGCAGAGTAACTGACATATAACACCAGTTGTACTTTTGCACGTATTTAACAGCGAGATTTTCACAAAAATATTGAAACTTTTGAGAATCGATTTCCAACTCGCTTGATAATGTTACAAGAATGGTGTGTAAATCCTCAACAAGCCATTCCTCAATTCCAAGAATATCTGCAAATGTTTTCCGGTTTGAATCTGACAATGCAGTACGGGCAGTGTTGCCATCATTGGTTGTTCCTGCATTAGGCCTTACTACATCTACCAGCAAACCCATTTTGTTTCTAATGTCCGTTTGAATTTGTTTTTTGACGTGACAACGTCTTAAATTAGGTTGCGGCTGGGAGTCACTTATGAAAAAGTGTAACGCTCGGTAACGTTACGTTCTTATTTTAAATTAGGTTGCGGCTGGGAGTCACTTATGAAAAAGTGTAACGCTCGGTAACGTTACGTTCTTATTTTCATTTAATTCCTTGTTCCTATTGTGCAATTTAATTATATTCATATCAATAAATATTCTACCGAGAAAAAGACGTTGTCACGTAAAATCTTCGCCCGTAAAACCGACTTTACAGGCAACCATTTTTCTTCTTTCCACAATACGACCTTCGGGGGAGTTTTTTGTAACTCTCCATTTTTTCACGTCTGGATCATTTTTATAGCCTAAATGCAGCAAAAATTCGAATATTCTGATCCAGGCATGCAGTGGGCTTATTCCGTGAAGTAAAGCTTCCTGATTTAATGGTTTTTTTGCCACTTCGTCAAGTTTATTAAACTCGGTGCAAGTAGCTCCACAACACGCACACCGTAATTGTGAGCTGGTATTTGTGATGACATTAAAGACTTTTCCGTCAATTATGGTGAGGTATAATTTTGGATCTCCGACAACGACATATCCAGCAGAATTTTCGGAATAAATTTGTGAAAGATTTTTAATTTCTTCTTCTACCCGGTTCCTTTCTTGCAGAATCAGATCTTTTGATTCTGATCTGTATTGTATTTTTATTGGTCGGCAAAATCTAAAAGATTGTGGACTTGGGTTTGACCATAAGACAAAACCATCAAGAGTTTTTATGCGCAACGGAATGTAGGTAGTAGCAAAGAGGCAGTGTTCGTCATCAATTTTATCAGAAAACGTTTGCTTATATGTTGATTGTCCTGTGCTACCATCAAAACCCCATGAACCCTCAAAAACGCAGTGAAGTGTATCCAACTGTTTTTGATTGCAATATTCCGAAACCCTTTGGTCGCAAGAGTCAATGATTCGTCGAAACGTGTGCATAAGTAAATCATTTAAAGGTACTTTGGCTTCTCGTTCTGATATTTCAATTTCAACATCAGGATAACAATGTTTTTTAGCTTTTTGTACCTTATAATAGGGAGGATAAATATTAAATCCTCGAGATTTGGCACCTTGTTGCATGTAGATATAGTCCTCCACTGATAGTTTTATATCAATCATTAAACAAAGAGCTTCATCAGGAGAATTGGGTTTGGGTTCCGATTTTGACTTTATGATTCCCGCGATTTTTTTAGGCCGAGTTGGAGTTTTCAAGCATTCCTTTATTATAAACTCAAACTCCAGAGCAGAACTTTTATTTAGTTTTTCGCCGGTTTCGTCTGATACTATTCTCGACATAACTTTAATTAGTTTTGAATGAGGTTCTCCGTCAAGCGATTCCTCAAGACCTTTCCGTGCACGGCGCTTTTGGCGATCACTTAAATTTTCATAAAATGTAGTTGTGGAACTGGATGAAGCATCAAAAGTAGTTTCAGGTTTCGGATCTATTGAAGGTTCAAGTTCTTGGGGCCTTAAAGTTTTTTGTAAGGCAAAGCTACTAGTTCCCGAAGTCGAAGGATTATTATGTAATAAATATGTATTTGATGTGAAACTGGAATGAGCGCCAAAAGAATTTTCAGGTATCGGGTCTTCAAGTTCTTGGGGTCTTAAAGTTTTTTGTAAGGCATAGCTACTACTTCTCGAAGTTGAAGGATTATTTTGTAATAAATGTGCCTCATCCAATTCTATAATATTTTGTTGTGGTAAAGGACTTTCCTCGTTAATCACTTTTGGTATTTCAATATCAAAAATAGTAGAAAGCCAGTGTTTGTTTTTATAACAAAATCGTTTGAAATTCCGTTTACTACTGCGATATAAAGTTTCACATTTACTTAAAAATTTTGAAAGATTGTAATTAAATTTTTTGTTTTGGCTATCGATATTGTTCGGAAGTCCATTTGGATATAAAGCGTTTAACACGATTAGGCATCGTTCCTCTGAATCGAGATCCAAAGGTCTTTTATGTACCCCGTGCAAATGTGCCTTATCTACCAAAATTTTATAAATTTCCAATTTCGTGAGTGATTTATTCAGATCCGTATTCGTGCTTTCGTTGTTAGTCGTTGGAGTTGCCACTCGCTGACCAGCATGAGGGTTGGCGCCCTCATGCCCCCCTTGCATTAAGTCCTCTGGTCGGGGCCCAGAAGGACATCCCCCAGCAGGACGGGTCAGTACCTGCTGAGGCAAAGCAGTGCCATGGGTCTTTGACGGCTCCATGACACCTCACCCCCGCTTCTCCAGATATTATGTATGGCAATTGGGTTTTGACATTCTATCTAACGAGGGCGGACCCCTTCCCAATTCCACATAATATCCTTCATCGAAGATTCATTTTGTAAGTGCTTGTGCACTTACAAAACAAAAAAGAATAATAATCAAGATTTGTTTCATGATTTGATATTCTAAAATGCAGGAACAACCAATGATGGCAACACTGCCCGTACTGCATTGTCAGATTCAAACCGGAAAACATTTGCAGATATTCTTGGAATTGAGGAATGGCTTGTTGAGGATTTACACACCATTCTTGTAACATTATCAAGCGAGTTGGAAATCGATTCTCAAAAGTTTCAATATTTTTGTGAAAATCTCGCTGTTAAATACGTGCAAAAGTACAACTGGTGTTATATGTCAGTTACTCTGCACAAGATACTGATGCATGGAGCAAAAATAATAGAATCTATTTCCTTACCCATTGGAATGCTGTCAGAACAAGCCGGTGAATCAAGGAACAAGTTTTGGCGTTACGACCGTGAGCATCACACCCGAAAATTAGATCGCAAAACAACAGTGTTCGACTTGTTTCACCGCGCATTAGAGTCTTCCGACCCATTCCTATCGCTGATGTCCATTGGCAACCGACATAAAAAGAATAAACGTTCCGTTCTTCCCGGCAAGGTTCTGTCACTCTTAAAACCAACAATTGAGAATGTTATTACCCATGATCCACTACCTACCGCAAAGTTTTGCTGATATTCGTAATACTGAATTGGTAACAGACGCTTCTGATGATAATATACTCGTATTATCATCAGAAGAAGTTTTGACAAACTCCGATGATGACTGCTAGGTTAGCGTCACGTATCGTTGTAGTCTTAGAGCATTGAGAACATTGTAGTAATTGTTTTCAGACAACAGCAACACAAAAAAACACCAGAAAGAGTTTACTTAAAGTTAGTTAAATACTTGGGAAATATCTGGCACTTTTATTTATTTTTTATTCTATTTCAATTGCGACAACCCTATTTCCATAGAAATTTCAAAAATATTTAGAAACGCTCTATCTTCGTATTCCTGCTATTGACGAATGTCATATTTTAGGATATTATTGACAATAACATTACGCATTTATTTAAATGAAAATAAAATGCGACCGTGATAAGAAAACATGAAAAAAAAATGTTTTGTGTTAATCGGTAAAAGTAAAAAATCTCCTAATATATCAAAGGTACAATGCCCCTTTTTTAAATCTAAATATATATTATGCTGTTATTTTATTTAAAGGACTAACTAAATATGTATTACAACAATTTTCGAAACTAAAAATTAATTTTGTTTTTCTCACTTTTAAATGAAACCTTAATAACTTTATAATTATACAAAAAAATACTATGGGTATTTCTGTCAAACCTTTATCGTTACTAAATCTATCGAATAAAAACATAAAATTGACATGACCGCAACTAAGGCAAAATAACAGACTGTGAGGCCTCCTCTCGGTGAGAGGGAGTGGGCCGTAATCCACCACGCGGGCCCAGTGCGGATTGGCAGATGTCACATGTCTTCGAATTTTTGGTTCTAGGACATGCCGGTTTCCTCACGATGTTTTCCTTCACCGTTTTGAGAGCAGTGGTGATGAAATAATTTACACAAAGTAAAGCGCCTGTCTGGGTTCGAACCTACGACCTACAACTCGTAAGTCGCGGCCGTTACCACTTGGCCACCACTGCTCTCTTGGCCACCACTGCTCTTCTACAATAGTCAATAGTGTTGCTAGGTGACCTAATTCCTAAGCCTCTAAGTTATTTACTTACCTACCTAATTGTGTAACTAATCCCTAGGCTTTACCTACATCAACTATTTCTTTCAGTGCATCAAAAACTTTGGAGATTTCTTCTCGGGAGGCTCGTGTTTACCCGGAGTCGACAAGCCGGAGAACAATCCCAGAGGTACAGTATAATTATATCCATACTTACTTTTGTGAACTAGGTTGTTCAGAAACTATAGATACGGTCAGCAACAAAAGTCGATTAACACTTCAATTTTTTTAATCTCAATTAATGAGCAAAATATTTGTTCAAATTGCAGCAGAAGTAGGTACCTACAATACAATTTTGAACAAATATTTTGCTCACTAACCGAGATTAAAAAAACTGTAGTTTTAATATAACTGAGATTAACCCCTAGTATGCCGGGAACGTAGATCCACGCGTGACACAATGGTTTTTAATTGTTTCTGTAATTACAGCATTCAACCGGTTAAAAAAACTAAAGTGTTAATCGATTTTTGTGACTGACTGTACCTAGGGGCCCTAGGGCTTTGTTTACTACTTACGCTTTCCAGGTTTACAAAAAGTCGATACGCTGTTATACCTACCAGGGTGGTTTTTGCACCAAGAGCATTGATTAGGTACCTACCTACAAAACTGTCGCTCTTCTTTTCCAAATAATCCTTTTGCACTGGTAAACTCATCATCTGTCTAGCCTTTTCCCAACTATGTTGAGGTCGGTTTCCAGACCGGATGCAGCTGAATACCAGTATTTTACATGGAGCGACTGCCTATCTGACCTCCACAACCCAATTACTAGGTAATATGATACCCGCACGACGATACGTTGCACTGGTAAAATACTTACAAAAAAAAAATCCGGCCAAGTGCAAGTCGGACTCGCACACGAAAGGTTCCGTACCACCGTACATAATTTAATACTTAAGTATTCTATTTTTTTAAAACACCTTATTTGTATGGGGCCTTCAATTTTTTATTTAATTCTATTTTATTATTTGTCACACTGTAAAAACAAGTGTCTATCTATTACGGTTCAAGACCGTCGTAAGACGAAAGACGGACGGACGGACGAACAGGGGAGCCTTAGTATTATGGTCCCGTTGGCACCCTGTGCGTACGGAACCCTAAAAAGAGAGATATTATTGTGAGGGTTTATTTTTTGGGTTCCGTACCCAAAGGGTAAAAACGGGACCCTATTACTAAGACTCCACTGTCCGTCTGTCTGTCACCAGGCTGTATCTCATGAACCGTGATAGCTACACAGTTGAAATATTCAAAGATGATGTAATTTCTGTTGCCGCTATAACAACAAATAATAAAAATAAAATAATGTTAAAATTTAAAGGGGTATAAACACTGACCTAGGTACTATTATCTTGTATGATAGAGGTCAGTGGGTATAAAAGCAACGTTTTTTTCGGTGTGTTATGCCTTGTGGTACGGAACCCTTCGTGTGCGACTCCGACTCGCCCTTGGCCGGTTTTTTCACCCAGCGCAACTTAGGTAGGTACAGTAAGTCGATGAATGGTATCAGATTTTCGGTACCTAAGTACATGTTGATGCTCTAAAAAAAAAATAACCAGGCTCTATTTCCTAAGCTACTAGGTACTTACTTAAATATATAAGTAAGTATTATTTCAGGCGATGACGTGTCAAAACTTCGCCAGCAGTGTTCGGGTGACAGCAGCCCCTGGAAATGCCTTCAAGAAAACCGCGGTGACGTGGCTTTTGTTTCAAGTAAGTTTACACATTGTTTTCAAAGCAAAAGGTTCACGTAGGTACTAAATTGTTTGATAGGTCAATTTACCACAAAGTTGTTTACAATCTGAACGGTACTTAGTTTTCCTTGAGTTGGATATATATACAATCAGTCGTCTATTTGCCTAATGGTCAATTGATTAATTCTTATCTTATTCTGTATTCACTTCATCAGACACGCTTTCTAATAGGTAGGTATAGACCAAACATGGATCTCATCTCATGTAGGTACATACGCCAGCACATATAGCTAATCTGTCAATAGATTTTCAACTTTATCGCTAAAACATAAGGTTCAAAGTTGATTGGGAAAATTTGACAGTTTCGGGTAGCTTGATGTGCTGGCGTCTGTGCTACAAAAACTTTAATATGTAGGTACCTAAATAAATTATTATTATTATATTATGGACTAGCTTCTGCCCGCGACTTCGTACGCGGATCCTGTTGCTTATGCCAGCGACAACGGGCTCGTCAAAATCGAAGATCTGAATCGTCTGATGTCGAATTCTAAGAGCCCGGGGACTGGAAAACAACGGGATGCGCGAGACGATTCGAGACGTCATTTTCAGGCAATAATGAACCAATAAGGTGGTACTAAACTTGGCCTTGCACTTTGAATGTTGGCATAAATGGGCCTTCTGAAAACTGTTTCGCAACAAAAGATGTCATTAAAGGTATTATTGTACGAACGAAAGACTGCAGGCAGATGCTGGATGCGTCAAGCTGAAGACAGGGCGCTATATGGCGCTCATTAGGGGAGGCCTATTTCCAGCAGTGGACTGCTATAGGCTGATGATGATGACGATGATGATGATTGTACGAACGTATGTTGTCCAAGAAATGTTTTGACTGTGATGGTCACCGATTAGCAGTGATCTTAATATTTCTGGAGGATTTTGTAATATTTCAATATGTACTTTCCCACCTGAGCAACACATACCGTTTGTTTCTTTTTGCCATTTAACAGCTTCACAAAAAGTACAATTTTTAACCATACCTCCGATGGCGGAATATGTGGCGTAGTCAATCATAGGAGTATACGTAAATGCACTCCGTTCCTTATCAATCCAAGGAAGGTCGCCATGCCCTACGGCTATATCTTGAGACACATCCGATTCTTCAGATGATATCGACATTCTGTTCAGAGAATGTCGAAGTCGATCAGAATTCAAACGTTAGTTGCGCCCTTCTTAATCTGTCTCTTCATGCCGTACTCCAGCAATTCTTTCTTTCTCACTTTCTAACTGATTATGAATATTTTGTTGTGTGTGTGTTCGGGACAATGTATGATAACCTCACATTCATCACTCATTTCAAAAGACCTGTTAGTAGATGTGCGAATACGCTGAGAACTCAAGCGTGATTCTGTATCGGTAAACGTTTCCGATTCGCGAGACAATGCATGTCGCTCACGATCAGCGGACAGTCGCGCATCACGTTCCGCACTTGTCTCTAGAGACCTAGAAGCAGATGCGTAGATACGCTGAGAACTCAAGCGCAATTCTCTATCCGTGAACGTCTCCGACTCGCGAGATAATGCGCGACGTTCACGATCAGCGGTCAGTCGCGCATCACGTTCCCCACTTGTCTCTGGAGACCTAAAAGTCGATGCGTAGATACGCTTGGAACTCAAGCGCAATTCTCTATCCGTGAACGTCTGCGACTCGCGAGACAATGCATGACGTTCACGATCAGCGCTCAGTCGCGCATCATATTCTTCACTGTGGTCTCTAGAGATCTGGATGTAGATGCGTAAATACGCTGAGAACGCAGGCGTGCTTCGCGATCCGAAGAGGTTTCCACGGAGCGAGTTGCAGCCTGATGTTCTCGAACAGCATCAAGTCTCTCCTGACGCTCTTCGGTATATTCTTGGGATCTTATGATCCTCAATCTTTTAGCTCCTTTGGAACATTGGGAAAGATTTGACCTCTTTCTAGGCATGGTTATAGTTTTATTGTGAAGATACCTGATCAATTAAAATCTAAGTGACTGCTCCCCTACCAAGGGTGCCCAGACACGGGGTCGTCTGGCGCCCATGTGCTGGTTTGGTCCCTGGGGTGGTCACGGCGTGCTATGTGTTCTGGTGCGCCGGTGATGGGGAGTACTCCCCAGAGGAGGGTCCAGTGACGGACAGCCGCGGCGGGTTCACGGATGAGTGCTAACGCGTGCCCATGTTCCCGCCGTAAGCGGCAGAGGAGGACACCGTGGAGTTTTAGTGGGTTAGAGTCCCTCATAACTGCACTATCTCCCCATGGTAGTGCAGAATGCATGAGCATTAAAAAAATGGGAAAAAAAAAAAAAAAAAAAAAAAAATGGGAGTTTTGGCCAGTAGAGTCAAATTTTTAAATGATATACCATCGTCATCGAAAATCAGTCCTAAACTGAAAATTGTGAAATTAGTGATAGCTTTGATTTCCACATCAGATGTTTCTGATTTTCATATAAGTCAACAGGAAATGCCCATCAGACCGAATAACTTTTACTAAGACATCATTCCTATATGTGTTATGGTGTAGCTGGGCTCTTAGAGTTCCCCATCAGGTGTTCCAGATCTTCATATTTATTCTCTCAGCAGAAAATGCTCATCACGTGGAACAATTTTTGCTATGGTACCATTTTTGTATCTCTTATAGTTAAGCTGATCTGTTTCGGTTCTGCATCAGGTGTTCAAGTTTCAAAGATAAATTATAGCCTATATGTTGCCCAGACATAATACCTATACAACAAAAAAAAAATCATTCAAATCCGTCCAGTAGTTCCGAAGATCGGACGCGCAGGCCCGAGGCGTGTACGTACTCTGATAGAATACCTTAACAAATGTTCGCCGTGATTCTTTAAATTGACATAACTTTTTTATTTATGAACCGATTGACATGAAATAAACACTAAATGTTAAGTGAAGCTTACTACAATATATTAGTGAAACCGCATCTAAATCTAATAGGCCGTTTCTGATATTAGCGTGCACAAACAAACAGACAAACAGACAAACAGACAAACAGACAAACCGACAAACAGACAAAAAAAAAATTAATTACAGTTTCGGGTTCGGCATCGATATAATAACAACCCCTGCTACTTTTTTTTTATATATTTCCATTGTACAGACACCACTTTTCTACAATTTTATTATATGTATATAGATATAGACAAGCAGCTGCGCCCCGTGGTTTCACCTGCATAAGTCTCGATCCCGTGTGAATATTGGGATGAAAAGTATCCTATGTGTTAATCCTCGCTATAAACTACCTGTGTGCCAAATTTCATTCAAATCCGTTCAGTACTTTTTGCGTGAAAGAGTAACAATCACGGAATAGAAAAAACAAAACTTGTTTTTTCTATTCCGTGGTAACAATCATACATCCATCCATCCAACCTCACAAACTTTCGCGTTTATAATATTAAGTAGGTTTGGTCCTTTGGTGCATAGTACCTGGTAGTACCTACCTATATTATCTACCATGACTTTCAAGGAATATGATTGCTGATAGTCAAACATTAGTGGTAGGTACAGGTGGTACGTAATAAGTGTAATTATGTAGATTTATTGGACATACTACCTATTGCACTTCAGTCATCATGAACCCACCTCTAAACTATCCTTACCACCAGGTGCGGATATACCAAACTTCGACGCATCGCAGTACGAGCTTCTCTGCTTGAACCGCGAGGCGGGTGGACGCGACACCCTCGCCAGCTACACGACGTGCAACATCGCTATGGCTCCCTCTCGCACATGGTTGGCCGCTAAAGACTTCCTATCTGACGTCTCTATCGCACACACACCACTCAGTCTGGCCGAGCTACTTGACTCCAGAAAAGACCTTTTCAACATCTATGGAGAGTTCCTCAAGAACAATAACGTCATTTTCAGCGTGAGTAATCTTTTCATAATAACATCACGCCTTGATACCCCGAAGGGTCGGGCAGAGGTGTGCCATCGAGGAAACTTACATCTGCCCAATTTGAAAACAAAATCCCGTGCACACGATGACCACTTCTGTTAGCAAGCGTTACTTTAGCGGCCGAGCGCTGCAAGCAAGAATAACCCTTACGGTATATAGATTAAGTTTCGTCGATAGTACCTATAGTACACCCACATTTCCTCAACTCATGTTTAAGTCCCATGTGATAGGGGAGTCTGTTGTCAACAACTTGGGAACATCAACTTGAGAAATTGGGAATTGACCCGAAGACATCATGCTCAGCAGTAGCGTTGCGAGGTTGCGACCAGTGACCAACGAGGGAGTCTTTTCATAATAGTTAGAAGATGATCATTCAATTTGGTGTCCCATTTAACCTTAACAACTTTTAATTCAATAAATATATTATTGAGTATTGAGGACACTATAAACACCCATTGGCATAATAACAATAAAACTTATATTGCGTCTCGTTCAGAATATGTCATCCGATTAAATATGACATTGTTTTGTTTTCAGAATGCTGCAACTGGTTTGGCGACTACGGAGAAATTGGACTTTGAGAAATTTAAGCAGATTCATGATGTTATTTCTACCTGTGGTGTAGCCTAATAGATTGTAAAATGCTTATCATTCCCTTTATTGAGGGTTTCTATACATTTAAGTTAAGTACTAATTATTGAAGAAAAACTACTGTAAGAAAGCTGTTTTACTTCTTTTGGGTAGGTACGTAATCTCAGTAGCCCAATAGCAGTAAATCGTGAATAAAATACTAACAAAAAGTAAAAGGAGGTCTCAAAAACAAGTCTGATTGATTAAATTTTATTTCATCACTTACATTGACTATACAATAAATAAATAATACCCAACAATATTTTATTTTTTATTCCGGTCTTTAAGAGGAAAATTTATAATGCTGCTAATATCAATGTGATAACAACGGAAAGACCTAGCATGGCGTAGCCTGAAGAGTAAACTTCCTTGATTGTGAGTCCCTTAGCCATATCCCAGAAGAGATGCCTGATTCCATTAGCAAAATGGTAGCCAAATGGAGCAGCCAGCACGAACTTCGCCAAAAATATTGTTGCCGCAGACAAATTGAGGTTCTCAACTATGGCAATGTAGTGGGAGATGTCATGTGGCAATACCAGAGCTCCAATGCCCAGCACTCCAAAGTAACCAGTTAGGATCATTCCTAGAACAATGATTGTATGTAAGCCACCAAACTAAATGCTATGGAATTTATGTACAGACACCAGCAGCACATCAAGCTACCACAAACTGTCAAATTTCTTTAATAAATTTTCAACTTTATCACTAAAGCATAAGGTTCAAACTTGATTGGGAAAATTTGACAGTTTCGGGTAGCTTGATGTGCTGGCGTCTGCACCTAGAAAATTATACTTTTTTTGAATAATGACTTCACTAAACTTTAGCAAAACCAGTTTTCCCATTTAAATAAACAAGACTAATAGAATAGTCAAGTGCTAAGTTCTCTTTTTCAAATAGTTTTATCTGGATAGCAATATCATGTTCAACATGAATGTAAGTGACACATTAATAACCCATGGAAAAAATTAAGTACTTACCTGTAGTTCTATGAGTGATAGACAGCATGCTGGTCAGCTGTGGCTGGTAGATGGTAAGATGTGGCGACATTGGTCGTTTGAGACGAGCGTTCCTATCATCATAGGGCTCCGGTTTAGGGTCCTCAAACTTCTTATACACGATTTTTGGCACTCCCGTTGCAGCTTGAGCGTAATTTACAGAGCCTAGCACACTAGGGATCTTATTCAAACTTGCTAGCACCGACCGACTGCCCAATCTGTAACATAAATATATTATTGCTATAATACATAAAACTAACAAAACACTGCCAACTTGCAAAAACCTAACCCATGTTACATAATTTGTCAACATACCTGCCACAGCTGAAGAGTGCCATATTTTATTCGTAACAAATTATTTCAAACTGTCGTAGGCTTCTGTGAAAGATGTTAATATTAAATATTATCACAAAAACATAATTTCATTTTAATAAACTAAAAAAAAACAAACAAATTCACTCACCACTGAATCTGACGATTTGAGCGGATTGACTTGACATTGACACTTGACATTGACAGTTCTAAAATACATTGCCATGTCTTTTACCCCTTCTCTTGTCAAAGTAGTCAAAACATTTACCAATATTTTGTCAAGATCACCTGAAGATACTCTGGAAGTGAAAATACTGGCCCAGTGGCCCCTCCAGTATTTTCACTTCTGCTTCAGTTTAAAAAATTATCGAAAAAGGTAGCTCTCAAATTCTCTTATTCAATTATTTCATCAGATAAAATAAACACATTTTAAGTATTTTGAAGTGGCATCACTAACAAATTCAAACATGAATAGAACACGATTTCACCCTTACAAATTACGTTCCAATGAAAATTATCAAACAGTTGAGTTTTAAAATAATATTTTGAAAGACAAAATACGGCTCTTAAATATTATGCTAATTTAAGATCAAGTCTTAATTGTAATAATTTTTAATAACATCAAAAATGGTTACTGAATTTTTTTTTTCCAATATTTCCATTACGTCAAAAGAAACGTAAATGTCAGTCAGCAAATAAACTGCGGCTTTTAAAATTGTCATTGAAACGTAAAATTCAATAGACAGAACGTCTACGTCTGTCTGAGTGTTTTATTTCATTAATAAAAATAGATGTTACGTTTATTACTCTTATCAGCGGTGTCTGCTGCTTTTAGGAGCAGCTACACAACCGTATCTGCAATGTCTTCTAAAGCTGTCGATTTCGAAGTATTTGGCCGGGTCCAAGGAGTATTCTTCCGAAAGGTTTGTGAAAATACAAATTCTAATAACTTTAGCAAATTGGTAATCTAGTCTTATAACATGTGAGTCGGTCTTGGTAAAATAATCTACCTGCAATAGGTAGTTAAAAATAATTTAAAACATTGCAGTTAATTTAATTTAAGAAAATAATTAATTTTATTTCAGTTACTTAAATCTAATGCCCTATGTTATTGGCAAGAGTGAGTTAAGGATGTTGTTCGTTTGCATGTAGTTTATGACTTCCATGTCATTAGGAAATACATAACACACACATAATCAGCCTTTTAATGTTCCCACTGCTGGGTCACAGGCCTCCTCTCGGTCAGTGGGTCGTCTTAGGGGCGGATCTCTCTTCGAGAGGGAGTGGGCTGTAATCCACCGCACGGGCCCAGTGTGGGTTGGTAGATGTCACATAGTCGTGGGTGGTACCCAGGCAGGCACTTTGTGTAAATTATTTTCATCACCACTGCTCTGAAAACGGTGAAGGAAAACATTGTGAGGGAACCGGCATGTCCTAGAACCAAAAATTCGATGAAGAAATGCTACTAACAAATTCTTATGAAAACTTTAGTAATCCTTAGCCTCTTAGTAATAGTCTCCTGGTCCTTACTCCTGATATTTGCAATTATGACTAAATTATGACTAAATTGAGGCCTATTTCAGCACCATCAAGGCAAGTTCCCATTAAACTACTTGGCAGTTAATTTCATACAAATTCTGTTCCATTTTTTTATTTATTTGGTGAGTCTGAATGACTCGGAAACTTTGATAAAGGCCCAAAAAAAACCAACAATGAGATTTAAAATAGCTGCTGTTCAATTAGATTCCCTGATAAATTGCCTTAGTCCCAGTAATGGGAACTGTGTGCTCTGTTGGTTGATTATGTTAGTAAGTAACATGAGTTAGCTACCACTGAGGTTCTTCAGCGACTTTTGAATCTCAGTTACAAATTATTTGAACTTTTAAAAAAACTAAATAAATCTTTTTCGTTCACATAGCTAACCTTTTTTAGAACTTTCAATAATAATAACAATAATTTCATAATGACATTTTCATTGAAGTGGCTGTCATTTGCTTGTGATTTGCTTATAAGATTGAGAAAGTTAATTTATTTAGGATAAAAACTGTTTGAACTAAAAGTTGTGCAAGAACCACTGCAACTACTGCAAGAAGTAAGATGGCTCTGCAATCTATGGATTTTGAAGTCTTTGGAACTGTTCAGGGTGTCTATTTTCGAAAGGTATGAACTACTAAGGGCCTGTTTGACAGAGTTCATCGTCATGATCAACATCTTCATTAGCAGCCTTGTTCCACTCACTGCTGGGTATAGACCTCCTCCCTTTTAAGGTCACAGCTCATTAGAGCCACCCGGCACCCACCCCGCACCGCCTCGTCGCACGGCGTCCACTCGTTGTCGACAGGTGGTCCACGGGTGGACGCCGCGTTATCATTAATAAACTTCGTGCGGTCAACCAGTGGACCTCGCGTGGCGTATAAAATTAATAATAAAGTTGTCAATACAAGGCAAGCATGCAAGCAGCGAGTTGTCACCGAGTGGTCCACCCGCCGTCCGCGCGTGGTGGGCTTACGACCGAGGCGATCCGGTAACGCTACGGAGTTGATGTAGGGAGCGTATACCCATACATGTCCATCTAAGAATACTAGCCGCAGGAGGAGAGGCGGTGCGGAGTGGGTGCCGGGTGGCTCTAATGAGCTGTGACCTTGATGCTATGCTTGCCTTTAAAATATTGAGTAGTATTTTTAGGGTTCCGTACGCAAAGAGTAAAAACGGGACCCTATTACTAAGTCTCCACTGTTCGTCTGTCCGTTTGTCACCAGGCTGTATCTCATGAACCGTGATGGCTAGACAGTTGAAATTTTCACAAAAGATGTATTTCTGTTGCCGCTATAACAACAAATACTAAAAACAGAATACAATAAATATTTAAGGGGGGCTCCCATACAACAAACGTGTTTTTTCGGCGCTTTCGCCTTGTGGTACGGAACCCTTCGTGTGCGAGTCCGACTCGCACTTGGCCAGTTTTTTTCTTTATCACGACTTGGATTGGGACTCCTGTTAAGTTGACAATTAGCAGATCCAACAATGCTATCTGGTAAATATTTCAAAGCCAAAAAAAGGATATCAAACAATGATAGCGAATTTTGTAATTGCTTAGTAACTCATTTAAAAAAAACTCATATTTTTTATAATTTGGTTGGTTGCTTTATGTAACCGATTGTTAATTTAAAACACATTAAACACTTATAGAGAAATTGGCACTTAAAGATTTTTATGGTGTTTTAAAATAACCTATTAGAAAACTGTTAAATGATTGCATTTTAATGATTTATTAATTTCCTTACATAAATACTATTAATATTTCATTTTCGAAATAATAACCTATAATGTAATTACTTACCTACAAACAAAAAAAAGACTGGCCAAGTGCGAGTCGGACACGAAGGGTTCCGTACCACAAGGCAAAAACGCCGAAAAAAACACGTTTGTTGTATGGGAGCCCCCCTTAAATATTTATTTTATTATGTTTTTAGTATTTGTTGTTATAGCGGCAACAGAAATACATCATATGTCTAGGTATCACGGTTCATGAGATACAGTCTGGTGACAGACAGATGGACAGTGGAGTCTTAGTAATAGGGTCCCGTATATAACATTTGGGTACGGAACCCTAAAAATAATTATTCCTCCAACAGAAACCCCCGCGATGTGTCGTGAGCTTCGCTTTCTGTATCGAGATTAGATATTTAACTCATTGTTTATAGGGAGCATCTTCTGTTAGTTGATACTCTTGGTTATTAGGATATTTGTAGTAACAACAACTACCTATCAACCTGTTGGTCTCGTGGTTGCAAGCGCGACTGCTGAGCGTGGGGTCCTGGGTTCGATTCCCGGGTCGGGCAAAGTGTTATTGAGTTTTGTCTATTAGGAATTTCTTAGCAACAGCCCGGAGTTTGGAAGTTGGCGGTGTGTTACGCCCGTGCCTCGGAAAGCACGTTAAGCCGTTGGTCCTGCGCCTGATCTCTGTCCGGTCGTGTCGGATTGCCGTCCCATCGCACTATGATAGTGAGGGAAGAGGTAGTGCACCTGTGTCTGCACGTACACTTGTGCACTGTAATATCTCCTGCGCCGAAGGCTCGTCTCCGTTGAGATTGGCCGCCGTGGCCGAAATACCTGCGATCTGGAGGACTCTATTTATTTATCAACAGAGCTAAATAATGGTGGCCAAATCCGGCCGCGACTTACTACTTGTAGATCGTAGGTTCTAAACCAGACAGGCGCTTTACTTTGTGTAAAGTGTCTCATCACCACTCACACATCACAGCGCTAGAGACTAATAATATTCGTGCCTGAATTTGGCGCAACTGAGCGCAATTGGCTGTCACACGTAGGGTTACCATATGTAAATAGAGGGATGCCTGTCTATGGTACCTAAAATACCTGAATTTTCAGAAAAATGCCTGTCTAAAGCAAAACGCTGTAGGTAATAAGTAAAAGCCAGTTTCACGTCGTCAACACTGATATTCAGCTTTGAGAGAAATTCTACAGATGAAGCTAAATCAGAACTTGAGAAACTTTTCATTGCATGTATGCAAGCGCGATGCGCGCGCGGGCGCGAAATTTAAAAATGCCTGTCTCAGACCAATGCCGGCCGCACGCCTGTCTAATCCTTAAAATGCCTGTCAAATGCGGCAAACGCCTGTCATATGGTAACCCTAGTCACACGTATTGCTAAAATTCTCGCGGGCCGTCAGTTTCATTAAGAAAGAGATATATTATACGTTTGGCTTGTACCGCCGATGCCGATCCCTCGGTCCCCGAAACAAATCTATGGTACCTACTGGCGTCAGTTGAGATCGGCCTGTGCCTATTAGGTCCTGACAAACCTGTTCGTAGGTTCGATTCTCGCACGGAACAAAGTATCGATATTTGTAAAACCAACAGATAGTTCTGGATCTGTCAACTTATTTGAGGAACACAGGTGTGATTCGGCAATGTAATCTTACCAATATTTCAAGTAGATGTAGTTGAGTTAAAGAATTAATAAAAAAAAAAGTTGACGAAATGTCGATCCCAGAACTAGCACGCGAGATCTCCAGTGGCCAATCTCAACTGGAGATTGCATTCCCTAGGCGTGATGTTGTTATTGCAGTTCTTTTTTTTCTACAGCATACTAAGGAGCAAGCAGAAAAGCTGGGTCTTCGAGGCTGGTGCAAAAACACGGAGCAGGGAACCGTGCTCGGCCACATGCAGGGACCGACTGACAAAGTGGAGTCCATGTGAGTTTTAGAACAACTATTCTAAGGCACTGTTGATGTTCGAAAAGGGATACCTCCTTACTTCGAAGAGGAATGCCTCGTTATTTCCCATAGGCTTCTTTTTTTACGGTTCCGTACCCAAAGGGTAAAAACGGAACCCTATTACTAAGACTTCGCTGTCTGTCCGTCCGTCCGTCCGTCTGTCTGTCACCAGGCTGTATCTCAAGAACCGTGGTAGCTAGACAGTTGACATTTTCACAAATTATGTATTTCTGTTGCCGCTATAACAACAAATACTAAAAACAAAATAAAGTAAATATTTAAGGGGGGCTCCCATACAACAAACGCGATTTTTTTGCCCTTTTTTGCTCGATATCAATAATGGCAACAGGTAGGCACTTGAAATATACACAAAATACTTAGTTGTATGTTTACTTTAATAATAAATAATAAAATTAAAATAAAATAAATATTTAAGGGGGGCTCCCATTCAACAAACGTGTTTTTTTCAGTGTTTTTGCCTTGTGGTACGGAACCCTTCATGTGCGAGTCTGACTCGCACTTGGCCAGTTTTTTTTTATAGCCCTCAGGGCCGTAGATTATATGAACTAGAAAAGAAAGAAAATACATTTTATTTCGCACAGACTAAAAGACACACAGTACATCAGATAGTCAGATAATAGTCGTACATCAGATGAAAACAAAAATAAAGATAAAAATAAAAAGTGCAAAGTCCGTCAGCAAATAAATGATTTGATTTGATTCCGATGTAAGAAATTAGCAGGAATGTGTGCCTCACGGATGCGCCAAAAAAAAAAAACTACCAGTGAGTGTTACCATTTTTGGTAACACTCACCGGTGTACCCGTAACTGGATTGTGTAAGTCAGATAGGCAGTCGCTCCATGTAAAATATTGGTATTCAGCTGCATCTGACTAGACTGGCAGCTGACCCCAACACAGTTGGGAAAAGGCTAAATATAATTCTCCACACTAGTTTTTCCAATCTTTGAACATAAAGTACTTACTACCTACCTATTGATTGTATTATTCCTCAAAAGGTTTTTGTTCTCGAACAAAAATCGAACTATTATTTTACGAAGAACCCGCGAAGCCGAAGTATTTCTTTGAACTAAAAATCGAACTATTATTTTACGAAGAACCCGCGAAGCCGAAGTATTTCTTTGAACTAAAGATCGAAATTTTTATAGCAAAATCTGTCAGCTGGTAAGGAATTTGAACATTCACAATTTATTTGATAGGCTGCCAACCAATACATTAAAAATATAATTAGCGATGGTATTGAACAATTCAGCTGCATCCGGTTAGACTGGAAGCCGACCCCAAGATAGTTGGGAAAAGGCTCGGTAGATGATGATATTGAACAAATACGTATCTCAGATAGCAAAAAAATGCTATCTGAAATCAATAAATAAAAATTCTTATCATTAGACTATTTTGACGCCATTCAGTATCACTGGTTTTAATAAAACAAACAACTATAGAGCCCTGCAAAAAAACATTTTATCGTATTTCGTTCAGCCTTCCGAACTTTCAGGCATTTGTTAATTTTGCAAAGAAAAAATGCAATCAAGATTTTCCCCGTGCCCTGCGGCGAATCTCATTTGCGGCAGCCTCTAAAATTCACAACTCAATCCAAATACATTCGAAATGTTACAACAAAAATTTAACTTTTATCTTGTTACGGCTTAAAGCCACCGTCAGAGGGAAACCTAGCAACTCGTAATGAATACGAACCACGATTCATTATACAGTGAGACCAGCGCACAAATTAAAGTCTCTCCGACTTTGTAATTAGTTTTCTCTCGTAATTTATAGAAATTTCCACTGTCTTTACAGGATGCAATGGCTGAAGACCACCGGGAGTCCAAGTAGCAAAATAGAAAAATGCGAATTTAGGAACCAAGCTGACATCGAGGAGTTTACATTTGTGGATTTCAACATCCGTAAAGATTAATTATACGTAAATGAAATAGAAATGACTTGTAAATGTCATATGTATAATTATGTATTTCCATACAATGTGATATTTGGAAGTGTTACGCCATGTGGTATTAGTAATTTAATTTATTTGGTTTAGTTTAAATACAATTGGGACGTCCGCAATTCTCATAATGTTTTAATTTAAACCCTTACATTCACATATAAATATTAAATGTAGAGTTTATTAATTATGCCGTGTACAACACAACATGGTAAATGGAACAAAAACTCGACGGGAATTTTTAATTACATTTAGCTCCCGCGTCAACCTCCATCTCGCAAATGTGCAAAAAACAAAAGCCTATCTCCCGGGACCGTAATAAAAGGCCTCCACTCACTCATTACTCCGGTAATCAGTAAAAACTCTCAGCTCGCTGTAAATTCCATTTTATCTAATGCTGATGCCTCTCCGAGAAAATCTAATCTCTTATTATATTATGCGGAGGGACGAAGGTCAATTTTCAAAAAAAAAAAAATCGCCCAAGTAAACAAAATTTGCTAAAGGTTAGACACGTGGACTGATATATTCTCAAAGTAAACAATGCGTCGAGGCTTGTATTTTATTCTGCTGAATACGCAATTTGTCAGTCAGTAACTTAATATCGAGTCACGAAAATAACTCGGGAACCTACAGGTGGTTCTGTTTCATAGTTTCAAGTATTATTTCTTGATTGAGTTATTTTTATGCCAAGCTACAGGTAACAATGTAAGCTGTCACTCGGGGAGGTAAGCTTATATTTTGCGTCATGCTATCAACTTGGGCGAGAGTATTAAAAATAATGTGCTAGGGCCGCTCGCTGGTGAATGAAAAAGTTTCTCCCCAAATATGTGCCTTGGGAGCCATCCCATTAACGCCTCAAAGACTTTCAAGGTTTATGCTCTGTTGGATTTTATATGAACTGCTTCCATTTAGATGATGAGTGATGGCTGCCAATATGTTTTAACGGCTTGTTTAATCCTCGCAAAGATGACGAATACTCGGGCAGTAACCCGAAGTACTCATTCGCATCAACTCATATAACAATAATCCAATTAATTAAGCCCATAAAAGGAGCAAAGCAAATATAACATTCCGTCGAATCAAAGCATTGTATGTATACCATCTGTTAGCTAACAATAGACGTCGACCTTGAAGGCTTTTACGGAGGAGTTTTCCCTCGAAAGGGTAGGAAATAATTACGTTCAAGTCAGTAACCCGGGCGTGCGTTATTGATGGGCTCGCGCGGCGGCGCCGAGACGCGCGGTAAGTGGGTCAGGGAGGAGCGAGGGACGCGCAGTCGCTCCGACACTGCGCCCTCAACCCTCAGCCATGGCGGACGCGCCGCCCGAAGTCCTGGAGCTCAACGTGGGCGGCGTGCACTACGCCACGACGCGCGACACGCTGCTGCGCGAGCCCGACTCGCTGCCAGCCGCCGCGCTGCAAGACGCCGACCACCCGCGCGACGCCCGCGGGCGCATATTTTTCGATCGCGACGGAGTCCTCTTCCGTTATGTTTTGGATTATCTCCGAGACGGCGGGCTCGTGCTTCCGGAGTGCTTCAGAGAACACAAGCGACTGGCTCGTGAAGCCAAACACTACAGACTCGCCGGACTAGAGAACGCGGTCCGCGATGCTGACCCGCGTCCACCTAACCGCGAGAAGGGCTGCATCACCGTCGGCTACCGAGGAAGCTTTGCGTTCGGCCGCGACGGACTCGCCGATGTTAAGTTCCGCAAGTTATCACGTATCCTCGTCTGTGGAAAGGTGAACCTTTGCCGTGACGTGTTTGGAGAAACCCTGAACGAGTCTCGAGATCCAGACCACGGACTTGCTGACAGGTACACCTCTCGTTTCTTCTTAAAGCACTCGTTCATTGAACAAGCGTTTGACATGTTGCAAGAGAACGGTTTCAAGCTGGCTGCGAGCTGTGGCAGCGGCACCGCTGGCGGGGCTGCCGAGCTCAAACCGGGAGTGGATTCAGAAGAAAATCGTTGGAACCACTACAACGAATTTGTATTCACGCGCGAATAAATTATGCGTAGTCTCCGAATGTGATAATCATCTGCTGTTGATCGGAGTGAGGCTTAATAATATTTCAGTCGTTAGAAGAATGTTTCAGAGCATTATTTTCGTAATGCATCTCTCTTGTATCCGGAGTTAGGAGTAATATAACTTTGGGGTTCTCGTAAGTCGTTCGCAATATTTGCGAAACCAGATAAAGCTTATAATAAACTTTTCTAGTCATTTTAAAATGACTTTCATGAGCGCCGATCATCTTAAATGATCGACAAGAAACGAGGATGATAGATATAGGCAGGTAAATAAATGTTTAATTATTATGTAGATAATGAAACTTAAATTGTAATCATGTAACAAATAGGTAGTGGTAAATGTAAAAATATAAAATAGTAGTTAATAACCTCCTTTAGAGCTAATTTCGTGTACTGTATACCTATTTCTATCAATTTTTTAAATTAGTTTATAATCGATTTATAAATCAATGTTTAATAATGTATTTTGTGAATAGGTGGGCCATCGACTTTGATAAAAAAAAATATGCCAAATTACGATATGACCGTTATGTATAACGAATTTGATACGGTAGCTCTGAGTTACTACATCATTTGTTGAATATTTTTATTATTTACAAGGTACGTTTGTGCCGAGTGTGTTGTGATGAATACGTTTTCCCTTCCTCGTCGTGTAGTTTTAAGAAAGATTTCAAAAGTGTAGTAATATTGCAAACTGAGCGCGTGTGAAATGTACCTTGAAAAAATAGTATGTTAATAGTTGAAAAAATTTACATCTCAAGAGAATTGAGATAGTAGCGAGAGCATAAGAACGAGAAACTTTTATGTAACAAGTTAAAGACTCAATTATGAGTTGAGTATCAAAGCTGTTCAGAGTAAAACTTGTGGAAATATTGTCGCGCACCGGCGAACTTTGATCGTTAGCATACGGATTTATTTAACTACCCTGTTATCCTTTCAATTTTAACAATCTCTTGCAGTCTTCGGTTTTCTAACGTTGCTATGTCGAATTTAAGCGATCGCAGCCATATCATTAGATTACCTAGATATTTTAAGCTGAACTTCCATAATTATCTTCCTGCTTAAATATGTAGGTAGCATATTCCGTAGCCAAATAAATACCTCAGTGTGGAGTTGTGGTTGAAATACAGAAGGTATGTTTGCGATTCCCGTGTGCTGAATTCTGATGTATAGAATCAAATATTGGTAATAGTTAAAAGTGTCAACATAAAGCATGTAAGTTGTTGATTATGTGCTTAATAATTATAGATAAGTAGATGCCATTATTATAATCAGCTGATTGTGAGTAAAACGGATTTATTTCAGCCTTGTTTAGAGCTTTTTACGTCTCGTTTACTTATTAAAATATTAATTAAAAATTATTTATGTAAACAAATTATTGGGTACTTATAGGTAATGATACTTATTCCTTTTGGAATTATTTTGTGTGGCACAATATTGAACTGCCTTTATTATTAATGTATTTAATTACGTATAAATATATTTTAAAATTTCGACTACAAGTTGTACTACTAAACTTTATTAATAATATTATAAGTAAACTTATATTTTTATTAAAAATCATAAATGTAACCGAAATCAATATAAGTAGTGTAATGTACCAAATTATGTTAGAAAAGAATATTGATTGTGTTTAGAAGAATTAGTTAATGTTAGAAAATATAATAAATATTATTTATTTAATTATCTAATGGATACTTTGAGGATCCGTTGTGATTGTTATTATAATTATTTGTTTGTCTGGAGAAAAAACAGTGTTGGACCTGGACTCGATAACTATTGTAGGATTTCTAAAAGAATAGTTTTGAGAATAAATTTAGTTAAAAAAAAAATATTATTCATTTTCACATTACTATACCGCACTGGGCCCGCGTGGTAGATTACGACCCACTACCTCTCACAGAGAAGAGGCTTGTGTCCCAGCAGTGGGAATATAATAGGCTGATTACCTACGTTTATGTTTTATTTTGTTTGTCAGCGTGCCTCTTAGTACTTACCTGATTGCAAAATATCTTTAAAAATTATGTATCAAAGAAATACATTAGGTACATTATAATCGCCTTGGTTCAGTCGGCTCACACATTTTTCATTGTGAAAAAATATAGGGCATGAAAATGCTATAATTTACCACCATAATTCAGTATTGCATAGAAAAAGTACTCAATTTTAGTCTTAGCATCGTATTTAAATCCGACACGTTCGCTGCAATTCAATTTCAGAGAATAATCAGTCTAAACATTTTACATATTTCGGCGCTATTTTCTAAAGTTTACAAAGTTTGTAAACAGACAATTATAATGATGAAGTGTCCAAAACAAAACTTCCCATCATCATGGGAAAGGTACAGTAAGCAGGCACCTACCTATCTCCTTCAAGAAAATAAAGTTCAAGTGGTATAATTACCATTTGAAATTTCTTTTAAAAAAATACCTCTTCCCCTCCTGCTCTCTCTTTTTTTTTGAAAATAAATAAATAAAAAACCTCTTCTAATCCGAGGTTTTTATTTATTTATTTTTTACTAGCTTCCGCCCGCGGCTTCGCCCGTGTGGTATGTCGATAAAAAGTACTTCCCCAGGGTCCAAAGTATCCCCATACTAAATTTCATCAAAATGGGCCCAGTCGTTTCAGAGATAAGCCGGAACAAACAGACAGACAAAATGAAAAAAAAAATTTTTTTCAACCCCCGTCATGAACAGGTATTTTATGTGTTATTATATAGGTAGGTAAGTATATACTTTCAAAGCTGTTATTTTGTCATTACAAATAGACACTTCAATTTTATTTATTTGTAAGTATAGAAAAGGTCGCTTCACAGCTGACAGTATCCATAACATTCTAAACATTACCTACCTACTCCAATAATGAAGTACACAGAAAAATGAGAATGGCAGAGAGTGCCACAACTTTTGATATAGAAAAAGTAGAACTGCTCTCTGATCTGCACATAGAATTTCAAGTCCCAAAATAATAGACACTTAACTCTTCCAAAGTATTCAAATCTTATAAACCGTGTTAGGTAGTATTAAAAAATAATTTTCAGAGAAAATTGTTACCCACGTTTGCACGGACGGAAAAATGTTTGAAGTTGTAGCATAAACTGAACTTTATTGTGTAGGATTTAAACTTTAAAGTTATTTTTGCAAAAACTCGATATTTGTTTACATTTTTGGCAAATAAATCGCGAATGCAGATTACTCCTTTTGCTACGTGTACGTGCAATATACAGGGTGATTGGAAGATGGGTGCAAAGCTTTAAGGCGAAGATAGTACAGGCAATTCAGAACCATTTAAGCCATGGTTGTCTTAGACGAAGTCTTACCACTTTTTTTTTACCAATTTCTTAAGATTTTTTTCGAAAATTCCCAAAGTTTTAACTAAACTACTTATTTATGGCCAAATTGAATGATAAACGAATTCATTTTTATTGTATTTAATTAAAGTAATGTGTAAGCAATCTAGCAAAACATGTTTTAGGCCTCTGTGTCGTTAGACATTTTTTTTACAGATATTTAAAGTTCATAACAAATTTTAAAATTCATAAATACTTTTTGTAAACCTTATTTTAAAAATAACGGAGCGTGCTTTTTTTGTTCAAACCTTTTTGAAAACATGCTTGATAATCGCTTTTTCTATTGAGGTAACATTTACGCGGATATCTTACAAATTATTAAAATTAGGACCTAAAAACCAATTTGAGGGAGAAATTTTAAATTTTTAGCAGACTAAATAAAACAACATTTGAATTTAATTTATTTATGTTTCATGTTCAAAATGTTGTCCGTGATTTCTAATACAAGCACGGCTCCGTCTTCTCACTTCTGTTGTTGTTATTTTCAACATCATCTTCAGCTTCATTGTTTCAAACTCTGAACTCATTCTCTCTATCAGTTCTTCTCTCGGGTTTATTTCCACATTCGTATACACTAGCTCCTTGGCCCGGCCCCACACGATAAAGTCCAGCAGGGTCAGATCTGGTGAGCGAGCGGGCCAAGGGATGGGTCCATCTCTGCCAATCCAGCTGTCAGGAAAACAATTATTTATGTGTTCCCTTACATTTAACATCCAATGCGTTGGACAGCCGTCTTGCTGAAAGATGACTGTACTGTCTCTTGCGAATATCGGGACACCGGTTTCCTCTATCAGCTCTGGTAAATCCACTTGTAGAAAGTGCAAATCATTTTCACCATTGAAAGTCTCCGGTAAGAAGTGGGGCCCAATCAACGTCCTGCAAATTACTCCAGCCCAAACATTGACAGAGAATTTCCTCTGAAACGACACCTGCTTCTTAAAATGCGGATTGTTGTCTTTGGCGGCCCATTCATGAAGGTTATGAAAGTTTGTAATGCCCTCCCTAGAAAATTTGAATTTGAAATCAATCTTGTGGACGAATGAAAGCAAATTTTCTAGGGAGGGCATTACAAACTTTCATAACCCACACAACACATGGGGAACACTTAAATAATTGCTTTCCTGACAGCTGGATTGGCAGAGATGGACCCATCCCTTGGCCCGCTCGCTCACCAGATCTGACCCTGCTGGACTTTTTCGTGTGGGGCCGGGCCAAGGAGCTAGTGTATACGAATGTGGAAATAAACACGAGAGAAGAACTGACAGAGAGAATGAATTCAGAGTTTGAAACAATGAAGTTGGTGATATGATGTTGAAAATAACAACAACAGAAGTGAGAAGACGGAGCCGTGCTTGTATTAGGAATCACGGACAACATTTTGACCATGAAACATAAATAAATTTAATTCAAATGTTGTTTTATTTAGACTGCCTAAAATTTAAAATTTCTCCCTTAAATTGGTTTTTAGGTTCTAATTTCAATAATTTGTAAGATATCTGCGTAAATGTTACCTCAAAAGAAAGAGCGATTATCAAGCATGTTTTCAAAAAGGTTTGAACAAAAAAAGCACGCTCCGTTATTTTTAAAATAAGGTTTACAATAAGTATTTATGAATTTTAAAATTTGTTATGAACTTTAAATATCTGTAAAAAAAAATGTCTAACGACACAGAGGCCTAAAACATGTTTTGCTAGATTGCTTACACATTACTTTAATTAAATACAATAAAAATGAATTCGTTTATCATTCAATTTGGCCATAAATAAATAGTTTAGTTAAAACTTTAGGAATTTTTGAAAAAAATCTTAATAAATTGGTAAAAAAAAAGTAGTAAGACTTCGTCTAAGACAACCATGGCTTAAATGGTTCTAAATTGTCTGTACTATCTTCGCCTTAAAGCTTTGCACCCATCTTCCAATCACCCTGTATATTACAGCGGTGCTATTCTGTAAAAATCTCACCGTGAAAACTTAGGTGAAGTGAGCGTGGAGTGAGCTGTCAATAGTGTCAATTCCTAGCAAAAACGAACTCACTTCACCTAAGTTTTCACGGTGAGATTTTTACAGAATCGACCGGCTGCAAGTATTTTGCATTTCATAATAAAACGTTCTGCAATATCAGTTCATATCTGGCATTTTTATGAACGTTGGAGTATAAAGCGTTTCCTGAATAGAATCAAAACAAAGGCGGAGCGAGCAGGCTGTATGGCTGTATCTACATAGAATGTAGAGTAAACTGATTGCTGGCCCATATTTATTGTAACTAACACAATAGCTTACATTTTCATCGACCGTTGGTCATTGCTTCAGGAATTCAGGATGTATCTAGAGGCAGACCCAGACCGCTACACTAGAATTTCCATAGGACATCTATCTCAGTAATTAATAACTTTTTTTGGAAGCAGCAATTCAACTAAAATAAGGAAAAAGTAAATAAGAAACTTACCAACATTTACAACCAAAACAAGGTTTTTGGGTCTTACATATACACACGAGCGACACGCGTCAACGTCAGAACTCGGCAGAAGCAACTGTTCTGCAGTCGTCCACATGCCGCTCGTGTATTTGAGCACCGTACTCTTAAATAAAATACCTACACGACCGGCACGTTTGTCGACGGCAACAGTTGCCTTTGCCGTTGACGTGTGTCGCTCGTGTGTGCACACTTAACAGTAGGTAATTTGTTTTCACGAATTTTTCCCATGTTTTAAGAGCCTATACTACCTCAGCTAAAATTCACTCTTTATCTCGCTCGCACGATACTGCTCGCGGACTGTGTGAAAGCGAGACAGAGTGCGGTGCTGGGCGGGAGGCAGCGCCAATAGTTTAGGTATTTGCTTTTTACGGTGAAAATAAAGGTATTTCAAAAAAAGTAACTAACATAAGACCTGCTTTATAGTTAGTTCAGTTAGTATGCAAAGTTTCATGATCTAATTTGAAGTATTTTTTGAATACCAGCGGTTTATTGTTCGGTTTGGAGGTAACTTTGGATTTTTTTTCTATTGAGAAAATTTTATGTAATCGTGTTTTCGTCTAACATAAGACCTTACATTAATCCTCAACTTTAGCATATATTTATTTCAAAATTAATGCTGCAGAATTTTCGACATAACGGAGGATCATGTTAAGCCATTTGAGGTAGTACAGGCTCTTAATAGCTAATCTGCTATTCGGGGCAGAGACAAATCCATTTTATTGATGAATGGGCCCGCTCCTGAGTTCCTGACCTCGATCATTCCTGATGGAAAGCGATGGATGAGGTCTATGATGGAACGAGCGTGCCCAGAAGATGCCTAAGGTACTGGAACTCCCACGCATCGACGAAACACAGCAGGCTGCTTGACTCCGGTGGATAAATTTCAATTGTTAGTTAACTAGATTAAGTAGGATGGATTGACAACATACTCAGATTGTGTGTGGTCACAGAGGTTCGAAGAAATATGGGGAAGCACCTTGGTGCACTTCCAAAAGTCTTCTTCTTATCTTGAACGTTAAGTTCACGTAGACTTTGCTGATTTACAACACTCGCGGCCTATGCAGAAGCCTATTCCGAAACCACGCGAACATTAAAGGGGCTTAATACATTGTAAATCTACGCGCTCTTAGGTCGATCATCGCGACAATTAAGTGAGGAAAGGACAAAGGACCGGTGACCCTTGTCATCCCTCTTTAGAGCAGAAGGCTGTTTTATTCGCTAGTTGTCCAATAATACCTGCCTGAATAAAACGTAGTGCGTGTGCGCTATAAAATAAAATACTTGTAGTTTCGTGAAGCGAATTGGAAGGTACGGAGTATATAGCATTCCCAGAAAAGTATTTCGGGAAAAAGTAGCGGTACGTGTCTGTTATAAACATGTGATTGTTTTCTTTTTGGTAGGTTTGTGTTTATTCTATTGGGTAATCTGTGGCTTTGTAGTCGGTATTCTTACTAACCAACGAGGTGGTGGGTTCGAACCAGACAGGCGCTTAACTTTGTGCAAATAATTTCATCTCAAAACGGTGAAGGAAAACATCGTGAGGAAACCGCATGTCCTGGAACAAAAAAATCGAAGACATGTGACATCTAAGTACCAACTCGCGCACTGGGCCCGCGTGGTAGATAAGGCCTGTGTCCCAGCAGTGGAAACATTATAGGCTGATTATGCGTATGCTTATACAGGGTTATTGGTAAAACATTAACAACCACTTTTATTTTATTTTTTTCGGATGGGAAATCATCAAATGACCCCTCTCGCTCTGGGTGGAGCGGAAGGGAGTGTCAGACTCTTACTGACTAAAACCCACCCGTGTTCCTTCCTTAGCCCTTTATGTTCCGAGCCAACGGTAACCCTTTCGGACAATCCCGCTGAGCCAGCAGGCTTCGGCCCTAAGGGGCCCCTTCTCTGCTGCTGACATCTCTTTGAGGCGCGCGTGGAACACGAACGCGCTGTCCGGCACGGGCTTGGTCCTGATCGGACGGTGTGCTACCTATAATTATACTCTCGGCCCGCGCCTACGGTGGCCGGGAGTCGTCCCGTGGCTCCCGACGCCCGGAGCGTCTCCCGCGGCGGCTGGGACGGGAGGCTCTTTCCCTCATGCGACCCGCCACCTCCTTCGCTAGCATGACTGCTTCGCAGAAGGGGGTGACTGCCTCCCACTCCCATTAACAACCTCTTAAGAGGTCATTGTACTCATCATTATGAACAACTTTTACCTACTATGAGACCAACCCTGAAATCGCGAAAAAAAGCAGCTGTTCCCTACATTTTGACGAGTTAGACGAACATAAATGTAGGGAACAGCTGATTCTTTTTTCGCGATTTCTGGTTTGGTCCCATAGTAAAAGTTTTTCATAATGATGAGTACAATGACCTCTTAAGAGGTTCTTAATGTTTTACCAATAACCCTGTATATGCTAACTATGCTAGAAGTTATTGTCCTACCTACAGGATGATAGATGCAAGTTTACATTAACGCTTTCCATCAAGTGAGATCGAGGTCAAGAGCAACCGATCTGTTCTGTAAATATCTCACCGTGAAAACTTGTGTGAAATGAATCTCTAGCATCAGGTGGTGCTCATTTCACCTAAGGGCTCCTTTAAACAGGCGCGACACGCGATAAAATCGCGCGTGACATAAAGGCACCGCAAGTCGCGCATGCAACGAGCGGAGCCTTTTGTGTCGCGTGCGATTAGGTATATCGCGTGTCGCGCCTGTTTGTAGGAGTCTTTAGTTTTAACGGTGAGACTTTTACAGAATAGACCAGCAGGCCACATAGACAATCTTCTACTTCTTGTCGCTGGTACGACTTTCGCAGATCTTGTTGGCCGAAAACTTCGCCACTTCCACGGCGTCGTCGCGTCGGTGGCAGCGCAGAGATCACTTTGACTGCAAGTTTTGGGACACAGAGCAAGATCGGAGGTGGAACATAGTTTGCGACTTAGCTTATCCCCACACCCTGCTGCCGTTCCGTTGAGGTAAACCTACTTTACCAGGTTGGAGTTAAATCTTACCAAATAACGTTAAAAAAATACCTACATGAACATGAAATCTGACAAGACGATTTATTAAAACTATGCCTACATACCTAGATGTAACACAGCTTTTCCCAAGAAGAGATTCAGTGGAGTACTACTGAGAAAATGGTGATGAGGTGACAGGTAAAGAAAGGGGTACAGTCAACAGCAAAAGTAGATGATCAAAATCAGAAATTCAATACCAATGAACGGAGTTCGCGTCAGAACTGTGTGGCGTCGAAGTGATTCAAAAGTATGTGATTGTAAATTATACCAAACATTTACTACTGGTACAGCTGCCATATATTCGTGATCAGTTTTGACTTCTATTGAATGTCTGATTTTGATCATCTACTTTTGTTGTTGACTGTACATATTTGAATATCGAAAATTAAAATATCTACGGTTAAAATGTCAATGTTCAAAACATCGAAAATGTAAATATCGAACGACCATAAAACCGAAAATTAAAATAACGTGAGTTTATATTGTCGAATGGTTATTACTTAGATATCCTACCTAAAATCCCAATATATCTAAAATCTAATTATCGACAAACGTGACATCGAAAAGCTTAAATATCGAAGTACAACTTGTATCGAATGTCCTAAAGTTAGTTTCACCATAAGGGTTCCGTTTTACCATTTTGGTACGGAACCCTAAAAAGGGGAGGTCTTTGCCCAGCAGTGGGACACAAAATAAGCATCCACTAGTATAGAAAATGATATAAACATCAGAAATAATGTAATATGCTATGTATCCTAGGCCGGAGCTTTTAGGCCTAGATAACAGAAGTAGGTACCTATCTGCTTCAACATATCTGTGACAACGAAGGGCATTAAAATTCCATTTTTCTTAAAAAAATTGCAGAGTTAGGTAGGTTGTACTTATGTTGAACAAAATATGATTCGCGACCGTAACAAGATGTAGATATTTACAGAATTATAATCATTAAAACCATCAATACAACCGTCTAACGTCTACCCTAGCGCTTTATAAAAGTCTTCTAAATAGTGTTTAAACGATGCAGCGGGGTAATTGCATAACACACTATCAATAGCAACGGGTTTCATTTTGGCAGTTCAACAACATTCATTGCTTGATTTACGTTGTTGAGCAGACACATTTTTCGAACTTATGGAGCAATGGATTAGCAATAGATATGCTTCAAAATTATTCGAATTGAGAGTTATAGTGTGTTACGCAATGAGGGTGCTGGTCGCTTCAATGTGTATTAAATTAAGAAGTCGTCCAATGAAGTCTTTCTGAAGGTACAGTCAACAGCAAAAGTAGATTATCAAAATCAGAAATTCAATACTAATTAACGGAGTTCGCGTCAGAACTGTGTGGCTGTGTGGCAGAGTTCTGCGCGAACTCCGTTCATTAGTATTGAATTTCTGATTTTGATCATCTACTTTTGCTGTTGACTGTACTAAGTATTTGGAACGACTGTGTGCAGCGACTGCATGTGGCCGCAGCTGCACTACCTACTGGTTTGTATGTATTTATATGAGAAACATTCAGCACTTGCATTAGGTACAGTTGAAGTTCACCTAAGTAGGTACACTGCCCTAAACCAAAAGGTTTTACCCTTTTTAGCCGTCTAAATGGGGCTTTAATATTTATAACCTTATATCCTACTTATTATAAGCAAATCTACTAATATCCGAGGTTTATTTAAAAAACCCAATAGCCTGCAGGGTTCATTGGACTACTTAATATCCCTTTGATCGCCTACTCTCTGGCTAGGGGGATGATTTCCTAAAATTATTACCGGTACCGTTCCAGCCGTATGGAGTTTACCTCAGTAAGCAATTTAAGACCTTTACAGGTTATAGGGGCTATATTATGGAAAATATTCAGTACTAGCTGTGCCTTGCGGTTTCACCCGTATAAGTCTCGATCCCGTGGGGATATCGGATTAAAAAGTATCCTATGTCCTAATCCAGGTCACGGTCTACCCATGTGCTAAATTTCATCCAAATCCGTTCAGCCGTTTTAGCGTGAAAGCGTAACAAACAAGCATACAAACGCATAAAAAATCACATTTTTCCTCTTTATACTCGTAATATCAGTTTAGATCCTGTGGGAATGTCGGAAATTCGGGATAAAAAGTTTCCTATGTGTTAATCCAGGAAATGGTCTATCTATGTGCCAATTTTCATCCAAATCTGTTCAACGGTTTACGCGTGATTGAGTAACAAACATCCAAACATCTTCACAAACTTTCACATTTATAATATTAATATTAGTAGGATAGGATTACCTACCTGCCCGATATCTATTAAGAGATGAGTAAGACAAGGCGACATCATTTGCCCTAAATTGTTTCTTCTGCTTAGAAGACATATTCCGGCTTCTCGATTGGTCGAACAGAGGCATTAACATCGGAAATAAAAAAAAAGAAAGAAAGAAAGGAAATACATTTAATTAGCACAGACTAAAATACTTGCTACTGTTAGTGTGATACGCAATTACCCCGCCCGGTGAATTGTGGATACCAACTACCTACTAAAAGACTAATAGATACAGCTCTGGCTACCCATTTAGAATATACAGACGTGGTGTTATGTCATGTAAGCCTCCTGAATATTTTAATAAGTACGTATATATTTTCAGCTTTAAGTACCTACTTACTGTTTTTTCTTTGTGAAGGCCTAAATGCTTACGTTGTTATAGTCTCGACTCTCGGTAATATTGCATGCTCAGGGCGGCTTGATGTGGGTGGCACCGGGTGTTCTTTATAGGCTATTTCTAGTCTGAAATTAGGCTGAACTTTACCTAAGTTTGTAATGGAGGTGAAGCCTTATGTTTCAGGTGTTGTTAAAAATTTCAGCTTTTCAGTTACATCTCGGAAAGACAGCAAGGGGAGTTTCAATTGGTAAGAATGCTAATGACGAAAATGGCGGGACGAGCTTCTTGGCGCCTGCAAACTGTCTGGTGACAGGCTTCTCTCTCTGGAGAATCGAAAAGGAAATAAATATTCGAAGCCCTTACCAGGCTGTGGAAGAATGCAGACCTAGAAACACATTATGAGTATACCTATTGGTGAGTATGTAGTTAGTTGTGTGTGTTAACTTTCCAACTGTAATTATATAGCAAAAATATATTATACTAGCTTCCGCCCGCGAGGGATGTCGATAAAAACTATCCTAATAGGTCCTTCCCGGGATGCAATCTACCTCTCTGCCAAATTTTATCGAAATCCGTTCAGTGGTTTAGGCGTGAAAAGGTAACATACAGACAGACAGAAAGACAGAGTAACTTTTCAGCAAAAAAAGCCTTTTTGGTACCTACGCAGTAAATAACCTGAAATGGGCACTATCCACCGAACTGAATAGATCCTACTTGTGGATCCTACATAGATTAGTCATGTTCATGTTATTGCCTTTAGGTAAACTAGATTAAGGAAACTATCTTGGTAAATACTACGAACGACACTACGACACGAACGACGACACGAACACGACACGACTTCGAACGTTAGTATCTTACTAACGTTCGTAACAATTAAAGAAATGACCTCGCACGAACTAGAAAGAGTCTAACGTGCCATTTTCCTCATTTCCTACTTAGGTATACTTCGAAGTGGAATTCTAGGTTTTGAAGGGAAAACTTTGTACAGAAAAAATACTAAGCTGGGTATCCACTATAGCACTATGTTTGCGCACGAACTGTGCTCCCGTGCTCCACATCTGAATTTTATTCTAGTACTTAAAGACGTTCAAATTCAAGTCCGATTGTAATCTCAGCGTCAATCATAATTTTCAACAATGTAGGCAGGTATATCTAAGTTAATTACCTACCGATTTTTTTTTGTCAGATTGTAACTGAGATTAGATTGTCCATAATCAGCCTCTAAGGTTGGAACTGCTGGGACACAGGCCTCCTCTCTTCGAGAGAGAGTGGGCTGTAATTTACCACGGGGGCCCAGTGTCTTCGATTATTTTTGGTTCTAGGACCTGCCGGTCTCCTCACCACGTTTTCCTTCACCGTTTTGAGAGCAGTGGTGATGGAATTATTTACACAAAGTAAGCGCCTGGCTGGGTTCGAACCCAAGACCTACAACTCTTAAAGGCTCCACAAACAGGCGCGACACGCGACGCGAATCGCGTGCAACACAACGGCACCGCTCGTTGCGCGACTTGCGATGCTATTGTGTCGCGCGCGATTCGCGTCGCGTGTCGGTCGGGGCCACTACTGCTTATTATGTTGTGAACGTTCTTTTTTTTTTTTTTTTTGCGGATGTGAAATCATCAAATGACCCCTCCCGCTCTGGGTGGAGCGGAAGGGAGTGTCAGACTCTTACTGACTAAAACCCACCCGTGTTCCTTCCTTAGCCCTTTATGTTCCGGGCCAGCGGTAACCCTTTCGGACAATCCCGCTGACCCGGCAACAATCCCGCTGACCGTTGTGAACGTTCTTAATTTTATAGGACTTGCCCTTCTGCTTTCTATTTCCTTAGAACAACCACCACAACAAAACGAATGCGCGCAGCACAGTTGCTGCGCTAACACAGTGGAGACCCAGCTTTACGTTCTAAGTATTTAATCAACATAGCAAGAAATGTGTTTTTCTCAAAGCAAAAGTTGGTCGGGTACAGTTTTTACGACGCCATTTTATTGCGAAACGGCAGAGCTCGGATAGTCTATGCAAATAGGTAATCGATATTGAATCGTGGGTCTTTGAAATAGAGTTCATAAGCTGCTTTATTAGTTCTGAAAGACTTGCAGCATAATACTGAAACTGTAATAGGGACGGAAGTTGAAAATTGAAGTAGGAGATTTTCTTTGAAATTGTATTTATTTACATGTTCTCTATTCGCGCTGTGAGGTAGGTACAATCAGCAACGAAAGTAGATTATTCTGTTAGTTTTACATTAGGTATTATACCGTATGTCATAATATGTATACCTAATGTAAAACTAACAGAATGAATCCATACTAATATTATAAATTCGAAAGTAACTCTGTCTGTCTGTCTGTCTGTATGTATGTTGCCTTTTCACACCTAAACTACTGAACGGATTTCGATAAAATTTGGCAGAGAGATAGATTGCATCCCGGGGAAGGACATAGGATAGTTTTTATCGACATACCTCGCAGGCGAAGCCGCGGGCGGAAGCTAGTAATCTATATTATGTACCCTACAAAACTTCATTAATTTTTCTTAATGCTTTTCAGCCGATAAGCAGCGAAAATTATTAAGTTTGTGTTATTAAAAAAAATCTTACATTTATTCCAAATTTTTTAATAGATCCTACCTATTGTGCCGAAAATTATGATTGGTAGTAGGTAATCACTTATTACCAATCATAATATAATAGAAGTTGCGCCCCGCGGTTTCACCCGCATAAGTCTCGATCCCTTGTGAATATCGGGATAAAAACGTATTCTATGTGTCCAGGTCATGGTCTACCCATGTGCCAAATTTCATCCAAATTCGTTTAACAGTTAGCGTGAAAGTGTAGGTAACTAATAACCATACAAAAAAAAATGCTTTCCAGGGTGAAAACCATTGAAAATTTTGGGTTTTGTTGGTTTTATCAGTCTACAAACATTGTTTGTAGACTGATCGTACCTACCCTCGTATGATGGTTCGACGCGAAAAGTTGAACATAACTTCGCAACTCTGATGGTGGATACTTTCAAAGTTGTTTGACAATAGGTTTCATTTTGACAGTTCAACAACATTCATTGCGTTATTTACGTTGTTGAGCAGACACATTTTTCGAACCAATGAAGCAATAGATTAGCGATATCCTCCAAAATGATTCAGATTGTTATTGAGTGTGTTACGCAATAAGGGTGTGGGTTCGATTCCCAGGTCAAAGTGTTATTGGGATCCATCAAGAATTTATCTCTTCATCTTTTTTCCATCAATAACAGGCCGGTGTCTGGATTTGTCCCTGGTTATAGCAATAGGCTTGCCCTCTTCTTTTACATGAGACTTTAACATACCCGGGGTATCGTCGACCCATCCCAAACCGTGTGTGTTTCGGATGGGTCGACATCCCGCATCGTTCTCTCCTGCCAAATGGGGATAATCTTTCTGTCTAAGTAGGTATATAAATAAAAATGAATCGCCGAAATGTATGTACAGACGCCAGCACATCAAGCTAATACAATCTGTCAAATTTATTTAATAGATTTCAACATTATTGCTAAAAAAGGGAGAGGAGTGCATCTCCCTCGCTGATAGGTGAATTTGTTACTGCGCAGCGACAGGCCTCATGCTCCGAGCCGCTATAAAGTTTGAACCGAGCTGTACATGTCGTTTAGTTTCCAAATTACCCTTAAGTTCCTCGTCGATGCGACAGGTGGCTCTGCCCGTACCCGTTTACGACTTCAACTGTCAATAAAATGGAGGGAAAGTCCACATCAAAGAACTTCCGACTACCCTCCGGAATTTTACTGTACAAGTTGTAAGAGCTTCCAAGTTTTGACGATCCATCACAAAGTTCAGGTCAAAATAAACCATTTGTTAGGAGTTGAAAATTATTTATTGGCCGTAGAAACATTCTTATAATAGTTGAAGTTCTCTGCGTGTTGTCCTTGACTGGAAATAGACCATCGTACAGTCGGACGCACGACGCGGACGGTAGGAAAGCTTTGACCTTGAGCTGGGCTAGCGTAGTACGGAATTTTAATAGACTAAGGCGTTACCCTAAATGCGTACCTAACACACTATCAATAACAATCTGTTATTTTGAAGGATATTGCTAATCCATTGCTTCATATGTTCGAAAAATTTGTCCGCTCAACAACGTAGATAACGCAATGAATGTTGTCGAACTGTCAAAATAAGATTATCTAAGACACAACAGCTGAATGGCTTTCGTTTAGACGGTTCAACAAGAGTCATTGCGTTGTTTACGTTGTTGAGCAGACAAATTTTTCGAACATATTAGGAAGCAATAGATTAGCAATATCTATTTCAATGTTTCAGATTGTGTTTGAAAGTGTGTTACGCAAGTGCTGGTGTTTTTGTTTCCACTAACGTGCGGCCTACTGTACCTACTACCTACCTTGTAAGTTGTAAACGTGTGGTTTCTGCGAAAGGTTTATTGTAGGGGTCTACCTGATGTAGATTAACGTTTATTGCACCATTCTTACAATTCGTACTGAAATATGGTCTAAAATATGACTTAAAAGGTTCTTTTTTTGTTTTTTTTTTATTGCTTAACTAGCTGCGCCCGCGGTTTCACCCGCGTAAATGTTGATCCCGTGGGAATATCGGGATAAAAAGTAGCCTATGTGTTAATCCAGGGTGTCAGCTACCCCCATACGAAATTTTATCAAAATTGGTCCAGCCATTTGAGCGTGAAGAAGTAACAAACATATAAACACACACACACCCCTACACTCACCCCCACACACACTCACAAACTTTCGTTTTTATAATATTAGTGTGATGGGCCCGCTCTTGACCTCGAGCACGCCTGATGGAAAGCGATAGATGCAGTGTATGATGGAACGAGCGTGCCCACGAGAGGCCTAAGGCACTGGAACTCCCACGCATCGACGAAACACAGCAGGCTGCTTGACGCCGGACTCCGGTGGGAGTGTGGTCGCAAACTAGGCGGGCGTTAGCCCTACCACCGCTAGGGAAGAATTGGTCAGTCAAATAAGGTGTTGGGTGTGACTCTGCCACACAGCCACACAGTCTCTGCACACAGCTCAACAACGACAACAGCAACAGCTCTGCCAGACAGTTCTGACGCGAACTCTGTTAATTAGTATTGAATTTCTGATTTTGATCATCTACTTTTGCTGTTGAATGTTCAAGTACAAAGGCCAAAAGCATCAACCCAAAGGTGCAAACAACCCACTGGCCACTTAACAATGTCCAAATTGTAATCACCAGAGGTCCTTACACCGCTTCATATTTTATCATAATCACAATTAGATAAATTCGTCGCGTGTTCCAAGACAATTTTGTTATCCCTAGAGTTTCAACATTTTGACCAAGGTTAGTTAGTGGACGCGCTAATTTGTCCATGAAGAGCAATGTCGTTCGATTTTTGTCGTGAGTTACGATCATGGGGTACCTATACCTATATAATACTAGCTTCTGCCCGCGACTTCGTTCACGTGAGTTTCTCGTTTTAACATAAAAAATAGCCTTATGATAGGTACTCAGGGATAATGTAGCTTCTCATTAGTGAAAGTATTTTCAGGATCGAATCAGTAGTTCCGAAGATTACCCCCTACAACCTCACAAACTTTACCTCTTTCTATATGAGTATAGATACAGGATAATTTTATAACCATTGCGCAAACTGTAAAAAGAGTAGTAGTAGAGAGTAGAAACATAGGGTCTATTTAAAAAAAAAAAAACAGCTGTTTCATAGAAAAGTGCAATATATCGTCTGCTTACTGGTAAAACAAGATAAATGCATTTTGTTACTAAATCGAGTTGAAAATGCAGTCACATGTATTTTTTTACGCGCTATCTACTGGTAAAACCGAATAAATGCAATATCCAATGGCTGCAGAGATAATGAGTTTGTAAAAGTGATATCTTCTCACATTTTGAAAAAAATATACTGGTCTAACATAATAAATAATCTTATGGCATAAATCCGTTTCAGTTTATATAGTTAAAAAACAATAAATACGGTTACAGCTTTTTACATTTTATAATTTAAATATTAAAATGGCAAGAATTATTCTGAGAAAAGGTCATAAACGCATTTATTATTATGAACCTTATAATTTTAACACCATAAATATGTTAAAGTTACCTTCGGTTGACGAAGAGTCATCGGAAGATTAAGATACTTAATTGAATTAAAAGCCGTTTACCCAATAGGATTCGTCTTAATTAATAGACTTTGATTGTTTTTCATTCGTGATCGAAGTATGATTGCCATAATTATGTGATAAGGAATAAAATTGTTTGATTATTAACTAATCGTTTCATTTATTATCGTTCATAGATTACTTATGCAAAAAATAATTTATTTTTATTTAATTGATCACTTTTGTATGAAGGTTATAATAGTACCTACCTAATAAGTGACGTACTTACACTAAAACTCTACAGGCAAAACAGGTTAAATTTATTAAAAATATCATTATTTTAATGAATTTTGTCAAAAAAAGCTTTTCAGTCCAAGTAATTAGTGTTAAATACAATAAGCCGTTATACAAAACTGAAATGAGCTTTTGAAATAATTGAATTCAGAAGATATATCACGTAAAACATATTAAATGCCGACCCCTTTCGATCTAAATTTAATTATACACAGTTTTTACTAATAACAAATATTATATAAGAGTATATCTGAAAAGAAAGGTAGTTAGTGCAATATTTTGCTTTTACAGTTTTTTAATTAATGACTTTTAAATAGTTCTAATTAAAACTTAAACTTTGAAAATTCATTTACTCGAATTGACACTAACTGCATTTATTACTTTTTACCCGTAAGCAGACGATATGTAGGTACCTACCTACGCGGCCAAAAAAAAACAGTGTCACCACAGGAGTGCCGACCCGACAGAAGTGAAAACTTGAACAATTACGTGTGTATTTTTTTAATCTATATACTATATATATATATATATATAATATCTATACTAATATTATAAAGCTGCAGAGTTTGTTTGTTTGTTTGTTTGTTTGTTTGAACGCGCTAATCTCTGGAACTACTGGTCCGATTTGAATGATTATTTTAGTGTTGGGTAGTCCATTTATCGAGGAAGGCTATAGGCTATATTTTTTTTCTTCAAAATTAGGGATCCGTAATAAAATTGCTATTTTGTAACACAAGGTGTAAAATCGAAAACCTATTTTTGCGTGCGCTGCAAAAACTATTGACAATAGAACAAAATGATGTACTACGGGTTTGTAGAACCCATTAAGACCTACAAAAAAGTCCGCGAGAACATATATCTAGCTATCATGGTTTAATCACAATAACCGATTTTGTGTTCAAAATAATTATTAAATCGTCTGAAGAAAAAAAAACTACGTTAAATATGTATCGTAATATTAATCTTTATCGAAATTAAGCATTATGTTATCAAGAGTATTTATGAAGAAGTAAAATACTTTTTGTTTCATCTCAATCGGATATTTCGTTTAAAAGTTATTACGTGTGTAAGATGTTAAAGAGTTGGTACCTATTAAGGAGTTATGGGCCATAGAGTTTTTTATCTATACTATACTATCTATACTAATATTATAAAGCTGCAGAGTTTGTTTGTTTGTTTGTTTGATTGTTTGTTTGTTTGAACGCGCTAATCTCTGGAACTACCGGTCAGATTTGAATGATTATTTTAGTGTTGGGTAGTCCATTTATCGAGGAAGGCTATAGGCTATTTAACATCACGCTATGACCCTTAGGAGCCGAGCAAAAAGAAAAAAACTCAGAGTGAACGGTAAGCGAATACGAAGTGTTGCGACGCGACGGGGTGGGGGTACAAGAAATTTCACGCGGACGAAGTCGCGGGCAGAAGCTAGTACTTCATAAAAGTTTGTGTGTATGTTTGTTACATCTTCACGCACAAACGGCTGGAACAATTCTGATAAAATTTGGCATGGAGGTCGCTGACACCCCGGATTAACACATAGGTTACTTTTTATCCCGATATTCCCACGGGATCGACACCTATGCGGGTGAAACCGTGGGGCGCAGCTAGTCGTCTTATAAACAAAACACGCGCGGTGTCGGTTACGGTAACAGTGTCGCGAGTTCAATGGTTTTTTCCCATCTCAAAAAATGCCCAACGCGCCTAAGAAGTTTTCACTTCAAAAACTTTGCTCTGCCACACATTCTGGCCGCGTACGTAGCACTAAACTAATGGTAGATTTAGTTATACAGAGTGTTTCCTTTAGGCTCAACTCACACCAAAAGAGCGGCGAAGCGCGGCGAAGCGCCCTGTAGAGAAGGCGCGCGGATTCCAGCGACCGCCCGAGAAGTCGCTGGAATGTTCGAGAAGTCGCGGGAATCCGCGCGCCTTCTCTTCTTCTTTCATGTGTTTATCGCTGTAATGACTTGATTTGATATTGTATAGGCAGTCGTACATTTGCACCAAATAAATAAACTTCTTCATCCATTTCCATCACTTTTGTATTCGTTGCACTGCAAGGAATGAATGCGAATGCTCGCGCGCAACAGGCGCGCGCGGGTAGCGGGCGCGAGGGGCGGGATATTGCCATCGGCCGCTCGCGACTGCTCGAGCATTCTCGGAACTTCCCGCGCCTTCTCGCGCAATCGCACGCCTAATTCGCTGGAATTCCAGCGGCGCCGCTGGCATCCGCGCGACTCGTTCGATTTCTCATGCGATAATAAGTATTATAGTAATGAAAATAAAGTTAAAATTCATATGACACTGAAACTGCGATCCGCTTCGCCGCGCTTCGACGCTCTTTTGGTGTGTGTTGAGCCTTAAGGGGCATCATCACTATGGGAGACAGCCATAGAAATTCTTCTATCTTTATTAGATAGCTAACCGTAAAGGCTCCCGCAAGCAGGTGCGACGCGACTCTAGTAGAACAATTTATATGAAAACTTAATGCAAATTGTTCTACAAGAGTCGCGTCGAGCTGTCGCGTCTTGCCTGTCTGCAGCAGCCTTTAGGTAACAGTTAGACTATGAATGTATTAAATAAGTATATAAGAACTAATTTACAGAATTATTATCTTAAGAATCATTAATGTTAGAATTTTTTTGGCTTCATACTATGTCACGATCACATGAAATACATGTGATCGTGACATATGAAGCCAAAAAAATTCATTCAATAGTCATTTGAACTTTGAGAGTTGTAGATACCTATTTTAATGATTGTAAATACCTACACATGTAATTTCGCGGGTTATCGATACCGGTTTATTTAAAAAAATACTGATTGACATATTTGATAACACTTTATGCATTGGGATGGGAGGGTGCGAGTGGTGCCACCTTAGTCGAATATTAGCATTTAGGATGGTATCTGGGGGCACGGGAGGGCCCCCGCCAAGACGAGTCAAGCGAAGCGCAAGGGCACTACCTACCTTTTTTCGAAGCACTTCGTCGTATTTTTGAACCTACATTCACATGAGCGTAAGGTGAAAAACTCTCATACTGTTATACAATGGTTCTTGTAGTAACGAATCGGCCAAGCCATTTTGACTAAGGTGTAGAGTTTGCGAAGTTAGGCCTTGTAGAGTTAGGGCGTGTAGAGTTAGAAGCTTGGCTCTACATGAGAAAGTTAGGCCTTGTAGAGTTAGGGTGTGTAGAGTTAGAAGCTTGGCTCTACATGAGATCTGATTACTTTTTGACAGTGCGAGCTACATGGTCTGGTCTTGGCAACATTTAACATGAAATGTTTTTGTGGGATTACTATTACCGACAGAACCATAAAAAAGGTTACATGCTCTGTGGAGCCTTACTCAAGATTCAAGCATTAGGACCTACCTACATAATTAAAACTAGTTTCAACAAATGAAGTGGGTTTAATCTAGTTCTAAGCCATACCTACTTGAGTTTTGAGTTAGGTTCTGTATGGCCTTATGCCCATTTTCACTACGACTACGCGACACCTAAATATGTATAATGCCTAAAAAGCGCACTGTTGGATTTTCAACTCTCGGAGCTGAACCGAGCGCTGAAAATACAACAGTTATCTCGTAGTGTTAGTGAGAACCATGTGAAAGCGGTCATTAGTGTCCCATTGAAGGCTCATTGATTTGACAGGGAGTGGGCCGTAATCCACCACGCGGGCCCAGTGCGGCACCCTAATTACGTAACACACTGCTAATTATTTTCTAATACATTACTTCGTATGTTCGAAAAAGTTTTCTGCTCATCAACGTAAATAACGCAATGAATGATGTTGAACTGTCAAAATGAAAGCTATTAGCTATTCCTACTGTTAGTGTGTTAGACCCCGCTGCTTGGTATAGAGACAGACACATCGCCGAAATCCTACTTTAAAGCTAATTTTCAATCTCGCATGCAAATGAAACAGCAGGCTGACAATTAATTAACTCAGCCCGTCTAAAAGGCAAATCCATTTGACTGTGGCTAGCCTGCATTTGCATCCAGAATTCGAGACTGAGCTGTATGCAAATGAGATGGCCATTACGTTAGTAGGTAATTGTCTTGAATTGACGGTGACTAAACTACTACGAGAATTGATACGTTGTAACTTGTAGGTGTTATAGTAGTATCTGTGGTGTGGTGTTCAGTTTCATTATTCGTTGAGGTACAATTTTTTCCACTAGGTACATGTACTGAAGTACTTAAAGGGTACAATTTATCTAGAAACGTGTTTCTTTAATTTTCCACTGTGGCGCGGCCAGGAAATATCGCACTGCACTGCGGTGTAGAATATTGCAGTTTCATGTCAGCGCCATCTTTTAACCGATAGTGGAACTAATTTAACTTTTGTTGATGATTTTGTTGTGTGAGAATCGAATCCAGGGCGTCATGCTCAGCATCAGCGCTAGCGACCACTAGACCTATGAGGCAATACTTTGAGTATTTTACGCTATTTGTTATAAGTATTACCTTACTTAGTTTCTCGATCATCCACGTATCTGGAAAGATACCGCCATTTATTCCGTAACAGTAAAGGTGTGTCATAAATATTTTCGTCAATAATAATTTTATTCCCTTGCCGACTCGTAGTCACACCAGATTATCACACCAGTACCTATGACAAACAGGATTTTTTTCTCGTTTGTCACACCACTGATTTTTCCACACCATGTACCTACATAAATTTATTTAATGTTTATGTATGTACCTACTTACAGTCGGTAAAATGGATACCTACAGACATATTAGTACACATATTGAGTAAATCTTTTCTGCAAAAGGAGAATTGAAAATCATCATCATCATTTCAGCCTGGAATCACCCACTGCTGGGTTCTTAGGCCTTTTTCTGCTATAGGTACTTCCGGTTCCATACGTCCTGCGGTGCTATTCTGTAAAAATCTTGCCATGAAAACTCAGTGAGATTTCGACAGAATCGGGCTGAATATTTCATTGAAGTGATGGTGTGTGGGAAATTTCTGAATGCGCAAGGATAATAAAACTAATTTTTACGTTTACTTTTTATTTTCAGCTAGGTACTCATTAATACCTACATTGTACTTAATAGATTGTGGACTTTGGAGCTAAACAGCCATCAGTTTGGAGTTACACATAACATTAGCATGCATGACATAATTTTACAAACATAGGTTAAAACTATTGTTACTAACCCAATGGATCTCTGTTATCTGATATTATTATAAATAATAATAATTTCATTAATTACTTCAATGTAAAATACCCGTAAAATATTTAGTTCTATATTACTTTAAACTTCAGTTTGCAGTTTTATTGACGACTTAAATATATGCTTTTTGAAGTACTTCAATTCCTCTATGCTTTCAAGAATATCGTCCACAGACCGGTGTCTAAACTTCTTCTGAGGCATAAGCGAAAACTCTTTTTGATACCACCTCTTTGCCAGCTCCTTTATTGTACTGACATCTATAACTCTATAGTGTAAATAATTGTCTAGTATTGGCATATATTTTCTTATAAATAAACGGTCCATGTAAACACTGTTCCCACCCAACGGACATTTCTTCTCAGGCGCGTGGGATTTGACAAATTCCAGAACTTGTTTTTCAGCATCTTTCAGCGAAACATTTGATTTGCGACTAGCCTCCGTCAGTCCGCTCTGTAATGATAAAAAAAACATTGTAAATCACACAACATTATATCTCTGAGCTGTCGTAAAAATATCATGATAGTTTAATTAAAAATGTTAGTTCTTGACCCAATAGGCTATGTGACTGGTTTCTGATAAACATCTCAGATTATTTAATGGTGTCTAACGAGCCCACAAAAACCTATTAATACTTCAAATTGCGTAATGTATTTCTTTTAAAAAATAGTAAATAAAAATGTACTGTTTAAATAAGCCGCCAAAACGCTATCTTTAACAATATGGCGTCGTGACGTCACGATTCACGTAAACAAACGTTGAAACGGTCGAGATACTAGACAAAAGTCATCTGTTCTGTCAACGATAGACAGAAATTTACTAAATCATGACGTCATCTTAAGTTCAGCCAATCCAGACCGTTTTCGATTACGTGACGCCAGATTTAAAAAGATGAAGTTTTTTCGGGATTTTTTTTATAAATAATACATTGTTTTGTAGTAAAATTAATGCAAATCGATTTTAAAAGCGATAATCTATACGAGTGTCAATAATTATGACCTTATTTTTTACATTGTCAAATAGCCTATTTTGTTCATGATCTTGCAAAGGTGTAAATTTATTATTCTAAAATTAAATTCAATAAAATTAATTTTATGTAGATCTTTATTTTCATATTCTATTCATTATTTCTGGAGAGATCTATAAATTATGGGGATACCTCTTCCCTCCACAGAGAAGCATCATGCTTATTGAAAAGTAAGCTGTTATGTACTCGTGCTGATTTTAATTATAATAAAAACTATTGCACAAGTAATGACAATGTATGAAAATTTTGAGAATTATAAAAAACTAGCTGCACCCCGTGGCTTCACCCGCACAAGTGTTGATACCGTGGGAATATCGGGATAAAAGTATCCTATGTATTAATCCTGGTTATAAACTATATGTGTGCCAAATTTTATCCAAATCCATTCAGTAGTTGAGTTGCGTGAAGAAGTAACAAACACACTCACAAACTTTTGCCTTTATAATATTAGTGTGATAATCCAATTCAGAATGTGGATATTCTGAATTGGATCCCAGTCCCACCATATTATATCCAAACCATGCTGCAGCTATACTCTATGCCTTTAAAAGCGTCCATAAAAGAGTATGTTTCTATGCAGGGGGGGTGGCATAGACATTGACATGCAACCTGTTACCATGGATTCTGAACCTGCTGTAATTGAGAGAGAAATTGAGAAACACACTATCAATCTCAGTCAGAATTATTTTAAAGGATATTGGTAATCCATTGCTTCATTATGTTCGAAAAATATGTCTACTCAACAATGTAAATAATGCAATGAATGTTGTTGAACTGTCAAAATGAAAGCCATTGCTACTGATAGTGTTACGCAATTACCCCGCAGCTTATTCAACGATAAACTGTGATATAGACAAAGAAAGGAAATGTAAACATTTAAAATTAAGTTAATAATTATTATCAAGTAGAAGAAATCAATACCTCACCATGCTGAGCCACACACCAGTCATTCATTTCGTTCAGGACACTATCTGGTTGATTGATAACTATGTTCGGCCCTTGAGCAACAACATTCAAGTCCGCATCAGTCACCACACAAGCAATTTCCAAGATATGGTCCTTTTCAATGTCCAAGCCAGTCATCTCAAGGTCCAACCAGACTATTCTTTTTGCTGCATTCTTGACTGCTGATAAAGCCATGGCGGTGGACAATTTGGTTTCTGGAAGAGTTCACGATCATTGGTTAATAAATAATCAATCGTTTTATTGCATGCCATGTTAAGAAATTATGGTCCAACACGGGAAGTACTTACCGGTTGAAAGAAACCTAATAGGAGGTTTTGTTAAATTAACAAAACTAGATCTTAAGTAGCAGCGTACAATATTCATTTATTCTTGCTGTGATGATGTATATTTTTTATAGAAACTACAATATTTTCTTATTGGATTAAAACATTTAGGTTATGCTCGCGTACAATAATTTGACATTTGACAATCAATAAACTACAGCACGACCAGTATATCTATCTACTCTATGCAGGTTGGCTGCATAAAGTTTATGGTCTCACAGCTTAGACATGTGAAATGGGTACAATAAGCCTACAAAGTGGAACGAAAGTAGTGGTCGGAGCATGGACGTATTAAATAGAAGATTACGTCCATGGGTCGGAGTTACATTTGTGTATTTTCTAAGGAGTTCTTATAGGTACCTACCAAGAACAAAGTTAAACACGATCTACACGGTTGAAACCAGTCTACAAATCAAGGTGACCTTGAAGTTGTTGCTGTTGCGAGATGCCTGCTACACGGTTTAAAATTTAAAACCAACATTTTCTTCTGCCACTGGTTTGCAACGCAGGCCTTTCTACCAAGGACGTTTAAAGGTCATACGAAATTGGTTTAAAACCACTGTCTACACTGTTTAAACTTAGGTTTGAAACCACCGTTTTAAACCGTGTAGATCGTGCTTGGACCACGATCATGCATCTCGCGTTCAACAACTTCAAGGTTACCTTGGTTTGTAGACTGGTTTCAAACCGTGTAGATCGTGTGTTACTATACGAAATACCGACGATTATGCAACCATTCAGTGCCATTCACTACTTATTATTTGTATCTGTCTGTGTCTATCGTTTTCGGAGATCTGCCATTTTATGATTTTTAGGGTTCTGTATTAAATTAAGGAATCCTTTATAGTTTTGCCAAGTCCTTCTGTCTGTCTATCATGATTAAAGCAAAACTTTAATTACAAAAGTCTGTTTCGTTGGTTCCGTGTTATCGTTTTTTGACACCGACTTCCGAAATTAAAGTTATTTTTCACTTTGTAGTGTTTTTTTTTTTGAAGTCCGTGTCTTTTTTTTGTTAAAAAAGTTTTTGGTTTTCACTTTTTAACCGATTTCAAAAAAAGGAGGAGGTTCTCAGTTTGTTGGAATCTTTTTTTTTTCTATGTATTTTCTCCGATTACTCAAAGACGGCAGGACTTTTTTTTTTTTGCTTGTTAGGATATTCTTTCCAGGTGTTCCCATTGTCATCAGGTCAGGATCTGTTGATGGGATCCTGAAGAAATCGAAGGCACACCTGTAGCGTTTTGGGTATTCTATAAAGTAACTCATGCATTTGCTCTCGGAAAGCAAGTATTTGGTGAAGTGGAACTGATGATGAAGACGACAGATGGCCACCGGATCTACTCAATAATAAGTATTTCATGGGTTGCGATTCGATTACTTTGCTTTTAAGGTTGCTAATTTATGCTCGTCACAATGCGCATGGTGAAATGGAGCTGATAGTGGAATACCATGAGAACTTCTCAACAATTAACGTGCCTGCATCGGGAAAAGCATTATTTTGTAAAAGGCGATGAGCAAGTTGACATTAGGCTATTGTAACTTAGTTATGTAGGTCCTACATTATAAACAGAGCACTAAAAAGTGAGAAATAAAAACTTCTAAACAAAAAAAAAACACTACAAATTGAAAAATAACTTTAATTTCAGAAGTCAGTGGCAAAAAACTAAAACACAGATCCAAAGACACCGACTTCCGAAATTTATAATAACACTACTTGCTATGTAAATATCAGTGACAGGAAAATTAAGCTAAGTGGAAAAAATCGTATTATTGAAGCTAACTCAAAAACCTCCAAAGAAGATAAGAATAAAATTTAAATGGGACTGCCCCTGAGGCATACATTATCCATTAAAAAAAATATTTTGCAAATCGCCTTTTAATTTTTTGTTTAAATAATATTAAATAAATCTGGTCTTGTTATTTTTTTAGCTCCTAAATAGAATAAGAATACTCTTACTTGATTTTAGTTATTTATTGCAATAATTTGCATCGTACAAATATATATATATATATTTTTTAATAAAAAACATTGCCCCACACTAGGAATTTCTCCTGTATTGTGGGTGCGTTTACAAACATTTAAACTCACATACACAAACAGCCAGACCCGGAACAACTACCTTGTAGGTCATACAAATATTTGTTCCGTGCGGGAATCGAACCCGCGACACGCAGCGCAGCAGTCAATCGCTTAACCACTGCGCCAACCGTGCCGTCAAATATAACTATAAGTCGATTTCATGGAGAGTATCTCAATCTACTATGTAACAACCAAAGAGTAAAGTAACTATATAGGAAGTAACAACCAAGTAGAAGACCACTACTGGAAAAAACAACACACTTAGTGTGTTGTTTTTAGGGTTCCGTAGCCAAATGGCAAAAACGCGGAACCCTTATGGATTCGTCATGTCTGTCTGTCTGTCCGTCCGTTTGTCACAGCCACTTTATCCGAAACTATAAGAACTACACTGTTGAAACTTGGTAAGTAGATGTATTCTGTGAACCACATTAAGATTTTCCCAAAAAAATAGAAAAAAACAATAAATTATGGGGGTTCCCCATACTTAGAACTGAAACTCTTTTTTTTGTTTTCATCAAACCCATACGTGTGGGGTATCTATGGATAGGCCTTCAAAAATGATATTGAGGTTTCTAATTATTTTTTTTTCTAAACTGAACAGTTTGGGCGAGAGACACTTCCAAAGTGGTAAAATGTGTATGTCCCCTCTTACTTACTTACTACTAAAACTTGTACCTGTAACTTGTACTTCTAAAATAGGAGAATGATAAACCTAAAAAAAATATATGACCTACATTATCATGTAAAGTTCCACCGAAAATTGGTTTGAACGAGATCTAGTAAGTAGCTCGCCGGTGAACATTTAAAAACATATATGATGGTACGGAATCCTCGGTGCGCAAGTTCGACTCGCTCTTGCCCGGTTTTTTTCAATCTAACTTTGAAAACTAAACCATGTCTACCCATGTGCCAAATTTCATCTAAATTCGTTCAGCCGTTTTAGAGTGAAAGCGGACAAACAAGCATACAAAAAATTAAACTTTTCTCTTTAGAATATTAGTTCAGAAGTTTTCATTATTTTACTGTTGATGATTGTGTTACATACCATAAACAATTGAAGAAACATGTAAAATGTAAACTTAGCTAGTCTATATTTCTTATCTGTGCTTTGTGGACTGTGATTCTTTACGATTGTCATGGTGTATTGAGGGTTGATTTTGTTTTTGTTATATTTTCAATATTTCCCGTAGATAAAGCCCTGTGAATAGCGACCAATATGATCAGACTGATTATTAACCAATGTCGTTGCGTCAAGAAACCGAGTAAGTAAATTATATTGCAGAAAATGTCATCAGTAAACCTTAACCTAGAGCGGAATTTGATTGATTATTATGTACTTCTAAGTATGACTTCATCGTGGAAACTGTTATTTTTACTTACAGCTATCATGTTTAAATTTGGTTAAACAGGACATGGAAGTGTCGGCGAAAAGAATTAACAACAACTAATAATATTATCTAATTTTTTTTTTGTTTCGTCATGACCATCACATGGCTAGTGCGGTTCTATTCAATACTATTATTAGGAAGTATAGGAACAAAATAAATCACAGGAAATTTATCTGAAGTAGAATCAATTACTTGCTTTATTCACTCTATGAGCCAACTTGATTTTATCATTGAATTATCATACAAAATGGCTTGCCAAATTATTGCCCAAGGTATATTTTTGTTTATATTTTTAAATGTTTGTATTATTTTTCTAGCAATGCAATGGGAAATGAAACAGTATCAAAACCTGCCATATATTATGACATTTTCAAGGTCATTATCATACTATAGAATCCAGCCTATTGGTCTGCATTATGATGTTACACAAAAACCGTTCAATGCAGGAGTTTACTGCCACCCACAGTCAATCAGGCCTTTCTCAACCAGCAGATGTTACTTTGACAAATTACCTCTAAAACCATCCTCAAAGATTGAAGCTGCTGTTGAAACCATAAAGAAAACCATAGAAGAAAAAATAAATGGTCCACCGATAGGGGCACCTCCAAAGAAGCCTTTCAAAGAACGCTTTATGAATGAGCTCAGACATTACTATCATGGCTTCAGGTTACTTTTCATTGAAATAAGGATCTCAATAACCTTATTCTTTAAAATTTTAAAAGGTCATACATTGACACGAAGGGAACATAGACTGCTCGTCACTACTATTGGTGATCTGTTCAGAATGGTTCCATTTATTGTATTTATAATTGTTCCATTTTTGGAATTCTTTCTGCCTTTTTATATTAAACTGTTTCCAAATGCGTTGCCATCTACATTTGAGAGTAGCAGTCAGAAAGAAGCTAAGTTAAAGAAACATTTAAAAGTGAAGTTGGAAATAGCGAAGTTCTTCCAACAGACTTTAGATGAGATGGCTCCGCAGGCTAGTAATAGGCATTCAGAGCTGGCTAGAGAGTTCTCCAGTTTCTTCAGTAGAATCAGAACTTCAGGAGATGTTGCAACAAGTGAGGAGATCATGAAGTTTTCTAAGTTATTCGAGGATGAGATCACATTGGATTCATTACAGAGACCGCATTTAGTTGCTTTGTGTAAAGTGGTGAATGCTACAACAATTGGTACCAGTGCCATGTTAAGGTTTAATCTTAAGATGAAGCTAAGGTCCTTGGCAGCTGATGATAAGGTGATTGCTAAAGAGGGAGTGGAGGCGTTGAACTTCAGTGAGTTACAGCAGGCTTGCAGAGCAAGAGGCATGAGGGCTTATGGAGTGTCGGAAGAGCGTTTAAAAAAGGAATTGAGGAATTGGCTTGACTTGTCTTTAAATGAGAAGGTGCCACCATCTTTGCTGCTGCTGTCGAGAGCCCTGATGGTCCCAGATCATGTCCCTACCACATACAAACTGAAGGCGACCATATCTGCTTTGCCAGAACAAGTTGCTACACAGACTAAGGCTGCTATTGGTGAGAAGGAAGGCAAACTGGACTTCAAGGTAACACTTCTTACTTAGTTATTATTTAATTATAGCCTTTTTTCAGAGTGATAGTTGTAATGGATATCATGTTGTGTTCAATATCAGTTCTGCGTCTGCATGTTCTTCCTCTTCCAACCCCTTCCAATTCTCCCAGTTCCTTTCCTGTCAAGTCCATGTCTTTCCAGCTGTCCTCACCAAGTCATCCTGCCATCTTTTGCTAGGTATTTCTAATTCGTTTTTCTTGTAATTAAATTCCTACTTAGTTATAAAGTCAGTTTAAATATCTGTTGGTATTGCAGGCTTTTTACTCCATATTACTCCATATTGATTAAGTACCTACTCATTCTTTCATGGCGAAAAGGATAGTATATTATTTTTTTGCAAAAATGCAAGTACCTACAATAATTTATTGGAAACTAATTTGATAATTATATAAAACGTAATGCATAGGTACTAATATTATAAATTCGAAAGTAACTCTGTCTGTTACCTTTTCACGCCTAAACCACAGAACGGATTTCGATAAAATTTGGCAGAGAAATAGATTGCATCCCAGGGAAGGACATAGGATAGTTTTCATCGTCATACCCCGCGGGCGAAAGCTAGTACAATAATAAATGTACAATTCTGAATACGACGGCATACCCCGTCTTGAGCAAGCGTGATCAAAGCTCGTCCCTTCTCTATGAGAACAGGCCTTTGCCCTGCAGTGGGACAATAATATGCTGGTATTATACATCAACAGAATACATCTTGTGCTCTGTTAACGACAGCCACTGATAGCACTACTGGTAAGCCGTCTGCAGTCACCGTTCGACTCTCGACCGCAACAGCAAGTGCCACTGTAAACATCTACGGAAGCATATTCATCAAAATAAATAGAAACCATTTATGTCGCTGCTGACGGCACTGCCGCTGCAGTCTGCCATCTGCCGTCGCTATCGGTATTCTACCTTGAATTGGAATCAAACATCCTAAAGTTACGAACTTGTTTTATTCCAGGCTAAAGCTGAAGCTATTAAATTAGAAGTGCAGAAAATCAAGGAAGAACAGAAAGAGAACCAGGAAGCAGAGCGAGAGAAACAGATTCTTGAAGCCAAGAAGAGGGAGAAGGAAGAGCTTAAGGACAGAGCACCAATTCTTGACCTTGAGAGTGATGCCCCTATGGCCGACCCGGCTCCAATAATCATTATTGACGCACCTAAAGCGAAATCCGAAGAAGGTCTGTCTGGCAAAGACATTGATGTTATTGAGGATGCTTTAGAGCAATTAGGTAAGTTTTTATTTGCAATGGGGAAACACGATGAGGGACGCATGGAACCGGGAAGTATGGCAAAAAAAGGGGAGGCCTATACGGTATAGGACTCCTGTTTTTTCGACCATAGTTCCCTTTGGACGGAATATAGGCTATACCCAGCAGTGTGTGATTCCGGGGTGAAATGATGATGATGATGGTAATGTCGCAGCCCACGCGGTTGATCACAGTTCTAACCTAACCCATTTGGTTGCTGTGTCGCTGGCTTAGTTACTGCGACCAATTCGGCTCGCGCGTGATTGCTTACAGTTCCAACCTAAACTATAATTGAACATTATTCAGGTCGTTAGTAGAACGGCCGCCGTTTAAGTTAAAAGGCTAGGCGGTTAACTAAACGACTAATTAAACCAGTTGGCTGCGACAGTGATATTGGTAACGTTCCAAATTTTTTCTGTGTACGGAAGTTCAAGTTCGGTTTTGTTACCTTCATAATTACGAATTCTTCACGTTTTGTCATTCATTTAAATAGATTATGTACATGTGCTCAAAACGTGTACGAACTCTGAACGTCATAGACTCGTAGGTAATGTATGGAACTTTTATTTAAGACGGCTTTGTCGTGATGTTGATCTATTTTCTTTCACTGCGGTTTCCTTATCTCTCACTCAGGGGCTGCCTCCACGAGCGAGAGAATCGCGGCGATATTATCGTCGTGCCACGTATTTCTATACACTCTCTTAGAACGTGTCTCCACACGGCGATTTCATCGCCGCGGAAATTTGATGGCGCGGCGAGACTATCGCCGCGATTCTCTCGCTCGTGGAGGCAGCCCTTCAGTGATTAGCGTCGGTAGTTAGGCTGCAACTTGTTTCCGGTTAAAACTTGTTCTCTGCACACATTATCAATAATCAATTAATCATGCACATTGCACTACTTTGTTCATATTTTAACATGAGTCAACGAGATAGGAAGCTAATTTTACAATGGTTGTGCTATCTTAAAATAAATTGGTGAAGATACAAAATGTTGTATTGATAAAAATTGGGCGTCTTATAATCTGTAGGTAAATAATCTCTTCATTGATAGTACTTGGCATCCTGCTCTGTAAAATTACATCTCCTCACCTGTTATTATAAAGTGAAAATAATATTAGATTGTTTGTTTGTTACGCTTTCACACTAAAACGGCTGAACGGATTTGGATGAAACTTGGCACATGGGTCAATCCATGACTTGGATAAGGACATAGGATGCGTTTTATCCCAACATTTCCCCGGAATTGAGACTTATGCGGGTGAAACAGCTAGTATTCCTATAAAAAACAAAGTGCAATGTATCCATACTATTATTATAAATGCGAAAGTAACTCTATCCGTCTGTCTGTAAGACACGTTTTTATCCCAGTAGTACGTTACCGCGGAATAATTTCCGACCTCGACGTGGGCGAAGCCGCGGACATTATCTATTCTTTATACTAAAAGTTACAGTTAGACTATGAACAAGTCTGCCGTATTTGTTTTGAGTCTCATCCGATTATTTATTATCATAATTTGATATCTATTTTTTACGTTAGGTACATGGAATCTTTCCATACGACAAAATATGTCAAGTAGGTAGGTATCATACATTGAATACAAATATGTAATTCAAAAATTAATATGTCTGCAAATGTATACACAAAATGAACTTAATTTGAATTAGCGTAGGGTATGTTTTGTATTGCTCAAATAACGCCAATATTTTGACAAATACGCCAAATGAAGTGCCAGCATAAAATCAAAAGGTTTAAGTATCTGGCAAGGTTCTATTAATCACCACTGTTTTATTACCCATTTTATTCTCTGTTGTAAAAAATTCTAGTTACTTTTAAAATCCTAGGGATGTTACACACTTGATCGGGTCGGCACACGCGATTTGGCAGTATTTGTTGAACAACAAAGCCGACCCGAAGCAATTCCTACACATTTCGGCTTTAATTCGGCTCGTGCCGATCGGCAAACTCCATTCGGCGTCTATCCATGCTGAAGCATGTTCGGTTCGGTACAATTTTTTCCCCAAGTATAAAGCAAGGTCACCTTGGTTTGTAGACTGATTTCAAACCGTGTATATCGTGCTTTACTATACATATCTACATAAATATTAGATTTTGTCGCCCGGCTGTGCCGAATCATGCCGACCCGAACCAGAAAAGTGTACACCTAACGTTCCTGTTTAGTTATTTTTATAAGATAGCTAATGTATAGGCAATATAAGTTTGGCAACAAGCAACATTCTTTCGCGGAATAAACCAGATATTTCAGTACGCAGGAAAACTCAGTGCATTTCACAGACCAATGGCAATGAATCATACTGTTTGTAAATAAAGACTTCTCGAATGTTACGTAGAGATATAACTATTATTATTTATAATACTTAGGTAATTAGCTATATAGGGCAATTACACACATATTACTTTTTGTAGCTCAGAGGATGAGGAAAATACTAGCGAAGTGCAGCGTAGCGCGGTTTTTTCTGTCAAACAAATATCAACATTGCGCTTCATAAAGTTGAATATAAATAATCTCAACGGTTTACCTCTGTCAGCTTTGATGGTCTCTCGGACTAATGTCAGTTTATTTATTTTCAACTTTAATTCAAGAAATGCAAGGATGATATTGGCTTTCAAGTGACAACCGCACCGCACTGCGCTCCGCTTCATCAGGTCTGCGCTGGCCTTAATAGGAAATAGATATCTGTTGACCGCCACACCACCGCAAGTTTTGTAATATACGTGGGTACCTAAGTGCTCATACACACGAGCGGTACGCGTCAACACCAGCGGCAAATGCAGCCGTCGACACTCGTCGTCACTTAGTGCCAGCACACGTTGGGAAATTAAGTAGCTAGGACTAAAATAAATACCAAATCTCTTGCTATGTTTTTGCAATACTTAGCACAGATTTGAAACAGTTTCAAAGATGATGGCCCAAAAATAATATTATCAGAAAGACCGCATTTGCATTTGCCATCAAGCGTTTTCCCTAATAAGTATTATTGTACCTATTTATTGTCTTGGACTAATGCCAAGGTCCGTTTTGCTATTAGGATCGTCCATTCACCTTTGATTTGGCGGAGATTTTGGCTTTACAAAGTTACTAGAAGAATTGATTTATTTGCCAAAAATGTAAAGAAATATGAGTTTATGGAAAAATAACTTTAAATCCTACACAATAAATTTCAGTTTACACTACAACTTCAAACATTTTTATAACTTTTTCAATAATGCTAGTCACTCTGAAATCAACTTAACTACCATTGAAATAAAGTTGATATTTGTTTGAATTGAAATAATATTAATTTGAAACATAAGTTTGAATAAAAATTATGTAAAAATTTTAACTTATTTTCTCCACAGCTGCACAGAAGAAATCCTTGCTTCTTGAGAAAGAGAGCATTCAGGAACTGAAGGGAGAACTCCTGGACTACAAAGAAGATGTCAAAGAGATGGATGAGATTGTCAAAACTAAGCAAGCAGACCTCAAGGTTTCAAAGGGTGCTCGCAGGTATTGTGAAACTTCTTTTTAAATAGATAGGAAAAAAAACAAATACGTACCTAGCTGAAAGAAATGAAATAATCAAAAGTCGCCAACCGGCTTGAGCAAGCGTGGTGGTCGTGCATTCTCTGTATGAGAATGGCTTTTGTCCTGCAACCTTTTATAGTCCTAGCCTTTTCCCAACTATATTGGGATCGGTTTCCAGTCTAACCGGATGCAGCTGAATACCAGTATTTTACATGGAGCGACTGCCTATCTGACCTCCACAACCTACCACTACCTTTCAATAGAAAAATTCCATTTAAACACCTTTTAGCTCTAACTTAACCATCGAGAATGATGAAATAATCGTCTGCATCTTGTTAGTGCGCAATGGCTTTTAAGAAAACGCCATGTTTGTTTGAGTTTTGCCCATAGTTTAGGCTTGACTAATAACAAAAACACTCACATTATTCACGCATGCACTCTTTTCAGATTGTACAAGGCCGTGAACAACATGATAGGCAAACTGGATGCCGCATTATTCATGCTAGAAACCAAGGAGAAAGCCTTGAAGACCACATTGGAGCAAACCAAGTCCGAACCGCAAAAGGCAAAGGAACAACTGATCCAAATTGACGAACTGATGCATTCCATTAAGAGCCTACAAAAGGTGCCTGATGAGGCCAAACTAAAGCTGATTCAGGATGTACTAGGCAGGCTGGATGATGACTTCGACGGGCAGTTGAAGATTGATGATGTATTGAAGGTCAGTGCCTCTTTTTTTTTTTTTTCCGGATGGGAAATCAATGAAATCATCAAATGACCCCTCCCGCTCTGGGTGGAGCGGAAGGGAGTGTCAGACTCTTACGGACTAAAACCCACCCATGTTCCTTCCTTAGCCCTTTAGGCTCAACTCACACCAAAAGAGCGTCGAAGCGCGGCGAAGCGGAACGCAGTTTCAGTGTCATATGAATTTTAACTTTATTTTCATTACTATAATACTTATTATCGCATGAGAAACTCGAATGAGTCGCGCGGATGCCAGCGGCGCCGCTGGAATTCCGGCGAATTGCCTTCTCTACCGAGCGGTTGCGATAATAAGTATTATAGTAATGAAAATAAAGTTAAAATTCATATGACACTGAAACTGCGCTCCGCTTCGACGCTCTTTTGGTGTGATTTGAGCCTAATGTTCCGGGCCAGCGGGAACCCTTTCAGGTCATTGCCTTACTTTGGGTTAATTTTTTGTAGTCTAGGCTACTAATAGCAGGAAAACCTAAGACCCCAATAGCACCATTATTCATTATTATTCCACAACGGAAAAAAACAAATGTCGATCGTCATAATGGCGCATCGAAGATAAATTACTGCCCCCGATAGTAGCATCGTACATTCGTAGTTGAAATTTGATGTTCGCGTTAGATATGCTTTTAACTCCAAGTAAAAAGTACACGCATCAAGAACATGTTCTGAAATCAGTTCGATTATTTGCTTGTTGGTCCAACATACCTTAAACATTGAAATTTTACCAAAATTGCAGCTGTGCCCTTAGTCGGTATCTTTTCTACGTAAATATATTATTATTTCCAATCACCATGTGTAGAAGGTACAAGAAATGACTTATGTAACAGTAAACTCTGTCTTCAAGGTCAATGTCAACTTTCCACCACGTCACACACGTGACCTACCGTATCAAATACTCCGCGATTGATTATAAACGCGATAACACAGTATGACCTCTTTCTGCACAGAACGCTAGACTTCCGTGTTATCGCTACTTTTTAATAATAATCTTCACGGTCAACGTAAAAATATACATTACATGCCGACCGCTTAACTGAGTTCTTGCCTGAGGTAGCTGCGCGGTGCGGGAGGGGTGTGGTGACGTGATGCGAGAGCTCAGTGATTCGTCAATTTGTGACAACTATCACCCCACCCGCAACGCGCAGCTACCTCAGGCAAGGACTCAGTTAAGCGGTTGGGCTATAGCTCCTTCTTGATAAAAACTTGACATTTGCGGCTCGATGTGGTTCTCACCGTTGCCAAACAAAAACTGTTTGTAGTTATGTAATGTTTTCGTTACGATACCAAAAGGGAGATTAATAAATTATTAATGTTGCTTATTTGAGTATGTTTATTTATGAGATACTGGGTTCTCGAAACTTCCGGACTGTCTTTTCAGGTAAACTGTTATGTTGGTTTACAATGAGACTATCAAAAGGGAGAAACCCTTTCATATATATTCCTAGAATTAGGGTGAATTATACAAAGTAGACATACACGTGTATATGTAAACAAGCAATGTTATTGACTTCTAGAAAATGTGGTAAGGTCAGAACGTCTGCAATGGTCATTGACCTCATGATAGAGTAGCAGCTAATTGTTTTGGTTTAGATATTTTCTGTATGAATGACGCCTTGCCTGTCTCAACAATGGCGTTATTATAATATTTATGAGTATACATTATAATATGTATAGAATATAATTATTATGTTTATGTGTGAGAAGAATATAATCGCTTATCACCTGTTTATCATGTGCCAGTTTTAAAAGACAATCTAGTGGCATTGAGTTGGTTAATAAATAAAAATATTAATTCTCTTTACGTGCAGAATTCACATTACTGACGTAGCGTGTGAATTCTGAGATATTATACTGAAAATTAGTCAATCACTGTAAAAAACAAATAAGTCATCATCTGCCTAGCCTTTTCCCAACTATGTTGGGGTCGGCTTCCAGTCTTACCGGATGAAGCTGAGTAGCAGTATTTTACATGAAGCGACTACCTATCTGATCTCCACAACCCAGTTACTGGGTAATTTAATACGAAACCCCTTGGTAAAACTGGTTGTCAGACTTTCGGGCATCTGACGACCCCTAACCACAGTCAAAGATCCACGAATGACAGCCGGGACCAACGGCTTTACGTGCTTTCCGAGGCACGGAGGGGTCTTGGTATGTAAAGATGGTCACCCTTCCAGGGACCAACCGCGGCAAGCGTAGCTTCACCTAATCGATCGACCTGCGCGGCTGTTATTATTTAGCCACGGGCCCCTCAAAAAACAAATAAATATGTATTATTCTACAAGCAAATTTTAATTGTTTAGTCCAAACAATAGATTTTTTGTAATTAAATAATTGCTTCATATTTTGCAAAAAATTACCAGCATTGTGCCATCGCGCTTCTCTTTCTTTTCTATGCAGTCCGACAGTGACCGCGCTTTAGGTCATGTAAGCCCTTTAAGCTACTCTGGGCCCCAAGATACGCCTTGGTTCTGTTTTTATTTGTTAGCCTACATTGTGTCCCATTGCCGGGCAATAAGGGCCTTACCTTTTTCCTTTCAAACCTCTCTGTACTGTGCGAACTCTGGCCATGTTGGCCCTGCAGACACCGTCGCCGTTTCACTTTCAAGAAGTATTTTTTCCATGCTCCTACAAAAAACTACATTAAATCTACAACTTATTTAACAAACTTACGCCAAAATAATCTCCACTTTCCCACATTTCAGATGCTCGAAATAATAGGCAACGAAAACGTGAACCTGTCGGAGAAGCAGATGTCCGAGCTGATCGAGTTACTGGATAAGGAAGAGATACTCGAGGTTGAAAGCAAGATACAGAAGGCGCTTGATAAGGCGGCCATCGCGGCTAAGGAACAGGTTAAGCCGAGCGACTCCGAGGGAAAGGTAATGTCTTGAAGTCGTAGTATTTATCTAGGCAGACCACGCGTCAGTAACATCAGTAGCAATTGAACTACGAAAACCACCCTTGGGAAATAAAGACACTGTCAATGTCAAACATTGTAAAAGCCTATTTATTTTAAAAGAGTTAGGAGTTACTTACATAGTTAGGGGGTACTTAGGAGTTTCTTGTCGGTTCTTCTCCATATAAAATTACCAATTGGAACCGTGCGACGTTTCTAAGTGCCCAACTGCCCATGTAGGTTTATGTGAAATAAAATATTTTGATTTTTAATGCCAACCCGCCAATAGTAGTTACGCAAGTGCGGTTGACTGTAACTATATCTTCTAAGGGAACATGGAGCTCTAAGCTACTAGAACTAAACTTATATTTGACTAGCAGCACCCCGCGGTTTCACCCGCATAAGTGTCGATCCGGTGGGAATATCGTGATAAAAACTATCCTATGTCCTTCTGCGGGATGCAATCTATCTCTCTGCCAAATTTCATCGAAATCCGTTTCGTGGTTTAGGCGTGAAATGGTAACAGAGAGACAGACAGAGTTTCTTTTGAATTTTTAATATTAGTATGGATATTCATGTAGGATAATTTTTATTATTCCCTAATGGGAATAATAAAAACTTTTTTTTTGCTATCTCAGCTGACTGTCTACTTACCTATTCTTACCAATTCCTCTAAATATTAAATAGCGTTTTTAACTTATCAAACATTTGTGGAGGGTGGTTGGAGAAGCCATCCAGACAAGGTTACAGTACCTACGGGTCTTTTACGGTTATGGAGAGGAAGACTGTGACGCAAATACTCAATCTGGAAGTTTGTTATTATCTCAACAAACAGACACACCACTCACACCATACTTGTCGGCCGATGCACAGTTCAAGTGTCATCAAACTTTATCTCAGTCAGCTGTTTCGAATCACACTAATATTATAAAGGCGAAAGTTTGTGAGTGTGTGTGTGTGTTTATGTTTGTTACTTCTTCACGCTCAAACGGCTAGACCAATTTTTATGAAATTTTGTATGGAGGTAGCTGACATCCTGGATTAACATATAGGCTACTTTTTATCCCGATGTTCCCACGGGATCGACATTTACGCGGGTAAAACCGCGGGGCGCAGCTAGTGTATAATAATAATAAGGAAAAGCCATTCTGATAAGATGTTTTGTTTTATGTCCCACAAGGTCATAATTATAAAATTCGAGAAATAGTAATATCTTTTTATACTTAAACTTTTTTTTTCTTGTTAGTCTGTATTGTGTCCCACTGCCGGGCAAAGGCCTCCCATTTTTCCTTCCAAACCTGTCAAGTGCGATCTCTGGTCATGTTGGCCCTGTAAACTTTAGCAGATTGTCACGCCACCTTCGTCGTGGTCTACCTCAACGGCTGTCAGTCATAAACAGCCCTCTGTGAGAGGGAGTGGGCCTCAACGGCTGTACCTTACATGAAAATAAAATAATTTAACTTGCGTATATATTGTTACAGAGTTTATTCGACATAATACGAGAAGCACAGAAGAGGCGGGGAATTAAGAGAGCCGCGGCACAAGCAGCTATCGCCAAGAGCCAGGGGATCGTCACCAAAGCCGAGGAAAGCAGTAAACGGCCCCAGAGCCAATGAGTAACATAGCTTTACTTAGTCAATGTGTATATAATGCTAGTGGACTGTTCTTACTCATGTTAACGCCTTCATGCTGGTTTAGGTGACGATAAATTAGCAAAGATGGCCCTCGGCGTTTGTATTTAAATAAGATGCGTTCGGATACGTGCAGCACATTGCAATTTTTACGTGATTTAATTCAATCGTCGTCGTGATAAAATTAAAAAAAATGCGGAATTGCACCGTCCGAAAGCGTCTACTATTCCCGCATATAGCATAGCTGTTGTACTAGAGTATCGACATACATACATATTTATGTAGAAGAAATAAAATATTATTTAATATTATGTAATGAATGTGTTACCCTAATGACAATAAGCATTTTGTAACATGTAATCAATCACACATGAATATGTAAATAACGTTTTACTTTATAGTAAATATTATTAATGATATAGAAAACTTTCCATGCCGTACAAAGTTGTTCGTTTGTTTTCATGTTTTTATTTATTCCTGGTTCTTTTGTTTCTTGTCTAATGTTGATGCATTTCTGTGATCACTACTCAGTTTAAGTTTTATTTTAGTTTATTAAAGTGGTTAAATCAAAAATATGATGCGCACAAACTGTGGAGCGTGCACTGTTATTTCTTTTCAATTGTGAATTGGAATGAATGGATATTATATTACTAATACTGCTAAATATTTCCTTAGATACCTTATTACTATAACATTGGAGGTGTGTATATTTATTGATAATGAAGAGAGCTGTTTATAACAGTTGACATTCAGAAGTATATTTGGTTAGCTTACAGCAATATGTTCATTTATTTATGTTTAATAACAAGTGTTGCATATAGTAACGTTCCGAACAATGAAAGCACATATTATGTAAATGATTATCAACTGTTTTGTATAAAATCAATTTCCAACTGCATCTGCCTCAGAGCAGATGATGAAGCACCAGTTTAAATACCTATTCCTTCCTAAGATAATCTTTCTCTAGGCATTGGTTATCCTTTTTAACTGCCTCACCAACAGTATTGGTAACATTTTTTTCCATCGAAACAGTTACTGTTATTCGATGTACCGAGAAATAAAGTTTTAAAGAGTAAGAGAATAAAGAGATCGATAAAAATGATTTTGTTTTATTTTGCAATGTTGCTTTCGCGCGACCTTGGGAGATATTAGTTACCAACCAACGTTGCTTGGTCGTGTTGACCTAATTGATCCTGATGCGAGACGTTCCAATGAACTAGAAAAAAGCATATAACATCACACCTGTAATTCCCGAAGAATAAGATTCTATGTACAAAATTCATCAAGAATATAATAAATTAATCTTTGGACTGAGTGAGTTTCGAGTGAGTACTCTTGACCCTGAAGTAAAACTACACACACAGACACGAGATCGAGAACTAGGTATTTATTTATAACCATTTTTCAATTTGCCGCCTCTAGGTGGCGTGAAAGTCGAACATCCGGTTTTAAATACTGGATGCTCATTGGTCGTAATTTAAAATCCACGTACTAGATTAGCCAATAGTCATTTTTCGACGAATCACAAGGTGTATGATATGTACTCACGGGCTGCCCGGCCGCCATCTTTAATGATTTTGAAAAGCGAAGCCATGCGATTGGTCAATAACAAGACGTCATTCCAATCTTTTGACGGAGTTGCGCAAAATAAAATAATTTTGTGTGACTCTCACTCACTCATTGCGGCTGCCATGTTTTTTTTCATGTGGGGTGTGTGTGTGTATTGATATAACATGATATTTTAACCCCGTATAAACTGTTACAGGTGAGTAATTTCTGTTAAATTTGATTGTTTTCATGTGTCAATGAGGAAGTAGGTTCATGGCGCGTCCTCAGTGAAAGTGCATCATGTAACACTGTCGCCTTGTGAAATTGCATCGTATCGTAGATGCTATGAGTAGTACGAGTATGATGACTCAGATCAAAACGACGATAAAATATTTGATGTACCGCGCGTGAAACTACTCTTTATTGATGTGTTGCAAAAACTGTTGTGCGGGTGACGTTGCGAATGCGAGGAGGCTTCGTCCGCGCTCACCCTCACTCGGGTGACGTTTTGGCGCCATCGACCCATTTAGCACGGCGGGGCGGGCATGGTACCTAGTCAGTGGCACACCAAATTCTTTGTGCTTGCTAAATTCTCAATGACCTTTGTATCAAAACATTGAATGATAGTAAAATTTACCGTTTTATTTTGCAGAAATAAGGGGTGCACATAGTGCGTCATTTGTTATTAGCTAGTGACAATGCGATTGCAAAAAAATTGAAGCAAGCGCTGCATTAGGAAAAAATCTGACCCACTAGCAAAGAATAGGCCAAAGAAATTAAGAATGTATTAGTAACGGAGGAATTAAAGGATCGATTTATATCACACGGCCCACGGCGATTGTAAAATGGACTCACGATTATTATACAAGATGATGGTGTTTGATAACGGCAGACACTATCAAGGACAGGATGCGTAAGCATAAGAGAGAGAGTCAGGCGTTTGCCTGCTGGCCTGCCACGTCGAGAGAACTTCATCAAACTCCACACTCCATCATCTGATACCCACACACTTGGTACAGGTAAGTCACTCCAATAGTTTCTTACCCTCATATCATTGCAATTCTATGTAAATATATTTTGTAAAGTCACTATCATGTTTTGTTCAGTCAAAGGCAACAACTATATTTACCAAGATACCAATAAGACAATAAACTTCACATGGCTTCGTGATTATCACGAACAAATAAATTAAAGTTCAAAAGTGTTAGAAGATTTTTCTAATCAGCATCATTAGGTATCTTGGCATGATTGGTTTAGTAAATAAATTATTACTAGGCTATTAAACACCATTAGGAGTACCTAATTAGAGTAATGATGAAATAGTGATGCCAACTTGCTAGTGATCAAATAATAATCAGTAAGGACTAATTATTGTTTTTTCGAATGTCAAGAGGAAATGCAGTGCTCAGTAACACTGGAAAGTGACCATAACAGTGGGAATGTAAAAATGAAGACAATTAACAATTATAAGAATCCTTACACAAAGGTCGGTTTTGCATCTATTCCAATGTTATATATGTTATTTTATAGGCAACATGATACTATTTATGTTTTTGTCTGGTTATTTGTGTAACCCAAATGTATTTTTTATTATTTTCTTTCTGGGAGTGATTAGACTGTATTTTAGTAATTACATGTTGCCTGATCCTACAGGAAGTTTCCTTATTAATGATTGTTGCCTATGAAAGCACCGCACCACTGTATTTTGATGTCCCTCTTGGTTTGCACTCTAGTTTAGGAGCATTGCTGCATTCTTCCTTTGTTCCATTGTGAAAAGCTACTTGTAATAATTATTTGCATTTTCAATGTGTGCACATATTTTATTTATGTAACATCTACTTTTTGAGTGCGTTTGCAGGACATTTGATTGAATTTTTTATCATGCTACCAAACAAACATTACCTGTTTGTGATTTTTTTTCTCTATAATTTTATAATTTATTTGTTCATTACACATTTAAGTTATTTTTGGTTTCCATTTGTTTATTTTTCATTCTGTAGTAAAGCTGGTGTTACTTTCATTCTGTAGTTTTTTCCCAAAACTTGTGTTACTGGAGCTGCTACACATGCATAATTACATTAATTGAAATGAGGCTTCTAATAATAATGTGTTCAGCCTACCACTTGTCCACCTTTGGACATAGGCGTCAAAAACAAAGATACTTCAGAAATTTCCAAATTTGCAAAAAAATAGTGCTTGTGAACATATTTTTTTTCTCTTGGTTCACAAATTGGTCAGTATATAGCTTACATATTAGGTAAAGTTAAACAAGAAAAAAATCAAAACTACATGCCCTAAAATAGTGAACACAGCATGCAGAAAGTATGAGGTAATTAAAATTATAAATAAATAAACTAACTAACCACCGAGGTCACATGGTGTCCGCCAACAATAGGTTTTCTATTGTCTGTTGTCTGACAGTCAACATGTTAAAAATAATATGCTGCCATTGGACTAATTATTAGTAGTGGAATGGCTGCACATGCTCAACTTAATTTTGGCTGATGCTAAGGACCCTAAGAAAATATTAAAATGCTGCCTCACACCATTGTAGCTGAAAAACATTCTATAAAATGGAGCATGCTGTTTTATATTTGTCCTGCATTGAGGCATCACAAATGTGCGCCTATTGCATAAACAACTGCTCTGGCATGGAACAGCAAGTTGAATTCTCTCCAGCAAACATTTACAATCTATGTAGGCATTAATTAGCTTAAACAAACAAACAATATTCTAACTTTGATTCATATGACTTTAGGTTTCTACATTTGTTATTAGCATAATGACATTATGGTCATAAGCACTATCCAAGCACTAAACTTGCTAGATAGCAGTCCAAGAATTGTCTATCTATTGCTATTTCTTATATAAACAGCAGGGCTTAGACAGACTGCTCCTTAAGAGACCACATAAATGCATGTGAAGCAGCTACACTGCTATTGTACACTAGATATTATTATCATCTTTAACTGGTAGTACAAGTTGGTAGTAATAAAAAGTAGTTCATTATAATTTCGTGTTGTATGTTTTTGTGACAATGTTGTATTGATTATTTTCAGGAACCTAATCTTGACATCATTGTTGATGAGCTGTGCACAAGACTCCAGGACATCAAAGATCAAGAAGGTGCGTCACGAGTAGGCATGCCCACGTGTTCTATAGAAGAAACTGAGGCTGTTCGTCGATATTACGCTGCGTTTCCGGCTTTAAAGAAAGGTCGAGAGTCGCCGCTACCGTATTATCTCCCACCGCCGGCGTGGTGTCGCCAATCAGCGCCAGATTCCAAGATCAAAATGCAAAGCGAATTAACAGTGTCTAAAGATTGGAATACTAAAAACAAGAAACTAACTTCAGGGAAAGAGCGACGTAATTCATACCACGGTCAGAAGAAGAACAACAAGAAGCGTTGCAACAGCTACAGTAAATCCTTTGACAGCAAAGAGATTCTGCCTGAGTGGGTAACACACGAGGGAGTCTGGGATATGGAAACACAAGACCCAGTGAAGGAGTTCATCAGAGCCATAGCATTAGACGAGGGTTACGGCACGTGTGAGAACACCGTCACAGACGAGATCAAAGACATAACAGAGGGGACTATTGGAATGAACGAAAACATGGTGCCTGACTGGGATGATAGCCTTGACCTCGACGGCGGGTGGGTCATCACCGAGGACCTCAACCCGCGCGTGCGCACGCCCATGGAACAGGAACTGTACGCTAAGTTCGAGGCAAAGTTCGATCGCAGCATCGAAGCTCTATGGTCTAAAGACCAGAACACACCTGACGACGAGTACCAGGACCTTCCGATAGACTTCCAAGATCTGCTGTCATCTCCCTCCGACCGTCTGTTTGCCGATCCGTCCGCCGAGAAGTGCAGTCTTATATCCCTCACTGAGAGCATATGGTCCACCGAAGCTGCAGACTTCCCGCCTCCGCTCGACCGCGGAGACTCGCCCTCGCGCATCGTTGATGCTCTGCATGACCGCTTCCGGCCGCTCAACCTGGCCGACGTGGTCGAGCCAGAGCCGCGCGAGCTCGAGTCGTTCGCTCTGTACGAAGGCGATGAGATCTACGACGCTCTGACCACAGTCGCCAACTCGATGCGCTCCTTCACGGCGATCAATCACAGCCGCGACCGCAGCGGCTTCGCCGAGGTGCCTCCGCGCCGCGGTCGCGCCTGCATCGCCCGGCCCGCGCCCGCCTGCGACCCGCCCCCGCGCCCGCCGTCCTCCCGCCCGCGCGAGGACCTCCTCACCTCCGCGCGCACGCACTTCCGCCCCCTCCGGCGCGACACCGACGCCGAGCCGCCGCGCTACGCTGACGGCGACACCTTCGACATCTGCGGCGACCACGACACTGTCGAGTTCCGCCGCAGTGACTCAGGCGGGCTGTACCTGGGCGCGGGGACCGAGCGGTACCTCGAGTACCGCTCGGTCGGCAGCATCGACTACGGGCGCCTCAACCTCACTCCGGCGCAGCGCTGCCCCGACCTCGACGAGCTGGGCCTGCGCCTGCACTTCCCGCTGCGCCAGTGCGACGCCAGCGCGCAGACGGACGCGCCGCCCGCCAGCGCCGCCGCCGCCGCCGCGGCCGCCTGGGCGCCGTGCGAGGAGTGCGGCCGCGCCGCCAAGAAGATGCGCCCCAGTGCGGCGCGCTCCATCTGGAGCGAGACTGCCTGCCGCGCATGCGCGCCCGTGCCGCCCGCGCCCGCCGCCGCCGCGCCGCCGCCCGACGAGCTGTCGCGCGAGTGGGAGGAGCTGCTGTCGGACATCAGCGCGGCGCACGCGCAGTACGCGGGCGGCGAGGCGCCGGACGAGGGCCGCGGCGACCGCAAGCGGCGGCACAGCGCGGCGCTGCGCTGCGCGGCCCAGTGCACGCACCCGCACGCGCGCTTCCTGCCGTGCTGCACGCTGGCACTGGACCGCCCGCTCACGCGCTAGCCGCCCGCGCGCCCCGCCGCTCACCCGCACAGTGCTGCACGCTGGCACTGGACCGCCCGCTCACGCGCTAGCCGCCCGCGCGCCCCGCCGCTGTAGCCGCCGCTCACCCGCACAGTGCCGGGTGCAGCCCGACTGAGGCCGGCGACGTGTCGGCTACACAGCTCGGGCTGCACTCGGCACCAGAGAGCGCTTACTATCGCAGCTCGGAGCTCACCGCGCGGCCCCTGCGGCGGGAGGTCTCAGTGTTGATCGTTTCCTTACCTGATCCATCGCCCGATCTGTATATATCGCCCCCTTTTTTCTTCGAGCGTGTTATTGTTTGTATGTCGAAAGTGAGAAATCGCAGCTTTTCAAATTCGAAAACGACGTGCCGCCGTGATCGGTCTCGAGAAGATATCCTTAGTGGCTCGATTGCTCTTTCAAGTGGCATTAGAATGAAAAAGTTAGCAATAATAATAGGATTAATTAGCGAAGCCTTAAAACGTTACTTCCTCCGAGTGTGTAGAGTTGTCGAGGTACAAAAGTGGAAGGCTAGAAGTGCTAACATATCTTATGATTGTAGATATTGATGGGAAGGAAGGAGTTATAATGTAACGTTAATTTTAGTTCAATGTTTTCTTTGTAGAGATTTCATATTGATGTAGGAATGTTTGATGGAATGCTCTCGCTTCATTGTCGATACTCGACGAAAATTGATTAATGTGCGAAAGTGTTCGGTATTGTGCGTTATTGTTAAATAATGGCCTTGAATTAATAAGCAGCATTTCTGCATCGTTATATACTTATTTCTTTTAAAATGTTTTGTTGAAAAATATATATTTTATTTGTTTTAGTTCAAAATTACATATTAACGCAAAACGAGACGACAGCATTCCATAGCAAACATGATAGGACGATTCTAATATAATTCTTACAATAATATCGTCCCGACTTGTTTAATAATTTGTTAATATAAAATAAGTAGAACAGGTATTTTATTTTTGTTAGTATTTTTCGTTTACGTTTCCAGGCGATCTAAATTCATTCAAAATTTTATATCGTAAAGTAAATTGTTCTGTTTTCTTTTGCAACATTTTTGAACGCGAACATTAATGTAAGGAGATGATTAGACGCATCTCCCGATGTCCAGCAGTGGGTACGCCTTTCGGCCGTTGTTCGCGAAAGATGTACCCACAGTTGAGACTGTTTCCAAGCCGAACATGTCGAGATGCGGCTTTATGTCCGAGGTTCGATCGATATCGGAAGCGGACACTATGGTTTGTCCATGTTGAATAAGTTTTACACGCGGCGATTTTATTGATTTGCCGCATTATATAATGTAGGTTGGCGAACGCGTCGCGGGTTAGTGTTCATTCTTGATGCCGTGATGGCCCGCTGCGTTCTGCCGGATAGTGGTTATTCGAGGTGTTAGCAGTTTTGTATGAAGCTGGACTATGTTAGTGGGGGGCCGAAGCCCCCTTGTGTCGTCGGCTACGATGAACTCTGTGTCGTGCTCTTCTTTGATATATGCCCGGCCGACGCTGTTCACCGTTTGCGGACGCACGTTTTCGTTCAGAAAACGGTTGGTTAACTTTTTATAAGATGTATCGGCATGCCTTGCGTTACATGATGGCGGCACGACGAAACGGTGAGCAGCGATGACCATCAATTGTAACATAATTTACAGCTCCAAGTATGGATTGTAACAGTTCATATAGGCGTAACTGTTATTATAGTTCATAAACATAAGAATTGTATATGTTATATTTTCGTATATTTTCATTTTACACGGGATGTTGGTGCCGGCGTATTAGACGTCGCGCCGCGTGTACAGCGCAGAAGGACGGTCGCAGCGCCATCTGGCGTCGACCTTCCACGCTCGCCCTGTACACTGTCCCACAACTTATATTTATTTCATTTGAAAGCCTTGCCTAGTTACAATTTCATATAAAACTTTAATATTCGTGCATACTTTTCTATTTTATGTGTCGTGTTTTATATATTTATTTTTATGTAGTGTGTTTACTTCTGTTTGTAATAACTGAAAACGGAAAATGTAAAAAAAAAAATGTCATTGCAAAATTTACATCAGGAAGGCTATCCTTGTATATATTTAGTATATTGTGAATTTAATGTATAGTCATTTTCAGTTCTTTTTAAATGATGTTTCATTATATGTTCGCTAATTCTTTTGTCAATTTCCTTATCTGAAATATTTGATGTTTATGTTCATGCGGGTAGACAAGTACATCAGTTTACGACTCTTGCAATGTTTCAGATATTGAAATGTTCACATACTGTCTAAAGCTACATTATTAAAGTGGTTGGGTATTTTTAAACTCATTCAACTAATTAATTCACATTCATTTTCGTGTCACGTAATGTATTTCATTTTTTCTGTCATAAGTTCATATTATATTGTACTTATTCCATTAACGATATTCGCTAAAGGATACCTCGATAAAAAATATTTGAAAAAGCAAAAAAAAAAATGTACTAGATTCAAGTTTGCATATAATATTATGTTTGATTAGATAATAATCTAATGTAATGTGCCTATGCACTTGAGCGTCTAATTGTCCAGAACAGCAGTGGATAATAATGTTTTTCAACAAATGTTGAAGGAGTGTTTGAACATTTTTTGGAAAACAAAAGGAGTTTGCTGCGGTATTCGGTTTCGGGGACTTATTACAATAAAAAAATATACGCCAGACCTATGCAAACTCCTTAGATATTGAATGGGACGTGAATAAAACTATCGAGACCACAATCATTATTATGACACCTGTCATTTGCTCCATCCCTCGTCTGATGGGTTTATCAACGTCCTATTTTATTACCGAGCCCTTAGTCACTTGCGTCAGCTTACGTGGAAACTTTTCACGTTATTAAGTTGCTGCGCCAATGAGAAGCTGTCGCAAGTAGTTCTATAGGTGGTTTACCGGTCCCCGAAATTCACAACTTTTTATAAACGCGCCACGTGATCATTTGTAAGTGGCTTGAACTTCGTCGTTATTGTAATATGTAACTATTGGTGTTTAAACTTTTTGACTGTCAGCAAATAACCAATATTTGTTCTACGCAATACTATTTCTCATTGAGAGCAAACTTGTTTTTCCTGTGTAAATGTATTTTGGCCACGTAGCAAATCAGCACGTCATATTGAATAAAAAATATATACTTACAATTTTGCAATGTAGACAAAAATTCCAAATCTTATAATGCTCTCTCACCAGGGACAAGTCGGCTTGTAACCGATAGCTAATAAGTGGCCTTGGTTACATGCATATTTGTTTACATTTCATATCAATTTATATCATTTTATTTTCTCTTGAAGTTTCGTAAAATCATTAGAGATTTAAAAAAATATATCTTATAGGCCGGGGTAGGAGCAGTACACAAGGGATTTCACATCTTATATTTTGGGCGCCAAACGTAACTGCACCGCGTAACGAATACCTATTAAAATTTTACACAACTCGATAACTTAACACTACTGTTTTTTCTCACCGATAAGGATTTTCGATATTTACTATTGCGAAAATTGGCACCTTTCTTTTGCAATTAAGTATAGCAAAAATAAACGGCGATAGCATACATGTATGAGCTTTTGAATTAGATTGTACCAAATTATACCATTTGAAAATTGTTCATTCATTTAGAAGTGGTTATCCCTGAAAATAGTTACCATTTTCATAATTATGTTAGGTTGTGCTCGCTACTCTGGTTCTTGCCACCTGTGGGAAGAAAATAAAAATAAACGATCGATCCACATTTGATTTTTTTTTATTTTATTCCTTTAGTTAAGCCCTGTATTTAAACACTAGAAAAAATAAATTCGAAACCCAACTTTTTGGGTGTTCTGTAAACATGTTACCGCAGCCGGTGAGAAGTCTCGAGATGTAAAAATTAGAATAACAATAAAATAGTGGGCGAAGTTGTCGCTCCACTCAAAAAGCCAAACTTGAGTACCTACAGTTTGTCTCTGTCTTTTTCGCGCTCGCTAGCGCAAACGAGAGGGCGCTATACAAAAACCACGGTTTACACTTTCATCCATTGAAATGCACGCGGTGCTTCGTTGCGAGCGAGACGCCGGTTCAAAATAACAGTGAACCGTCCGGTCTTATCGAACTAAAATAATAACTCAAAGTAAACGTACGTTGCTAGTGATACGAACTGATTTCACGTGTGATCTTGTGTTTTGGGACGCTGTTAGTGTTTGAACTGTTGTAATCAACGTCTGTTATTTTTTGTTTTTCGGAGAAAGGTAAGTTATTTTATTTATTTTTCCAATAAACTTGAATGGATCAGTAGCTTCTCGTTCACGTACAAACGTCGTTCATGGAGATCTTTCTTAAAAATCTTTGAAAAACTGTTTGTTTTAGATTACTTACACCTACCTAAAAATCCGACACCAAATTTTGGAAGAGCTACCCCATTCATGACAACTTTTAGTCAACCTATTACCGTTATAAGCAAAAAGTAGGTCTTTTCTAATTTTGTATAGGTATTGGTTTTGGGTTGGCAAGGATTTATAAAATACAAGAAATCTGTACCAAACCGTTAGATGTCCGTGATGACTATTTTTTGCAACATACAAACAAGAAAGTCTGGTCATAAAACACTATTTACGGCTGAGCTTACCTACCTACAACTCTGACGTCCTCATATTCCATTCAAGGAATCCTGAACTGAAAATTGCATTTACAAACGAAACTACTACTAATCAAAAAATATGGAATGGCAATGACAGAGCTAAAAAGTAAAATCCATATTATTCATGACCGAACTTTAAGAACGTATCAACAGATGGGTTCCAGACTTTTAATGCGGGATTAGCAATGTCTGTGTTTTTTTTACTAGAGTGGTATGAGAGCATGTCAGCCGAGCCTGAGGTTCAGAATTCGATTTCCAGGCTGGACATTAGCGACCTACATTTATTGTGTCCGTTTCGACTGCTCGGCCACAGATTAGGAAGTTCTCAGCAGAAGCCTGCTTTATGTAAGTAGATACGGTAACTACGCCGTCTTGATTTAGGCTAATGCTAGGAGTTCAACTTTATCCCCACAGACAATACATAACCACTTTTTTAATAAGGCTCTGGCTCTTCAATTAATATTTCTGGCTGCACCACCAACCAGGCAGCCAGAAATATTCATTGTGCACTACGAAAAATGACGGGCTCTCACCGTATCTGAGGCCAACATTCATTTTGGGGGTCGCAGAGCCAACGGAGTATATATCCTCCAAAGCGCACTTACTTATGTTTCAAGCCTTCCAAATCAGCACTATCTATTCAGCTATTAAATTGTACCTATTAAATCTTTGTCTTTGAGACGCAAAGTAAGGAGCTGAACTGATAAACTAAGGGGAATGTTTCACATGAGCGAGGGCTTATCTACAATTTGTAGCAGAAAAAGTGGTTGACTTTTTTAAATCAATTCATCAGCTTAGCCCATGATGGTTAAATCATTTTTCTTAGCCCACCTTTTATCGAGGGTGATAGACAGCGATACAGGACGTGTCACTCGGAGACCTACATACATGTCTGATTGATTTAAGCCACTAAAGGTATCTCCCTGTCCTGTTGTTCGCAAAGCAGTGTTAAAGCGGACATTATTGCTGAGGAGATTTAGGATTTATGTAGGTAGGTATTTCATATTGTTTGTATTTTGCCAACGTAACTTGTTCGCAACTTCAGAAGTTCACAATTTTGTCCTGTGTCATTTTGTTGTCAACCAAGTTGGGATTGAATACACTGTTTCATGGTATGAATGTCGAAATATTGATACCAATAATGGATTAGATACCTAATATGTATCTGAAAATGAAAAGTTCATGCGGGTGGGTGAAGCGTATCTAGTACCTACAAAAATATTTGAATAACTAGAATTCAATGAAACTACGCAATGCGACAAAACAAACATGAATATTCTTGTTTTTGTGACTCCTCGTTCCTCTCCACTTTGAAAGCTAACCGTCCTGCCCATCTGTTTCTCATCATCCGTTCTCTGGTTTTAGCCAGACTAAGCTGTCTGCTGTAGTCTCAAAACCAACACTTAATTTGTTTTTTCTGTCATCTTCGTTTCTTCTCTTTTATCATTTCTTCTCTGTTATCATAATTAAAAGCCCGGATATAAAAAATATCGCATCTATTCTCTATCTTAGCAGGTACCTAACTAGAGGAAAACCTCTTCTATCTTTATCCAAGGTGCCTACGCCCTGTCCTACCAAATGTTCCGCGGTCACGCTATATGCACAAACAAAGCTTGCTTTAATGCACGCTTGAGGAGAAGCACAAATCAGCCAGTCTTATTAGCAGAGTGAGATCGCGAGATAGCCACAATAGTCCTGAAGGCGCTATCGTCTGCCCACGCCCTGTGCCTGGTAGGTAATTACCAGGCCACCGGCCCATTGTCCACGCTATACCATAAACAGCGGTATAACCTCCCCACGTGTTATTTAAGATCCAAGATATGATATCGATGGTTTTTTCATTCGATTCTCGTCGATAGACGAACCGACGACGTGTGGGCCCGACCGGCCTTTGGGAATAGACAATATCTATGTGTAAAATTGATAACAATGCCGGTCTATGTCTTGAAATTAAGGTAGATATCTAAATGAAAAAACTGAACCCTTACCTACCATACTTTAATAAATACTCATAATTATTTATTTAATTAAGCATAGGCACGTACCTACGTAATTTTACCTAAGTTGGTACCTACTAAGTAGATACCTACCTAAGTTTCGTTATTAGCTGAGTTGGCGTTTCTTTTCGACTTATAGATATCGCATTACCTGCTCATTCATGAGTTTATTTAATGTAATAAACTCTGAAATGTAAGTCAACAATATTAATATGCTTGAAATTTTACGATTACTTTTGCATAACTGCAACTTACTGCGCGTCGTAAGCAAAACAATTTTGCATACAAACAGTAATTTCGTAACCGCGATCCATTTTCCTGTCAATGTAACTATCTGCTATCAACTTTGTAGCGAAACTCCTTTGTTTAGATGGTTATCTAAAACATCTCTAGTCGAACAAAAGATCTACTTGTGTAAGACCGGTAAGACGATCGCGTTTTGGGCAATATGCGTTCTTCTCGACCTCCAAGGTATCCTTTCACTACTGGGATTAGCCGGTTACGTCAATTGAGGGACCAGATTTATGATCATGTTTCACGGTACTAATACTCCATAAGAGGTTTAGGTAATTGGTTCTTTTAACCACGGTAATTACCGTGGCTTAACAGCCAGCTGTTAGGGACTAATAAATATTGACGTATTGTATTTCACGATTTTCTGTTTATTTCGTAAGCTCATTGCCCAAAAAAAGCTATCAGATTACCGATATGAGTGAACCAAACTTGTGATAAAACTTTTTTAATTTTTATGATTTGTGTTGTTGTTCTACGGTGTTTTGAGGAACTTTGTGGTATTTTTATGGTTTACAAGATCAGCCATTTTAATAGGCACCTAGGTACCTCTACTTATTAGAGGCTACCTTTTGTTATGTCTTTAAAAGATGTGGAGGAGAGGAGGTAAGCCTACACCACCTACCTACTGATTTTTAACACATACATCATCTTTACAAAGCATCATTAGACATCATTCCAAAATTTAAATACACAATTATGATTACCTACGCTTGAAAGACTTAGGTACTTACCTACAAATTATTAGTTACAATAGTACCTACCTACCAATGTTTAATAGAAAACGTTTGCAAAGGTATTGTTAAAAAATAACCAATAAAATAATTCCTGATTGGATGAAGTGGACTCCTGAGTTGCCAAGGAACAAAGATTGATCCTTGGCAGCTCTAGACTGAGAGATAGCCGGCTGTCGCCTTAGCCCAGCAGTGGGACAATAATGTTTAATAAAAACGATAAAAATATTCCATCTCGCAAAGTTGATGATGTAACAATGTGTCGTTACGTTACATGTGCTGCAGAAGATAATTTTATCCGAGGAATATTTTTGAAATTTTGACAGTAATCCCATACGAAATCAGTCAGTTACGTCAATTTTATACCACGAATAAAAATTATCTGTCGATTGAAAAATCAGCCCTAAAAGATATTGTAATTGTAGGTAGGTAGTCTCTCTCCATGAATTTCATTATAAACGTACATACAATACGAGATATTCGGTTGGTACTTTGTTAGTATTACTTAGAATTTATTTCCCATCTTATTCGGCCAATATCTTCAAGAATGTGGTCTATTTCAGCTTAATCACCAAAATTGCGTCACTTTTTTTTTCCCAGTCACTTAAATATTCTTAAATCGATACCTAGTATACCTACCTACGTAATATTTAAGTATGTGATACAGTTTCACCAGAAATCCTCTTCTGACACTGGTATAATATTTCCAGTAGGTGTCGGGTAACTTGATTGGTGTCGCAAATGTTACCATGCGCTAGCGGGCCGTAGAAAAAATATCTGGATTTGTGTTCATATTTTTTCATCTCGAGCAAAGAAAATGTCTACTAACCTAGGTAAATAATAATAATGGACTGATGGCCGAAAGCCTCGATCAACATCTATCGAGGCTCTCGTTAGGCGGTTGGGTCAAGGGCCTGATTCAGAAGGCAGTACTCCTCGATACGGCTCGCATTGTGAGGAGGTTCCTGTCTCTGGAGCCCTAACCACCGGTAGCTTGGACCCTGCTCCCGACACCGGCGGATCGCTTTTTTTTATATTTTTAAATGTTTTTTTATACTTATTTTATATTTTAAGAAATATTTAAAAATGTAATTAGATGTGTAAATAGACAAATAAACGAAAATAATAATAATAATCTTTATTGTTCAAGAACCCTTTTGTGACCAAGTCCAGTAATTGTTTCATATTTAATCTGTTTCGTAGAAACATACCAGTAATATGTAGGTACCTAGGCTACTGCAATATGTGGTCGCAATCTGATGGTAGGCTAAATGTAAAATACTGGTATTCAGCTGCATCCGGTTAGACTGGAAGCCGACCCCAGCATAGTTGGGAAAAGGCTAGGCAGATGATGATGATGATGATCTGATGGTAAGCTAGGGAAGATAAAAAAATCTCGGTCCAAGATTTTGCAGAAATTCATCGATTCTAATAAGAAAGATATACAAGAGTCATCATTTATCATAACTTAGGTAGGTATGCTTTATCCCCATCTTAGCTCTTGTAAAGCTTAGGCAATCGTCACCTTATCAGTAATAAAAAGAAAAGACTTCAACGCGCGGCAAAGTCTTGCTCGAGCTTACAAATGAATAACTTGATAAGCATATCAATAAAGATCAAAAACCTCATCTAGTTATTCCCAATTTTCTTTCCACGACGGAACAGCAAACCACGAGTTTGCCGCCATATTGTTTCGAGATAATCACCATAGACAGATGAGTCACGAACGATCCTCAGATATCTACGTTCAAATTGACTCCCTTTGTCAAACCGCTGGCTTACGGTACCACTCTAACTTGATCTCTATCATCACAGATGTCTACTAATCCTTCCGATTTTCGATCTTAAGCCCCAATAAATAAGGGTTATGGTAGTCGAAAGAAGCTTGCAGTGGTTGGTGGTCGGTCAACCGGCAAAAAGCTCTATTCGTCTCAGCGGCGCGGGCGCCGCCGCGCCGTCAAAACTCGTGCGGTACAGAATCCGAAGCATTTCACGGCGTTCTCTTGCGAAATATAACAAAAACTTTGAAAACATTTCGTGCGCGAGTTTTCTGAGAAACGAACTTGAGAATTTTGTTAGAATAGTTCAGCGTCTATATTTGGATCATGAAATATGCTGCGTCAAATGTCATTGCCATGACGCGAATTCTCATTAGTCCTATAGGATTACCTTTGTGTTCAGGATTTAATCCCCTCTGGTGCGTTCCAAGCTGAAATGATGACTGTTCGCAAAGCTTTTTCCTTGTGCTGCACTTGTCTTGGTCAGTATCAACTTTCCAATAACCATCCACGCTTACATACCTTCATCCGATCTCTAACGCTTCCACTGTCCCAACGGGATACAAGCTAGGTAAACATACGAGTATCGACAGGAGAAACCTATAAGTTTTATTATAAAACAAGTAACTCTATACAACTTTTTAGAAAGTTAGTATCACTTGTAACAATTATACGGCTTGTAACATAAGTGCGGTGTGTTGTTTTGAAACTAAGCCGTAGTTCCCACGCGGCGGGCGGCGCATGCGTCGATCCGGTCAGATAACCATTTATTTATCACCTATACGACGGCGCGACCACCGAGGTAGGTAATGACGCTCCTTGAACATCTGGGCTCCCACTAAGTTCTGAAGTTCCTGCTACATTACGTCTCCTTATTGGCGAGCCGCCGTGACTTGCAGGAGTCACTCGTAAAACGACCATTGAAATACTTAAACAACTTTTTATGGACGAACAGATGGCACGGGTAAACGAATGACCAGCGAATAAATATTCGACAGTCAGAATTTTAAGTAAGCAATTAGAAATGGAACTAGTTATCCCACAAAGGCCATATGGACCAGAATCTGATCTTGTAAAAATAATTTTGACAAAGCAATTTCCGGCTGCGTGGGCGATAATATACAGAACGTTGATAATTTTGTCATTTAATAAAAATAGGTATCTATTGGAGACAACCGGAGTAGTGGTTTAAATCAATTTTATAATGGCGAGAGACGCTGTCTCTCTATGGATCGACGCCCGCGCAATTGACCGAGCGCAACCGAAGCCGTTCGGTCTTTATCGGCGCATTAATAATGGCCGACGAGACGTTGCGATCTAATGCCTGCCAGTAAAAAGTACAAAAAGCTCCAACAACTTCATGAGTCGTGGTTCGTTTAACTGCAGACGATTCACCCTCTATAATTTAAGCCGATGCGCTAGCGCAACGGGCCTATTATAAATAAAGGATTGGAATTCGGTGTCGGCGTTTCTAGGCACAACATTTATTTACAGAATAATTCGAATGAGATTTTACTTGTAACGATTCTTTGTAAATTAATTTATTTTAAAGCTTTTCGAAAATGGTGGACCTCACATTTACTTAGTAGGTACCTACCTATCGACATAATGCTGTTTGAGCCCAGTAGGTGGTCACGTTTATTGCGGCGTTGTTCAGATCGTCAAGGGTGCAGGTGAACAGACCTTTAGAACTTTCCATCAGGTGGGGCATGGTCTGATCAGGAACACTGTACTCGCACTCTGTGATGGGCGGATCATATTTCATTAGAAGTTAGGTAAGTTGCACGGATGAGTTGTTTATTAGACAAATAACCAGCTCAATAAATTTCTGTAACGGACTAGTGACGAATGGTCATCGCATCCTCTTTTAGAATCAGAGGCCTCTTTTGAAACTCAATTTATTGGTCTGTTTTCCACATAATGGTCAGAAAGATGACCCACTACGCTAACGATACAAGGTCGTATATTTCATTAATATGGAGGTATTTTTAATAAATTATCAATGTTTAGGCATTTTGATAGAAAAGTTATGGTTTGGGAATTAAGTTGTTAGCATTACATTAGTTTCAGCTAACAAAACCTATCTGAGAAATATACATATACCTACCTATACATCTTGTCTAAATGAACGCAACAAATAATAGAGTCTTCAATAGTACAAAACGTGAGCAAATACGATGTTTTTGATCATTTTATCTTTACCTAAAGAATTTTTTGACAAAACAACAGATTAAAGGCTCCTTCAAACAGGCGCGACACGCGATAAAATCGCGCGCGACACAAAGGCACCGCAAGTCGCGCAACGAGCGGTGCCTTTGTGTCGCGCGCGATAATATCTCGTGTCGCGCCTGTTTCTAGAAGCCTTTAAAAAGGTGGACCGATGACCAGCACCCTAAGTGTGATAAATAACACACTATCAAATTATATATATATATATGAACAACAAACACTAAGCAAAATTAATATGAAAACCAACAAAGAAAATTAAATGCGACCTTCCCTTGCACAACTCAAGTTTGTAGAGAACGGGTAAATGCTAGTAAATAAATGGGTAACCTCGCATAATTATTCAGAACCATCGAGTCTTCATTCCGACGTTTTGCAATACTGACGAACAAGATACTTAGCATGTAAACCAACTAATAATTAGATATAAAATGCAGAAACTAGGTAGAAACTGACCAGTTTCACTTGAACAACAAACGGCTTGCAGAGATATAAAATATCTAGGTGTTAGCACTTAAGATAAGGCATCTTTCTCGTTTAAAAGGTAAATAGGCCGACTGAGATATTCAGATATTTTTTTTTTTTTTTTTTTTTTTTTTTTTTTTTTTTTTTTTTTTTTTTTTTTTTGAAATGGGTTTGCTCTTGACTCTAGTCTAGGTCAGAGTTGACAGAGACAAAGTCGACGATGGAGTGAGCTCACCCAGAAGAAGCCTGTTCACTCTTACTTTGAAGAGATTCGGGTTGTATGAGCTCGGAAACACAGACGCAGGTAAAGAGTTCCACTCTTTTGCTGTGCGCATTATAAAAGACATTTGAAAACGCTTAGTGCGAATTGGTGGAATAGCAACTAGGTAGGGATGGTAACTTGCAGTGCGTCTGGATGTCCGAAGGTAGAAGGGGGCCGGTGGAATGAGGTCGTGGAGTTCTTGGGCACACTCACCGAAGTACAATCTGTAGAAGACCGACAAGCAGGCAACCTTGCGGCGATGAGCCAAGCTGTGAAGCTTGGCATCCACCAGTTCTTCGTCGCCAATGAGCCTCTTAGCTCTGCGTTCCACCGAGTCAAGCGCGGCAAGTTGATATTTCGCTGAGCCATCCCAAAGGTGGCTGCAATACTCCATGCAGGATCGGACTTGCGCTTTGTAAAGGGTTAAAAGCTGTCCAGGCGTAAAGTATCGCTTCACCCTATTTAGGATGCCCAGCTTCTTGGCCGCAGTTTGGGCTTTGTACTCGATGGTAGCGCCGAAGTTGAGACTAGACGTCAACTCCATGCCTAGGAGCTCGAGCCGATCTGTTACAGGAACAGATGTACCCCGGAAAGTAGGAGTCTGGTCAAAATGACTCCTTTTGGCGGTAAAAAGACACGCTTGTGTCTTGGTGGCGTTAAAAGAGACCAAATTGTCATCACCCCACTGGGAGACAAGGCTTAAGGTCAAATCTGTCCGCTCTACCATGGCCTCTCTCAAGAAACGAACTTCGGCCCCGCTGGCTTTTGCGCTGGACAAGTATCTCTCTGAAACAGTACTGTCATCTGCGTACCCAACAATACCAGGCCGAAGTAGGTCATTGATGTGCAGCAGGAAAAGAGTTGCAGAGAGAACAGACCCCTGAGGAACTCCGGCATCAATAGCCATAAGGTCAGAGGAGCAGCCGTCAACGACCACTCTGATCGCTCGCTCACTCAGGAAGTCTGATATCCAGCTACAAAAATCAGCGGGGATGCCATAAGCAGGAAGCTTGCTGAGTAGACCGGCGTGCCAGACCCTGTCAAAGGCCTTCGAGATATCAAGCGATACAGCAAGTGCTTCGCCGTGTTTCTCGATGGCTTCGCCCCAGCAGTGCGTGACATACACAAGAAGATCGCCAGTTGACCGTCCCCGGCGAAAGCCATATTGACGGTCACTGAGGAGATCATTGTCTTCAAGGTAGGTCAGCAACTTACTGTTCAGTACCCTTTCCATAACCTTGCACAGAATGGAGGTAATGGCGATTGGACGGTAATGGGCAGGGTCTGCACGGTCGCCCTTTTTGGGCACTGGTTGTACATTTGCAATCTTCCAGGATTTTGGCACCGTTCTTTTTTCAAGAGAGAGGCGGAACAAGCGTGTCAACACAGGAGACAGTTCAGGCGCACACTGCCTCAACACTCTCGCTGGAATACCATCAGGCCCGCTTGCCTTGTTCACGGCATATATGGCATATATGGCGGGGCTCGTCGCTAAATAATAACAGCCGCATGGGTCGATCTTCAATGTAAGGCAATGCTTGCTGAGGCCGGTTCGTAGATAGTTTTAGATCATCCATTCCATACCGAGACCCATCCGTGCCTCGGAAACCACGTTAAGCCGTTGGTCTTTGACAGACGGCACGGTAGCCGAAAGTCTGATAACCCGTCTTGCCAAGGGCTATCGTCTTACCCAGTAATTGGTTTGTGCCGGTCAGATAGGCAGTCGCTCTATGTACAGAAAGCGTCACTATGTCCTAACCCCTCAAGTTTTAAAATGTTACAACTGCTACAACTGCTACAACATTGAATTCCGGAATAATCTAAAGAATACTTCAAAAAGAGTTCATTGTGTTGACTCGGATTCGAACCATCGCATCACCGAACGTCGTCATTCTCATACCGGCAGTTTGACGAACTAGCCAGCGAGCCCATATGAATTGCGATGAAATTGTTATCTACTATCGGCTGAGTCTTAAATCTTTAGGTCCCTGTCTAATCGAAAGATGTTATAATTTGAGGGTATCCATTAATTTTACTTACTTACGTTGTCTTTATAAAATTAATCCATACCTTCAAGTTAGAACTTTGTATACGTTCACTTAAAACGGCGAAGAAAAAAATAATGGATAAATAGTAGTCGTTTACGACTACTATTTATCCATTATTTTTTTAAATGATTTCTGATTTTATAAGAACTAAAATAGTTGTTCTGTTTGTTGTAAAATAAGATCATAGTTTTGTTAAATAATAGCAATAATAAATATTATTAAATGATTAATAAAGTATTTTATTTTTCTTGATTTTTTAATTCTTTTACTACTTAAAACAAAATAGAAAAATATATCAAAATAATATAATGAACAAAAAGCACATTTCGTGCCTGTATAGGATTTGAACTTCCAATCATAAGCACGGTAAGCGGTCTTGAAACCTCCAGTCTATTTAGACGCTGAATAAGTTGTCGTAAATGTTAACCCTATTATTGTTGCTTGTCGTCGCAAAAGTATTGTTTTATTGAAAAAAAACAATAATAAAAACAGAATTAAAAAAAAATACTTACTTAAACTTATTTATTCACTAAAACAATACATTATTTAAATAAAATGATTTTGCAAAATACGAAAACCAACTTGGGCCTGTCACGGATTTGAACGCACATGTCTTTTGGTGGGGTAACTACTTAATGGAGCTGTGTGTACCTAATATATTGGTATTTAGCTGCATCCGGTTAGACTGGAAGCTGACTCCAACATAGTTGGAAGAAGGTTAGGCAGATGATGAGGATGTTGATCTGAGATATTTCTTATAATGTGAAGATGAGGTTGTGGAGGAAAAATTAAAATTGTAGGCGGGTAGTGGGATGTTGTTTTTCTTAACAAAGTTTTATATTGGGGATGTCTTTGTTTCTTTCCATAGATATTTCTCCTGAAAACCTTTGTTAGGCTGGTCTAAATAGACAATGTTAGCGTGTGGCTAAGGTAGGTAATGCAGGGCCCTACGCCCTACAACACGGTATAGCCCTTCTTCACTTTTAGTAAAGACAAATCTAGACCTAAAGATAATAATCATAGTGATTGACCTAATATTGTGTCGGACGGACATAGGCATAGTATCAGTACTAGTTCAGGCTTTCAATGCCTATACTTATACCCCATATTCCACAAAAAATAAAACAAAATAATAACTCTTTGTCTGTATCCATTAATCAGCTTATGAATAAAAGAAATCGTCGGTTTGGGTTCGTTAACTCAAGTAATCTGATGAAATTGTAAGTGGAATTACGCATAATGTGAACACTGCTAGAAATAATTTAGAAGACCACTATAGTAGTACTTACCTACCAGTATAGTCTTCGAAAAAATATGCTGCTGGTTTATGATTACATTTTATTCACAGAAATCAAATCAAATCACAAGTAATTTATTCAAACCAGGCTCAGAATCAGCTCTTTTTAACTTTTTCGTTTCTCAATTCGACCGTATACCTACAGGGTGAATTTTGTAATGCCACCTGAAGGGAAAGTACTCTTAATACTGTAGATAGAAAATTTTACTCAAAGAAAACATTCCTTTATTTTTGAATAGAAAGAAAACTGCTTTCAAAGATTTTCGAAAATTGGCTTGCCACACCCGGGAATCGAACCGACTAAAATCTGTACATTTTGTTGCCTTTGAAAATGGTTATATTTTGCATCCAAACAACATAGAGGTACGACGTTTAGTGAAAAGTGTAAAGAATCACGAATAGAAAAATGTAGCTGTCCCACCAACCCAAATCAGCCAAAAAATGAGATAGGACTTTTAGTCATGCGAGGGACGATCTGTTCTAGCTAGCCCATCTCTGCTCAAACGCAGGACAGGGTAAGGACGAAACGCAGGATAGAGAGAACGAACTGCCTGTTTAAGATTTCACACCATTTTCCCAAGACATTTTACTTTAACTAAGTATGTACCTATTTTGATATTAGAGGTACCTACTTAGGTACATGATACTACTTTTTTGTCGCGAACAATGACTCATACAATATGGTCATGTTCTTAAAACGTTTATCAATAAAATAAACAAGTTTTGAGAAGCAACATCAAACACAAGATCATTAATTTATTAATTATGTATGTTAATTTGTAAATAAAAATAAATAGCTTATCATATTAATATTGTATAATTCAATTTGTATCAATTAAGAAAAGCGTTACTAAATCGCTATGCTAACAAAATAAATATCCCTAATAAAAAAAAATAATAAAATAAAATTTAAATATCCCATTTATTTTCGACAACAATATTTTGTCCAACTGGCAATACAGATTAGCTTAGCTCAATAGCTTCCAAAATTAGATCTTGTACAGCGGTAGGTACTATTCTGTAAAAATATTGAATAAATTGTAAAGTGAGGCTAAATTAGTGAGCTGTCATTCCACCAGATGCTAGGGATTGACACTATTGACAGCTCACTTCACCTAAGTTTTCACGGTGATCTTTTAGCTTTTGTAACACCATTTTGATTTTATTAACATTTTTTTTAAAGAAATTCTGAGGGGCAATTCTTGTAATTTTAAGAACACCCACAGTATCTCAGTCACAATCTGTTAAAACTACCTCTAATTTCCCTACATTTTTGACAAGTTTTGGACATTTGTTTGTCACCGGACTGCGACTAGATTTTGAACGATTTAAATTACGAAAATTGCCCCTTTGATCTCAGTCTCGATCTGTTAAGAATACCTCTAATTTCCCTACATTTTGACAACTTTTTGTCCTTGATTGTCGCTGAGATGATATTGCGACTAGATTTTGAACGTTTTTAATTACGGGAAGTGGCCTTCTGAAAGTCTTTAAGTTCATTTAGTATTTTTTACGAGATGTTCTCAGCATAATCACCTTTTAAAGCCTGAAGTGGTCGATTGATACTCGAACTTACGATCGAGTGTCAATCGAGTTAATAAATTATAGTAGCTTATAATCAGAGGTGAACAAACGACCTCGAACAGTAACCGCTGGTTCCCATCACCATACACCACAATACACGGCAGACATCCGCAATCCTATTGACAAAATCATGTTTTTCTTGTTTTGCACCAAAAATAACGTTAGATTATCAAGAACGTTCATTCTAAAACCTATAAAAATAACAAAGGATTATGTACTTTATGCTATAAAACTTAAAGTTCTTAATTCATTGTTTTGCCATTTTCTCTAGACGACCTCCCTGTTCTACGCTAGATACAGAACCAATTTGACACAGTATCATGTTTTAATTGAGTTTTTTTTTTTAAATTGAATTGGATGTGAGAAGTCACGAAATGTATGGGGATCTAGTAAGTAAGTAGAGTAGGTAGGTGAATATACCAGTGTACAACTTTTGGTAGTGTCTGTAGGTATGTGTGTCATCTGATCATCACAATAATATATTTTCGCAAATAAAATAATATGTGACGGAGCAGCAAGTCACGTCATATAGTTTTGTTACGAAGTTAGTGGAATCACCAAAAAGGTCGGATAATAGAGACACTGACTGGTGACCACAGAGTACTCTTTGATCTGGTGACTGTCACTCTAGCAGTGCGTCGCATAACCACTTACACAATGACCACTTCTGGTAAAGGCTATCCTATTCCTGTGCCGTTATTATATTTCAAAAGGTCAATTAATTATTTTTTATTTCGCAAACCGCTAACTTATGTTATCTTATTTTTATCACATCCGAAAACTAGATTTATAAATCAATTAATCAGATAACTGAACATTTATTCATCTACAAAGTTTAGATAGACAAAGTTAGACTATACGTTAATTGTTTAAATGGGTATCTACATTTAAAACACCTTGAATTAGCCAAAATTACTGAACTTGCCTATAATAAAAATAGATCGTACTGAGATAACTGATTGATAATTTGATAAGATAACAGCCACTTAACACTTATAATTAATTTGTAGTGAACACTTGAACAGGTTTTGATAAGAGTTTTTAGGTAAGGATCTTTCATTGAATGAATCCACAAGGACAACATTATCCATACTACTATTATAAATTCGAAAGTAACTCTGTCTGTCTGTCTGTATGTTACCTTTTCACGACTAAACCACTGAACGAATTTCGATAAAATTTGGCAGAGAGATAGATTGCATCCGGGGGAAGGACATAGGATAGTTTTTATCGACAAACCTCGGGGGTGAAGCCGCGGGCGGAAGCTAGTATGTAAGAAGTTTTAGAAAATAAGTTGTTATTAAGTATTAGGTTTGCTTCACTATTGCATTGGGTTGTACCTGTAATAATAGTTGTAAGTGATTATATAAATAAACAAATAACTAATGAGCTCCCCCTGCTTGTCCACCCCGGGTGGATAAGGTCACAACTTTTAAAAATAATTCCCACTGTCTTCGAGGGGCCAGTGAGATTCATTATTAAGATAATTCTCTGTAGCCACTGGTACACAGTACCTACTGGGGTTGGTGGACACGGCTATAACTTTTGTTACTAGGGAGTTTATGCGCAATTTTTTTTTTCCAATACACTGAAAGAAAAACAAAAACTGATACACCGAATTTGTCAGTCGGTGGATCGGTGATTATCCATTACATATCGACACCTTTCTGTGCCTCGAAAAGCACGTCAAGCCGTCGGTCCCGGCTGTTATTCGTAGATCTTCCACAGTCGTTACGGGTTGTCAGAAGTCCAAAAGTCTGACAACTAAGTAACTAGTCTTACCAAGGGGTATCGTGTTACGCAGTAACTGGGTCGTGAAGGTTAAATAGGCAGTCGCTCCATGTAAAATACTGCCGGTCGATTCTGTAAAAATCTCACCGTGAAAACTTAGGGGAAGTGAGCATGGAGTGAGCTGTCAATAGTGTCATCTCCTAGCAAAAACAAACTCGCTTCACCTAAGTTTTCACGGTGAGATTTTTACAGAATCGACCGGCAGTATTTTAGAATAGCACCGCTGGTATTCCTATTCAGCGGCATCCGGATAGACTGGAAGCCGACCCCAAAATGGTTGGAAAAAGGCTAGCACTAGACAGAAGATGATGATGATTATGATGATGAACCCTGAAAGCGGTGAAGAGCGTGCGTTTTTTAATACTCTTAATATGTCCTTACTTATGACAGCCCTGTCTTGGCTGTCTTAGGTAAGTACATATATTAAATAAGAGTATTTAATCAGGATATTTTCCAGACCATTTTATAGTGTCTGCTATAGCTACTCTCACAGTATACATGTAATTTCATCTTTAAAAAAAAAATCTGTATCAGAATCAATAAAATTTAAATATGTTAGGTATATTTTGTCTTGTAAAAAGATCTCCTAAAAGTTTTTATCAAAGCCCAATAAAATCTTAGTCTGCAATTTTTATGAGAAGCTGAAACGTTATTAGAGACCATTTTATTTTATCGTAAATGAGGTAAATATGATTTACGACCCTAAAGGTTAATTATATTGAACCTACATCAAATGCCGTTCTAATAGAAGATGAGAAAGATTTTAACTTAAGCGGAAATATAAATTTTATGGGCGAATTAAAATCCCGAGAACAGGACGCCGAAAATTATCAATATTGCCGTATTCATTCAGTCAGTAAAACAGATTTAACAAAGTTTAGAAACATTCTCCAGTTAGACGTGTAGGTACCTACTGCAATTACCTATATGGAAAGTACTCGATCGATTGCGTACCCAACTAGGTCGCAGAAAGCATAAACCTATTGGGCGAACTGAGAAATAAAATAAAATTCGGTCACAATCCCACACCAACACCCAATGCGTGAGCGCTGATTCTGAACAGCCGGTCGATTCTGTAAAAATCTCACCGTGAAAACTTAGGTGAAGTGAGTTTGTTTTTGCTAGGAATTGACACTATTGACAGCTCACTTCACCTAAGTTTTCACGGTGAGATTTTTACAGAATAGCACCGCTGCCGGTCGATTCTGTAAAAATCTCACCGTGAAAACTTAGGTGATGTGAGTTTGTTTTTGCTAGGAATTGACACTATTGACAGCTCACTCCACGCTCACTTCACCTAAGTTTTCACGGTGAGATTTTTACAGAATAGCACCGCTGGACACACAACACCTAAGGGCCTGTGCACACCACGTTTTCTTAACGCGCCGACGACTTTTCAAAATTTTAATTACCACCCACCATGCCTACAAAAATTACCTTGGCTTCATAGAAGAATAAAGCCCCTTTGCACCACAAATCACTAAATACGTTTAGCGGTAAATTAATTTAAAACATCTGTTTCTGTCAATCGTTTGAAGGTGATAGAGATATATATATAGTTCATTATTACCTGTTGTAAGGGTAAGCCCATACATATAATGTTCGAGACCTTACACCTGTCCTAAATATGTTTACCGCTTAGCGCGTTTAGTGATTTTGTGGATGCAATTGCGACTTAAACTCTCTTTTGTAAAGTTCTTCTTCCCTTCCAGCAATGCACATCAACTAAGCCATGGGTCAGTCGGAGCAGGCGCGGAACACACGAGCGAGCCCGCGGGCGCGGCGCTCCCCGGACCTGCCCCCGCTGCCGCCACAGATACAGCCCTGCAGCGGCTTCCTCGGCAACGTGAGTACTAGCCTAGTTAGGCGTGCTGCACACTTGTTGGGTCGACATGATTTGGCGGCATTCGACGTCAAAATATGTGATTGTATTGATTTTTCCGCCTGATCTGTGCTGAAATATCGACCGGACATGTTTGTAGCACCCCTTAGACAGCTTGTGATTGGCTCCTGAAAAAGAAGGAAAATCTATGACATTATCTGTGATTTCTGGTGGGAGATTTGCCAATGTTCACCTTTCAGGAACTATTGTGATGCTAAGATTTTTCAGTGAGTTATTTCGATTTGACCTTTCAGGAAGTTTCAGAAAGTGAAAATTTTTTAGGAACTTAATATGTTTTTTTTATTACTAAATGGGCCCAGGTTAAAACCAGCGGAAAGTTTAAAAAAATTGGGCTATTTACTTATAAATGAAAACAAATTTTCCGGGTCTTTGGTCGTGACGGAAAAGCCTCTAAGTACTTAATACTCCATTAAACATAAACTGTTCATAACAATATACTCAAGTACCTACAACCGCTGAGCTCTCAGAGCGCACTATTATATGTTTACAATAAATAAAGCAACTTAAGTAGGTACTTACCCACTTAACGTTTGCATTAAATAAACCAAAACTCATGCATTTCCTTACCATTTATCATAGCACCGATTGTTACGAAAGCGCTACGCTACAAATCCGTAGCGACAATGCGCCCGCGCCGCGTCGTTCCGTTTCACACGCGCTTTGCGCCCATTAGCATAAAATTGAGCAAGAGCGGACCATCCGTCTTACTTTACCGACTTTCCTCGATATCAGCCGGTTTAAAAGCTTTAACGGTATCGGGATGAAAGTGATGCGTAAATCAAACGTAGCTACTCGGCCTTGTCGCTTTCAGTGTGCGTAAGCGCATGATGGATGGTCGGCGACAATTGATCGTGTCGAGCTGGAAATTATGTGGAAATTGAACTAGTTGTCAGATGATGTATTGGTGTTAAGTGTGGAGTACTTTTTTGTTTGGCAACTAAGTAGGTAGGTACCTGTTGATATACCTACTTCTGATATTCGCCTTAAAAATCTTGTTTTGGGCTCTATCACGAAGAGAGGGCTTCAATCTATTTATTTTATATAAAAAATATGGAATCTAAAGCTTCTCTTCGATAGAGAGATAAGCCCGACTATTCTGTAAAAATCTCACTAAAAAAAACTTGGGTGAAGTAAGGTGTCATTCTACCTGATGCAAGGGGATGACCCTATTGACAGGTCACTTCAACTAAGTTTTCACGGTAAGATTTTTACGGAATAGACCTGCCGAGCTTATAATAACTTGCTTGCTTGTTTGTTTGATAGAAATACATTGAAGAGAGGAAAACTACGTTTTACGGAATAGACCTGCCGAGCTTATAATAACTTGCTTGCTTGTTTGTTTGATAGAAATACATTGAAGAGAGGAAAACTACGTTCACATTTCTTCAAAATCTTCAGACAAAACACTATCTTATTAACAAAACTTCGCTCATAAACTCATAATAGGGCATCACTCTATGGCTCTAAGCATCGGATAAGCCCCCATGGTTGTTACAGGTCCCTATTTATGATGACGAGGGCCCCGGGCCCCTATGTAACAGATTATACAAAGCAATCTCCTCCAGACATAAATTGCTTGAGTTACCTTCAAAGAACTTATAGCTCTTATTAGAAACGAGGTAGGTTCACCATGGCGAAGGGTTTTGAAGGAAATTGTAGTTCAAACGGCACTTGCGAGAAGGTTGGTTTTTCATGATTTTCTTTAGCAGACGTCCGCTTGTCGTCTGTGTGGACTGCCACGAGGACACGGCGCAAGATAAACTGGAGGAGTGCTCAGCTTGGACCCAACAGCGCTGTGCCCTCGTCGCGACACCTGGTGCGGGTGATCTCTCACTTCCGGCCATGGTTCAGTCCATGGTCGGAAGCTAAGACGTGTGGGATGCTGTGACCTCTTTTTGCGAGGAGGTAATGCATGCAAAGGAGGCGGCGGAGAGGGAGAGAGAGCATACATCTCATTCCACCCGCACTAGAAGAACAGCCGGGCGTCGAAGGGCGCTTAACGACCTCCGGTCACCATAAAAAGGGGCCTGCGAGCGGCGAAATTGGGGCCGTGTCGCTCAAGCAGTCAGGCTCAAAGAGGTGGTACGCAGAATGCGCGCCATAATGGAAGGACGTGCGGTCGTAGGATCGGCCGCACTTGGTGATGGGGCCCAGTAGGCATGGCGGGCTGATACCAGTCGGGGGAGCGGAGAATGTACTAGAAGGAACAGTGGGGTTTTAGTCGGTAGGAGTCCGACATAACCCTCCGTTCTTCCCAGACGGAGGGTATCCATGAGGATTTCCACACGAAAAAAAAAAGGTCATACATACTTATAGACATGTATAAACTCACGCCATCTTCCCATGCCATCCAAGGCAGAAACTACAGAACGCCATCTGCTACGAAAACTTTTAACAGATGACCTAGGTTCATAATCATTATTTCAGTTCAGTCGAAAGACGTCCACTGCCGGACGTAGGCCTCCCGCAAGCGTTTCCATATCCACAGATTCTATGTTTTTACTTTTTAACGATCGGTCCCACCTTGTGGTTAGATTATCTTGTCTTAATTTGTAATATCTTGAAGGCCACACAAAGCTACTTGATGATATTATCATGACCAATATCGGTTGTAGGTACTAGGTACCTACCGAATATGTAGTCCTTTATATAATAAAACTAAAAATACATTCTTTGATTTACCTAACGCCAATAGAACACGTAGTTACGTGACCGAAGCCTTTTATAAAATAGCATCCAACATAATATTTGGGGCTTACAGGGCCCAAACCATATCTATGGCCTAAACGCAAAAAACGCAAGTTTTAGAAACAATAAAAGCATATGATCAACTACAGTAAACAAAATCAGAAAAAAATATATGATATTCTTCAGGATATATGCTAGGTGGATGCTGTGTTGAAAATACACAATATAATAAAATTAATTTGATACGATAGAAAAAAATCATGAAGATACCTCTAAAAACTTTCTTTTTACAAGAAAAACCATACTAATATACATACAATCATTCTGATTTTTGTCAGATTATTCTACAAGCAACATACTAAAACACTAGGGTTTTCATTTTTTAGTCCAAACAATAGATTTTTTGTAATTAAATAATTGCTTCATATTTTGTTGTGTCATCGCGCTCCTCTTTCTTTTCTATGCAGTCCGACAGTGACCTTGCTTTAGGTCATGTAAGCCCCTTCCTCATTAACCCCCATTTCTGGTAACACACACATACAAGCATTGTGTCCAACCGTACCCATTTTGCTAGCCATCCTACTCCTGACAGTGACTGTAGGGCATGCAGACATAAACAAAGAGTGAGTGGCGGGTAGGTATCTAGGTAACGATACAGTATACCTAGTTCAGGTACCTACCTACTTACAGCTTAGATGTAAAATAATCAGAAGCAGTGCTAGTGTGAAGACACACTTATAGTTGTCTTCTGTTTTACCTAAGGTCAGGGTAAACTTTACATGTAAGTTACCGTTGCGTTTGAGTTTATTCTCCTCATGAAATCAATTTAAAATAAAAGGCTAACCTAGCTTGTTCCCTCGGCCTCGCTTGTCGGTTTTTCTAATTTACCTATTATTTATATTGCTTCTTTTTAATCTTCTTTGCAAGAGAACATTCTCATTTGCCGCAAATAAACGTGTTTTCTTTCTCATTTCTTTGCTCTCTTATTATTTGTAAGGTCGGGTCGTCAGACGTAACACATACAACACTTTTAAGCTAGAGCTTCGTAGCACATGTAATGCTATTTCTATCCGTCAATAGGCGTTGAAAAGCGGTCGGAATTACCCATTGTGAACGGATTATCGAACCTTCGTCATAGTTCAGACTATGACGACCAACAGGGGCCTAAAAATACCACTTTGGAGAATCATAAAAGGATAAAGACCACTTTGGAGAATCATAAAAGGATAACATTATGAATCGTAATATGGCGAAGACAGTGCGTGTTTTTCTTTTTTTCGCTGCACTACGTAGGTATAATCAAAGAGATTGGGATTGGATTTGGTTCGGATTGATTGGTATTTTAGTACAGACAAAAAAAATTACTGAAAAATGCTTCACCAATGGGATTTGATACGATTAACTTAACGGTTAAATGTCTATTATGTTATCCTTTTATGATTATGCCAAAGTGGCCTTTTTAGGCCCCCAGTGGTTGATATTATCTACTTAATTGTGTATGTATACTTTATCGTCTTTATCCTTTACTAGCTTCTGCCCGCGACTTCGTAAAATCTTGTTCCCCCGACCCACCTCGCTTCGCATCACCTGCCCGCACTGTCACTTCGTTCGCTTAGCGTCCTCTGACGTTTTTACTTTTTGCTCAGCTCTTATGGGATATAGCTTGATGTTAAATAGCCTATAGCCTTCCTCAAGAATTGGGCTATCAAATTCAAAAATAATTTTTCAAATCCGACTGGTAGTTGAAGAGATTAGCGCGCTCAAAGAAACTCTTCAGCTTTATTATTACTATAGATATAGATTACAATACCCTGTCGAGGCTTCAGACAGTTAACAGATGACTCGTTTTGTAAGTTTCTCTTAAATTGTATCGTCTACTTTTGTCATCATCTGCCTTGCCTTTTCCCAACTATGTTGGGGTCGGCTTCCAGTCTAGCCGGATGCAGCTGAATACCAGTATTTTACATGGAGCGACTGCCTATCTGACCTCCACAACCCAGTGACTGGATAATACGATACCCCTTGGTAAGACTGGTTGTCAGACTTTCGGGCTTCAGACTACCGGTAACGACTGTCAAAGATCCACGAATGACAGCCGGGACCAACGGCTTAACGTGCTTTCCGAGGCACGGAGGGGTCACGGTATGTAAAGATGGTCACCCATCCACAGACCAACCGCGGCAAGCTTAGCTTAACCTGATCGATCGACCTGTGAGGCTGTTATTATTTAGCCACGGGCCGTCTACTTTTGTATACAGTTTTAATTCTTTCCATTGATTTATCTCACGATCTGGAAACTAATAAATGCACTGCAGAGCTTTAATGAGCTTTTACTACCAGCACGGATGCGTGGTTCGCTCTCTACATATGTTATTAACATTGCATTATGCTGCCTCTGGTTTGCCTGCAGCGATTGAAAGAAATACGATAATAATGCTTTGATATCTTGATGTTACTTACATTAAAATAAAAATTTATTGCTTCCGTTTATAGCAAAAGTCCATAGGCATAATGCTGATTGCATAAATCAATTTGACATAGATTATTTTTCATCAACTCAGCCTATTATTTTTGTTAAGCGTTAATTAGTGCTATAAAATATCTACTTAATTTAGTTTAATAAATTATTACTAAATGATGGAAAAATAATTAGTCTAAAAACGGAATAACTAGGTAAGTATCCAATGTTTTGCAACTAAAATTCCTATAAATACATTTCAGACTTAGTTTATAATGAGGCTCAATGGTGGCCCAGGTTGCCCAGGAGGTAACATTCGCGACTTGCAAGTTTTAGATCGTAGTAGGTTCGAATTTCGAACACAGACAGGCGCTTTATTTTCTCTCTCTCTTTTCTTAAATTATTTCATCACCACTACTCTCAAAACGGTGAAGGAAAACATCGTGAGGAAATGTCCTAGAACCATCAATTCGAAGACATGGGATATCTACCATTACCAAGTACCAACCCGCGAGGATGACGGCCCACTCCCTCTCACAGAGAGGAGGCATGTGTCCCAGCAGTGGGATCTTTATAGGCTGATTATGCATTATGCAAGGAGGTGGTAATCAAAGCATGCTTGCACACCAAATGCCAAACTTCTAAAAAGTCACGGTCTACTTACCTGCCTATTTCAAGAGCTGTAATAGCCTGTATTTTAACACCAAAATACCTTGATATTACAACCAACAAACATATGAACTAATCCTTCAAATACCCCATTCTATTGTACACTTTATACCATACCATTGTGCTTCTCATAACCACGTTACTTAATCGTGATTGCACATAAGGAGGCATTGCGTCTGCGTCGCTAATTGGCCACTGTACCACCGTTACTCGACTCTTGCGTCCATTCGCGATGCACCCGGCGTGACCGACATCCAAAACGCCTAAATGTTTATTTTTATAGCCATTAACTTACTTAACTTTCTACTTGTTGCGACCTTTATCAGTTTTTAAATGTAAACAAATCGACGGGTTTTTTCTTCATGGAGTAATTAAATCTTTAAATAATCTTGGGTGTCAACCCTAAAGACAGATATTGATCAACGAACAAGAAAGGTAGTTGTAGCATTTCATAATAACATCATAACTTCACGCCTGTAGGGTTCGGCGGGGTTCGGGCGACCCTATTGCCATCAACCGGGCTCTCCAGACTCCAGGCTGTCACTGACAAAATCCCGATGGAAAAATCCAATACCCCAGGACCGCATGCTCAGCATGGCAGTAGCGCTTGCGATCCCTGGACCAACGAAGCAGTTCAATAGCAGCAGCATTTAAATAATATTAATAATTTTTATACTGAAATAAAGATGGCCTGAACAATTTTACAGTACATACTCGTATTTTATAAACAAAGGCAGTTTAAAACAAAAATAACCTTAAATTTATTTTTACTGCACCGCCATCTCCCATACAAGGTTGCATACAATAGCTTAGTATATGTTGTTACTCTCGTATTGTCAATTTTAGTGTGCCTCCCCTCGTCTTTGTTCCTCCTCAATGTTAAAGGCTAAGAAAGGGCATTATGGCCTGTAATATAGAAAGACAATGAAGGGCACTGCACGGCTGACCTCTCGACAAGCAAGATTATACTTATTTGCCTTTTATTTTATAGAAAACGACTCGCAAGCGAGGATGTTGGAGCAAGAAATATGCGAGTATCTAGACACGTTGTCGGTACCTTTTTGCGCGGAACAGCCGGATGTATTAATATTAGCCCTTTTTATGGTGGAATATCTGTGCAATTTAGATCTAGAAGCCTGTGTAAAAGCAGTCAAGTTTTGCAATTTACACGTTTTGCAATTGGAGTTTGGATTTCTTTTGCGTACGGGTTCGCCTTTGTGGGGGTCGGAAATTATCCCACGGGTACGTAGTACCGGGATAAAGTATCGTATGTCCTAACCCGATTAATTGCCAAATCAATTATTCATCGAAATACGTTAAACCGAAATAGACAGAATTACTTTCGCATTTATAATATGAGTATGACGGTGAAGAACTGCACCTATCTTCCTTAAAGGCTAGACTAGTCCTTGAACATAAGGCGAAAACGTCAGGGACTCAGGGTTGCCTGAGTAATTCAAATTTTCTTACGTTTTTTGTAATTTGCAGGTCAGTATCAGGTTGTATGTCGATCTAAATATGATTCGCGGCCGTAACAAATAGTCATTAATAACATTTTAATTATGAAAATCATGAATACATTTCTCAAGTTCATATTACCCTATTGAATGACTAATTCATGAAATCATGACATTTGAGGCCACTGTAGAATAGAATAGAAATACTCTTTATTATGTACACCAAATACATTGCTGATTCTAATGATTTTAATTCTGTAAAGCCACATTTGTTACGGTCGCGAATCGTATTTTAATCGACTGACAACCTGACAATGGCGCCGATTCTGTTGTTCACAAACTAAACTAAATTTAAGTTCATGCATCTTTTTCTTTCTATTTCATTATGAGAAGGACAGAAGATAAATATTAGTTTAGTCCTGTCAAATTAAGATACTCCATAGACAATTTAGACGAGATTAAAAAAATGCCTATTATACACATACGTCAATTTACGTCCGGCGCTGACTAATTTGACAGGACTAAACTAATATTTATCTTCTGTCCTTTTCTTAATGAAATAGAAAGAAAAAGATGCCTGAACTTAAATTTAGTTTAGTTTGTGACACAACAGAATCGGCGCCATTGACCTGCAAATTGCAAAAAACGTAAGTAGGTAAATTTTAACTACGCAGAGTACCTTAGCGCATTCCCCATAATGCCAATATTTCGTCGTTTGTTTGAAAATTAATCTAAAACTTTGAACACGAGTCTCACAGCTTTAAACCTCTCTATTTGCTCTTCAAAGAGTGTCAGCAGTAAATCAAGTTGTTTGTATGCAATATTGAACCGTTAAACTGTATCTGTAGTTCAGGAAAGCTTTCGTTCCACTTTGTTCGAATGTGGAGCGGGGGGCGCGGGGGCTGGCAATAATTCACGACACGACATGCGCGTGGGCAGTGATGGTCGCTACTTTGTGGTCTGTCAGCCATGAAGTAAGACACAGAGGGTCTGCAAACGTGACTGCTGACGACACTATGCAGATAAAAGTATGTGATACGCTGAGTTGTGTGGGGCAAAATTATTAGACGGGCTAATAAAGATGTTTGCCTAGGCACAAACTAAGACAACGTCAGATTTACCCAAAAAATAATCCGTTTTGCTTAGCATTTTAAGCATAACCAGCCTATAATGTTCGCACTGCTGGGACACAGGCCTCCCGGTGACAGAGAGTGCCCAGTGCGGGTTGGTAGATGACACATGTCTTCGAATTTTTGGTTCTAGGACATGCCGGTTTCCTCACGATGTTTTCCTTCACCGTTTGAGAGCAGTAGTAATGAAACAATTTACTCAAAGTAAAGCACCTGTCTGGGTTCGAACCTACGACCAGTAAGTCAACAGCAACTCGTAAGTCACAGCCGTTACAACTGAGCCACCACTGCTCTAGAAATTGCTTATTTGCCTAAACTATTATTACCTACTAATTTGGCAGAACTAAGAAGATCTCAATCTCGATTTCAACCTCTAAAACCTTTCATACCTTGAAAATGGCTTAAAAGTTTTTTTGCAAACTCGCTTGTCCTAACTAATATTATAAACGCGAAAGTTTGTTTGTTTGTTACCTTTTCACGCCTAAACCACTGAACCGATTATCTTGAAATTTTGCATATACGTTGTCACGTATACAGAAACGGACATAGGGTACCTTTCATATCGAAAAAAAGTGCTGTTCCCGAGGAAAACACCAACAACGTTATTATGATAATAGATGGCGCCATGTGTCTTTTGAACGGGATCGACACTTACGCGGGTGAAACCACGGGGCGGGCGCTGCTAGTTTAATATAAAGCTGAGCACATGTCTACTAGAGAGAGTCGTCTGTGTATGTGCCTATTTTGAACTTTTTAATAAAATTTCTCTCATTTTGTTCGAAGTGGTCCTACTGTTCCCAAATATATGGTGTTTGCACTTGCATCTATGTGCCCTAAAAACCAGTCACCGTTTTGTGTTTCGTAGAAATACGGAGCTTGAACTTGGCATTGAAGGCTCACGAACAATGTTATTCCAAAGCGCTTAATTTGTTGAAGTTAATCTGCATTCGCGATTTATTTGTCAATAATGTAAACAAATATGAGTTTATGGAAAAATAACTTTAAATCCTACACAATAAAGTTGAGTTTACGCTACTACTTCAAACATTTTTATAACTGTTTCAATAGTGTTAGTCACACTGAAATCAACATAATTACCATTAATATAAAGTTGATATTTGTTTAGCTTGAAAAAATATAAACTTATGTTTGAATTTTAGATGGACCCGCACCCTAATAGCGTAACACACTTTCAATCACAATCTGAATAATTTTGAAGGATATTGCTAATCCATTGCTTCATATGTTCGAAAAATGTGTCAGCTCAACAACGTAAATAACGCAATAAATGTTGTTGAACTATCAGAATGCAAGCCATTGCTATCTTAGTGTGTTACGCAAGGCTTGGCAGCCAAATCTCATTCTAACCGTTGTTTTTTCATTTTCTTCTGTTCTTTTTATAAACCAACCAATGTTTGTCACGCATTTCTGCCATATGCTTTTCAAAGTACTCATAAAGGTTGCATATAAGTAACAAATAGGCTATAATCAACACTTGAGTGCAAAAAAATTGGCCCACCCCATGCTCTCCATTTAAGAGACAATATCTCAAAATCGTAATGAATATAATTTATTGTTTTATATTGTGTGAAGGTAGGTAAGGTACCTACAGTTTATTTGAACATACACTATATAATATTTTGATTGACGCTATATTCTTGACAAGATCGACTCAATCTCCCTTTTGCTCGGAAAAACTGTGTGACTTTTATTGTTTTAACTGTTTATACACTGTTTTAAAGACGAGTTATGAGAAAAATAAGTTTTCTATAGAAATTTGGAATTCCTCATATCTCGTCTTTATATCAGAGTCCTTTCAAAATATATATTTGGGAACCTAGATATTCTGTAATCCAATCGGAATAAATACACACTACCTGAATATGTTTGATTTACAAATATTTTTGGTATTACGTTTGTATGAACTACGCATTAATTAGCAAGCGTAGTTCGCCGGCCCCTTAATATACAATACTAGGTTATTGTTAGTGAAACTGGTTGAATTATATTGTTTCAAATCGAAGAGCATAGGGTGGTTCGATTTTTTTGCACGCTAGTGTATACTTTGTCTATGGTAGGATTGGTAGGTAGGTACAGTCACGAGCATAAGTATGTATACACTTGGCTTTGTTCAAAGGCGATTTTCTCCTTTATTTTTGAATGAAATTTTATATTATTAGGAACATAGTATTTTCGAACCTATAGGTTTGTGTAAAGTGTCGTATTTCAACGTTACATTCGTTATTTCGTGAAAAAATCGCAATTTAAAGTGTGGCCATGAATGTACATTACAAAGGGCCCGTTACTATTGCAGCCTCTATCTTAACATCGGACCACACACAAGAGATCTAACAGTAACTCCTCAATAGGAACTGATTCCATGCAGGTATTAATTAAGCGGAGCCGGGGGGCGAGGAGTTGTGTTGTATATGCAAATCTCCAATTAGTACCTATCCACCAGAGCGACCATCCATCAATGTCGATCATTTGTTGCTTTTCTGTAGTAGGTTAGGGTTGTGGATTTAAGTTTTTTTGTCGTCTAGAGTACTCTATGGAATCTTTCTGGAGAAGTGTTTGAACTTTTTCAATCTGTAATTAAATAATGGCTTCAAGAACATTCTAATAACGACAAAACAACTTACAGGGAGCATTGCCTACTCAAAGCCAGTGGTAGCGTAAAATCGGTAGAATAACGCATAAGTAGTTCCCATTGCAAAGAGCTGTCTTTTCTTCAATAGCTCGAATACCGACCTTTTTAAACATGTTTACATTTTTACTGTGCATGATTCTATAATTCTAAAAATATATCTACATAAACAAGTGGTCCCGACAGACGTTATCCTGCCCGAATGCAGCGCCACCTACCGGGTCCAATTGTGAATCTAAACCATCTTTCAGCAGTCCATGAGAGTTTTCAGCCTATAATATCCATTTAATATTAAATTCGAATTAAGAGCTCTAAAATTGTAGAAATGTTGCAAAAATCTGAAACAAAAAAAAAAAATGCAACTTAACCGTTCAACCCTGTGAGATGCGCATACGCCTATCGTTTGCCACCACTTGTCAATCCCTCGTCCATGTGACGTCATTAAAGCGTTGATTTCCAACGTTTGCAACTCATTGTGCTGACTGCGGACGGGTTCCATACGTTTTTATTTTTTATTACTTTGTCTGCATCAATGTGAGTTTTGCAACTTTAATTGGCCGTGGTAAGATTAATACGACTTGTTTTTTTTTTGTTTTTGTAAGTAATGTTTACAATACAATGTAAGAATAATGCGCTTTTTTAAACGGTTTTTAGTGTTACTTTATTTGTTTGCTCATTTTTAGGGTTCCATACCCAAAGGGTAAAAACGGAACCCTATTACTAAGACTTCGCTGTCTGTCCGTCCGTCCGTCCGTCTGTCTGTCACCAGGCTGTATCTCAAGAACCGCGGTACCTAGACAGTTGAAATTTTCACAAATTATGTATTTCTGTTGCCGCTATAACAACAAATACTTACTAAAAAACAAAATAAAATCAATGTTTAAGGGGGCTCCCATACAACAAACATTTTTTTTTCGTACGGAACCCTTCGTGTGCGAGTCTGATTCGCACTTGGCCAGTTTTTATGATTGTTTACTCTAAAATTCTTTTGTTTGACTTAACGTAAACCCCATACCCAAAATCCCATAACAATAATCAATATTCCTTTCTTTCCCGAGAACGAAAGGAATTTTACTGCGTATAATGAGTAGGTACCTACTTAGGTTACAGTTATTAAATTTTACGTTACGCAGTAAATCATTTCGTCAACAAGCAAAAAGCAAGCAAGCAGGAAAAACTGTCTCATTATTTTAATTACAAAATCAAAAAACAGAAATCAAAATGGCGCAGCTAAAATGGGCACAGCAATTTTTTTTTCTTCGATTCGCATGTGATTCCGATAGCTCCAGTTGCAGCGCGCACTGGCCAGTGCCTTCCATAATCTACCATCAAAACTTCTTAATGAAACACCGTAGTCTTATCTCTTCGCCCCACAAAACTGCATTTAATCGGTTTCAGGGCAACTTACCGTCCAAGAAACGAAATGCAAAGTATTATATAGCTGGTGATATAAATATAGAGGCTGTATGTTATGTATGTAGGTTGTGTTTAAGATAGCCTCTTTCGAAGTAGGTCGACTGTCCGCTCGAACCTGTTGGCACACTTCCTGGTAGGGTTGCCACATTGTCAACATCCCAGACAAACTTCAAGTTTATAAACTTTATAGCTGTCGTATAAATAGTATAATAGAACTTTTATTGCTGCGTAAGTGATGAAAACTGATAAAGAAATAATTCTATAAACTAATAATAATAAACTATAATAAAGTTGAAGAGTTTGTTTGTTTGTTTGTTTGAACGCGCTAATCTCTGAAACTGCCAGTCGGATACGAAAAATTCTTTATGCATTTGATAGTTCATTTCTTAAGGAAGGTTATAGGCGACTTATCATCACGCTAGGACTCTCAGGAGCTGAACAAAAACTAAAAAGGTAAGAAAGGACGTTAAGCGAAAACGAAGGCGGGCAAGCGATGCGATGCGACGCGACGGGGTGGGTCGCGGGATCAATAAATTTCACACGGATGAAGTCTCGGGCAGAAGCTAGTTAATAAATACAAAGTACCGATGGAAAGATAGAAGTTTATGTCTTTCGAAGAAAGAATAAGCTTAATTTTATAACTATTTCCGGAATCATCATAAGCCCATCTTAGTCACTAGAAAGTAGGTAGGTATCCTAAATTCCCATAACGGTAAGTTTGTACCGAATTACCGGCTACGAACGGGCTTAAACTATCTTTTCGCGGTAGTATTAGTCTGCAAACTGCTAAATGTAGATGTCTTTTAAAAGTTATTGAAGGAAACTCCTCATCATTCTCCTGCCCTCATCCCAATTTATAAGGGGTTGTTCTAAAATGTCTTTGTCTTCCATAGTTCTCTATTAGTCGTCATCTCGGTAGTCACCCCATTTCTAACCATATCATCATTCACACAGTTCATCCATCGTTTCTTTGGTCTACTCTTATAGCCATGACTCGATGACCCTACGTGCAGTAAATCCGTACGTGGGTGAAGGTTGTGGCACTACAGCCGTCTATTTTCCACATATTAATGTTATCAACACCTTTCTAGCAATACTTGTTCTTTATACAATGAGCGATTCAAACGCGGACACTGACACTTAAGCAGCTAGTGCCGGACCAGTGTCCGCATTTAGTCTAGCAGCTAGACTGGATTGTAGCTGTTTGCCTAACCATATTTCTTATGTTTGGAAATTTTAACTTTTATTTTTTATGAATTGTATAATTATTACAAGAAAAGCATTATCGATTTCCAAAGTAAGTATCTGATTATCGGAGATAGGTAAGTTGCGTCGCTGATGAACCTGTCGGCGAAGAGTCCTGTCGGCAAAGTGTCCTGTCGGCGAAGAGTCCCGTCGAAGTAGTCTTGTCGGTGTTCAGTCTGTCGGCATAGTGTCTGTCGGCGTTGAGTCATACACTTAATCAAATCAAATCAATGTCCTGTCACCTGTGCACTTGATGAATATGACTGCGTCAGTGAGCGGAGTTCGCGCAACTGAATTTTGGGCCAAAAATATTTAAACTTTTTGCCGATACGCTCATCTGCCTAGCCTTTTCCACCATGTTGAGGTCGGCTTCCAGTCTAACCGGATGCAGCTGAGTACCAGTATTTTGCCATCGATACGCTAAGAAGAAATCAAATCAAATCATTTATATTCGGTTGTAAACATGGGTAATTATTAGGTACAGACGGCAGCACATCAAGCTACCCGAAACTGTCAAATTTTCCCAATATACTTTGAACCTTATGCTTTAGCGATAAAGTTTACAGTCTATTAAAGAAATTTGACAGATTGTAGTAGCTTGATGTGCTGGCTGGCGTCTGTACATAGATGTTTTCTATTAAGAAAAATGAATCTCTTTTTCATTGTCGCAGTTCCGCGACGAACTTTAGGTTGTGGTCATCATCAGCTACAGTGCGGCCGACGAGAGAATGCCTTCTTGACACCTGTCCGTTTCATAAGTACAAACGAATACGCGTTTTGCGAATTTGATGTTTATAAGTTACTACAATTGTCTCACTGACACCTGTCAGAAACGCTTTCACTCGACGGTCGTACTGTATGTAGTAAAGATAATGTAGTCCTATTGTCAACTTTCAGAGAAATCAGGCAATGTAAAAAAAGTGTCCAGTTTTATCTATAAAAAGCGATCGTCAATTGTCAATAAATTTAGGCCATGACAACTTAACCATCTGTCAAGGCAAAAAAATCATTCCACAAAAAAGGTGAAATGTAAACGGACAATATCTCTAATATCTATCTCTTTGGCTGCAAAACAATATTAATAATGGACCACGGTTGGTTTCACAAATTGAATGCGATATCTCCAAATGAAAAATCGTTCACGAAGAGACATTTCAACTTATGACCTTTGCTTCAAAAAGCTCTATTGTGGAGCAACACTTTCGCTTTCCTTTGTCATTTGAAAAATGGTTTAAAAAATGAAAACATCATGTTCGAATTGACGTTCGGAATATGAAGCGTGGACACGCTACATGAATGATGATGTTTTTTTTTTGCCAAAAAAAGAGGCATAATTTTGTTGCAAACTTTTTGCTTTCCGAAATCATATTTCTTTTGTTTTGATAGGAAAGCGGAATTATTTAATAAATGTATGGTAGGTAACTTTAATAATTATTAATCAAAAGTTGTTTTGGTGTGAATTTAAGTACTGCAGACAAATAAAGTATTCAATGTTTGTAGTTACATATTTGTAACAGTTTGATATATTAACACAGCAGCCAACACAGTCTCTTGGTTGTTCAAACTATTGATCAATCGACACCAAATCTATAAAGTTTACCGATATTGGGTAGACTTTATGTAAAGTAACTTGAATAGCCTGTATGCCATAAGCATCGCCTACAAGCACCATAATAACTTAAAGTTATGGGATCCTTGAAATGTTGTAATATTTTGAGAAATACACTTAGCCCACATAACAATTATAAGAACATATAACATATACCAATAAAAACCAATAAAAAATGTTATGTTTACACGAATATTCGTAGAAATCCTTAGCTATGGTCACATCTTCAATTTACTCAAGCCTAGTAAAATAAGAATGTATTTAGCGTCAAAATGAGGCCAGGTGTTTAGGCAGGAAATCATAATTCTTTATTGCGATGCGAACTATTTTATAAAAATTTAAATAAATACGAAAAATTTTATAAAAAGGCAAATATTTAACGCACCCTCTAAAACTTATTTAACGATGGACACTTTTTAAATTAATGAACCTCTAAAAACTTTTTGCGCTTGTAATGATGGAATGTTTTTTTTTTAAATAATTGAGCTTCTTTTTAAATTTTTGGCCATGTCTCGCAGTTGGTCACCGTAACTAAGCTAGGGTACTCTGATGGTTAGGCCAGGTTGGACCTGTAATCCACCACGCGAGCCCAGTGCGGGTTGGCGGATGTTACATGTCTTCGAATTTTTGTTTCTAGGACATGCCGGTTTCCTAACGATGTTTCCTTCACCGTTTCGGAACAGTGTGGTGAACTCTCAAACTCAAACTCAAATCATTTATTTCAATTAAACCTTGTACAGGCACTTTTGAATTGTCAAAATTAAATAGTCTGTCAGTTAGTCAGAAAGTTGAAGCTAGTTGCCCATTCCAAAGCGTAGATCTCTATGGAGAAGAACGGGCAAGAAACTCCATGGACACTCTTTTAAATCAAGATATTACAAAATCCTGGGTACATTATTCTTGTTGCTTCTATATGTGAGAACAATATAAAAAAGACAGAATTGAAGAAACAATTCAAGACATAAGATTAAAAATAAGCCTTGGCAGTTAAGAGATGACCAGTCTCAACCGACGGCGCCCGTTCACGAACATGACGCGTGGATCAGCACCATCCAGCTCAACCATTTTGTAGGGAACCGAATGATCCAATCCAACACACGCGCCACCATCGGTGAGACATTTAAGTGAGCATGACACGTTCTCAGCTGCCATGCTATTTCAAGTCAACATCAAAAAATCATAATAAACGGAAACATGGTTCTTACATTTACAAAATTAAAAAAAAAATGCTTCTAAATTATACAAAACTACAGTTTGCAATTTATTTAAGAGGTAAATAGAATTTTATTACCTACCAAACAGGAAGAGATATTTAATATTGAAGTATTCAACAATTAAAACTTGATTGAATAAATTTAAAAAGTTATGTTCGTAATGTCAGAAACACAAAAAAAGAAAAAGGGAAGCACCTCTTCCAAATATTGAAATTAACTACAAAGATAGTCTTACAATCTTCAGCAGCTCCAACAATACTTTCAAGTGCCAATCAATTAGTTGTGGTTGTGGAGCAGGACCAGCATTGAGCCAGGCATTTTTATCAGCGATGTAATCCCCTAACTTATAATATGCCTGACTGCATAGTGTGCGTTTTATACAAGACTTAAATTTTGTCTCATTCAGTTGAAGAATGTGGGGAGGTATTTTATTATAACATTTTAAACAGTACCCCATAAAAGATGAATCTACTTTAGCCAGTCTGAAACCTGGTTGAACTAATAGGTCCCTATTTCTAGTACTATAATTATGTCTTTCACTTTTGATAAAATAATTTGAAATAATTGAAATAATTTTGATTAAAACCTGCGACCTACAACTCGTAAGTTTGCGGCCGTTTCCACTGCGCCACCACTGCTCATATACCAGTGTCAATTTTGCATAAATTTCATGAAAGTACCTCCTAGAGTGTACCATTACCATCTCTAGCTGAGAAATTGAGGTGACCCATTCTCTACAGGTCAAGTTTGGAACTTAGAACCCACGCATGTACCGAAAATGTTAATGTAATGTCTACAAGATAGCCAGGTATCGACGTGCAATCAATCGAGCAGTGAAAGCAGTGGGCGAGTCCATTGTGCCAATGAAAGTGGTCGAGTTATCTCTACATTTGGGTTTACACCTGTTGTTGATCAGTGAGCGTGTGTTGCGGATAGCAAAAAATTAATTGGCATGGACACTGGTGATGTAAATTGTGTATGGGCTTCAGGGAGTTATGTTGAACTCGATGCAACAGCTCTCAGAAGAAGAAAAGCTTCAGCGGCAGCAAGCAAACATTGCTGAAAATGCTCTCCAGTAGAATTTTTTGTGAAGGAGCTCGTCCGGAAATGTATCCATTCCTATTTCCGGCGTCAAAATCAAAAGTAATAATTTATACAAATTTGTTACCATCGCGGGTAGAACCTAGCTGGTACAGGGGCGTGGGCAATGGCACTTGAAAAGAGGGGCCAATGATAAGCTGTGGGAGTAGTCGGCCTGTGGATGATGAGGCTGAGAATCAGCACTTTTCCAACGTCATTACATAAGACACTCCCCCAAAACGCCCGCCCTTCACCACTTCCTAGTGATTTCGCTGGGAAGACGAAGTGGCGCAACAAACTCCTCAGCAGCACAGCTGTCTGTTCAGTTAGGAAAACTAAAGTAAGTAAAGTTACTTTAGCTATGTTGTGGGCTGAAGCACCTTATTAGAGGCGAATGACACTTTTCATCTTTGTCCCTGGGACAGATCATTGATCATGAAAGATTTCATGCAACAGACTCCTACCATTTTATGTAACGAAGCTTTGGCAAGAAGAAAGTACGATTCTTGCAATAAGCAAAAAGGAACAAGTAATATTTACCTACATCGTGAATTTATGCACGTATACACTTTGCAATTCATCATCTGATTAATATGCAATTTGATCTCCACGAGCTCACTTTTCCTGCGTTCTTTTGTCGCATGTCTTGAGTTAATGTTGAAATTGAAACTGAAAAAAAAAGACTGACATGTGACCACGATGTCAAATCTTGCCCAATCATCGTGACTGCCTTGTTGGTTTAGTGGTCGCAAGCGCAACTGCTGAGCATGAGGTCCTGGGATTCCTGGGTCGGGCAAAGTTTATTGAGTTTTTCCATCTGGTATTTCTCAGTAGCAGCCCGTAGTCTGGATGTGTGCCTGGTTGAGGGCAATAGGGTCATCCTCAATTTCATAGGGCTTAAAACATAACTGGGGAAATGTGGTACACCTGTACACCTGAGATACACCTCTGACTAACTTTTCGGGGTTCACAGGCGTGATGTAATGTTATGTCATCGTGACATTTTGTCTGACTGAACCTAAAAATAGTAAAACGGAAGAATTTACCCATTAAACTCACAATAAATGTGCACCTTAACAGAACAAGAAAAAAAAGGTTAACAACCAATTCGCACACGGAAGTACTAAACAAGAAAAATCGATTTGTTTGAACAAATCAATACTAAGACGAATTTGTTACAGTTCCAACTGGAAAATCGAATGGCACGCAAAAATGATCGAGTGAGTTCGTGAAACAAAAGATAGTGCAGCACCTTGTGGTATCGATATTCTAGAATCGATATTATATCGATTTGTCTTGCGATCGATCGTCGGATTTGACGTGAAAGTCGCAGCCGCGGGCTGTGGCACACTGGGCCGATGAAGGTCAGTTGCATACCTCGCTACCAGCGAAAGTTTATGGTATAATTGTTGAGACGGTCAAGTGCAAGGAAAGTATGCAAGAGCTTTGAGCTTTATCGGTTTGTTCACGATCTGTAATGTATCTATGGCATTGAACAATTGAATGGGCACTTGCGGGTGGCGTTGCGTTTTTTTTTTTTACTTTTGTCGCGGTCTGTGGCTTTAGTCACTAAAGCCACAGAACTCGTAAGCCAGTGGATAAAAAACTGCTTAAACATAACTGGCATAATATAGTTAATGGACGACAAAGTATTTGGTAGGTGTACTCCTTCAATTACAGTACAGGAGACCACAGCATTTCACACAACACACACTACGCATACGCATAGTTGAACAAAAGATAAATAATAATTCGATCTAAGTAAATGTCGCAGATAGTGCTCAAAAGATCGCTAAACCTCACATACCTATCCTACGCGCACGAAAATCTATAAAGTTTAAAACCACCTCATTCTCAAACCCCAAAATCAGTAACATCAATATGATTTATCGAATTAATTGACACGTCAAACTACAAATTGGGAACTAAATATCAAACAAATCATTTTTCAAGATTAGCAAATTCCTATAATGTTCTTACAGTGGGTGTATAAGCAGGCCTAATAAGCCTACAGTCCCAAAGTGATAATTTTAGCTCAACAGACTAGGAATGCAAGATATTTGGCATCTTAATTGATTTGCTCCTACAGAGAACATTTTCGAAATGTCTTATTTAAAAAAAGATAACTGGAAATCACTGTTTCTAAGGAAAATTTAAAATCGGTCTAATTTGGCTGTAACACTATTTTTCGAAAATGTTCTCTACTTACTTTTTAGACCTTTGTATCCTGCATAAGCGTATGAAATTTCATTAAAATCGGTTCATTCATTTCGAAAAATAAGGGCTTGAAAGTTTGTATGAAATACCATACGGCGTCAATGCTCTCGATTTAGGGTTTCGGCAACTATCTGTGACGTGACACCTTACAAATTATAGTGCGGATTTTTTTTTAACAGACGTTTTCGTTGTAGATTTTGGCTTAGGTAAAAGTCCCTAGTTTTTCCGGATACTTTATATGTTACAGCTGCTCATGTGCTTCTAAACTGCCCAGTGGTTACCACATATAGGGTAAATTACTTCGGCAACCCAGGGATCCTCCGTGAGTTTATGAAAAACTCCAAGTCGTTACTGGTATTCCTTGAGGAGGTGGGGTAGACCGAATAATCGATTCTCGGAGTTGCAAACACTAGCCCGTATTACATATTACCTTACCTACCTATTATGTTACATACCGCTTACTTGTATTTCATCCATTACTTTTCCTCCACTCCATTTTAAAATCTGTAGTAATTAATATCAATCTGGAAAGTTTGCAATCACTTGCAGTAACAAGCTACAAGGCCAGAGCAATTCATTTCCATTAGACTAACTCTTACTAAGATAAGACTAAGTTTATCTGTATTTACTTCTCAGATCGGCTAACAAATTAATGGCGATAATTTCTTTCGCGGACAGAGCAATGAATATTGCTAAGACTGTGTTCTTTCTTACTGGGCGACAAAATTTTCTCACTATTTCAACTTTGACATCGCCAGGGGGGACTCTTTGTTTGTTTAAATAAAAAAAGAAAGAAAGAAAATACATTTATTTAGCACAGACTAAAAGACACACAATACACCAAATCGTTAGACAGTAATCGTACATACATCAGTTAAAAACAAAAAAAGATATTAAAAAAAAAAAAAAAATATATATATATAAATATAATAATAATAAGTGCAAATTCCGATTGTATTGTGATTCCTTGTTGACATAACCAAAGAACCTATGTTTGACATAACGTCCGCAAGCCCCAGCTGACGATAAATTAATGTCATTTTTGACAGCCAAACTGCGTCGGCATTTGTTTTTTTTTTTTATTAAATCTCTTCTCCGCATGCGCAGTGTAGCAACATAGATCGATGTTACAGGTCAGTAATAAGTTCCCAAGTGTACACACGGCTTTAGTAAACAAGTACAAGTGAAACGACGCATTCTCTCCGTAGATACAACTACAGTTTTTTGTGTGCTGAGCTTTCACGAGCGTCCCCTGAGATGTTTACAATGCATTCAAAGAAACGCGCCACTAGGGCTGGCTGCTTTGACATTTCTGCTTCGATTTATGTTAGGAAGAAGAGACGAAGAAAATTTTAATAAAATTGGACATCTGCTTCTTCTTAATTTTACTAAGTTTAGTCATCTTTGATGCTTTCCCCATGGGCTAGACATAATCTGGATGAATATACTTATGGTAGCAGCCCTGAAATGAATTTTTCATATTTTAACCGACTTCAAAAAGGAGTCCTCCTTTTTCTCCTCCTTGTTCTCTATTCGACTGTATGTTGTTTTTTTTTTGTGTTTGTTACGCGATATCTCCGGCAATTGTAAATCGATTTCAAACATTTTTTTATTCTATTGGGCAAAATACGCGCATTGACGTGGAGTTGCGGACACCAGCCCGTATTACCTAACCTATCCTAATCGGGCAAAACAAAATCCAGATAAGTTTTTAGGGGAAAACTGTAACCTTGGGAAAGCTTGGTAATTATTTATTTTTATAAATAAATATCTACGTAAGTAATAATTTTTTTTTAAATTAATTAACTGACAGACAACACACGGCCTAAACGTACAAGCATACAATTTCGTAAAAAGGTTCCTTTTGTTACGAAAGTGAGCAATAAGGAAAGATTTTTGAAAAGAAATCCCCATAAGCGATTTAATAGCTAAATAAAGTTTTTATGGAAGTTCGTACGCCGTAAAGTGGAAATCGCGAAAAAAAAATCGGCTATTCCCTACATTTTGACGAGTTATACGAACATAAATGTAGGGTACAGCTGATTTTTTTTTTCGCGATTTCAACTTTGGTCCTATAGTAAAAGTTGTTCATAATGATGAGCACAATGACCTCTTAAGAAGTTGTTAATGTTTTACCAATAGGTAACCCTGTTTAATATACCTACCTAATAAATAAGTAATGCATTGGCAAGCTATGTTGCCATACGATTAGATAAGAAATGGCCTGGTGTTATTTGTGTAGGCATGTCATTCAATCCTGCTCGCCAACCTTGGTGGATAAGTACTAAGTCTTCGTCTCTCGGTCAATGTTGTGGGCACAGAACAGAAGCCTTTCAGGCGCAATGAAAGGTGATACTTAGGTCGATTCCAATAACATTTCTGTCGAATATTTTTAAATACAAGATTTCAGACAAATATATTTTTGGGGTTCCTGCCTACTAAGGACTAACCAACATCTTTGATGATGGTGTAGTTGTAGTGTATCCAAACCAGGCCATATTATAGCTTTTACTATCTGAATAAGTCTGCATATTTTTATATCTCTATATTTTTATTGTAACTAACACAATACAAACTCCTATCTACAAATAGAACTGCCAATCAGTATGCATTGATGCATCACAGAGGGCGTTCCTAGGCAAGGTTCCAAAACTGAAGTGACAATTTTTTTTTTTAATTTGGGTATCAAATGAATTCAAGTGACAATAGTGACGTTCTTAGGTCTACTATTTATTGTGACAGTGACATCCCTAAGTCCGAATCAAGGTTGTCACCTCCATCAGCTTTAATTTGTCCATTCTTACTTCAATGAGCTGTCCGTAGACGATTCCCTTAATTGTATAATTCAATTTAATTAGTTTAATTGGAACCGTCCACCGTGATTTACACTTTACTGGTTTCTTTATTGTTGTTTATATAACTATGGGCTTTCTTTACGAGGTTTTGTGTGGCATCAAGTATCAAGTTGGATGTATCATGCGTGTTTCATATTTCAACAGTCAGCACTTTTAATTTGTTTGGTACATTGACACTATACGGCTCAAGGGAATCAAATTTTTTTTTTTTATTTGAATTATTTTTTTATTTTTTTTATTTATGTCTCCACTTACATCTATCCTTACAGGAAAACCTATTGCGATAGTGTACATTTATCTTATCTTATCATAACTTCTTAATATAATTTTATTAAATTTTGTAACTTATTATAAACAATGCATTCTTTGTGAACTCACTCAGAGAACAACAGAATAGGTCCGTGTCACTAGCTATGAGGTTGAGAGTGCGGAGTGCACGCGTCAGTGGCGCCTCACCTAAAAGATTGGTCCGAGCTCGCGGCTCCGCCAGCAGCCGTGGCTGTCGTCGTCGCCACACGTACCTGTCCGGCACACACAAACCTATGTGCCCTAATTATGTCCGCATTATGTTCCTTCCCTCTAAGTACTTTGAATATGTACGAGGTGAGTGCGAGATCCCTCCTGACCCTCAGTTCGTTATATCCAACCATACCCAAAATAAATAAAGTCGGGTACATAAGCGGATAAAATGGATATACACCATACAAGCGCAAGTACAAGTACCTCACAAACTTGTTTTGTACTCTCTCCAACATGAGCCTATATTTAGATTCGTGTGGAGCCCAAATGACTGCGTTACACTCTAATTGGCTTCTAACTAAAGCATTATATAAGGCGATAACCGCTTTTATGTTTTTAATACCACGCATCATACGTAGCATAAAACCCAAATTACGGTAAGCTTTTCTGCAGCAGCTTGTGACGTGATCACGAAACGTTAGCCCAGTGTTGAATTTAACTCCTAAGTCCCTAACTTCCGTAGCCCTAGCCATTGGCAACCCGTCTATATTGTAGGTAATAATAATAATAATATATAATAATATATTCCACAACTATCACACAACGCCGTCTAGTCTCAAGCTAAGCAGAGCTTGTGTTATGAGTACTAGACAACTGATAAACATACTTATATATTTCTAAATACATACATATATAGATAAATTACACCCAGACACAGAACAAATGATCATGCTCATCACACAAACATTTGTCCTGGGTGGGAATCGAACCCACGACCTCCGGCATAGCAGTCATAGTCACTGACCACTAGACCAACAGGCCAGTCAAAGGTATATAGAACAGGAGTGCGCGCACGAGAGAAAGTGATTGTTACGCACTTGGAGATGTTGAACTGTAAGTTGTTATCCTTGCTCCAGGTCACCACTCTGTCTATGTCTCTTTGAAGCCTGTCACAGTCCTCTAATTTACTTATCTCCAACGACAGCTTGAGGTCATCAGCAAACAGTAAACATTTGGCGTCTTTAACAACTTCTGGCAAATCATTAATCATAAGAATGAACTGCAAAGGCCCAAGATTACTGCCCTGACTCACCCCCGACCTGGTAAAATATGGCTCTGACCTGTGTCCCGCATATTCTACGTACTGTTGCCTACCGCTCAAGTAACTTGCAAAAAACTTTAGTAGATGTGGAGTGAAACCACCTTTTTGTATTCTTAAGGCTGATTTTTCCAAGGCCAAATTAATTATTTTGGCTTTTTCACAGTTTTTCAAACGACAAGGACGCCGATGAGCATAAAATTGTTTTTTGACGTTTTCTGTCAAACGTCAATTTTATTTCACGGATAAAAATAAAAAGAAAGGTTCTTTCACCAATCCTTTTATTTTACTAATAGGTATGGCAATATGGCGATCGTTGTAAGACCTATGTTTTTGAGTGGTCTTTATTATGGTGACCTAAACAAGTATCCGCCTTGAGAGTCACAGTCACAGTCGAACTTCTAAATGCACATTGTTTTTCTATATGTCAACATCGACGAAATGAACTAGGCTCGCTAATAAATATTGATGACAGACGGACAAAGGTCTCATTCTGTGACGCATAGACAAGGATTGTTGTTGAATTACTTTGTGAAGATATAAGCATAAACAAATAGATTGGCCCCGGTTGAGAATTTATTTCTTATATCATTACTGTCACATTGTGAATATTATGATAATTATAAAAGTACAGAGGGAGAAAATTGAGCCGTACCTATCTATGACTGAGTATCTTGGAGGCTCGGCTTACAAATACAACGAGATCAAGAAAACTAAGGTAGATATATCTAAATATCTACCATGGATTCATGCCTAGATCTTTAGCTCTATTATACTCGTAAAAGTGACCCTTCCTTACCGGTGTTGTTAAATAGAGAAGAACTCCATTGCATAGTACCCTGCAAACCTCAAATGAATTTATGTTATCAACAACTTAAGAACATAAACAAAACAATAAAATTACAGCACTTACATAAACAAACATGTTTATCTATTCATTATCTCTTCTCATTGTGCCGTTTACCTCAGATATATCTATTTAGACAAAGTCCCACGACCTTTCAGCTTCATACGTGTAAACGACTGTGTATAACTTGCACAGATGCAAAAAATAACAATGTGCATTGTCTTGAAGGTAAGGAGGTAGACTTGCTGGATTTGCCATCGTCAGAGTACGAGTGTACATGAACGTACTTAGAGCGAATAGCATTTAATGAACAGTTCAAGTTTGGAAAAATTATATTCGATTCAGCTTCATTCTTTCTCTCTACAATGAAGTAAGATTTTACGCAATCGTTTCGCGTCTGTCAAAGCCCTCTTTTTCGACTCTCATACGCTATTTTTTTATACTAATAATTATACCTACAGTTATCCAGCTTTTGAGCGTGCATAAGTCTATGAGTCACACTAAACTTCTGTTTGGGAAATTTAGAAGAAAATGCGATCAGAATTCATGCAAACAATTTTTATTACACATTAGCACTGGTATACTTTACCACAAGCGCGCTCAATTCTTTCAGCAAATCACATCCAGTACTCCCACATTCCCGTCAGTCGAAGAAGCGATCTTGAACGTGTGTCTTCCGCCTTCCGCACGACAACACATCTGAGGGTGTGACAAGAATCTAACATTTTACGAGAAAAACAAGAATTCTTGCAGTTATCGCGAACGATACATTAACATTATGCAATGTTTTGTAACGCTTAGCATACTCTTATTGTTTACAAAAGGGTTAAAAACCATGTAAACGAAGTATGTAAGGGTAATTCTTCAGGGACAAAATTTTCGATGTCTGTGGGTATATTTCTGTAACCAACTAAATAAACGGCATGTAATTTTTTTTTTTGTACAGTTTAGGTTTATCCCTTACTGGGACAAATGATTTTTTTTTAATAATTGCTGTCTATGTACAAAATAAAAATATTTGAAGGTCGTTCTTCTGATTCATATAGCGCGTCCGTTTGCCATTTTCCGGAACAAAATGATCGATGTCGCATTTTCCCTTTGATACATCAATATAAATTATAATTATATCGAAAGGAAATGAATTGTACTCTTACAAAAAAAATGTGTATTAGTTATAACTACGTTAGTCTGTTTATAAATAAGTAAAAAAGAAGTGTCCGGCGTATAATACTGATTAATGTGGCGTAAGCTGCGCTTGACCGTACTTGGTCGGGTAATAATAATGAGAGTCTGGCTTCCAGCGCGGGGGGAAGCCAGTCGTGCAACGGACGACCTAGAAGGTGGACGTGCGGCTGGTTGGCTTAGATCCGGTGTTACGAAGGAAAATACCTGATTCATCTGTGTTTGGTTCAGGTGGCATCCTGATTACAATGCCTACTTTATAAAATTTATTTTATTGTTTTAAAACTTCAATCTGTGTTTCGTGTGATGCTTTTGGGTTATAGATTCGTATAGAAAAATGAAAATAATGAAGTCTGTATGTACGATGAGTTATGCATGATTGTAGGCAAAATCCTGATTCATCTGTGCCTGATTCGTATGGTCAAAACCCCATATGAATAATAAAATAAATTAGTTTTTCCCCTCTCCAGCACGATAGGAGCGCTTTTGTTGCGTAATTCTCCTTGTCCAATTTTTGACCGTGTACAAGTCAGTAGTTTTAATCTTATTTATTATTATTTACTTAGCTATAACCTTTTGAATAATAAAAAAATGACAGGAGTATAACCTTGTTCTAAATATGATACTTTTGATATGTCTTAGTCCTATTTAAGAATTAATAATTATTGTTTAGAATTTACATTCATAACTAACGGTGTATTTATTACTTTTTATTTCTGTTTCTGATTAATATGTAACACATTCTGATTCATCTGGGCACAAAATTAATATCTTGAAAACTACTTTATAAAAACGAGTCCCTCATTCAAATATATGTTATTTGGTATACCTATTTTCATATGAACATGTGTTACAGAGCTGAAAGTGAAATTAAATTTTGGCCATATGGATCAGTCAAAGAATCAAATTTCGAAGAACTACCCGTAAACTGTATTTTACTTTGTGGAGAAGATCCCGCGTGTATATAATTTAAATGAGTTGTGATATGCATACAATGTAGCGCAAAAAACGGTATAGGCAGCTATACAAAGTGGTTTGCAATTAATATTATGTATGTAGAAGCAATTATTACTAATTAATAGAGATAAGAAAAATAAATATTGCAAGACATTCCAAATTATGCTGATTAATAAATACACCCTATTTATTAATCAGCAGATTCATTTTTACAATCTTGCGTGCAACAAATTTTATAATGAAGTTGTATGCAATTAATATTGCGGTATCAATTAGCGGAGATTACAATTATCTTGAATGTAAGGCTTGACTAGACAGTGTATGCTATGAATATAAATAAGATGAGTATGTTCGATGATATGCGAAGATTCCCTGTATATAGAATCACTTTGGTTGAAGACATTATCAAAATCAAAATATTTTATTTCACATAAACATGGGCACTTATGAAACGTCAGAAGCTAGGTGCACGGTTCCAATTGGTCGTTTCCTATGGAGAAGAACCGTCGAGAAACTCCACGGTTACTCTTTTTAAAAATAATTGACTTTTACAATGTTTTCAAATTACAGTAGGTATAGCGTAGGCCTGTTAAAAACGGAGAAGAAAAAGATCTTACACAATCGTGCATGACCTGTCCGATTGACCCTCTGTAATAATATAACATGTCTTTTAAACCTGACCTATGTAAACAAAAGAAGAGATATTATAAACAGTTATTTGTGTATCAAATTGGTGTATCTGGCTAGAATGATAATTTCGTTTTAAGCAGTCGCAAACCTCCAGTAGGATAACCTCCAAGGTTTTATTTTTTACCGCAACATTTTTCGACGGTGGAAATTTCAAATGTCGTAAGGGACAATTAAATCCATGTCCCTTACGATATTTGTTTCCAAAGTCGACTTGATTCCTCTATATCGAATACTTGCTAAAATCTTCGCCCCAATTTAATTCTCCCACCAACACCAACACCAAATCGTCACCTCAACATAAATTGGCGCTAATTTACTACAACATATGGCCACACGTTCCCTTCTAGACATGAACATAGGCTGTTCTTTATAGGCACTTGAACTAACGGCTTTGGGAACATTAAACTGTTCCGTTTACTGCGGAGATAGGATCGTTTATATCCTTAAGAGGACGACCGCATTTCCGTGATGCGTGCTTTAGAAATAGAGCGATTCCAGGTTAGATTTGTCTTTGTCTGGGAAAAGGATTGGTCTTCACGCTTGATAGTGTTCTTTTACGGCTTTGTGTAAAGTACGTAATGTTTATAATGTTTATCGATCGTTTCGATAAGTATTTATTCCAAATGTTTTATTGGAACAATATTGTTTTTCTTTAGTCGTCCTCTTCCTGTCCTTATTTGTCCGAATCTGTATACTTACTTCGTGATCCTTCGTGATTCGTCGTTCGTTTGGGGTCGACGTAGCGGGTTTTCTTTTTTGCATACATTATGTCAGTCATCATCTCAGTTTTCACCTCTTTCCAGCCAATCATCTTTCACACAACCCATCCATCGTTTATTTTGTCCTCCTGTTCTAATTCTTATAGCCATCCATATTCATTCGCAACTTTTTTTCTTCACGTTATAATGTTATGAAATTATTCATATTGTCTGGCAATCTCACAATAGAGACTTGATTGTCTTTTGTAGGTCGGGGCCCATGTCCATCTGCGGACATCATTCTTTAAGCTGATGTTAAACGATCGTGTGTCTATATTTAATTTTATTTATTTATTCACTTCGGACAACAATTTAGTCCATTTTGTTAGTAAAGTGTGTCTATGGGACGGCCATAGACTACTGTTTTGTTAGCTTGTATGTAGTTTCACCATATATTTCAAGCGTTGAAATTGTCGTCAATCATGATTTTAATACCTGATATGTGATGTTCTACAAAATGGACTCCATAAAACAATAGGCCGAATTAGATATTCTACATTTACTATCCGTTACAAATAATTGTGATGCTATCTGTAGTTCCCAGTTCCCATAGATATATTGTTTTCGTGAAAAAATCAATTTGTCCAATCCGCGATTGTTTCTTTTGTATTCAAATAATAACTACAGTTTGCCCAATTAATTATTTGCCTATGAAACAGTATTTCCTTATAGTAAAGCGTCTATGTTTTTGTTTAAATATCGGAAATCATATTTCCTGTCTAAAACAATTAACGCGCAAAAATAGATTTAATTATGTATTTTAAGTCAAGGTTATTTTCTCATTGATTTTTTCGAAGTTTTTTACCAAATTCTTGTAAATTGGACTCAACAAATTTCAATGAGGATTGCTCCGGTCATCTTCATTTCTTTTTCTATAAGATCTCCAAATTCATATAACTTCTTAACTTTATTCAAACTTCTTCATTCTTGCAAAGACAAATGTTCAAAATGGTTAAGTTTTAGAACTTATGAACTTACAAACGAAGGTTTTTCGATTTAAACAAAAACATTTTAGCAAAACTTCATGTATTACCTATTTAACCAACTTCAAATTACTGAAGCCACCACAATAACGGGACTCGCAGTAATATCAATAAAGTAGAAAGAGAGTGCAGTACTAGCAGCTGTTCCTGTGCCACACTTGTACTGCCGTTATATTGGTCTAACTTGCTAAACTGTTTAAGCTAAGTAAGACACTCAAGAAAACAAGATGAACATTTTGAACCATGGGAGATGCGATGTACTTACACGTAGCCACAAGATCATTTTGGCAACTTTTCACAGATATAGCAAATCAAACTCAAAACTTAAAGCATTTAAATTAAACGACTCACAGGCACTTTTGTATTGTCAAGTAGTCGATCAGCCAGAAAGTTGAAGCTAGTTGCCGATTCCAAAGTTTCCCATGGAGACGAACTGGCAAGTAACTCAACGGACAGTCTTTTAAACCAAATCTTTTTGGACAGATTCAGATCGCAAACCTGACGAAATGCCCGATGAATTTTTCTAAAGACTTTATAGTAATCCTGCCAAAAATATCTCAAGGCCATTTAAGAGTTTCCATTTATAAAGCCATAATTTGATGCAAGAATAAAAGCTGCACCATCTTAACAGTGTTTAGACGATGCGAGTCATTTGTTGCTTCATATTTATTGTATGCCTCAGGCAATAAACTTGCGTCACTATAAAGCTTTAAGCTACTACAATGTGTGTCTCAGAACACGTCCGCCGACATCGAGGCAGAACCAGGAGAAGATGGCGGGACGAATTTGACGCCTACAGACAAGATTGGGACTCATTAGCTCAAGACAGAGAGGAGTGGAAAGGAGCAGGCCCGTCTTCCTCCTTTTCACTTCTCTCTGTCTGCAGTGAAACAACATATAGGTTAAAAATAAACAAATAAGCTACCTAACAGCTTACCTCTTTAGAACTCACGTAGTAACTAGAACTTCAAACAACCACCCACATAACTCCACTCCTCAAGTCATCAATCTTCGATCCTCAGCTGTTATTTTCTAATTAAATGGTAGTTACACATTAAACTCTGCAGTAATTATGTTGTTATGACTCAACCGTAATTATGGGAAGCGAAGATAACGATAGAAATGAGTTAAAACAACTTTTCCCTATAATTAATGAGCTAAACGAGACATTGATGGATGATCCTCTACAAATATTGAAACACTAAATTATTAGGGTGATTATTTAGGGTGGCAAAAACCCATTTTTCGTATCTTAAGAGAAGCAAAAAACTTATTGACTTAGTCACGAATGGCAATTTGGTAACGCCGTATGCTTCTAAAGGAAATACAACTATGTATAAGTATTAAGTATATGGACCCAAGTAATTAATGAACCGTTAATTAAATTAGTTTCTAACAGTTTCGATTAATCGAGAATATGATTGGGTTTAGAAGTGTGAATGGCCTAAAGGCATGAACGTGATGAGAACAGTACTATTGAAATGAGACGCTGCTTAGCTGGCATGAGAAAAACATGTGTACAGTCACGAGCAAAAGTACGTATACACTTGGCTTTATTCAAAGGCGATTTTCTCCTTTATTTTTGAATGAAATTTTATATTAGTATGAACATAGTATTTTCGAACCCATAGGTATATGTAAAGTGTCGTATTTCAACGTTGTATTCGTTATTTCGTGAAAAAATCGCAAATTAAAGTTTCCAAGTGTTGACATATTGGTATGGTAGGTATTGATATCATAGACCATAAATTAAAAAAAAAATATTCGATGTTTTTGTCTTTTTATAGCAGTACGTGAATAGCTGTTTACAAAAGAGATGTAATTTAAAATGCCGTCAACAAATAGATCGTGCAAAAGGCAGCTTTGTATTTGGCACAAAACCGCAGACATCCTTAAAGCTCCTGAGAAGACATTCCAATAAACCTATTGTTGATTCGACAATTTCGCAGTATTCCATCTAATAGAACAAGACCGCATGATTGCACCCCAGAAATTGTTTGTCGTAAAACATTAATACCACACGAAGCCATGATGGTTTCCCATAAATAAGAGCTTTTGGTCCAATCAGTAGAACATCATGGGTCATGGGAACGGCCTGTGGGGCGCAATCTCCGTGATTGGGACCTACTTGAGAGAACCCTTCTTCACGGCATTATCTTGACGAGGTTAGATACGGTTTGTTGTCTGGTTGTCATTTTGACGACTGTCAGTTTTTTTAAAGATGGTATTAACTGCAAACAGGACTTTCTGATTCCATGGTTTCGTTTAAATTGGGTATTGTTGTTGTGTTAGCATTATTTTTTAGGTTATGATGTTGATGTCATTGGTTGCTCAATTTTTAGCACTGGCACTCAACAGGATCTTATAGCGTTCTAAATTCAAACCTCATTTAACATGGTGTGCCATGTTGAATGAGGTTTGAATTAATTAATTTTCGAAGCCTAATGCACAAACTTATGTATTTTTTCCATGACATACTTCCGTAATTTTAATTATGAAAACACTTAAACTACACATTCAAAGAAGTTCCAATTGGGTTATTTTTTTAATATCGAACGCAATTTGAAATAATAAAATCAATTGATTGGTGAAATCAGCTGATCGTTTAGTGATTGTTAAATCGTAGCGCGTGGAAATTGCTAGCGCTTTTAAAGATATAAAGTTAACGAGAATAACCCAGTTTTTTATGTTCTGTTTTTGGGCTGACATTTGTAAACGTAGTTTCATGCTACTGACATCGATATTATTCTCACGGACGTTTGTATGATTCCTATCATTGCTCGTTTGAATCTCGATGGGATCGCATGTCAAGTGTCAGCACTCGAGAAGAAGCTGACAATGTAATCATAAATTGTACTGTGTAAATGATTTTGTTTGATCGTCTTCGTTTTACTGAATTCTCTTGTGTAGAGGTTGTCATGACTTGTCCAATTATATTGGTTTAGACTTGCAATGTGCCGTTGAGCAGTATACTTCGAATCAATAGTCATTCATGGTAGCGAATATTGTGACTCTAACGAAAAATTTAATAATACGGTTAACAGTGTTGGCCAAAATTATACATGATTTAATACTAAAGGTAAAATCAACAAAGCATAAACAAAATGCTTTAGTTATACAAGCTATAATCACAGTAAACTATAAACAATTGAATGAGCTTATTACCGGTGATAAGCTATTGCTTGGCGCCAACGCGCAACGCCATGTCTCGGGCGTGGCGTGAAATTATAATGTACTTACTTGACCGTTCTAAAGAAATAAATCATGTTTTGAAAGTAGTGACATATCAAATAATGGTCTTTATTAATATTGGAACCAGAAGCGAAGGTTGTAAGAATTATTTACGAGGAAAGCGAGGTCAAAAGGGTGTGCTATTAAAGCGAAGGATATTAGTGAGTTCAGAGCTTTGAAAGAGAGTCCTAAGAATCGTTATAATAAGTTCTTCATTAATCAGACAACTATATCCAATTACAAAAATACTAAAAATTAAACGTTACTAAAAAAATTAACATTTTGAAGGACACTAAACGCCTATGGGCGTAATAACAATAAAACTTCTATTGTGTCTCGTTCAGTCGGCCGATCAACCTCCACATTTATTAAGCACACAGTGTAAGTGTGGTGGAACTCTCTGCCAGCATCTGTGTTCCCTCTTCCACATTTAACCCATCTGCCATTTTTTTTTTGCTGGTCATCAAATGACCCCTCCCGCTCTTGGTGGAGCGGAAGGGAGTGTCGGACTCTTACTGACTAAAACCCACCCGTGTTCCTTCCTTAGCCCTTTATGTTCGGGGCCAGCGGTAACCCTTTCGGACAATCCCGCTGACCCAACCCATCTGCCTTCAAAGTATGAGTGAACAAGCAGCTTCTGACCACGCTCGTTCCATCATAGACCTCATTCACCGCTTTCCATCAGGCGTGATCGAGGCTGTGGCTACTGTCTCGCAATCAGCGGGGTAATTGCGTAACACACTATCATTAATAATGGCTTTCATTTTGACAGTTGAACAACATTCATTGCGCTATTTACGTTGTTGAGCAGACTACTTTTTCGAACAAATGAAGCAATGGATTAGTAATATCCTTCAATTAGGGTGCTGCTTTGATGCATTCTTTTCCGCACGACGCTATGAGAATAGGTCTGCGTTTTATTAGAATCCATTGTATAAGGAGACAAATAAGGAAAGCCATTGAAAAGAGCGCGTGGCTGTGTTTGTTAAACCAGTTGATGCAATAAAAACTAATCAATCGAATTAACATATTAAAAGATTACGTGTTTATATTTTTGTGTGAATTATGATTGTTGGAGAAGTTGAATTTAATTTTTAATGGACGCATGTCGCATATCATAATTGGAAATAATGATCTAATTAAAATTTAAATCGCTTTAAATATATTCATGCTAGGCCATCTACTGATTGTGAGATCGATTTTTTAAACGAATATAAAATAACAATAAATTAGGAACGAATTTGTCTCATTAAAGAGATATTTATGTGTCTAGACTTTCATACTACTGTAAGCACATCATTTTATATTGTATAGCTTCTGCCCGCGACTTCGTCCGCGTGATATTTCGGCCCCCGACCCTATCGCGTCACATACCATTATTTTTTTTTGTTTAGCCTATACTGTCCCACTGCTGGGCAAAGGCCAAGTCCTTCCAGGAACTCTTTTTCCCGCGCCACCTCAAACCAGCCCTCGTGGTAGGCGTCCAGGTCATCTCGCCACCGCTTTCTGTGGAATTACCCATTGTGTGGAAACTTTTGCCCAGCGGTCATCTTGCATGTGGTGTGGGTGATACTATTTAGGTGTTAAATTTTGTTTTTATAAATTTTTTAGTTATTGGTATATTGGCGTGGCTAGCTGACATATGGCAAATAGTTTAATTTACTGTTCTGTGTCTCGTAATATTAACTACTTTGCTATCTACTATTGTATAAAGGCGAAAGCACAAGGAAGTTATGAAGGGCGGGCGTTTTGGGGGACTGTGTTATGTAATTTTGACGTTCGAAAAGTGTTGATTTTCAGCTCAATTTGAATAAATTACTTTTGATTTTGCCATCGCTCGCCCGTGCTACTACTTCGTTTTCCCTTTCTGAATTTCTTCCTTTTGCTAGGCTCCTAAGGGCCATAGCGTGATGTTTTACCCACCGCTAATGAGACACAATATATTTTCTATTGTAATGGGCCTTTATCGTGCCCCGCCGGGCCTATAAGATTCCTCATGAATTGGGGCTATCAAATGCAAAAAGATGTTTTCAAATCCGAGTGGTAGTTCCGGAGACTACTCCCAACATTTATAAACAAACTAACAAATTTTACGTCTTTATAATATTAGTTTATAGATTTTTTTTAGATGATGACAACACTAAAATAGAGAGAAATAGCGGTTTATTTACCGTATTTTTTTATAGGTATCCTCCAAAATGATTTGGACTATCTCCTTTACAATACTGATACGTTGATGCGCTTATTTTAAAAGCTATTGGATAAACTGTCTATCAATTTCCAAATTACTTCATGACAAGAAAAAATAATTCCACGGTTCTCGGCAATTTTTAATTCCGAAAAGATAAACTAAAAAAGTTTATAGCCGTTTATGAAAAAAAAAACGATAAATTTAATGACTTGTCTTTTTCATACAATGGCGTCATTCGAGCCGGCAAATTATATTTCACGGGTTTGCAGTTTTTGTGTCTAAAAATGAATTTTTTCAATGATAAAAAATTGTGTGACGAATTGACAGATGCTGTGAAATAGCTATTTCTGGATTGTTTTGCATTTAAATTTGCGTGCAACCACAGATTTAACTAGTGTCATAAAAGACTTAAGTCTTTTAGTCTTCATTTCGAGACTTAAGTAGATTTTCAAGACTTGGGACTAAATACTCTTTTTAATCCTAATACAAAGGTACATGTACTTATTTTTTTTCTACTTTACTCCAACGGAGTAATTGCGTAACATACTAACAGTAGCAATGGCTTTCACAGTTCAACAACATTCATTGAGTTATTTACTATGTTGTGCAGCCAATTTTTTCGGACATATGAAGTAATGGATTAGAAATTACCTTCAAAATGATTTTTAATCTGATTGATGACATGAGTGAATTGAGGAAATATTATGTGTGTTACGCAATTAGGGTGCGGATAAGGACTCAGATGACTGGGCCCCAAGTTTTTTTAAAAAGACTCAATCTCCAGTTATTCAAGACTAGTCTTCCTAAAATCCAAAAGGACTTGAGCTCTGAATATGTTTTATCAGACTCTAGTCTTCAAAAACAACTGAGTCTTCAAAGAGAACTCTGACCTAATTAATGTAAGACTTAGGACTCGAATTTCTTACAATACCTACTAGATACGACGGCAAATACTCAAAGCCAAAGCATTTATTTCAATTAATCCATTTACAGGCACTTTTGAATTGTCAAGGAAAGGCAATTTTCAGCAAATGATAGAGCAAACGAAATATTTAATTCTGCCGATAGAGCCTTTAAGATCTGTGATTTTTACTTTTTAGGTTCCAAGGGTGTCCAAGGCTAAGATTGTAGGAGAAAATATATCGATAAGAATATCCAATGACCACAATTAATCGTGAGCAAAATGATAAAAATAATTGATGATGGCATGCACAAATGCAATTTGTTTGTAAGATTACATCTTGTAAAAGGAGAGTGTGTAGCCAGGCTAGCAAAGCGATATCTCGATCCATTTGTTTATAAGCCATTATCTTAGAAATAAATGTGCCTATGCGCAATCAGACGATTTGGTTTACGTTTATTTTGATATCTTGTAACGGGTAATACATGGAAGGATTAGCAATAAAGTGTTGTTCCTATTAATTGGTTCAGAAGATCTTGAACATTTTGTATTTATACTATATACTTTATACTCCTTTAGTTGTTCTTAAAACAAATGTTTCAATCTATATAAATATACTATAAAACCGATTACCCGACTAAATGATTCATAATAAAAGACTTTGCTTCATCTATAAACTTGCGATTGGAAGTATTCCTGGAAAATATATAAAGACAATGTTTCAAAGCTCATAAATCCTTGAGTTTAGTATATAAGCTTTACAAAGCAGTGCTGTAGAAGGATAAACCCCAGTTTATAGTTCTACGGCCTAACAATTACAATTTACAAGTACTTACCATTTTGGACTTAAAAGCGAACAAAGCTTTGCACCGCCAACAAACTGCAAATTAGTACCTACATATGTACCGTCAGAGCTTACCTTATAAGCTGAAACCACAACACGATGTAAGAGTCAAGACTACGCAGATTCACACAAATCTGGTCTTAATTTTGCTTCGATTGTTAAACGATAAGATCGACATTCGCAGATCAATCGCGACAATGTAAGGGTGAACGAACAATACCTACATGGCAGTTGACAGGTTCCGTTCACATCGTGAGGTGGAGTCACGAATTTTTAGCACAAGCTCATGGCGCGTTGTGATCAGCTGTTGTGTGACACTTTGGCCAAAATTGGGCGATTGTTGGTGGCCCACTTACACGATGTATGGCCCGAGTGGCCCACTGACGTTATTTATTAGACAGCCAGCATGCGAGGCTGTTTATTGAGATTAATTTGGACACAGATCTGGTTTCTTTACAGAAAATGGTAGTAACTGCATTGAATTACTTTTCTTTTAATAGCGCAAGAGTCGTGCAGAGTTGGTCAATAGCAGAGTATAGGTACCTACTAAACATTTACATTCTGAGAATTCTAACTTTTACCAGTTCTGAAAACTGGAAAAAAATCAACGCTTACAAAGAAGAAGATTAAGAACATATTGATAAAATGACTACTGTAGTGAACGTATTACAATTAGATCTTGCAAAACATAAAAAGTAGTTTCCAACACGTAGGAAACGAAGGAAGTTAGGTGAATTGAGGAAATATGGTACTGTTATTACATAATGATACGATATTAATTTGATAAGACATCAAAGAGATTATAAAAAAGCTTATACTTCTGCAATTTAACTCGCCACATCTAATAGAAACCACAGTAACAATTTATGAAGAAGAGAATAGTATTCAGAAATCAGACTTTACAGCCATTAAAGAGGAATGATCCAATAACTATGATCACATAACAATAGGCTTGTCTAGTCGTATGAAAAACAACATCAACCTACATAGATCTTCCATTTCTGTCCTATTCATGACTGCGTGGGTATCTTACACCTATATTGCCTGGGAAAACCAAACGGGTGTAGATATGTATATACACATCCGGATCAATGTGCCTATATCCTTCTGAGATTTACGAGTTCAAAAATAGAACAATGGCTTCTGTGACAAAAGCATTCGTCATCAATATACATACGTTTTTTATAGTTTGTGATGAATCTTTTTATCATCCCTTATGGAAGGATGCGCTAGGTAGCCCGCGAAATTCAAATTTTCTTAAGCTTTTTGCAATTTGTAGGTCAGTAGGTTGTATGTTGAACAAAATATGATTCTCGAGCGTAACAAGTATGTATTTACAGAATTATAATCAATAAAATCATCAACACAACCCTCTAAGTTCATATAATCCTATTTTTTTTTTTTTTGCGGATGGGAAATCATCAAATGACCCCTCCCGCTCTGGGTGGAGCGGAAGGGAGTGTCAGACTCTTACTGACTAAAACCCACCCGTGTTCCTTCCTTAGCCCTTTATGTTCCGGGCCAGCGGTAACCCTTTCGGACAATCCCGCTGACCCGGCAGGCTTCGGCCCTATGGGGCCCCTCCTCGATGCTGACATCTCTTTGAGGCGCGCGTGGAACAATCAATAGGATCATATAATCCTATTGATTGATATTTCATTAAATGATGATAAGAAAACTTGAATTTTGCGAGCTTCCCTGGCGATTCCCTTTAAAGATTCTCCCAGGTTTTCATTTTCCATAACACGAATCTTTTACATTGAAGAAGACCAAAATATAGACACAATTCTATTTCTCATTGCTGTTTGTGTTAACGTTGTTTCAAATTTCCCTCAACGATAATTTATAATGGAACTTCGTGCAAAACACTAAAGCGAGCAACTTTGCTAAGAGAATCAGTCTTTGTAACGTCTTGTAAAATGGCATCAAAATACTTACAAAATAGTAGGACATTAGAGTCCCTTATTACCTGATCAGTTTATAGCGATAAGCCCACAGATCGTGGTATTTGAAATTACTGCTAGAGAATGTTCTCATTATTATCTTTGTACAATGGTTTCTTTTGTATATATTTTTAAAGGAATTACATAACGTGCATAAAGGTCATTATAAATCTTTGTTGAACTATCAACTTTTACCTTACCAAATTGTAGATTGGATGTCGATAAAGTTATGCCTTTGATTTTTTACATAATGGCACATTATAGAATGACGTCAGTTCTATCATTCGTAACACAGAAGGCCATCAACGGTTTTTAATCCACCAATAGCCGTTGAAATTCGATTAACAATTAACTATTGTCTTCAATAGTCAATCTATTGTGTATACTACACATCTTCAGCTCTGTCATCATCACTTAAAAAAGGTTAATTACTAAGCTTAAACATTTTTAGGAATCTTATTATAGTTTAGTTTCCACCTTGTTCACGGCAACAGTGATTATCTATTAGTGGTTGTCTGTACAATTTCAAAATTGACTAATGTTTGACAAAATTCTTCAGACTATCATTGAGTCTCCTTCTACCGACCTTCTTAATGGTCAGGACTGGACTTCTAGTATCTTCATATCGTCAGGACCAACATTTTCAACGTTCAAGCCAAGTTCTAGTACTTCAAGTAAGCCACATCGGCCTGCTCCTGGGATTCCTTGCGTGACGGTAATACGAGTACCTCTACCTACATAATATATTTGACGCACATACCTATAATTAAGGACACTTGCACACGTGCGGGCCTGCGGGGTTTCTCTCGCAAATTCGACTCTGGTTTAAGCCGGTTTTCGTGACAACTTTCTAGAGATTCCCACCACATTAAGTACCCTTAGAAGTGCTAATGTATATTATATTATTGGGCACTTATTATTATTTGTATGCTGTGTGTAACAGTTATTCCGTAGTTGCAGTTGACAAAGTTATTTGATTGCTGCTGTAAAAATCGTCTCGTCAGACTTGGTAAAATATCACCTCACAATATTTTTTATATATTTTATGTTATATATTCTTTATTTATTAGTCACAACACTCACAACGTCTTATTTAGGAACGCCGAACTCCAATAAATATTACCGCCTATATTAAAATTCTGCAAAAACTTCAAAATTCTTTACGACATACCTAAATCTTGTAATATTCATAAATCCATTTTCGTCCTCAAATGGACGTCTAATGAAATAAGTACAGCATCCCGCACCCGAATTGCGTAACACAATATCAATCTCAATCTGAATCATTTTGAAGGATATTGATAATCCATTTCTTCATATGCTCGAAAAATGTGTCTGCTCAACAACATAAATAACGCAATGAATGTTGTTGAACTGTCAAAATGAAACCCATTGCTACTGATAGTGTGTTACACAATCATCCCGCTGGACCCTTAACAAGTTTCCGAACCCAATCGATTCTGAATAATGAATTGCTATAGATAATGAGTTGTTATTTTTCTAAAACGGTGATTTTGAATCGACGCCGTGACGCCATATTGCTCGGAGATCGAAGATAGTCGCACGCGCAGCCGCGGCGGAGCTTTTGTTGTTCTCCGATGTTAAGAATCTTTGAGAGTACAATTTTGTAATTCTTTCGTGACATTTGTTCTTGGTCAAAAGATGCCGACTAATTTCTGTGTTAGCAAGCGGAGATCGTTTAATTTTTTTGTTAGTTGAGTTTTGCCAGATTTTATCCATAGTTTGGGTCTTAGGCAACATTCATTATTATTTTTGTCTTACTCAGTTTCTTGTTTATTACTTTCAGGGGGATATCTAAATTTATGGCTAATAGCCATTAAGCCGACCCCATTTCTTTCTCTCCATGACCGTTACAAACGCAACTTCGCACATTCAATTAGCTATAAACAAACAATTCGTTCACATCGATTGTTCGTTCGATTGAGCCACAAGTCTAAGTGCGAGCGCCATTATAATCTATCCATCAAGATGGCTATCAGATTCAGATGGCCGTTGAATTTGCCCGTACAATTTATATGGATACTCGAGGACATCGGCTATAAACTAGCGGTCGTCTTTGTACTTGGTTCCCACATCTACGATATAAGAATCGATTGAACTTTATTCTTACTTGTTTGTTTAATTTGTTAGTTAGTTGTTTAGGCTTTTATTTAGTTTGAGGTTATTTAAAGAAGCAGTATGCTCTTTTGTTTTCAGCTGTGGTATCGTATTAATTGTATGTTTGTTCTATAAACCAAAATCTTTTTAGTTTGTGGTCTTAACCCATAGTTGTATTTCAGAGCAAGCCAGTTTGTATTTTTGGACTATTGGATTACTATTGGAGGACTATTGGCTTCTCGCTAGCTTACATGATCTTTCAGTAGTTGATGTCACCTCAGGTTTTTTTTTATGGTTTGATTGCAACTTTAAATTAACTTCTAACTTCTTGGAAACTAACTTAGTCATCGGTGCATATTTTCTACCTAACGCTTAGACAGCACCATATTAACCAAATATAAGTTTAACCTTGAGTAATTTCTTTCCTGCTTTATCACATTCTGCTAAACTGTCAACGAGACTACTTTATAAAAACATTTTTATTGCATCTCTCACTTGCATTTTCCTCAACGGTTATGTTACACTTTAAATAACATAAACAAACCGCTGACATTATGTTTTTGCTTAAACAATAGTGGTAACCCACACGTAACGTAGACTCGTTAAACGTTATTGCAACTGTTAAAATGGCAACGGTTTTAACGGTGTGATGTGAGATATATAACTGCATTGTTTTTGGCCAAATGATAATAGATCTTAATATACTTTTCCTGAGTAGAATCAGGTTTCTTAATGTCTTATTTCCGGTGTGAAGCTTTGAAGCTTATTGCTTGATGAATGTGTTAAATAGGATGTTGATTGAAACTGGTTTCTATAGAATCGGTGACCCTTTTCTACTATGGTGATGGGGTGACATTATATTTGGGCGTTCCATCGATTTCAATGTTTAAATGTAAAACTTTTTCTGAGCAAGGAGGAATGTTGTAAATTTTGGATGGCAGATAAGAGCTTTTGTAATGGGAAGTATTGTTTCTTCACGTCACGCGTCGGCCGAAACGTCCGAAAACCAATTTATTGCCCATCAAAATCCCGTTGGTAAATCTATTGGCAATTTACACATAGTCTATAATTTTGGGAATCAATTTTGTTGTGTGCAACCAGTACCGCAGGGAACCGAACGAAATCGTCTAGAAAATCCATTTGAATAGTGTAGAAAACTGGACAAAGACCGCATTTTTGACACAGATTATTTTTAATTTTGTATTTTTCCAGCAAATTGAGTATGAAGAACTAACGTAATGGATTATTCATAACCTAAGTGTTCGTGTTTTACACCGCATTAGCTTTAGACTCAGGCGATAATACCGGTTCTATCAACTTCCATGACAAAATAATCTGAATGATCACTGTCGACGAACTCCGATGGCAGCCTGTCATCGGTAAAAACATTTCGACTGGCCCATGACTGGCCACGCTAAACACGATAGTAACGGGTCCGATACCTCCAACTTTTTGCCACGAGACTCGCCAATGATACACAAGTTTTATACTCTAAAGACTTTTACGAATTTCAATTTAATCGACATGTAATTAAAACTATTATTGCAACAATTCCAATCACAAAAGCTATAGAATACAATAAATGTAGGTCAGTATTTTGTTATGTAAATAACCGAACATTAACCATGCTGCGTTAAAATATCACCGAATAACTTCATCGTATACAGAATTTGGGGTTTATAGGGTAATAGAGAAACTTTGAGCAGAAACGATGGGGTCGCGTTGATCGGTGACCTCCGAACTCGAATGGTTCATTGAGTATAGCAGCTGAGCGGTATCGTCATCCATTCAGCCGCCGCTATCGCCCGTCGCTCAGTGCCGATCCTAAACACGGAACGCGTCACACGCGCCAGCAACGTAGGCTGCGTAACAGTGTGCCTTTGCCTTTTATTTTTTTACGCGCGCTTGGCGGGAAGTTTGACAGATAGATTTTTTTTTATTGAACTCATAAAAAGTGGCAGCCATATTGTACGAATTATTTTATATAGTGAAATGAGTGTTTGATTGTGAAGCTATAATTTTGCACAACAAAACAAAGTGTTTCAAGATGATGACGTCTGTGTACCATGAGGTGAGTGCACGACATTTCCCACTTGGCATTTAGTTGTTTTTGTTGAGTAATTGTCTTCGCAAACTGGACTCCACCGTTGTTAACCTTTTATTTTTTTTTCTTATTATTTAGATAATTAAACGTGAGCCCAAATTGCAAGGCATTTTATAAGAATTTGTAAAAGCGAGAATTTTTCTGTTTTTCTTTAGTGTTTAAAACACGCAAGTTCAAGTTCATGGCCGAGCATAATTTAAATAGGCAAAAGTCGTTACAATTTAGGCCTAATTAAATATTCTTATTGGAAGTTCGTCGTAATAAAGAACCGCTTAAGATTACTCAATAAATATTTTTGAACACATGTGGTACCTACTATTCAAATGTGTTTTTGAGTGACAAATTATGTCGTCTCGTATGCGTTGTCACAGTGTGGATGTGACAGAGTAAATATTGGTTTAGACACTGCACCCCCACGACAGGCGACGACTTCAAAATTATTTAGCATACGAGTATGCAGGTATACAATATGTGTGTGCGTAAATAATTTATCGAATTCATTAGAATTCTGATAGGATGTACAGTCAACAAAAGAGATAAGAATGCAGGATCGTCGGATATAGTTGAAGTTTAGTAAGAAACCGATGGATGTTGTCGACTGAAATTTAATTTGATAAATGAGCTGTTTGTTTTCATCCATCGGTTTCTTACTAAACTTCAACTATATCCGACGATCCTGCATACTTATCTCTTTTGTTGACTCTACCTACCTAAGTATGAAAAGTTTACATAGTCCAGCCTGTGATGTGCCGAATTCGTCGATTTTTAAGCCTAGATAACCGATCAAATAAATTCTATCGGAGACAGATAAACAACCAAAAAAAATGATCACACCGAAATTCCCACGACAATCTGACCCTCATTCTTATCTAAAAGGGCAACGTTACACTTTCATTCGATGACACTCGCAGAACACTAGACACGTCTCCGACCTTTTTGTAACACAATTTTAACCAGAACGTTTATCATCACGTCATATCGTATTCATAAGGTTGTGTTACACGGCCATTAAAGCATCCTACACGAAAGCAGTTCCTGGTGCATACGAGCATATCTTACGACTTCCAAAAGCATGGAGGATCTAATTGAGAAACCGAAAGGAGTTTGTTTATCCAATTTAAACGTAACACAGGCCTGCAGCTGTGAGACGTGTTACTGTTTTTGGTACGAGTTTTTTTTCCATGTTAAACATAACATAACGCCCTTATTCTACAAGGCGAAGGCAGAGACTTATAAGTAGTTCACTTCCCCCACATTTGACCAGTTTGTTTTCCCCACTTAGGCCCGTAATCCACTAAAGCGGAGAGGAGAGGAGATGTCTCATTTTTGAATTTTTGCATAGAATTTCGTGCGAGCAAGCGGGCAAGCGGCACGAAATTCTATAGAAAAATGAGACATCTCTCCTCTCCGCTTTGGTGGATTACGGGCCTCATGCATGGAATAAATTACACAATGAAGAAAGAAGAATCAGTTACACCATGTACAATGTACATAATAGGGTGAGCCTGTTGCCTCAGACTAAGCACAAATCCACTAACCCACGGTGGGCCCGCGTGGTGGATTATGGCTGACTCCCTCTCACAGAGAGGAGGCCTGTGTCCCAGCAGTGGGAACATTATAGGCTAATTATGCTTATGCTAAGCACAAATCCAGACTTCGGACAGCTACTGAGTAGGTAAGTCCTGACGGAAGTCCATGACACTTTGTCCAACCAAACCTGGGACTCAATCTTTTTCTTAGTGTCGCTGGCTTGACTGTATTTTAGATCTCATGGGCCCAAACCTTTCCCACTTCCACTGCAACGCCGGTGGCAGCGCGGAGGTCACTTTGACTGCATGTGTTGTGTGTCCACAATTAACCCGTCTGCCTTCAAAGCAAGAGTGAACATGCATCTTCTGGACACTTTCCTCTTTTCATCGAGATCGGATTTTTATCCCGATATTCACACGGGATCGAAACTTATGCGAGTGAAACCGCGGGGCGCAGCTAGTATTTATATACTTAAAAAAAAAATTTGGGACACTGAGGTTCAATACTCAGCGTCAACAGTGGCACATACGAGCACTAGACTACTTGTACTATTTATTCTGTGACTAGATCAACGAAACAGTAAATCTTTCCATGTTCTAAAATAATTACCATGTCTACACTTTATTATGAATGTGTACACAGTTCATTATCGATGCTGATCTGTTTGCTTAGCAACGGAAAGCAAGCAACGCAACGTGCTATCGCCCAGCGTGTTTGATGTTTACTTTATGCAGTTTGTTTACAATCGCTCGAAACTCTTTGAAATTTCCATCTATGGTCTGTTGGAGTCTTTTTTTGAAGCTGTTAACTTATCTCTGGCAGCTGCCAAGCCAATTAGTGTGTGGTTGGTTTTTGTTCTTTTTTGCCGTGTATTTCATAATTACACTTTTTAATAGAGGTTGCCTAGAACCAAAAATTCGAAGACATGTGACATCTACCAACCCGCACTGGGCCCGCGTGGTGGATTACGGTCCACTCCCTCTCACAGAGAGGATGCCTGTGTCCCAGCAGTGGGAATATTGTAGGCTGATTATTTGGTTATGATTTCTTATAGATCCAGGCATGGCTTTCAGGCTCTTTTGAGGTTCGAATCTCAGAAAATGCTTAAAAGCAGTGAATCTTTTGCCTACATAGAATTCGTAACTACATTTGTTTAAAGGCTGACTTTTCAATCATCTGATAATTTTGAAATTTTGACAGTTGTTTCATACAAAAACTGTCAAACGTCAATTTTATTCCTCGAATAAAGGTTATCTGGCGATGGAAAAATCAGCCCTTAGAGTAGAAACTTCCAGTTTCTTCACGTTTTCTCCCAAATTGTTATTTTGTTCTTTTTAGGGTTCCGTACCCAAAGGGTAAAAACGGAACCCTATTACTAAGACTTCGCTGTCCGTCCGTCTGTCTGTCACCAGGCTGTATCTCATGAACCGTGATAGCTAGACAGTTGAAATTTTCACAGATGATGTATTTCGGTTGCCGCTATAACAACAAATACTAAAAACAAAATAAAATAAATATTTAAGGGGGCTCCCATACAAAAAACGTGTTTTTTTCGGCGTTTTTGCCTTGTGGTACGGAACCCTTCGTGTGCGAGTCCGACTCGCACTTGGCCAGTTTTTCTCTTTGTTTGTTTTTTTTTATGCGTCATGTTGCCTTTTTTCTTTTATTTCTTTCAGTTCCTGCTCCCAAAATTAGTGGGAAGTTATTGCTACGTTGCTAATTTATTTATCAAATAATGTCTTCAGTAAAGTCAGACTTTATTTTTAAATAATTTTTATTTTTTTGCTCACACTAACGATGTAAAATGATTTTATGGTTTGTTTTTGTTATCTTATCAGTAGTCTTTCGACCGTTTCTAATAAAATATTAGCTTTGCTTATCGGCTATGTTTTGCGTCATTGAAATTAACGGATAAGCTTTGAAAATATTATTACTTATTTTCCATGAACGTGTGTTCCTTCCACAGAAATGTATTATATCTATGGTTCCTACATTACGGTTATTGTAGTATAATACTAGCTGCGCCCAGCGGTTTCATCCGCGTGAGAATATCGGGATAAAAAGGGTGTCAGCTACCTCCATACAACATTTTATCAAAATTGGTCCAGCCGTTTGAGCGTGAAGAAGTAACAAACATATAAACACATACACACTCACAAACTTTCGCCTATAGAATACTAATGAGATGTTTCCGTGAAAATGTAAGTTCAAATAATCTATCTCGCTATTATCTAGAATTACCAGTAGGATTTAAAAATATATTTTTGCTATTGATAGACCAATTCTTGAGGAAGGTTTTAGGTCCATTTTAAGAAATTTTATGGGGACAAAGTCGTGGGCAGATGCAATAGGTCTACTATAATTGTGCAAACTTTATTTAAACTATTTATATTGGGTAATGAACCTTTAATTATAGTTATAAATAGGTTATAATTTATTTTTTATTGTGTTTGTAACCCTAGCGATTATTTTCACTGTAGGTATGTGAACAACAGCGGCGGGTTCACGGATGAGTGCTAACGCGTGCCCGTGTTCCCGAGAGGAGGACACCGTGGAGTGTGGGTTAGAGTCCCACATAACTGCACTATCTTCGCGTGGTAGGTAGTGCAGAACGCATGAGCATTTCTCCACGAAAAAAAAAAAAAGAGCTGTATGTGAACAGCGTTGTGGGCTGCAATATTGTCTATATGTTTTGTGTATTTCTTGTTTCTAAGTTTTATATGTATAGTAGCTGTTTGTTGTTCCTCTTGAATAAAGAATAAATAAAATATTTGGAGATATATAATCAACGAACTTAACCGCCGAATAACTGTATTTAGATAACTTTCACCGAATGACCGCTTTCAAAACAGTGATAATGTGTGCGATACCCGTCATTACATAGTTCATGGGTACTTTGTCGCTTTCACTCCTATCATCATTGTTTTAACCATTATTTTCGTATCAGAAGCCTCGACAGCACAAAGATCCACCATCTTTAAGTTTCTCTTTAGTGATGATATCGATATTATGTAAAATAACATAAATCATTATGACGCCTTTTTAGGGTCCCGTACCCAAAGGGTAAAAACGGAACCCTATTACTAAGACTTCGCTGTCTGTCACCAGGCTGTAACTCAAGAACCGCGATAGCTAGACAGTTGAAATTTTCACAGATGATGTATTTCTGTTGCCGCTATAACAACAAATACTAAAAACAGAATAAAATAAATATTTAAGTTGGGCTCTCATATACAACAAACGTGTTTTTTTCGGCGTTTTTGCCTTGTGGTACGGAACACTTCGTGTGCGAGTCCGACTCGCACTTGGCCAGTTTTTTTTAAATGTCGTGATGATGTGTATTTCCAGAAGGGTTAGGCAGAGACCTACCTATAGTAGGTACACCCACATTTCGCCAGTTATGTTAAACCCTTCGGAACGTGGATCCACGCGAGATACAATGGCTTTTAAATTGTTTCTGTAATTACGGTATTCAACTGGTTAAGTCCCACGTAACTGGGGGCAAGGCTGTTGCCTTCAACCGGACGCAAATCCAGATTCAGGGCTCGTACTGAGAAATTCGAAAAAAAAATCAGCTGTTCCCTACATTTATGTTCGTACTCGTCAAAATGTAGGGAACAGCTGATTTTTTTTTCGCGATTTCGGTTTTGGTCCCATAGTAAAAGTTGTTCATAATGATGAGTACAATGATCTCTTAATAGTAATGTGATAACCTAATCGCCACATTGTATACCTATTTAGAAGTCATGTTTTAGAAACCATTTTGGTTTTATGATGTAATTAGGTAATGACGCCGATTCTGTTATTCACAAACTAAACTAAATTTAAGTTCAGGCATCTTTTTCTTCCTATTTCATTAAGAAAAGGACAGAAGATAAATATTAGTTTAGTCCTGTCAAATTAGTCAGCGCCTGACGTAAATTGACGTATTTTTAATAGCCAATTTTTTAATCTCGTCTAAATTGTCTATGGATTATTTTAATTTGACAGGACTAAACTAATATTTATCTTTTGTCCTTTTCTTAATGACATAGAAAGAAAAAGATGCATGAACTTAAATTTAGTTTAGTTTGTGAACAACAGAATCGGCGCCAATGACTAATGAGTGTCAGAAATGTAATAAAATTAAACGTATTGATGATTACAATTGAGTTTACTTTTTAAACGAAATGGATTTAATGACGCAATATTTTACGATGGACTGCACTCTAAACGTTTTCTACCTTTTATGAAACACATATATTAACCTCAAATGGAAGTAATTACCTACTTTGTTTTATTTATAAAGTCCATTACCGGGTTTTTGTTCTCAAATAGTCGACAGTTATTTACATAAATTAACATAATTATATCAATGTTATTATACGGTTTAATGTGCATCCAGTACTAAATATTTCTTAATTTGGATTCAGGAACTTAGGAATAAAATGTGCATATCATTAGATATGCAATCGTATTTCATAATAACGTTCTTCATGAATTATGTTATTTGTTTTATTACTGTTACGCACATTATACGTTTATATAATAAAAATACATATGTTAATACTGTTATAATTTTTAAAAAGATTTTATTAATTAGCTCTGCATGATACTTAAGCTATTAAAATATAGGGAAATTCTACATTAATTGCACACCGGTATATGCAATTAGGTAGGCGTAACGATTATATTATATGTAATATTATTATTTATTATGTGTAATCCTAATCAATCATGAATAACTAACAATTAACCAACCGTTAACCAACCTTAGTTTCAGCCAGCCAGATCGAGCTTATGATGAGTTAATCTACGGTTAATTTGATGTCAAATATCACGTTAATTGTGCTGTTTGTTAATATTTTTTTATAAGCCAACATTATCACTAAACATAAATTAACACAATAGAAATAATATGATAACAGCTTCTTTATTTTTCTCTACCATAAATCCATTTTTTGTTTCTCAAAAGCTGTGTAGTTTACCTTCAAAGTTTTATTGAAGCTTTCAAATCGCCATTTAACTTTTTTTGTCTTTAAAGTACGTCTTCTATTCACTGTTTATTTACATTGTAATCCGTAAATAACCGTCGTTTAGCATTCCCCGCATGTCCACATTAACATGTCGTCATGTCAGAGGACTATGGTGTTGGTGGCCGTTGAAATGACGTCACTGTATCGGTGAGTCATTGCGACCAGCCATGTCTGCCTCCCATTCACAAACTCCTTACTAAAGATTATTTATAGCAGATTTGGTTCAATCGCTATTAGTGATTAGTTTTCGTATACTTTTTGGGATGATAGGTTTATTGATATCTTAATTTTCCGTTAAATTATAGTCACCAATTCTGTAGACCATTCTTTTTGGTTTTAAAAATCGAACTCGTCAATTTTTCAGTTTGTCTAATAAGACAAAAACAAAACGGATTACAAAATGGCGTCATATTCTTGTTTTAAATTTTAAATATGCAGCTTAGATACCTCATGGTTATTATTTATTTATTTTTTTTATATTTTTTTTTTTTTTTATATATATATATTTTTTTTGGTTTGTTGATATGCGTGTTCAGACTTTCATTAGCTATAAATGTAGATATCTTTATGATGATACCTATTACAAATCTAGTTTTTTGTACAGCTACACAATTACACATAATTACCTACTTTCAGCGTTATTAATTTTTGAAGTCAAGGTTGATACTGAATAGGAGTTTTTGAATGGGAGGCCCATTCACAAACTCCTTACTAAAGATTATTTATAGCAGATTTGGTTCAATCGCTATTAGTGATTAGTTTTCGTATACTTTTTGGGATGATAGGTTTATTGATATCTTAATTTTCCGTTAAATTATAGTCACCAATTCTGTAGACCATTCTTTTTGGTTTTAAAAATCGACTCGTCAATTTTTCAGTTTGGTATTAGACAAAAACAAAACGGATTACAAAATGGCGTCATGTTCTTGATTTAAATTTTAAATATGCAGCTTAGATACTTCATGGTAATTATTTTGTACTGTATGCGTGTTCAGACTTTCATGAGCTATAAATGTAGATATCTGTATGATGATACCTATTACAAATCTAGTTTTTTGTACAACTACACAATTACACATAATTACCTACTTTCAGCGTTATTAATTTTTGAAGTCAAGGTTGATACTGAATAGCGCTTCAGAAATTACGACGAGAACAGACGATGTGTTTTATTTGCTAGATAATTTGATATAATACCATTATAACAGCCTCTTATTGTCACACTACAGGGCAAAACCCTCTTTGAGAAGAGGCCTCGGGCCTCAGGATCAATGTTACTGCCTTTTCTGTATGAGTACGGAGAAGGCACAAGCATTGCTCCAGACAGGTTGGCGATTTCAGACTTATATTAGATACCTACCTATAATAAGTCCACGTTTCCTCACGATATTTTTCCAAGTCAGTAATGTCCAAGATAAACTCAGAAAGTAAATATGAACTGTAAAAGTCACATTGACACTTTCCTGGACTTGAACCCCCACACAACCTCGTGCATTAGAGGCGAGCCTTAACCACTAGGCCATCACAACATAATTATATTCGTCTTTTTGTATGACAATAGTGACCCAGATAGATAGCATGAAAGCTTCGTTAAAATTAACACGAGTCAAAAGACCAGTAAAGAGGAAACCATTAGTTTCGTTATGAAGTTTTAACTACACGAGAATGCCTTTCAACAACATTTAAATGTTTTATAATGTTTGGGTTAGAAACCTCAATTTGGGAAGCGCATCGCAGCCGGTTTTGTAACATTGATTATAACGTATAAAGCCGGGGTCAGTGGGATTTAGTTACAAATGAAAATTGGGCCCAATGGCCAATGGCAATGAGTCATCCAATGTGTGTTCTATTTAATAATGGAAATTAAACTTTCCCCTTGTTGGCGTTAATTAAGTTGGATAGGGGCGGTGGTATGAGTCACTTTTATATTTCTGCCTGTAATTGTCCCTTTGTAGGGCAAGGACCCTGGTCGGTGCGAAGAAAGAATGGATCATCATGTTTGCCCACTGAGTAGGTCTGTTTTGCATTTCATAATATTTACATAATCTATGATAACATTTAAAATAATAATAATATGTACATTTATATGAAAAAATAAGCAAAATAATCATAGGGCATCAAAAAATTCGTCCGCAACGCTGTCAACAGGAACAGTGCCCAAAAGGCTGGCAGCATTGCCACTATAGATATCCGTGATTGCCACGTTGTATGGCGAAGCTAATTCTTTCGAATCACCAATCTTCTGTTAATAAAAGAGCGAGTCAACAAATCTATGAGCCAGCATCACGTAACTTTTATGATAGATACCTAAGAACGAAAACATTCTTTAGCACTATAAAACCTATGAACCAACATTTTAAATGTCTAATCTTCTATCTCTAATCTTTAATCTTGATCATCTAGTGAGGCAACAAGGAAGAATCCTTAAAATGAAATAAAACACCAACAGGGACATAAAAAAATAATTTGCACCACATTCTATAATTAAGTTTATTATATTATGGTGATCGACCTACGTCTCACCGCACGTCTCAAAAGATAGATTGACAGCAAAATTACTATAAAATACGACCTAATAATAAAATCAGAGATATCTAGGAAAGACAGAATAAAGTTATGTCCCACATCCATATTAATATTATAAATTCGAAAGTAGCTGTCAGTCTGTCTGTATGTTACCTTTTCACGCCTAAACCACTGAACGGATTTAGATAAAATTTGGCAGAGAGATAGATTGCATCCCGGGAAAGGACATAGGATAGTTTTTATCGTCATACCTTGAGGGCGAAGCCGCGGGCCGAAGCTAGTAAATTATATTCAAATAAAAATAACCGGAATAAACCATTATCACGTTGTTATGCTAAAAACGCAACATTCCATGAAGACGCAACTGAAAAATTTGCATACGTACTCCTTTATTTTGGTTGCCATGCATTCATTAGTGATTCACCTCCCAGGCGCGCTCGCAGTTTCGCACTTATTTCCGCTGGCCGTGACTCCGTACCGTAATAATGTCACAGAACAAAAGCAAAACTGTCTCCCCATTCATACATGTGAGACTCTCAACTACTCCCAAGTACCTATTCTTCAATTCATAACATTGTCTTGATTTTTTGCCCCTTTGTATGTCCTTTCGTCACGCCATTCGCGTCTACGAGGTCGAGAGGCCCCTGAATCGCACCATCTCTATCTTTATAATACTTATAGTTATTATTCTTATTTTGTTCAATCAAAATGGAAATGTATGACTGAGCAGCTTTTTGCAATTTCGGTATTGACTTCCGCATTATTTTTCTTGAAGCAATTATTTTGATGCCTTACAAAACAAGTGCTCGATGATTACTGCGATTATCCTATGAAAAAATGGAGGACAAAAAGTGTCTGTAGATCGAAATAATTCCAGCAGATCACTCTGTGAGTCATTGAAAGCCAGATAATAATAGTATTGTTGCAGACAAAGTTATGGATCTGATTCGGTAAACATATCACATATCTCATCTCTATTGAACCGAAATCAGAAGTCTTGGCATTCAATCGAACCTTAACTAGATAGGTACCTGACGCAATGCCAATTGAAAACATTGTTGCAAAGCTTCTCTACGCCCCTGACTTTTTAATTATAGATATTGTGTAACGTAAGTTTACCTTTCTGGGAACAAACGGTGTCGTCTGCGTGAAGATCGACCGTGGGAGTGCGTCCCTCTTGACGGTTGACTGATGTTACCGATTACAAACAAATTAATGAATGGTTCACCGTGAAGCAATCGGCTTTTAAAAAACCAACCTGCAAACAATGGAACATCATTTGCCTAATTGAGAGGAAGTTCGGGTGGGAACTGAGCGAGAAAGGCCACCAGTGTTAGTTTTGTACAGAAGGGCTTACGAAAGTTCGGAAGTTTAATCGTCGACGTGACAAATTGAGATAAAAGACGTATCGCCGTTTATTTATTTTTCTTTATGAATGATCAATGAGCATCTTCGCACCTACTTCGCCCACAAACTAATCTCGATCACCTTATTTGATAGGCGAGAAATTTTATAGGCAGCCGAGACCGATTGACCTCGCCTCCGCTGATTAAAAAACAAAATTCTGGGCTCATCGTTCTTCCGGACGACCGACGCCCACAAATCACAGTTGGGTGATACCGATAATACTTGTTGCGCGGTTCTGATCTTAGAAATTCCAGATGATTAGCATAAACGGAGCCGGTCGAGGCGAGGCGATTGAGATAGCCAACGGCTTGTTCTGCCACGGTCCGTCGCCGTCGCCGCGTATCCATTCAAATAAGATCGGTTACACCTTAATTTATTCATGAATTATCTGATATCTCTAAATATCAATATAAATTAAACAATAGCTTATTACAGATGCTGAGAATTTATGTGGTAAACTGTTACGTTCGTCGGTCATTTGATACGGCGTCCATAATCGATTCCGTGGCTTTGGCTTTGCACTTGACCTTGTACGCCATTGACTGGTTACATCACTCGTGTTGGTGATGGTAGAATGTCAACTTTGCATAGAATCACTTTACAGCCTCGGCTTACCAATGGAAGATACAGCTTTATCTCATGGACTACAGTTAATTGATAACCTTCTGTATCCATTAGGCTGCATCACTGATAGAACTAGATCAGGCGATATATTATTTGCAATCTATGTAACAATAGCTACCCGCAGACTTTCCAATTGACCTTTATTGCAGTTATATACAAAGGTGTGTGGAAATAGTCCAAGGTTAGCCACCGGTAACGGATTTGAAATCCGGTGGTCACGACTCACTCGAGGCTTAAATCTTTGATAATTGCTGTCCTGCAACCCTACAAAAGGCTTGTGATAAAACTGATATTGATTATTAATATCCGTGTAGTGTTAGCCTCGTTAAACCGAGGCTTATTGATGTAGTTTACTGCAACATAAAGTGGCGTTGAAACATTGGTTCTGACTTTGAACTCAGCGGTGTGACCAAATATTTCGTCTAAAATATCAGAACCTTTTGTTGAATTTATTCGATTAACAGTAGATTTAAAGGTGAATAGTAGAAAGAAATCTGTTGACAAACAAGAAGAGGAAAAACGTTTAGCAGGTTTAAATCTTGGAAATAAATATTTCAACACAAAATTAGTTCAGCTCATGTCATTTCTTACAATTTCTTCACAATTCACGTGGTGGCCTGGTTGAAATTTTCCGAATATTTCGTTTTCTGAGCGATTGAGTGGTCCACGGTCACGAACGCCGCGTCCGTATGATCGGCCGTTCACCGTAACTAATTTCGATTTTATGGAATTGCATAGTGTGAGTCAATCTCTCGTCTCTTCTTGTTGCAAATATTTTACGTACAGTACTTTGTCAACTCTCCCATAACATTGGAAATGATGTTTCGTCATGGTATTTACACGATGCTCAATTTGAACCGGCGTCACAGTTTGTGTATTTATCGTGTAGCCTTTACCTACACATTTCCATGTACAGACTCCAATTTGTTTCATCGTAGTGTTTATAATTTCTCTCCTTTTAAGCGTAGATGCACTGTCTCTTTACGGATACGCCTGTGATGAGATATCAACATACAAGTGTATAATATGCAAATATCTGAAAGCTGTTCGTTTGACCCACAAACGGGTCGGGTCTGTAGCTTGGCGGGCTGAAAGCGCACGCGCCGACCCAATCGTACACGATAGTGAATACGAGATAGGCACCGTATACAATGTTTTATTAATCAACCCCATTGTGTGGACTTTGCTTTGTAAAGCCTTTTGCAGCAGCACACTTGACTATTCATGAAAAAAAAAGATAGTCGAGTTATTCTTGTGACGTTTCTCAGAAGCTATATAGTATATATGGTTATATGACTCGTTCGCTTCATTGATGCATTAATGTAATTATTGTTCGCGGTTATAGTTCCTGCTCTTTTTGCCTTCCCATTTCTTTCTGTGCAGGAAGTTCTAATAACAGTCGTGTAGATAACTGTACTCGAGTAACTGTATCCGTTTAAACACTGGTGTTGTTTAAAAGGACATTGTGAATTTCAAGGAAAATGAATTCTATTGTCAAAGTAAATATTTAAATCTTAATCTTAATCGAATACCAGACAATAATGGAAATAGCCGTGTATTATCAGCGTCTGAGCCAATCTCATGAGACCAGAATGCTACAGTGCTGAATGCTGATAAAAGGTTTTTCGTTGACAAGGACTTTTCAGGAAACCATTTTTTTACTTTCAATACTTGTCAGTGCTCTCAACCTTCCTTTTGATTGCTCATTGATGAATAAGTGAATTGATTTAGTAATTTGGCAATTCAATAAATTTTTCAATAGCCAAATTATTAACGTCATTTAAAATTATTTCTTCCAACACTTTCACCATTGCAATAACTACACATAATTACGCTGTAAAGCGTACACTATAGAATAAAAAGTCTAAATCAGAATAAGGCTGTGTAATATCTAGCGCGGTGCATCTAGGACCACCGGGTAAGAACATTTGCATATCGGTTCTCGCTTCATCGCAAACCTGTTGCACACTGCGTACTAGTATCTATGTTAATTAACCGTTACCACGTCCTTTTTTCCTAGACTAGCTTTTTGTTTAGCGACTCTAATGTCTTGACTGGATTTGGACTTTGTCTCGTGAATGTGTGTTTTAGTTTCTGTATTGTTTTCTTGTTCTTAAATATTGTAATTTTTAGTGTAAATTGCTGGGTTTGGAGAAGTTTAAACATTATTAACAATCGTAGGACCTCTTACTTTTAAATCAGTGCCCTTCTTCTTGTCAACTCTTCGTATATGAACGTGGATCCACGCGAGACACAATGGCTTTTTAATTGTTTCTGTAACTACGCCGATCAACCGGTTAACCTTCTGATTCCGGTTATGGATCCTTTAACTAGGTCTATACGACATTACCTTACCTTTACTGGGAATTCCATTACATGTAGTAGCTACAGTAACTATAGCTATTCCTGCAAAAAAGTTATTATTTCAAAGCATGGTATGATTTCAGTGGTTATTTCTCGTCTACAACATTATTTTCTCCCGACCTGATTTGCTTGAGAACGTGTACAGTTGGTACATAAATCACTATCCATGTTTCTCTTTCCTATTATCTCGAAGATACACCGTAAGCTTAACCACATGTAACTATAACATTATTACCTATCTTCATGTTCAAGATAATATCTCTCGTCATTATTCTGGTCTCGTTCTTCTGTATCGGTCAATGCATCGTCGAAGAATGGCTATTGAGTTTTGATTTCTTAGTTCTGATTCAGATTAACATTGGATAGAAGTTAATAAAGCACTACTGTAATAATTGGTGATTGCTCACACACATTCCGTTTTAATGACGTCTTAGTGAATTCCATTCTGAATATATCCTCAACTTGATTGTGTTGGTTGATATCACTTATAGTTTCCTCTTCCGTTACATGTGGTCATTCAAAAGCATATTAATTATGGTTATTTTCTTAATTGCATTCATTAAAGTGCTCGCTTCAATTATCTTTGAAAAATACGGTGACAACTTCATATCATCTAGGCTCAAACATTTATCAACATTCAGCGCGACAAATGTCCGTAATTTACTTTGTGTAAGACATTATACATTAGCAACAATAATCTAGACGTTTGCGATACGTTAGCATTTCAAAACTGTTGCAGGGTTGTCTTGAGCGACGTTACTTATCCTTTTGTCCCATTAAATGAGTATAAAGCTTTACGATTACTATATAATGGTATTACATTTATAAATAGATTTATATCTGTTTTAAATGTTGTGTTGAGAGGAATACTGGTTGTCTGGCAGCCCTGTAAGAACGAATGTCGGGTAACATGTGTAACGTGGTGGATTATTCACGCCTGTCTGGTAGGCAGGCTGTTGATGGCCGTACTAAGATTGCATCGCCTACGCCTCCTGGATTAAGAAACTATCTGCTGACAAGTCTATTTGTTTGACTGGCGCTGCGTTGTTCGTGTGATTAACTAGAAATGAACTGGGCTATTATTATAAAACTGACATAGCAGTAAGTTCCTTCGTATCTGGATTGCATAGTGCATTGTCAATTATTTTAGCTCGGTCTCTGACTATTTGCTTTTATGATCACTGCAGATTTAAATTGAAGTACATTGTTTGTCTACTCTCTAGTCACATTCTTTACATTGATTAGAAATGTTGTTTGAGCGTGATCGGTTTTGCTCTCATTTTCATATTACAAAATGCTCTATCAATAGCTAGAAAGTATGTACATTTATTGCGTGGGATTAATATTTGAAACACAGTTTGGTCACGACTTAAAAGTTTAAATGTATACGATCATGTTTTAGGTTTCGTTTTCTACGTTGGCATTCTAAGTTAGTCCATTAACAAAAATGTTTATAACATGGGTTCGTATGTCACTCTCACTTTCTCTCGCGTAGGCTGTGTGGCTGTCATTAAAATTCTGTCTGCCGTTTCATGATTATAATGCAGTAAAGCTTGATTGGTGGTGGTTGAACCCGGGCTTGCTGCAAGTCGTGTTGACAATTCAATCCTTCTTGTATGGTATTGCAAATGAAATGCGTCTGTTGGCTCGGAATTTATTGGTGCCAGTACGAATTTGAAATAACCGATTAACATTTTCGAACCATTTTTTGTATGCGCGTAACGAGTTTGGATCTTAATTGAAATTTTGAGCATCCACGCGATGCTCCACTTTTTGTTGGTTTGTTGGCTTTCCGAATGCTGTACATTTTTAATTTGGAAGATTTGATATTGTGCGATAACTCTTAAGTGTAACTGTTATGAATCATTCATTTCAAGCATCGTTTTGCTTCGTTAAATCGAGTGTTTTCATCGTTTCTAATAAATTAGCTTTATTGTTTGTAATTAATTATTGTTTTGATTAGGTATATTAATTTAAATCAATTAACGATCCATTGTTAACGACTGTTGTATTTCACGATTCTCAAGAGATGACAACCCACGCAATTATAGTTTAAAGTACCTAGGTATTACGTTGATATTCTTTTGAATGTACTCATCGTTCTGTTGTTTTTAAAACAAACGGTATGTGCGTCATCATTCTTTAACAGCAATTCTTGTTTTAAACGAAATGCAATTAACTTCGTAATCTGTTAAATTGAAGATGCAACAGCAAAAGTTACAAGCGGGTAACGAAATTGAATGACAAAATAATGTTCAATGTTATTGTCAAGAAATCTGTAAAAGTGAATGAGCCTTGGATATACGGTTTCATGGATATAAATATGTTGTTTTTACAAAGATGTCATTGGTGTTGCATCACATAACAATTGGGGTTTTGGGTGGCAGCGATTTTTAAATAAGATATTAAGGTATTTTGAGGACTAAATTCATGTAATTTAATGAAAAGGGAAAACATCATCAACCCACTCGGAGTTTGTTTTAAGAAATTGCATCCTACTCTCGGTATTGTTAGGTCTGTAGGTATTATCTCATATTGTTGAACGGTAGGCCGCTCGTCAGTGGTATTAACAAAATCATTAGGTAATGTATAACCTGACCTCTTATTCTAATAAAAGAGTGTCCGTGGAGATTCTTGCTCGTTCTTCTCCATAAGTACCTAGTACGGTTTGGAATGGGCAACTAGCTTCATCTTCCTAAAATCCTAACTGACCGACCCCTTTACAATTCAAAAGTGCCTGAAATGGTTTATTTCAAATAAATGCTTTGAATAAAACTATTCTCCGTACTACGCTAGGTCAGCTCAAGCTCAAAGTTTTAACACCAACGGACGTCCAGTCGATTATGCTTTTTATCATCATTGAAAGAGTTTTGATGGTGTAAGAACTGTTTAAAGACTAATTTTAATCTGACTGCAAATACCGAATCCTCTTATAACTTGAATTCATCTCCAATTTACTTTCCCATATCTCGTGGGAGTCAACACGATGCCTTGACTGAAGATACGATAACGATCAGCTAACCGCCTACAATTTCTAAACAATAAGTGATCGATGATGCTCCGTTGTGCAAAACGATGCGCTTGCGTTACCATCATTAGCTTCGAATCGAGCTATTGTTGAATCAGTTTATGTTTGTCTAATAGGAGCTTATTTACTGTTTGGGCTTTAATGTCAGTTTGTGCAATAATGGTGCTTCCTTAAGCTTCTTAGATTTCAATCATTGATCTGATCTCACTTTTATAGAAAATTTCAAATCGGCTTTACATTTGTAGGTATCTATCCACTTACTTATAACCTGTCAGTCTCCAAAGCAAGAGTTAACAGGCATCCTCTAGGCGCGCTCGTTCCATCGTAGACCTAATCCATAGCTTTCCATCTAGCGAGATTGTCTCAGATTGAGATCATCTAAGGAATATAAAAAACTATCAATGAAAAACTACCTATGTATTTGTTTACATTCCTGCTTAAATTCCTTTTTTTCTCCTTGCTTGTGGCTCTAATTTATATTTAGTAAATACTACAGATCTTACATCTATCTAATTCCATACGTTGTTTTCAAGACATAGTTCAGTGCAATATTTTATCTGTATTTAGAATCAGTTTCACAATGTGATTAGATCTTCTAGTGCCAATATTATACTTATTATCTCTCTGAGGTGCTTATTGCACAAAAATGATTATCACCTAAACGCTAGTTGATCGCTAAGCGGTAATCACAAGCCATTATCAGTACTATGCAGTTTGTAAAATCAATTTTAACCGACAGTTATTCTATTATAGTGATTGGCACGGTTCACCCTTGTTTGGTATAACAACGTTTCGTCGAATGTTACTAGTTCGAACAACGTTTAAGAAAATAATCAGTTTGTATAATATCGATTAACATAATTTTCATTTCATCGAATATTTATTTGCGATAACAACATTTGCGCTATTGATCAAAAGGTATAATGTTCATTTGATGTAATGTTCAGGTGGTATAACATGTATTTTATCGAATATTCAATTGGTGTAATGTAATACGTCGACATAAGATGCACGAGCGAGCGAAGGGCACCCCGAGGTTCGGTTTGGTTAGGTTACTTTAAACCCTTTACACAGAAATAGGAGCCCCGCGAAGCGGGGCTACGTCGACATAGGATGCATAAGCGAGCGAAGGGCACCCCGAGGTTCGGTTTGGTTAGGTTACTTTAAACCCTTTACACAGAAATAGGAGCCCCGCGAAGCGGGGCTACGTCGACATAGGATGCAAGAGCGAGCGAAGGGCACCCCGAGGTTCGGTTTGGTTAGGTTACTTAAAACCCTTTACACAAAAATAGGAGCCCCGCGAAGCGGGCCTACGTCGACATAGGATGCATGAGCGAGCGAAGGGCACCCCAAGGTTCGGTTTGGTTAGGTTACTTTAAACCCTTTAAACAGAAATAGGAGCCCCGCGAAGCGGGGCTACGTCGACATAGGATGCAAGAGCGAGCGAAGGGCGCCCCGAGTTTCGGTTTGGTTAGGTTACTTTAACCTCTTTACACAGAAATAGGAGCCCCGCGAAGAGGGGCTACGTCGACATAGGATGCAAGAGCAAGGGAAGGGCACCCCGAGGTTCAGTTATATTACTTGAACACACACCACAGACACACACACGCTTCGCGGGGCTCCTATTTCTGTATAAAGGGTTTAAAATAACCTAACCAAACCGAACCTCGGGGTGCCCCTCGCTCGCTCTTGCATCCTATGTCGACGTAGCCCCGCTTCGCGGGGCTCCTATTTCTGTGTAAAGGGTTTAAAGTAACCTAACCAAACCGAACCTCGGAGTGCACCTCGCTCGCTCTTGCATCCTATGTCGACGTAGCCCCGCGAAGCGGGGCTCCTATTTCTGTGTAAAGGGTTTAAAGTAACCTAACCAAACCGAACCTCGGGGTGCCCTAGGGTCAACTGAATATTTGATACAATCTTTCGACTAAATCATTATTAGTCTAGTGAAACATTAGTTTAAATAAAATTAGTGCATGTGAAAATTCGGTCAAATGACATTATTTCAAAGAAATAAATATGCTAAATAAAAATCTACCAATTAATTATTCGGTCAAATGAATAATTATACGAAATGACTTTATTGTAACTAAAATTAGCCGAAGCCATTTTCGACAAAACGTTGTTATACCAAACAAGGGTGAACCGATTGGCACTGTATTGCAAGATCGGAGGTGCTTTTACCTTTATTTCAGAAGATATTTTATTGGAATAAATTATACGGATTAATACTTCCGTATGAAGCTGGCACAGGAGCATGGGCATTCGCATAAGAAAATAGAAGCCTTTGCCCAGCTGTGGGTGAAGTCAGCCTGTGGTCATCCACAGCCTGCCTAGATGGATGAATACTTGGGTACAGTTTTGCTAGTTTTCTTCTAGTTTCGTTAATAAAAACAAGTGGAAATCCAGATTAGTCTTGAAAATCGTTGTGGTTTAAATTCAAGAGAGCTTGAGTAACAATACCTACGCATAACTTAGTTTTTTTTTTCTGATTTCTCTCTCATTATGTAGCTTCCTGTAATTTATACATACTTATGTATGTAACATGAGTGTAAGTCGACCATATATGGCGGAGTTCGCAACTGTCTCTCTTAAATACAGGTTGTAACCTATCTAGCAGAACAGTAGTAGGTACGGCACCCACTAACTAGATTAAGGAACTTTATGCTGGTGCTATATTTATCACCAATTCGCCATGCTTTGTAATCTAGTTGGGCTTAGAACATTAAATGTTGAACAATAAATCGTATAATTATTTTAAAAAACGGTTGCTTACCCAAGAAACTCTTTCTCATTATACAAGAGATAGTATCGACAATTTTTTAATTATTCACTTATAGCTGATTGGATCACGTAATTGCTATTGAAAAGGTCAAAGTAAAAAGCCTGTTCGAAACAATAATAACACTGAATGAGAATTTCTTGATGCCATTAAACCTTACATCAAAGAAAATAAAAGATACTGTACGCTATCAAATAGATGGCTATCTTGGCCTTATAGCCTGGGGTCTGGAAGGCCTCCTACGTCACAACCCTATCTCATAGGTTGGAAATCTTAAGGGTTATCGATTTTACGACAATCTTTACCCGTATGCGTTTTAACTAACCTTATTATGGCTATCTTTGCATCCAGGACTATGTGTCTTTGTTGTCTCAATGCCTATTTTAATCGCTGATGCTATTTAGATTTCTAAGGTTGATAATGTCATGATAATATGTTTTTTTTTTGTGTTACTTATTTTGCCTTTTATATTTACTTATAATCAGCCTATAATGTTCCCACTGCTGGGACACAAGCTTCCTTTCAGTGAGAAGGAGTCATTCACCATCGCGAGTTGGTAGATGTCAAATATCTTCGAATTTTTGGTTCTGGGACCTGCCGGTTTCCTCAGGATGTTTTCTTTCACCGTTTTGAAAGCAGTAGTGATGAAATTGTTTGATTGTTTTGTTTGTTGTTGATTGTTTCTTGTTTAGTATGTACTTTCGATATCTTTAGCGATATCTAAGTTATACTAAAGTGTTACTTTTATGGTATTCTTTTCAGCGAAACCTTACCAGTTTTTTATATCGTTTACGGAAATTAACTACTTTTGCATGAACGTGTTCTAACAAAATAATTATCGATCAAAGTAAATAATATGAAAGCACAAGTGTCAACTTCCACATTATTTAGTATTGTATGAACAGTAACACACACAAAAATGTTACATGTGAACAAAGACCCTGACTCGGAAGCAACATGTGTAGAACTGACTAACGTTTTTCCCCAGAGTCACATCTGTGGGTCATCAAATGCGTTGTCCAGATGGTAAAATTCGAGAGTCATTAACAACTTGTGTAGAAAAATTCGGCTTATTAGTCGATTGGCACGAATTTACTCGACCGAAGCGGGCGAATCGACACTTTTAAACCTATAGGCGACTCGCCACGCACGAAGTTAATTTATTTGTGGGCGAGAAATATGTATTAGGCAATTGGCACATTTTGAATTTTATGCAATAAAGTATAGAAAAAAGGACACTAGCTCATAGAAGTGATAAGAGCTAAATATTATAAAATGTGTACTGTTTTCTAATCGATTCGAATCGACTAATAATCCAAATATTCGAAGCCAATGAAAAGACTGACATTAAAATCCTTTTAATTATCGTAATCTTGTAGTTTATTTAATAAACAAAATCATTACATCGTAATTATGTTATAATTATCCAAAGCAGCATTAGTAAAAGTTTTCAGCCATTCGCCAAATTGTAGAGGGTTGGAGGCCAAATGTGGCACCAATGTACAATTACTAATATAAACTAGTGTGATAAATTTACATCTCGTTATGTTATTAAATAGTTACCTTCACCTACTGGTAAAATGACATTAATTAGTGTCATTGGTAATGAACTCTTGTTTGACTAGTATGTGTCTTTTCACATAATATGTATAATTATCCTAATTAACCTAATGTTCCATGTGAGTCATTCACCATCGCGGGTTGGTAGATGTCACATGTCTTCGAATTTTTGGTTTTAGGACATGCCGGTTTCCTCAAGATGTTTTCTAAATTATCTCTTCACAGTTGTGATGAAATAATTTATACAAAGTCAAGTGCCTGCTTGGGTTCGAACCGACGACCGACAAACTCGTAAGTCGTGGCCGTTACCACTGGGCCACAACTGCTTTCTAGCTCTTTGCTTTTTGTTGTTTAAGTCTTGCTAATGCGCTGGTGTCCAATTTCCATCCATTTATCTCCTTGTGTCTTCCTTTTCAAGAGATTTGCAGGATTTTGTAGTTTCCTGTGGTTGGATAGAATGCAGTAAAATTTTAATATAACGTGGCAGAATCGTTTTGGTGAATGCTTGTGAAATTCAAACGGATTTTAATAGTCGATGTGCTTGTAGTGGTTCTGCTCATGTTAATGTCATCTTTATCTTAATCCCCCTTTCATTTAATTCAGTAATGTTTGTTCTGTTCATTCACCAGTGCATTTCGCACATTGCCAACGTTTGCCTCATAAGCACCTCATTTCAAAATGCTCATATTTAGGCTGCTTACTTTAACGACATTATGTTTGGGCTCTTACCAATTTGCGGTAGTTGTAATATAATGTACGTACATCGTGAGTTACTTTAATCGGATTACTTCGTGCTCCCGTCACGAGCTGCACCACATTTGTGCCAAGGTCCCAAGTGTTTCTCTAATGTGGACTATGACTATGTCACTGAACGTCGTAATGTATCCGGGCTTTGTGCGTAAGGATTTCCAAATACATCGCTAATTGCACCTATCATATCTACGTAAATTTTTCAGCAAACAGACACGACTTCATTTGGCAAAAAAAAAATATATATACATATAAACATACTTTTCGAAGTCGGTTAAAAAAACAGTCGTTATTGTTGACTCGTGTCCATCAAATCTAACTTCCCAATAACAATTGCAACAAAAATCATCTTTCGAACACGTCTTTCATGTCGTTCCATTTCCAATCGTGACTTTTCCGATATCGATATTCGACATAAATCTTAATCGATAATCTTTCCGATACGTTGGCGTCTCGCTGGCTCGTTTCGGCGACTCGCTTTCTCCAGCCTACAAAAAAGTTGATACACAAGTGTGGGACCTGTTCTGTCCATCTATTGATTGTTATTGTGCTGCTTGTAAAATTATACACACCTCTACAGCTACACGGCTCGCATTACGCACCGATCGCTACAGGCAATGTTGTATAGATTAGTGTTTGATTTTATCGATGGATCAAATCTCGATTATTTTCTCAATAGACTCTGAACTAATCTAATAGATTTTTTGCCGATTCTTCAATATCGGAAGACGGTAACCTAACATTAAGTTAAACAACAGTTTATTTTGCGAACCTGTAATTTAGATGCAGATAATAGTAATTATGAGAACGAAAAACTGTATCTTAAAACGACAGACTTCCATCAAAGTCTGCGGGTAATTATGATGGCTATCAAACCTCTGTCGAATATTAATTGGTACTTTTGCTCTAGATATTAATATCGATTTTCAATGCAGCAAAAGTGTTTTTTAACCATTCCGTTCACGATGCGAGAACACCTGTTGAATTAACTTTTACTGTCAAAGAAATAAAGTTTCCAATTGTGTACATGTCATATTTCGCAAGTTAAACAGCTCCGCAGTAGTGTGTATAGTTTTTTGTGCAAATCTTAGGTAGGTATGAAAGTTTTACAACCGGATGTTGTTTCACTGTCAATCCATCTATCAAAGGGTAAGGTTCATCAACATTATCGTCTTGAAATAATTCGTCTACTGATTGAACATCATAACATCAATCAAGTAATTGAGAGAAAGGAGTTACAAAGGTCTAAAGATAAAAGGTTTTGTAGTCGTAAAAGTGAAATTTCTTTTGTTGGGAATATTGAAATTAAAAGACATTTTGTGTACAGTGTTGAGATTGACGGTGAAGATATGCGATCCGAAAGTACGGAGGAAGAAAGCGAAGTAGACTGACATGTAGTAGGTACCTACAGATTGTATCAGTTACGGCGATGGTGAAAAGCAACTGAAGATTGCCATTTTGGTGGGTGAAGAATTGATATACCGAAAAAATTATGTCGGAAAGAAAGAGTCGCGAAGAAATACTTGTATTTATAAATGTCATAATCAACTCCTGCATTTCAAAGCTAGATAACGACAATTTTATTACCGTAGTAGACACACCCGAAGAGACTGCAATAATATTCATATAAGATGGAAAATTTGTCAACAATAACATCAGTTTTTTTGCAAACATATTGCTAATTATGTAAATTCGATGTCATTGTTGATGAATAACACCTATAAGCAGTCGTATAGTTTGTTTGTTTGATACAATTCTTTATAGCTGCCGCACCCCGCATTACCATAGTCTACATCACCACCGCATTCTTTATATGGATGAATGTGCAATAAAATGGCAAACGCTTTGTGCTTATTTTGCAAGGACATGCTTTTGAATTCAGTTTAAGTATCATATTATATTCCTTTTTGAGTTATCTCTGCTACTGGCGGAGTGTCGGCTGCTTTCTGAATTTTTGTATTCTATCTTTTGTCGGTTGCAAGTTGCAGTGGCTTGCTTGAATGCTATTTTATCATAATGATGTTGACAAATACTTTGTTTTGTAAAGATAGAATATTTTACAAAATATTCTTATCGTTCAAAATACACTTGAATAAGTTCCCCATTTTAAAAATGCATTGTTCTCCTCTAGTCTTTTCAATTACATATATGTATTTGTAAAGCTTATCAAAACGTTAAATCCAAAAATACTAAATAGGTATCAACAATATTCAATTAATCTGCTCCACTCATCATCATTCAATTTCATCGGATAGGTACTGCATTCACTTTTACTAATAATTCAACTTCATCCCCTTGCATTTCGAAACTTCAGCAAATTGCATAGACATTCCCCGAGGGTGCATAAATAGCAGATGGATTGCATCCAAACATCTGCTTGGCACGTGTGCGTGCCTTTGTATGGAGACCATCACAATAACTTTTAGAATTAAAGTAAAAAAAAATAGCGGTATTCATGAATCTGTGTCTATTTAAAGTTTGATTTGTATAAACTTAATGATCACTGCTAAAAAGCGGTTCCAAACGCAGCTGGTCCAACTGGCAGCTGACCCAGCACACTTGATAAAGACTGGGTTGATGACGCCTTAATGATAGCTATTAAATTAATAAAACTAGGTCCAGTCTAACAAGAAATCAATAAAACTTATTAAAATATGCCCATTCGTGCAACTGATTGCCATTCACTCATGATATTATTCTACTGGTAATAAAAGGAGCCTACTATCGTGTTACAGCCTTCGTATTACCATTGAAAGTTAATCTGACACCTCGAAATCAACGCCTGTAACGGTAGTTTTACTGTCGTAAATAATGATAAGTTTGACTGGGATATCGAATTTCGGTACCTTAACTAACATGATCAGATATAAAACGCTTGTTATTTCTACTTTGTAACAATTATAAGAATGACGAACTGAATTTTGGAATAAATAATTTGTTTCCCCTTGCTATAAACATACCAGCAAATTATAATGTACCTACTATTACGGTCAAACTACAAATAAGGTCTGAGGGGAATGAACCTGACAAATTGTAAATGCATTACGCATTACTATTCACTATTATTCTCTAAATAATACTAAGAACTGCATTTATTTTACATCCCATTGGCACTATTCCAATGTTTGCGACGGCTGTACTTCGTACATGCCTTTATGCTCCTCGGCGGTCCGTATGTCGTTGTAATGTGTCCTGTACAGATCACTATCGCCTAATTTATGATCATGTTCGTAATGCCACAATCAAACGCCGACGATCCGATTTGGTCCTTTACGATACGGTTTATACCGCCGTCAAATTTTTATAGGTGTATTAAAGGAGTGAAGAAATTGTATTGTGCTCAAATGTCCCAGTAACCGAGACTCAGTTTGAATTTATTGTGAAATAAAATCTGTTGGTATCGCTTCTCATTCAGATTGTATTACCAATGCAGAATATGACATGGATTTTCAAATACAATATCTAAACTGAATTCTTGAAAACGTTTACACGGTCTTAAAGCTGTTTGCACATTCCCAGATTATTTAAATCGCGTGCATTGCTCCAATTCTGCTTTATTATGACGGTGGCATTTAGAGTTTAAAGGAGCTATTAAAACGTTATTATCATTAAAGCGTGGGACGCTATTTAGAGTCGAAACTGGACCTTTTACGCTTTGGGAGGAGCCCTCAGGGAGCAAACAATTACCTAACCAACTAATAAGGAGGAATTCCAAAATTTGTTGTTACTGGGACTGGCAGACAGCCTGGGATTTAGCTGGGGGCAGTTTCAGCCTGTCGCTTACGCTTATTATGATGTTAGAAAGGAATGGAATGACCGGTTTGAGGTTTACACGTGTTTCTAACTCGCGTGCCCGAACGTGGGAGAACGCCTGAGGTTTCGCAAATGTTTCGCGAATACTTCTATTACTCGCTTCGAAATCGTTCGTGTCATTATCATTTTGGTTTGGACCAATAATTTGGATGACTTTTGAATGTTTAAGGTTTTAAGGTGTGATTTGTTTAAAATTTTGCTAATGGTGGGAATATTTTTTACTGTCTCTGATTCTTTTAATGGTTTCATCATCATCGTCTAACGCAAGGACACATTTGCCTACTCTTTTCTACCTTTGTCCAAGTCAAGTCGTATCAAGACAATGTGGAATGAGTTCAGATCCTAGGTCGTAATCATTGCGAGTTTTTCCTCACAGATCATCGACGCACTGTGGTACCGGTCCTGCCATATTTGTTGTAGCGAATTGCTATACGTTATTGTTTAGTGTCATGCAAATTTAGATTTTTGCAACCCGGCTGATTAGTTGTGGGCGTGATTTAATGGCACAGGTATTCTTTTCATACACAGAATGATGTAAGTCTGAATGTTTATGTTAATTTAATGAACGCATACCTACTTTATCATTTCATACTCTTAATATAGAAATTCATTGAGACGAGACGATATATTAGGTAGTAGACGATTTTAATATTCAGTAGCCAATTTATGGCGTGAAATCTTTGGTATAATAATAATTTCACATCCATATTTCAAATAAAGACCGTTCTTACGTCACGGAGCTCTTTTTATTTTATTTATGATCGTATAACGTTTTGATATTGCAGTCACTTATTAAAAATGTTAGCTTAGCCTAACTTTATAAACTTTCTAAGCTTCTTTTTTTTCAGTATTCACTTTAGTTTCTATTATGATCGGCATTCCATTCCTAATGATGTCCAAGTCTGTTATATTTATTATCCTAGAATTATTCGTTAATTTGCCTATATTATATTGTGATTCATAATATAGCTCTAGTGATTAAAGAATATCACGGTCTTCGTCATCATTTAGCCTATCATCAACGTTATTTGTTATCCATAATCACCTGTTTTACCGTTATTATTATTAAGAATAGCGGCTACACAATTAATTATAACATCGATTTGTTAACGTCTTCCTAGTTATTAAACATTGTTAGATACTCCTACAGCGTTGCTATATAGTCGCATTGAAGATTAATTAGCTTTACCTATAGCAGAAGGCGCGTTAACAGTATCATGGTTATTTTAATGAGTAGATTGTTGGAAACCTCTATAATGTGTACTCTTACATCCCTTTTTACCGACTTCATTTATACTTTACTTTTCTATCGCAGTTCTTTATGTTTTAAGAGATTTCTTTAGAAATAAGCATCACATATTTTCTATTCCTTTCTTCTTGTCACTTTATACATATGTGTCTAATAGTGTCAGGTTGTCAAAAAAAGTTAGTCTCGAGGTTTGAAAATCCAAATTATTATTTATTTGAAATTTACAATTTGAAAATCCGAATTAGTCGGCTTTGAATGTATTTCAAAAACGTTGATTAATTTTATATTTCCAATAATTGAATAATTAGATGAGCAATAAATAAAAACATACATTGATAATTTAACATTTAAAACATGAGTTTGTCTCATTTTCGTCATTTTATCAGCAGATTAGATCCAGATAATCTATAAGTTATCGAAGATAATCTAATCAGAATCTTTAATCACTCGATATTAAATATATCGAGTGGTGACAAATCAGTAGCTACTGCTTGACGCCCTAGTGTAGTGACTATACTTGACTAGACCCGACTTGTTCCGAAGTCTGTTCTAGTTAAGCTGCGCTCACACAGGCACCTCTTTTCTGCAGTATTTTTTTTCCAGAATTGTATGGATATTCTTTATGTCGCCAAAGTGAATTTCTAATTGGTGCGTAGTTTAACTCTAAGTTGTCACGTATTGGTTCATGTTAGTTAACGTACTTATCATTATGAACAACTTTGTCTTTTACTACAGGACCAAACACGAAATCGCGAAAAAAAATCAGCTGTTCCCTACATTTATATTCGCTTAACTCGTCAAAATTTAGGAAACAGCTGATTCTTTTTTCGCGATTCCAGGTTTGGTCCCATAGTAATAGTTGTTCATAATGATAACTACAATGACCCCATAAGAGGTTATCCAATAATTACGGGATACCCTGTATATTGCTCCACATACATTCATAAACTCACGCCTTTTTCACATGGGGATAGGCAGCAACTACAGAAAGCCACATTCTACGATCTTTACATGTCTTTACTTTTGCTCCGTTTACGTTCATACATTTGGTCGTACACGCACACCGGTTGCGAGTACTAAGTTCCTGACGTTCTGTACGACTTCACCAATAAGGTCAGGTTATGTCCTTCTCGGGCATCCCCTCCCGGTGTTTCCACTCACATCTGCCTTGTACAGTCAACAGCAAAAGTAGATGATCAAAGTCAGAAATTCAATAGGAGTCAAAACTGATCACGAATATATGGCAGCTGTACTAGTAGTAAATGTTTGGTATAATTTACAATCACATAGTTTTGAATCACTCCGACGCCACACAGTTCTGACGCGAACTCCGTTCATTAGTATTGAATTTCTGATTTTGATCATCTACTTTTGCTGTTGACTGTACACACCTTTTGATAGTCGCCTTTCATTCATCTTCTCAACATCACCAAACCATCTTAGCATACTCTTTTCAATTTTTGTCACTACATTATCTATTATATTTATATTGCTCCATTTTGCTCCATATAACACTAATATTATAAAGGCGAAAGTTTGTGAGTGTGTGTGTGTTTGTTTGTTACTTCTTCACGCTCAAACGACTGGACCAATTTTGATAAAAATCTGTATGGAGGTAGCTGACACCCTAGATTAAGATATAGGCTTTTTATCCCGATATTCCCACGGGTTAGACATTTACGCGGGTGAAACCACGGGGCGCAGCTAGTTACTACATATAGCTCCATATCGTGTAGGTATATGTAAAAACAATTGCTGCAATCTTCACATCGAGCAATATGGAGCCACATTCGCCCATATCGCTCCAACACATCTCGCAATTATTGCTGAAAAAAAACTGGCCAAGTGCGAGTCGGACTCGCACACGAAGGGTTCCGTACCACAAGGCAAAAACACCGAAAAAAAACACGTTTATTGTATGGGAGCCCCCTTAAATATTTATTTTATTTTGTTTTTTGTATTTGTTGTTATAGCGGCAACAGAAATACATAATTTGTGAAAATTTCAACTGTCTAGCTATTCTTGAGTAGTTCTTGAGATACACCCTGGTGACAGACAGACGGACGGACAGACAGACGAAGTCTTAGTAATTGGTGCCGATTTTACCCTTTGGGTACGGAACCCTAAAAAATTACCACCCATGTAAGCGAAGCTTTAGCGTCGGACTTGCTGGACTTGGCGTCCCACATCCACTCTCTGGGTGGCGTCCATGATTTATAGACAGGCACCCGCCGACTACACGCCAGTACTTGTTACTGGCGTATAAACGAAGCTATTTATTACTTTATTAGCAATTACTGTTAGATTGTGTGATTATAATAATGTTATGGTTGAGGCTACGGATTTTTGATTTAGGTATTTTTATTGGAGTAGTAATTCAATCATTTTCTTAGAAAACACTCAAAAGGTTCCAGCACTGACTACGTAAAATTTTTGCTGTCATTTAATTGAACTAACTGCTACTCATCCTAATCATATCACCGTCATCAGTCTACAGCAGTCCACTGCTGGACATAGGCCTCCCCTATCGCACGCCATTCAGCTCGATTCTCGGCAACTCTCATCCAGCTGCTACCAGCCACCCTGAGACGATCGTCGCTCCTTCTAGCCTTCCTGAGGGCGTCTTACCTTACCTTCCATATAAGAACACGTCTACCCCAACGGTTAGCGGTTCTACGGCCAATATGGCCAGCCCATCCTAATCACTCCGTTATGTTAATGGAACGAGCCTAAAAAAAGGCATGCAAATCTCATCCCAATATGCAAAACGAACAGCATAAACCTCACCAGATTATACCAATAGATTCTCCACCACAAAACCAGATAGCGGTACAGAATCCGACCATTTAACAGTTCCTATATTTTTACCCACATTTTCTAGTAATTGGAAATGGTCTGTCAAGCTAACGATGGCGGAAATTATCTGTCCTATCCAATGCTGCACGGTAATGCGCATGCGCAATCTTCCGTCGGATACTAGATCAACTGGTTATGTTGTAACCCCCGGCTGTGGAGGAAACTTTATGTAATACATAATGTAGTAGCTTAATATACAAGCAAGTAGCTACGGATCTTTGTAAGGAAGTACAAGTACACGATTGGTCTTATTTGATGCGGATGTAAGTGGACTTTTGTTTTGAAATTCTGGTTACGTTCTTCGTTTGGCCCACTGAGTTTGGTCCTACATAAGAAAATCCTGGGTCGTCCCAAACAATATGCTTCCTTCATCCCAAAATAAAATTTTAATTATTTTAATCCCGCTTCGTCCTATTTCATATACACATGCACACTCACGCCTTTCACACACTCCTTTTGCATCGTTTACGTTCATACATCTGGTCATATACGCATGCCGGTTGAGAACACTACGCACTTGACCTTTCTGACGAAAATCACCAATAAGGTCAAACCCATTTAGTGACGCTATTTTAGAATGGACATAGGACGTTGATTTGACAGCACTTAAACTTGTACCGAACCCCGAAGTACCCCTAACTTTCTGGTTTTGACTTCACCTAAAATAACAGTGGCAGTTGAAAACGTCAATTTGCTTTGTGCCAATTATTTGGCTATTGTCAGAATGGCTTCAAAGCTCTTCACCATGATATCTGAAGGCCAATTCCCGTAACCAAAAACGTTCAAAATCTAGTCACGATCTCATCTCAGCGACAAACAGTGTCAAAAATTAGAGATATTTTTGATAGGTTGAGACTGAGACTGGAATAAAAATAGGTATTCTTAAAAATACGGGAATTGCCCCTGTGATATTCTAATCATTATTTAAATAGCAGAATAATTAACACCTTAGGAGGCATTCGTTCACTTGCCTCAGCAACAAAGACATTAAAGTTATTACCCAGCAACAAACAGCGTCAAAAAAAACTAGATATATTTTTGACAGATTGAGACTAAGACTGGAATACAAATAGGTATTCTTAAAAATACGGGAATTGCCCCTGTGATATTTCTAATCCATTTGTAAATAGCAGAATAGTTAACACCTTAGAAGGACTCGTTCACTTCCCGCTCGCCGCTAAACCACACACGCCACATTTCTCCAGTTCCTAAGTACTTGCTGAATCCCATCTTAAGTGTGATAGTTCATAAGTGGACCACTTTCTGGGCTCAGACGGATCTAGGCTGGAATGTTAGTCTAGAAATTACAATGTATTTATATAACTGTGCCAATCAAGTCATTGACTCGCTGCAATAAAACTAATAGGAGGTATTAGAAAGAAGGCACATAATCGTTAAATTTACGACACTATTATCGATGCCGATTCTTAAACGAGTCGACGGTCTATAATCGAGTAAGAAGTATCGATAGAGACTATCCGGTCTTGCAAACGGGAGACAAATCTCTTGTAGGCTGTTCCGCGTGGCAACGAGAGAAACAGTTGGGAGGTGGTGTAAGTTAGAAGATGATGCGAATTGTTAAAGTAAACAAGAAATGTCGCTAATTCATCGCCCACGAGAGGTAAAGGTGACACATGCTCCATTAACAGTATCAGTAACAAAGTCTTCAAGTCAAATTAAATTAAATCATAGCACTTACATTACCAACTCTATTCAAGCTTAGGTCCCATCTTTATACTCGTATTCTTGAAAGAAAAACAATGACACCTATTAATTGGATTTCACGATTAGGCTTCATTCGAAATAGCCGCTTATTTTCTAGAAATAATATTTTAATTAGCATTAGCTGGTATTCAGCTGCATCCGGTTAGACTGCAAGCCAACCCTTACATAGTTGTGAAAAGGCTAGGCAGATGATGAATATTTTAATTTAAATGCAGCCAATAGCCATAGAAATTCCCATGATTTATCATTCTAAAGTAAATGTGAAATTTCTTCTAAAAAATACCTGTCACCCATAAATTTTTTAATGGTCTAATGTGTCGTAGCCTAAATCTAGAACTTGGACCCATGGACGTAAGAAGTTACGTCCATGCTTGGGACCACACAACTGCAATAAGTATGTGCTACCCATAGAAAAATGTCTTCTTTCATATATCTATGGTGCTACCTATAAAATTCGCTATCTCCCTTGGCACGTGCCACACAATGCCACAGACTGGTCGTCTGCCTGGCCTTGTCACAGTTAGCCCACAAACCCAGACACCTCTAGACGTTTGAAACTGTCTTCTTGAACATATACCTGTTTTTTGTAGTCCAAAACAATAAACATCGTGAAGCTTTTTATTTTGTCTCTCGTCAATATTTTACAGTCTACACCTACAGAGACCAGTATATCTTGATATGTAGGGAAATATGAAGCTCTTCATGCTTCTGCTCTGAACCCAATGCATTTGGGGTCGGTGCAACATGTCTTCTTCTTCCATGCATATATATCAGTCTTCATCTCAGTACTCACCCCTTTTCCAGCTGTATTGTCTTTAACAGTTTTCATTAATCTTTTCTTTGGTCTTTCCCTACACCCTACACTAATGGGGAATTTGTCTCCTTCAAATAGTACATGTGTATTAACTTCTATACCAGCTGTCATAAGATTATTTATTTCATCTTTCTTATTATTCATCCATCGTCAAAGTTTGACAGTTTATCACGCGTCATCTTTCTTTGGAAGCAGCGTCACAATGATGGCCAACCTCTTCAACGGTTGTCGTGTCACGTTAAGCCCATCAAAGCGGTATCTACGTATCAACTGCCATGTTACCGTGTGTTTGTTTGTCGCGAAATTTACGACCGAAAGCCCATCACGGACGTATAATATTGTCATTATCTTACTTTATGCGACGATAATGTGGCGTTTAGAAGGTTTCCTCGAAGTCGCCTTGTCTCTTAACCCACAAACATGTCTTCCTGTACAAATAGGCGTTTGTTTGTGTTGCACATACTTGTCTCTGAGTGTTTGGCCGACTGGCACTGAAGCACTGTTGTCTGTGCATTTTGTTCTTCAAATCATTTGTTGAAGTTTTTTTCAGTGCCTTTTCATCATCATATAAATACTAAGGCTGTCAGCGGGGTAATTGCGTAACGCACATAAAATGGCAACTGATCGCAATGCCTTCCATTTTGACAGTTCAGCCACGTTCATTGCGTAATTTACGTTTTTCAACGGACGAATTTTTCAAACCAATGAAGCAATGGGTTGGGAATTTCCTTGAAAACCCTCGGATTTTGATTTAAAATGTGTAGGTAGGTACTCATTTAGGGTGCAGGTCTTCATTCGGTTCGGATGAAGAATTATATCATGCCAATATAAAATAATTATGTAGACTTGACGACACTTCAATATTGAAAGAGCAACTAGTGTTACTGACCAATAATATTTACTCTTATAAAGACCTAGGATTTACGAGAAGAAAATCAAAGAACGATAAATCAAAACAAATGAGGCATCAAGTAGTATACCTTAGCTCTTAATAAATCATTAAAACCCAGCAGCTATAACAGTAGTAATTGAATGAACATAAACTGAAGAAAATTCATAAAATATACCAGTAACAACAACATGGAACAATTATGACGTGAAAACTTCCTGCGAAAGTATTTTGCAATGCTAATGTAGTTACAACAATACAGTTTCACATTTTCACACCGATGGTAACGGGTTTGGAACCGTACTTGTTTATATATCACCTATCTATACGCTACATATGAATATATCCCGATATTTGCCTATTTAGTTCTAATATACGGTAGTTTATTTAGATGAAGCCGCAGCAAGTGGTGCCACGTTTAGTTTTATTACGAAGTTATTGGAATCACCGGAAAGGTCGGATAAGAGTGACACTGGCTGGTGATAGTCTCTTTAGCACTTCTGAGCGTCACTTCGATGGTTGCGTGACGGCTGCATGGACGTAACTGTCTATTATATTCATGGACGTAACTTCTATATATTACATCCATGATTATATTACGTCCATGGACGGCTGTCTTCTGTTGACAAACGTAACATCAGGGGCATAGATAAAATACCAAATGTACAAATCAGGGGACCCGGTGTTGTACCCCGTCCACACACGTCCACAACGAACTGCTATATTTATTAAGTACCTGCCTGCACTACTAAGACATGTTACATGAACCGTTACAAAGATCTTTATCAGATAAACAGAAAGAAAAAGAGGCCGTATTAGAAATGTAGATCAGATCCTGGTTGGATCAGAATCAGAATGTAAAAACACTGTCCTAGCTGTCATAACCTAAGTACGACTCGTTTTATAGTAGCAGCATCTCAAAGAAACGAATGTTTTTTTTTTTTTATTGATAGGTTTTATCAGATAATAAGTTGTCATCGTCATCATCCACAGCCCGACTTCACCCACTGCTGGGCATAAATAAGCCTCTCTTTTCCTAAATGATAAGTAATGAATTGTAAATAAATGGTCAAGATTGGCAGATGAAACCTTCGCTCAAAATTCCAGTTGGAGCGTAAATAAAAAGTAATTTAAAAAAATTAAACCGCCTTCAAAAAGAAATTAACTCAAAATTATGAAATAACTTTAATTTCGGAAGTCGGTGTCTTGGGATCTGCGGTGCTATTCTGTAAAAATCTCACCGTGAAAACTTAGGTGAAGTGAGCGTGGAGTGAGCTGTCAATAGTGTCAATTCCTAGCAAAAACCAACTCACATCACCTAAGTTTTCACGGTGAGATTTTTACTGAATCGACCGGCTGTATTTTAGTTTTATGCCACCGACTTCCGAAATTAAAGTTATTTCATAATTTTGAGTTAATTTCTTTTTGAAGGCGGTTTAATTTTTTTAAATTACTTTTTATTTCGTAATTTTTAGTTTTTGCACTAGTATTTGACCAAGGTTTTGAGATGTTTTCCCTTTGACACTACACCCGTAGATCTTATCAGTAAGCCAGGCCGTCACACTTACACGTATTAGTCCATATCTTGAAAATTACTGAATCGATCTTGATGAAACTTGCACTGTTCCCTAAGTTGAAGAAAATGTAAGCCAATAAAAAAAAATAGTCACGATCCGATTAATAGTTCCGGAGATATGCGTGGACAAACATACATACATACATACATACATACATACATACATACATACATACATACGTCTATGAAATTTTGTATATTTGTTTGGAAGCCCTAATAGATCATCATATGTGAATATAATGCAATTCCAATAATATTACATACATACGTATCGAATTGATAACCTCCTTTTTTTTGAAGTCGGTAAAAAATATTCAAATAAATAAATTACAATCACATCATGGTCGCACTGCATTTCCTACTCTGTGTCACATGCAAGTTCATATTAAATTCATAAACCCGCTCTTCAAAGGAAATGTTAAGCAAACAGTGCCGTATGCAGCAATGCCAAGTGTTCAAGTTTTTGTCACAGACATACTGGACATTCCTTCTCTGCCCGTACTCTGTTCGACATCCATAGTCGTAAGGCACGCGTTTTTTATCAACAATTCGCGTCATTCCATCTGATTGATTCGTTGGCACGTTATACAAGTTTTATGTATATTTATTTTGTTTAATTACTTCATCAAAAAAGTTTGTTTTGTTGTGTGCAATGCAAATGCATTCCGTTCACTTATTATTCCGATTTTTTTTTTTCAAGAATTGAACAACTTTTACGTTGGTACTCAAAGTGAAGTAGGAACCTATGTTGTTTTAACTACATCAGCAGATCTATTCTGTAAACATATCACCGGGAAAAATTTAGTGAAGTGAACTTGAAGTCAGTGGTGTCAATCCATCATCATCTGCCTAGCCTTTTCCCAACTATGTTGGGGTCGGCTTCCAGTCTAACCGGATGCAGCTGAATACCAGTATTTTACATGGAGCGACTGCCTATCTGACCTCCACAACCCATCAGTTACTGGGCTTCTGACAACCCGTAACGACTGTCAAAGATCCACGAATGACAGCCGGGACCAACGGCTTAACATGCTTTCCGAGGCACGGAGGGGTCACAGACCAACCGCGGCAAGCGTAGCTTAACCTGATCGATCGACCTGTGCGGCTGTTATTACTTAGCCACCGGCCCCTCCCTAGCATCCCTCATCAGGGCCATAATTCTCTATGACCACTTAACCATTCCTCACTTCGAAACCACGGCAATTCCTTAGCGAATCCTGCCAATCTCGCGGCCCAGGTGGAATAACGGCTACTTCAACACACGTTTCCACAGTGAGATTTTTACAGCACAGACCGGCAGAATTAAAGAGTCTTCGCGAGTGTTACGAATTTCACAACCCCCACGATATTACCCAAGATGAATAACTTACTCTTAACTATCAACAACATCTTAATTATGAATCAAATAATGCATACGCAATATCTACTAATAAACTAATTAGAATTACATAAATTAATTTCCATTGTTCGAAGATTAGATCTATTTTTTGTAATAATATAAGAGCATTGAAGTGATAACATGACAGCCAAACAGTATGCAAAATCAAGAGATTGTTGATGAAACAAATGATTAAAACAATATGCCTGGTGAAGAAATACTTACAAAACAATCTATTCGTAAAGATAAGTACCTACGTTGAAATACACAAGAATATATTAAAACAACGCAGATACAGAATTATATTACACAACCGATGGAATTCCATAAGAGTCCGCTACACGACTTTAATAATGATCCGGCCTAATTTAAATGCAAAGCCCTGATAAATGTCGTCACGAAATCCATATATTTTCCCCATATATCATTGTAACGGTAACACACGTTGATGCACCGAATATTCCAAGTTTGACCTTTTCGTCATGACCTTTATTAGATGCGTTGTTGCGTATGAAATGTCAAATCCGTGCTCAGATAAATGCGCACGGACTTATTAACTAACGAACGCGTTTAAAAAACGATTTGTTTGGGTCCTTGAGATAATGGTCGGTAAATAGGTAGACTAAACAATTGGTCTTTAGGAAATGTCAATGCGAAGTTTTATCGGTAATCTATTTATTGTTGATCCGCTGTAGTAAACGGATTTTTTTGTGCTGTGTCTCCTTTCGAATTCCGATAAGACATGCGTGGTTTTTGGCGATACGGTACTCTCGCATTTGTTACGCAAAATTAAGTCATGTTTTATTTTAATGCTGGTTTCTTTGATTTTTTTTTGCTGTTATTCCATTATGTCCGTTAGCTGGTCCCTTTCAGAAACCACTAGTCCACCCCGTTATGCAGCTTCTCCTAGTTTCTTCAGTGAGAAAACGACGGTAGATATTTCTTTTCGCACGCGATTTTACATAAAATCAAATTGACAACGATTATAATACTATAGTCCTAAAGTAATTGCTGATGATACCATCAGCAATTATCATCATTCTTTGCCAAGCTATATTTCACTTTATCTAATTTGCAACTTTACTTGTTCCAGGGCAAATCAGTGATCCGTCCGATAGCGTTCAAGCCGCTCGGGGGGCGCCTGTCTGCGGGAGGGGAGAGGTATGGCTCCACTCCAGTGCTGGCCAGTAGACCACCATCCCACCTGACGCTCTATGGCAGTGAGTATATCCATCATCATCATCAACAGTATCAAAGACTAAGAAGTGGTATTTAGCATTATTTTTTTATATATTTTATATTGATTGATACAGTAAATGGTAGTGGAATACTCTTTCGATGACGGTTATGAAGGATTACCTTTTAAGGTCTATAAATAGCAGACGGCCGAAAGCTCGAACACGCGATAACCAAACTCAAACTCAAAGCATTAATTTCAATTAAACCATTTACAGGCACTTTTGAATTGTCAAGAAGTCGGTCAGTCAGAAAATATGAAGCTAGTTGCCCATTCCAAAGCGTAGGTACCTATGGAGAAGAACGGGCAAGAAACTCCATGGACACTCTTTTAAATTATAATTATTTTTACAAAAATATTAGTTCCATCACTAATGTTGAATTTACAATTATACCTATGTGAGAACGGTGTAAAAAAGACGTACGCGTTAAAAGCGTCCAGCAGAGTAGGTACAGCAAATAGCAAGAAAACAACAATTCAAAAATAAAATAATTTAAAATAAAAATAAGCCGAGGCAGCTAAGTGATGACCAGCCCCAACTGACGGCGCCCGTTCACGAACATGACGCATGTATTAGCACCATTCAGCTCAACCATTTTGAAGGAAGCTAAATGATCCAACATACACGCCACCGTCAGCGAAACATTTGTGTGAGCATGACATACTGTCAGCCGCCAGGGCACATTCAAGTCAATAAAATACATATTACCCGGTAAATGGTAAATAAGGTATAGTAGGTACATACATAGAACTCACATCTGTGCTATGCAATTATACAATACAAAGGAAATGGAGTTTATACAATGCAAAGATAGTGTTACAATCTTCAGCAAAACCCGATCGTTTAGGTAGGTACCTGAATACTGACGTACATAAGCCACTTGATTGATAGCGTGAGTACTTACCTATGTCATATTCATATAAGCCAGCGCGACGATCACGTACTCGAACCTCGTGTCGCTTTTGGCAAGGCCGTGGCCAGGCTTCTAAACCATCACCGACTTGAAAATATGGTGGCCCTTTTCCCAACACACAGGCCATTAACTTACCACCTCTGTCTTATTGGCAGGCTCATCAGACGTGCGCGAGGGCCGGTGGTGCGGCTCTCCTCAGCCCGCCTCCCTTTCCGCTCTGCCGCCCGCCACGCCATCCGCTCCGCTACATCAGAGGCATCACTCTGCAATTGTGTGAGTATACTATGGCTTTGTTTTCCATATGATCAAGATGGAGATTGTCAACAGCATACATCAGTCGCATCTCTTCAATAATTTTATCGTGGTTGTTAGTGCTTCTGGGATTTGTAATTACGATAATTGGAAAGCAGAAAGGATTTACTCAATTGCACAAGGAAGAGGAGGACTAGCCTACCTTTAGGTACGCATTTTGGGATGCATGAAGAAGCCTCCTCGTGTAGCGCAGTTTGTTCCGCCAGTTACTCAACTGAACCGAGCGCTCGGCGCATCCCGGACAGTCACACCCAACACCTTATTTGACTACCCAATTCATCCCTTGCGGTGGTAAGGCTAACGCCCGCCTGGTTTGCGACCACCCTCCTACCGGCGCCTGCTGTGTTTCGTCGATATGTGGGAGTTCCAGTGCCTTAGGCATCTTCTGGGCACGCTCGTTCCATCATAGACCTCATCCATCGCTTTCCATGAGGCGTGATCGAGGTCAAGAGCGGGCCCATTCAGCAATATTTTTTTTTTAATATTAGGCTACGGACACGAAGCCAGTTGGCGAGTCAATTCTGTTGACAGTGCAATACTGACTGGCTCCGTGTTAGCGCTAGTTATCGGCACGAATAGGTACCGAACTGATTCAACAACAGACTAGCTCGCGAACTGGCTATCGTGACCAGCACGCTAATTGCGTAACACAGTCTCAATCACAATCTGAATCATTTTGAAGGATATTGCTAATCCATTGCTTCATATGTTCGAAAGTTTCGTCTGCTCAACAACGTAAATAACGCAATGAATGTTGTTGAACTGTCAAAATGAAAGCAATTGCTACTTTTAGTGTGTTACGCAATTACTCTAAAGTACATAGATCTATAACGAAAATTAACTTTAGTGAGCTTGGATAAAAGGTATTAGGACTTCCTAAGATATAATCTTATCGAAATCTCGTAGGTAATGGACCACCGAAATCGTATTGTGTCGTTTCCACTAAGCTCTCCGCTCCGCTAAACCAATGACATCACTCCATTGGAAGTTCAATTGTTAGAACTAGGTCCAATTGTAACATAATAAATTTAAACACTAGACGCGCATTGTATTGTAGCTATCGTATCTATTATACATAATATAAATTAAGATCGCTTTTCTTCTGTGTCTGTGTGACCGCGTTGATCTCATAAACTACAAAACGCATTTTGATGCTGTTTTCACCTCATTTCGAGAACTTATTCTTGAAGGTTTATGTGTATGAAACATTAATATAAAACTTACATATATGTATAAAAGAGATTTCTCGATGTTATGCTTAATCGTAAAAGGCGTGCGAAGCAGGAACAGCGGTGCTATTCTGTAAAAATCTCACCGGGAAAACCTAGGTGAAGTGAGCGTAGAGTGAGCTGTCAATAGTGTGAATTCCTAGCAAAAACGAACTCACTTGGGCGCTGGTTTAGGTGTATTTTGATCGTATCGAACTGCCGCTGTTACATTACACAGGAACGACATAATGTACGTTCCATTGTGTCACTATACATTGTGTTCCTAAACCGCTCACCGGAACGTTTTATTTTTGCCAATGACGTAATTGCCAAAAAAATGGTTGTCTCGGTCCTAATTCCTAATGTTACATAGCATTTACGTTGAGCCTATTATGACCTTCATCATTGTCATTACGAGAAGTTTGATGACATTAACAAATGACACATTTTATGTCATTTCCTTAAAAACTACATTAAATACTATTACAATAGTTCACCGACTGATATGCTTGAAAAAAGAGAGAAAATACGTTGCCCGCAACTTGGTTAGCTTGTATTTTTTATTTCATTATTTTCTAATACAAATATCTAGAAGGAAAAGTAGCTTATATATTATGTCCTTCTCTATCTCAACGGCTACCATTCTGTCATGTTGTGAATTTCATAGCGATCAGCTCAGTAGTTTAGGCGTCGAAAGGTAACAGACGAACAGGCAGACAGAGTTAGTTTCACATTTATAATATTAGTATGAACTAAACTCTGATTTTTAATATGCTAGACCAAAATGACAGTTGCGATCGACGTTTTTTCTAAAAGCTTAGTATGAATTAGTACGATGCAGGGATTTAGTGATATAAAACATAAAAATGTTTCCGATAAGTGCGTAGTCAAGCGATTATCAACGCAATTACCTAATTAACGTTTCGAAATGTTTATGTATATAATTTAATGTTTGTTATAAACAGATGAAATTAGATCGTCATCAAAAGTAATGAAGTTAATTTTACTTTTCTGACAGAAAGTGTTGTATGATCACGCATTTTCGTGTGGGTAATCGTTTTCGTGAAATGAAATCTGTTTTAATACATGTTCTTTCCAGTAAAAGTGAATTTATTTACTTTGTTGTTGTAGCAAAATTACTAATTATTCATTGAGTCAACCGCAGTGGCTTATCTACCTAGGTATATTTTTAGTAGGTACTTGTTTTTTTAGGGCGAATTTCACCAAACTTTTATACCTAGAATAAGTCTTATCCTGAGCAAAAATTTCAAATTTTTTACAGCTTTTCTATACTAGAACTGTCAGACGTCAATTTTAATCCACGGAAAAGATATCTTCAGCCCTTAGTTGTTTAATCCTGTCACTTAAACGTCGTGTTAAACCTATTTCGTAAAATATGGTAGGTACTCTAGGTAGACTTCTACGGAAGGCAAGGGGGGAGGTACTTTCACCACCTGGAAAGAAGCCAATGATTTCAAAAATAATAAAATAACACCCAGTATAATTTAGTGCTTAACAGTATTTATAAACACTCAATTTAATCGCTTTCACTAAAAGCTGAAAAAAGTTCCTTTAACCAAACCTGCATCTCTTCTTCAGCAAACATCGTTCACAACATGGCCGCACATGGCCTTACTAATCACTCACACTCCTTATAAACTTTACTCCACACTCCGGCCCGAAATAGACCATATAAAGTAACTACCAATAAAGGCGATGACTTCACTATGCACCCTCCTAATCAAGAACGATCACAAGTATGCAGTACAGTCAGGCAAATTAACTGTTAAGCAAATTGACACCAAAAAAATCTAAATCAAAATATTTTATTTCACATAAACCTACATGGGCACTTAGGGAACGTTAGAGCTAGGTGCACGGTTCCAACTGGTCGTTTCCTATGGAGGAGAGCCGGCAAGAAACTACATGGTTTTGGTTACTCTTTTGAATATAATTGGCTTTTACAATGTTTTCAAATTGCAGAATTAATAGGTATGGGAGGACAGCGTAGGCCTATCAGTAAGTACCAGGTATCCTACGCACCCTACGTCAAATTGCCGTGTTATAGCCATTTCATCCACCAACCCGCACTGGGCCCGCGTGGTGGATTACGGCCCACTCCCTCTCATTGAGAGGAGGCCTGTGTCCCAGCAGTGGGAACATTCTAGGCTGATTATGGTAGCCATTTCATACAACTGTCAAAAGACGGTTGCTATAACACGGTACTTTAGTTAGGTACAGTTGAGATTTGAATATGTTGTTCAATATAATATAAGTTGCTAAGTAAGCTAGCTCCACACACCATTTTTTTTTCTGAAGTTAGGTCACATTTTTTACACTGCACTGTGTGGTTTTCAATCTTCCATAGATATATTCATACCATAGTCAATCGGTGTTTACTCAAGACTTTAGAAATATAATGTCACTAGCAGCGCCCCGCGGTTTTACCCGCATAAGTGTCGACCCCGTAGGAATATCGGGATAAAAAGTATTCTATATGATATTCTGATGTATAAGCCATATTATTGTAAAGTTTCATCAAAATCCGTTCAGTAGTTTCCGCGTAAAAGAGTAACAAACTTCTATCCATCCATCATCCATCCTCATAAACTTTCGCGTTTATAATATTAGTAGGATCATCACCATTATCTCTTCGTCATCAGAATGAACATTTTTTTTAGAATAATAGTTACCTACTAGTCAGACGATTTAAGTTGGTAGTCAATTTGTTTAACAATTAATTTCCCTGAACAAGTAAGAAGTACTCACATACTTTCTACGACGTACCCTACAATCTACAATTGACATGTCAATGACACACAAGACGATGCATCTGTTCATTAAACTGAATAATTAATGCTGTTAACATTACTGTGGAGTGATATGCATGTTGTAGGAAGATGGGTGAAGTAGGAATTATACAAACCGTCTAGTCTACCATTTCATTTTGTCTACGCGGCTACGCTGCGTAGCGCTACGAAAAACTTTCAGTTTTTACTTTTTATTAACTACACAGTTCGTTGTCTTTTTATAAATTAAGAATGCAAGCATATTTTTATAAGAATCAAAACCACAGGAGTATTTGTTATAATATGAGAATAGATAAAAACAATAGGTACAATTCTAAAAAGGTAAAATCCGACCGATCTCAAGTTTATGGAAAATCTCTAGAACTATGTAAAAAAAAACATGAAACATACATGAAGTGGTAGCATAATTGGAAGCATACACTAGTGTTTGTCGATGGACCGGTGGCCGTCGAAGCAGACGAGTCCGGTAGTGGACACCGCGTAGTGTGGGAAGGCAGCTGGGACAGACTGGACTGGATGGCGGAAGGCGGAGGACAGATTATTGTGGCGCAGCATGGGAGAGACCTATGTCCAGTGGACTGCCTTATGCTGATTGATTGACTAGTATTTGTCCCTGTAAACTTGCATATAATAGTGTAGCCTGTGTTGGAGATTCAATAAATAAATAAAACATATAGCATGGCGCCTGTTTTCCCCACAGGGTAAGGTAGGGTCTACTCATTATAATATAATAAATATTTATTCCGTTTTGATAATTTAATCTTAAAAAAATAGGAGTTTAGCAAACTGGCAGCACTAGCACTGGTACCGATGTAACTGCAACATGAACATGCTAGTGAATGAGTTAGGAGTTTAGGAGCCGTAAAATGTTACTGAATCATGCCGTGGCGTGTTCACTCACCAGAAAGAACACGTATAATTTAATAAACAGTAAATAAATACACGTTGCGCGTCCGGGTTTTTTAAGAAAGTTTTTTGTATCATAGAGTAAAAGTTAAATACAGTTTGTTTAGAAAATATAATACTGTGTGGGTTTTAGGTGGCTGCTTATACACATACTTTAACTGAAGTACTCTCTGACAGCGTCTGTGTTCCCTTCCACATATCTTCAAAGCAAGAGTGAACAGGCATCTTCTGGGCACGCTCGCTCCATCATAGATCTCATCCATAGCTCTCCATCAGTCGTGATCGAGGTCAAGAGAGGCTCATTCAGCAATTTAAAAAAAGTACTACAATGCTGTTTTTCCGAATACTTGAAGAAATCCAAATAATCAAGGAAAAGGCAACTAGCCAATTCCAAAGAAAGTTGCAAAATTGCGTGAAACTTTTTCTTTCAGATAAAATCGCCGCGCAAAAACTGACATACCTACCTACCAACATTACACTTAGTTGCATTCATATTCACCTTTCTTTTAAACCATCTCGTTTAGCATTCATTTATTAAAGCAAAAACAACGTCGTAATTCAGTATTTACTCTTTTGCGCGGTTTATTCAGCAATTATTATCGAAGCAGCAAGTTAGCGGCGCGGCCGGCACGCGCGCACATTCGTGCGTTGAACAGAGTAGCGGCTAGCCGGTGCGCGTACGCAATATACAGTGTTTATTTATCAAATGGTGATTTTATACGTGTATACGTGTTCCAGTGGATAAAATGGTATAGTGTAATGAAAAGTGAGAGTTTTGTGACATGTTTAGGTGAGTTTTGAGGGAAGAATTATAGAGTTCGTGTTTTTTTTTTTTTTGTTGTTGGTCAGTAATTGCAGCTTTGGTTATAATCCTGTTGTGACTTTTGTATGTGTGTTATGCAAATCAAGTAACCAATGTTTGTTGTTGAGTTAAATAATGTTATATAGGTATTTTTTTATTTAACCCAATTTTTTTGTAAGATTATATATTATTAGGTTTCGAAATCCATATTATCTTGAATAATCATAGACAGGTAATTAGGTGGAGTTGCCTGACAATAAAAAATATGGTGTTTATCTCCCAGATCAGTAAGCACTTCGTCAGAACCTATGCTCTAGTAGGTAGCCCAGTAGCTTTCATTAAAACAAAAACAAGTTCTTGTATTTCTTTCGTTTCTAGGTACCTATTTCTATTTTTTGCCTTTTCGTAGTCATGGTAGACGGGTCTCTCAATGACTGTGGACTAAAAAGAGGCACCTAGGTATTTGCCACAAAAAACTCTAAGTACTTACAATTGTTGAACAAGTCCAATTGAAATATTTTCGTTCCTAGCAATGAATCTAGGAACACTATTACAAAGTGTTAGACAGTTTCTTTACCGTCTGGCTGTCATTAATTCGATGGACATATTAATTGGTTTTCCAATTACTTCGGTTATTAAAGTTACTACAATGAAAATATTTTTTTTTTAATAAATACCGTATTGCCAATCGTCGAGGGGCCCGTGGCTAAATAATAACAGCCGCACAGGTCGATCGATCGGTTAAGCTACGCTCGCCGCGGTTGGTCTGTGGATGGGTGACCATCTATACATACCGTGACCCCTCCGTGCCTCGGAAAGCACGTTAAGCCGTTGGTCCCGGCTGTCATTCATGGATCTTTGACAGTCGTTACGGGTAGTCAGAAGCCCGAAAGTCTGACAACCAGTCTTACCAAGGGGTATCGTATTTCCCAGTAACTGGGTTGTGGAGGTCAGATAGGCAGTCGCTCCATGTAAAATACTGGTATTCAGCTGCATCCGGTTAGAGTGGAAGCCGACCCCAACATACTTAGTTGGGAAAAGGCTAGGCAGATGATTGCCAATCGTCGTATACTTTACTCAATGAAATACTCAAGTTAGAAAAGTGTATACAGCGTTTTTTCACAATACCGCAAAATATTTTTATTCTTTATTATTAGGGACTTTTATAAAGTAAAGTCCTCCAGACCGTATTTCGGCCAATGCGGCCAATCTCAACGGAGACTAGCCTTCGGCGCGGGAGATTTATAGTGCACAAGTGTGCACTCCCTCTTCCCTCACTCTCAAGTCTCATAGTCCGATGGGACGGCAATCCGACACGAATGGAGAGAGGTCAGGCGCAGGACCAACGGCTTAACGTGCTTTCCGAGACACGCACCGCCAACTTCCAAACTCCGGGCTGTTACTAAGAAATTCCAAATGGAAAAACTCAATAACAATTTGCCCGACCGGGGAATCAAACCAGTCGCGCTTTTATAATCTTTGTAATCACAATGCGTATGACAGTCCCATTATATATATAAATACACACTGCTATATACGGATTACATCTAGGCCTCACGGCCCAGATGATGACCGAAGAGTCTACGAAGAGTCTGTTCAGGTATGAACCTGAACTCTTCGCAGACCCGTTATCACGTCAACGCCGGCTGCAGTCGCTGAAAACCAGCGCTTGGGCTGTCGCGCATAGGGTCTAAACATTATACTGAGCGATGGCCGTTTTGCGTGAATCTGACGCATATTTTCCCCCCAACTTGATCTTTTTTAGTTCGCGTATTAACTTTATCAAGTAGTAACTTGTATAACTCATGATAAGTGGATTGTATTCGTTTTGAGAATTATATGTCATAAACCGTATTTTGCCCTGCACTGTTTTGGTTTTCAATAGATATATGTATATTTACCATAGTACAATCGGTGTTTACTCAAGGATATAAAAAAAAATAGACTGTCATCATCATTATCTCTTCGTCATCAGAATAAACAATCCTTTTAGAATAATAGCCATCAGACACGATAGTCAGAGGTCAGTAGATTGACAATTACTAAATGATGTCATTATTATCGGACCTAGGCGTAGATATCCACAAGGACCCTTTCAGCTGATGTTGTGTTTAGTCATCTCTACGATACCAACAAACACGGAAGTCTTCAGCTAAAATATCAATCAGGTGCATCGTGTGCGCGTGGCTGTAAAGAAAACAATTGTTAAAAATAACAAATGCGTAATTATAATATTAAAACTAGACCAGTGATTCCGTTCAAATTCCAAAACAGTTACACGTGAGTAATCCAATAAAATTTTATAACAAAAAATGTATATGGGTATTGTCTGTAATCACCCCTTAAAATATGAACAATCTAATATATTTTGTCACCCTACATTATTTTTTCATCCAGTATAGCCCTTTTGTAACAAAATCCGTTGACCTAAACAACATTGTATTGGCAGCTTCCCTTCGCGCATACTACCGACAGAAGTGGGTTACCTACAGCTGCAGTACCTACAGCACATACTAGTGAATGAATGAGAGAATGGGCCCTATTGTAGTACCTATTGTCCAATGCACTATGCACCAGTCCAATCAATAAAAAACGAAAGTTCTGTTATTTAGTATTTAATGGGTTTGTTAGAAACTGCTTTTTGTGTTTCTGAATTGTATTGTTTCTAAGAGTGTCTTTAGAATGAGGGTCGTACAGGGTAAACTAGTTGTATTAGGGTTACAAGGGATATTTTGTTCTATTGAAGACCCTAACAGGGTTATGTGTGTACTTTACTCTTTCTGGCTTATAGGTTATTCGCATTTGGAAAGTGGAAAAGACTTACTCAATTCAGTGTTCCTTGATTTGCTTTTAAACTGTTAGTCACCAACTCACCACATAAAATCTTAACATTCTTCATCATCAGCCTACAGCAGTCCACTGCTGGACATAGGCCTCTCCTATTGCACGTCATTCAACTCGATTTTCGGCAACTCTCATCCAGCTGCTACCAGCCATCCTGCGAAGATCGTCGCTCCACCTAGCCTGAGGGCGTCCTACCTTACATTCTTAATAATATCTAGAGGTCGTGTTACCCAGTAACTGGGTTGTGGAGGTCTGATAGGCAGTCGCTCCATGGAAAATTGCTATGTAAAAAGCTGCATCCAGTTAGACTGGAGGCCGATCCTAATATAGTTGGGAAAAGGATATGTAGATGATGATCTAGAGCGGTGAAGTGGCTCAAGTAGAAGGAAAATTCTTCGTACATCGATACAATATACAAGAGACTAAAGGGCTTTCCCTGTTTTTTTGTATGACCTCCTTTTAGCAATCAGGAATGCGAAAGGCACTGGAGCGATGTTTAAAATGAAAAACAATACACACCAATGAGCAAGAGAAGAATTTCGTTACTCATATTATTTGTTTACAAAATATTGCACTATCAACATATTCGCAATCACTTTGCTATTTCCTACGGGTACTATCAGCTTTATTGATGATTTGACTTCCTTTACACTCATCGGCTTCTTGATAAGAGAAGTAGGGCATTTAATGAATAATAATTATCTATTGTTTGTCGTATTTTACGTAGTAATTATTATCATGAATAGATTAGGACCTGACAGCACTAACTGAAAGAGCTCACCGTATGCTATTAGTTACTCCTATCATATAATATGACAATTTATCTCTTGAACTTTACCAATTTATTTGTCTGCTTCTTCCATATCTCTATTAGTCGTCATCCTAGTAGTCACATATGAGACCATCACACTATTATGTATTTTTGGCTAACATTTGATAAAATTTGAATATATGTAGCACATTGCCTTTACTTACTTCCAGTTCCATTGGGCCATTTTTATGTATCTGTCATCGCCAAGTCCAGGCACTATTATTGATAGTATATTATGGTAATGGAAAATGGTTTATATTTCTCTGATCTTAATAATCTTCATCATGAACTTCATCATGCACAAATGTCTATTTTATAGGTACTCTAACTATTTTCATTGCAACCATACTATAAAACTACGACCAAACTCCTTATTTCAGCGGGGTAATTTCATAAAACACTATCAGTAGCAATGTCAAATGATTTCATGGATGCAATGTCAACGGATTTCATTCTGACAGTTCAACAACATTCATTGCGTTATTTATGTTGTGGAGAAGACAAAAATTTCAAACATATGAAGCAATGGATTAGAAATATCCTTTAAAATGATTGATTTAGATTATGATTGATAATGTGTTACGCAATTAGGGGGCTGCTGTAGTTGCTACAGTTACGTTACTTGTTTGGTTACGTTTGGTAACCGCGTATCAGTCTCATCTAGCAAGCTCCGTGACAAACAACCTGGTGTAACTACCCTCACAACACTAACTGTTAGTTAATCTCTTACACTAGATAATTACTTACGTGGTAATTATGTTGTTTTTGGAACGTTACCAACAGACGACGGGAGTTTGACAAGAATAATAGTCCCCAGGTGGTTTAGTTCGAACATTTTAGCTGGGTGTTACAGCATGTTGTTCAACGATGTTTTTGTATCAGTATATAGTGTTTCTACTATCAAAAGTCTAGGCGTAATATTCTGAGTTGACTTTAATTTTCCACTGCGGTATAGACTAGACACCCGTCTGTCCTATTGAAGGTCCTTTCGCTTTTCACATATACCTCTTCTTTGTTAATGAGGCCCCTGTGCCTTGGAAAGCACGTCAAGGCGTTGGTCCTGCGTCTGATCTCTCTCCGGTCGTGTCGGATTGTCGTCCCATCGGACTATAATATGAGAGTGAAGGAAGAGGGAGTGCACCTGTGTCTGCGCACACACTTGTGCACTATAATAATATCTCCCTCGCCGGTGGCTAGTCCGTTGAGATTGGCCGACATAGCCGAAATACGGTCGGTGGACTATATAATGAGGGCCAGCCCTTCTGGTTAATATCCTTCGTCTTACCGCCTTCTTCTAATTAACTTCAGAACTACTAGTATCTGGATAAAAGCATCTTCCACGGTTACCATATGCTGTCAGTAAAACAACTCAGCCTATCGCAGTCCACTGCTGGACATAGGCCTCTTCCAGGCTGCGCCACAATACCCTGTCCTCCGCCTTCGGCCTCCAGTCTGACCCAGTCAACTTTTTATGATCGTCAGTCCATCTAACTGGGGTCGTCCCACACTATTACGCTTCGCTTGCCGATACACGGTCTCCACCATAAGCTGTACGATTATTACCGTTTTCACTGGTTAATAACCATAGATGCTAATGCAAGCTGGCATAAAACAACCAAGTAGTCATGCATGATGACCAAGCATGAAGTAACGACTACGTGTGTTGCAGTCTTAACTAAGTTTTCCTTAATGGCGAGTTTCCGTAGTTGTTCTAGAAATAAACGACCTTAGATTTCCTTGATAATGAAGATTGAGGGCGGTTGTGAAACGTTAATTGTTGGCACATAAGCGTGTTATTATTGTTGCTGTCAAGATGAGCTAGCACTTTGTTAGTTATGATTGTTTTAACCTTCAATTTTAAAACTTAATGTCTTGGTATTATGACTTTGCGTAACATACCGTGCAAGTGCGTGCGAGTTATATACAGTACCGAAAAAATGTGTTTTGCAGCCTCCGGAAAAACTGGATTAATTTAAGACTAAGTGTTGTTATTGTTAACCTGTGTGTAGCTTCTGATAACCTGCGACAGACTGAGTTGGTTGATCGACTTTAGGAAAAATGGTCTTTATAGATATAGTGGCTGAAAATCAGGTTTCTTTTAAAGTCCTTTTATGGGAAAGGCAGCAGGATAGCCCGCGAAATTCTTACGTTTTTTTTGCAGTTTGCAGCTCGCGAATCATATTTTGCTCAACATACAACCTGACACTGCAAATTGCAAAAATCGTAAGAAAAATTTAATTTCGCTGACTACCCTGGTGTTCCTCCTTTAAATTATTAACTTCATTCCTAAAATGTGGTGCTGTTGCGCAAACGATGGGACACTTAATATCGTGTCCTGCATGTCCTGTCAGCTGCACGTTACAGGAACTGATAGACGCTGGCAATGGCGCCAAACAAGTAGCCGAATTCTGTGCCGAGTCCATTTAGAATTGCTATCGTCACGCTAAGAAGAAGATTTCTAAAAGCTTTTCTAGACTAATAAAAAACTGCTAAAACCCCCTCTATAATATAAAGATAACATCTTCAAAAAGTTTAAGTAATTTCATTCATGGATGAACGACTGATGAATGACATCACAATTCTACGCATTAGCTTAGCCTTCATTCAACGATTCATTAGACTCCCATTCACAATAGATGCTATAATAAAAACAAGAACATCGGTTCACTGGTTTAAGAGTTTTGTTAATAAAAACGACCTTGTTCTGTTAGCATGTCTGTGTTAGCATAACCTCTGTAACGACTGAACCGATTTAGATGCAGCCCCATAATCGACGCTGAGTCGGCAATGACCTGAATAGGATTTTTTGACGGAACGCTGACCTTATTTATTTTTTTGGTAAAGCTTCAGTTACTTAACCTTTTGTCTGGTTTAGTTTATTTTAATTTAAGCAAGATGCAAGAAGCATAGGGCGCTAATTTAATATGGCCACTTAACGATGCCTTACTCGAAACCACGTAAATTTCTTAGCTAATCCCGCCCTTAGCTAGCCCGCATTGTGTCATAGAGGATGAGGCCTCAGGAGTCCTGAGGCCTTATCCTTATCAGGACCGGCCAATGAGGCGACGCTTGGAGGAGGACTTCGTCAGGCAGTGCACGTCTTTCGGCTGAAATGATGATGATGATGTTAGACTGGAAGAGGTAGCCCAATTTCGCAAGGATGTAAAAATATCGCGGGTGGATTTTATCGTGCACTGGATTTTCAACTCTCGGTGTTGAACCGAGCATTGAGAATGCAACAGAGCGCATTTCGGCGCATCAAAAAAACACACGGTTAGATTTTCAACTCTCTGCGCTAAGCACTGCGTTGAAAATCCAGTGCGCGAAAAAAAACGCCGCGGGAAAAACGCAGCCGTGCGAACCTGGACTCAGATCATGACACACGTAGAGCAGTGGTGGCACAGTGGTATCGGCCGCGACTTACGAGTTTGTAGGTCGTAGGTTCGAACCCAGACAGGCGCTTTACTTTGTGTAAATTATTTCATCACCACTGCTCTCAAAACGGTGAAGGAAAACATCGTGAGGAAACCGGCATGTCCTAGAACCAAAAATTCGAAGACATGTGACATCTACCAACCCGCACTGGGCCCGCGTGGTGGATTACGGCCCACTCCCTCTCACAGAGAGGAGGCCTGTGTCCCGGCAGTGGGAACATTATAAGCTGCTTATGATGATGACACACGTCCTCAATAAAGCAATTATGTTCTTTTGAATGATAGTTAGTAATGAAACGAAGAATTTAATCTAAAACCACGACAAAAGATCAATCAATCTTTTGTCTTAGACACTACTGTTAAAAAATCTGATTTAATAGGTAGGTAGTTAATATGAATAAAAAATGCGTGAAAAATTTCATTATTCACGTAACTAAAACCTCCATATAAATCCCTAACAATAGGTTTGCGGAGATGAAGCCAGGAACTACGCACCGTTGCGTTCACATCCATCTCATTTACATGCAGTTATGTACAGGTTTATGTACAGTCAGTCAAATTAATTTTTAAACAAATCGACACCCTTTTATACTTTTTCATACAACTGTCAAAAAACAATTGTGATTTGAATAAATGGACAATTTAAATTGGTAGTCGATTTGCTTAGCAATATATTTCCCTGACTTTACATAATTGAATGGCTATGTGGCTCGGTGTGCGTGATATTTAGCAAAACTAACGTTTTCTACGTCGTACGGAAATTGGTGGAGAATGAGGAAGGGTCGGAAATAGTAGTATTTATGGGCTACGGTATCCTCAATCTGTGTAGCCTTTTTGAGAAGTAGTTCAAGCTGAATTCGGGTTAGATCGTGTAACATTATGTCATGGATGCCTAGGAATTGTGGACAACATTATCAGCCTATAAAGTACTGGGACACAGATCTCCGCTCTGTGAGGGACTAGGTCCGCGTTGTGGACCCTGGCCCAGTGCGGGTTGGTAGATGTCATATGTCTTCGAATTTTTTGTTGTTTGACGTGCCTTTTTTCCTTCACCTTGGTGGATGGAATATTACCTATTATGAGATTGATAGGCAGAAAACCTAAATCCAAATCTCCTATCTAATAGATAGAAGATCTAAGGGCAATGAAAACAATTCTATTGCTCAAGTTCTTTTAGGTAGGTTCTAGACCTCTACTCTCCGACCTCCGTGCTCGTTCACGAGACATGTATATGGAGACTTGTTTTGGCATCTGGCTTCCCGACCCCCCCAAAAAAAAACAAAGGCAATGCCTAGTTTGGGGGGTCACCGACTCACCGTCCAATATGTTCTTGTACAAAATAAATTTTTTATACAATTTTAATACTTCTCAGAGTAGTCAGATAGGAAACGCCGACTTCATCTAGTTTTAAAAAAACATGATTGACGTGTAAAAGTGTTTGTACAAACCTACTTACAAAAATAAAAATCATTTCATTTCAATCATTTCATTTCATTTCATTTCAATAAACCTTCCTTTAAATGAGTCATTTTCTAGTCATCAAAACGTTCTTCCATAACAGGTACATATTTAGAGAATTATAATCATTATAATCATTAATACATCTTTCTAGGTTAGATTTTGGTTGCGTTACCTTTTTTTTTTGTTGTCGGGGGGAAACCTTCAAAAGGCACCCGACCTCCAGGGAGGGCGAGGGAGGTCGGGGAGTGTGGGATTTTTGCCTCACTAAAACCACCCCGGTGATCACCATCAGCACATGGGGTGGTCCCGATTCCTCTTAAAAGACCAATTCCGGAACCCCGTGCAATGCCTGAAAGGCACATCCCTGGGGAGACTGTAAAGGGGCCTCCCCTGAGCCTCGCTATGCACGGCAGCACGCTACGGTATATCTATATTGTATTTTTACTTTTAATACTTTAATTGCTTCATCCGCAGGCCTTAATAATTCGATAAATAAATATCTAAATCTTTCGAAATAATGTAGGCAGGTATTTAATTATTCTGCGTAGAGTGACGAAACTTTTGCAGTAGGTAACTGCGAAACTTGACGCACCGTTTCCTCTTTTCATTATTTATTGTTCCAACAATAATACACACCACACATTGGTGGATATTTATACTACAGTTTCCGGTGTAAAGTGGGTGACAGACGCACAAGCAAGTACCTACCTATAGTCCGACTTTTAATCAGCAGATGAGCAACTAAAATGACACTTCTTAAAACTCATTTCGTCAAATAAGTCGCGAAAAAACAAAAACAGCCAATTTCAGTCATTTAAGTAATACATAATATGCTGTCATTCCTACGCATACTTTTAGCTCGACGACGTTTTTCGCCTATGTGTACGCTAAAAGCTTGCAGCTGCATCCGGTTAGACTGGAAGCTGACCCCAACATAGTTGGAAAAGGCTCGGCAGATGTTGATGTACACTACAACTCGCATAGTTAGGGTGTTAAATGTGTCACATGGGTGAAAAAGTCACCACTGAGTAACCAGAATGTTATAGCAATTTTCTGTATTTCAATGGCGGTCCGTACACATTTCTTGAGCTGGTTACTTTTGAGTTTTGAGTAACGTCGTGGACGATAGGCCTTAGAGTGGTGGCCTATGGTATATTTCAATGTATGTTTCTCTATACTCAGCTTCCTACCCATAATTCGCTTTCCCGTTTATAAGCCACACCATAAAATATAGCCCACAGCTTTCATCATCCACTTTCTAGTCTTCACTTGTCTGCCAACACGAGTGGTACCTATTCAGTTAATTTAATACTTACATTGTTATTACGGATTTGCTGCGCTATCTACACGCGTATTCCTAGGAATCACAGTAGGAAGAAAGATTATAAAATAATAGGAGAAATAAATGCTGGAATTATACAGGCGATTTACTTTAAGTGAATAATTTCATCACCACTGCTGCTCTCAAAACGGTGAAGGAAATTAGGCTGTTTATTATGCATAATTGCAGGAGCACGTTTTATTAAAACTGAGGAATTATCTATTTTCTCTCCTCGAATAATGCATCCTTTTCTTTTCATCTGTTTTGATTACAGTGTCTATCTATTAACAGTTTACAAAATACATTCATTGACCGTAACGCTCTAATTTCAAGGGATTTTCTCTCATAGTAAATTAGCCATAAATTGTTCTTAATTTATTCGCATTAGCAACATCTAGAGCAGAAATCTACGTAGGTATCAAGTTATTATTGGGCAAAGAAAACTGTTGTGGCGATTGACTAATAACAAAAAAGATATTTGATTGGACCTGAAATGTTGTGCAAATAAAAAAAAAAACTTATAATTATCCCACTAGATTAGACTAGTAATATAGTTATGAAACGCTTTCATGTAACTATGTATATTACGTTACGGTGTATAGCTATGTCTCTAGGGATATAACTACCTATATCACGAATTCACGACTTTAACCATCTTACTGCGACATAAACAACGTTCCGACATCAATCGTAGGGCAGTTCCCCATTACCCACCAGACACGACACCCGACCACCCGTCTGATCGAAGGATCCCTTTTCTAAATAGGATGAGTGAACGTTATGGTATGAGAAACAGGGAGTAAAGTTACGTACTTACGTAGGGTAGGGTAGTCTTACGTAGTAACGTATATAAAAACGCACATTAATAAATATTGTCTAACCACGAAGTAACAGAATTGAACTGAGGGTCAGGTGTGAAAAATAGAAGCACGTGGCCCTACCTATGTAGATTATAAAAACTCCATCGTACTTATATGCGACTTAGTTATACTAAAGGTGGCATTGGATCAGTCACTAACATAAATCAATATTTTATCGATTAACATCAACAAACATTTGCCTGTAGGTAAATATTTATACACAGATTTCCACGCCATTTTTTTCAATTATTGACCAATGAGTCTACCATAAAGTTGATTATGATTTCCTTAGTTATAAGCAAATAGATTATATGCCATATGCCATCAGAATATATTTAAGCTAATAGTACGCCTACGCATATTTGTCATTTTGAAGAATCTCACATAATAAATATGGCCTCAGATACTACAACCATACATAATCAGCCTACAACGTTCCCACTGCTGGGGCCTCCTCTCTGTGAGTGGGAGTGGGCCGTAATCCACCACGCGGGCCCAGTGCGGGTTGGTAGATGTCACATGTCTTCGAATTTTTTGGTTCTAGGACATGCCGGTTTCCTCACGATGTTTTCCTTCACCGTTTTCCTTTCCTCAGATACTAGCTTTATCTGATTCTAAGTTCCTTATGTTTAAAAGGATCTGTCCATTATTGTTTGCATTGAACTGTAGGCCCTTTATTTCTGGGGTCTAGTTTTTATTGTTTTAAAAGGGTTTTATATCCCAGTGCTCCAAAGGCCTCCGTTACTTCCCTACCTTCCTTTCCTAACCTATCTCTATCTAGTGCCATCTGGTGCTCTTAGAAAAGAGTTTAGCTCTTTCCGCTATCTTCTACGCCTGCCCCTGTCTAGTTTTCTGCTGATCTTTGTGAATACAACCACACATGGCACAGTATGGTTCGTCGCTAAGCATTTATTTGCTTTGAAAGTAGGGATCCCTGTACAATCTAAGTACCTTATTAAACTAGGCATGCAAACATTGAAAATAATGTTTAATTTAAAAAAAAAAGTCAGTCAAATTAAAATTGTATAAAAAAAAGATAGAATTTAAACCAAGCATTATAATAATAAGAAAGCACACAGTGGTTAATTTACTAACGATGAACATAGCATCTGCTGGTCTGCTGTGAGTCCTTAGTGTCGTCAGGTTCATTTTTGACACCACAAGAAAAACTGTGATGATCTTGTTCCCGCACTATGTGGTTGATTTTGATATGCAGATGGAATAGTAGCATCAGCTATTCTCTTGACTTCATTCCTTAGTTATTCAACTTTTACGATACCAAAATGACCTTTATTAAAGCACACTTGCAGTCACCTCAGAACGCTAATTCCATATAACTCTCGGCCCATAACGCTTCACTCCTGACATTGGCACGTTACATCCATAATTAACAGAGGCACAATAGATTCATAAGCTGCGCAGACGCAGTCATAGTAACGCTCGGGCAGTGATGCAAGACGTGCCACGGAGCGCGACCTGCCTTTCATATTATGAACATCGTTAGTGCACTTGTTCTGCGGTAAAGTGGTGGTGTTATGGTTACAGTTAGTCGCCCTTCGAGAACAAGCTCCCTGCTGAAGGGCTAGCCTTGATCAGGGAAATGTTGAGGATAGGTGCTGGGATAGGTACCCACTGCTGAAGCTGGAAATAGACCTCGGGCGGAAACTCCATGCTAAGTTTTAGTTTCTAAACATGGCACTGAGACACTGTCACATCCACTTGGACTCGACTTGAGCTACGTTAAGTTAGACAAGGACGTGATGGATTTGAAGATGATTCGTCTTCTTTAGTTTTCCAAAAACAGTCGGAAACCGTTCACAATAAAAGTTTGAGTTAACCAACCACCTTGCTTGCTCGGAGACATTGTATCCATGATCCAGAAGCAAAAAGGGAAACCACAAAGAAGCGAAAGTTACAGTTTGTTATTGTCCGAACTTGTATCTCCATAGCCGACTACGGCTACATAATAGTAATCAAAGACTTACATAACTCAAATAACCATAAAAAATGAACAAGTACTTAATCAAAATGTATCAATCTTCGTTAGTACGACTTCATTCATACAATCGTATCTAACAACAAATGACTGTTACATAAAACGGAGCGCCATTTACTTTGAAAGGTGATGACAGGTATTTTGCACCGATACACAGTGTCCGCCGTAGAACAAGCCAGGTGGACAAAAGTCGTTATCAAATTCCCGGAAATAGGTACTTTCTACATGTAAACAACACCCCTAAACCCTTGATTCCAAGAATTGTTTAGGTCTAACATTCCATACTGATGAGTCATCGTTTATCAAAGTAAGCTAATGAGGTAAATGCAATTAAAGAAATAGGTCAGTTGCATTTTCGCGATACTTGCAGTAACGTCTCATGGTGGCAGTTCTTAGTTTTGTGGAAAGTTTTAATGATGAATTTTACTTCTGAAGGTATGTATAATATTTTTTTCTAATTAGAATATTTTAATGTGTCATAAAAATTCATAAAGTAGACGATCTATGAATACACAAAAAAATAACAATGTTTTTCTTTGTTTTCGAACTTATCAGGCTTGGAAAAGCCATGTATCCTCTTGTATCCACTCTGATTTTTTTATATGTTGTAGCTGCATGGCTATAGATGATTATGACATATATTTTATGTAGCACACTTGAGTACAACATTTTTTTTTCTATTTTTTTGCAGAAAAGCTTTACTCTATTAGTAAAATAAAGTTTTGCGAAGAGTGGCTTAAGCACGAAAAAGACGAAAGAAATGGTCGTCTATTTGAGTTTATTTTGTCTAAATTTGATTCCTCTGACATCACTGAAGAATGTCAAAGGGAAATTAAGATGAATTTAGCCAGCATTTCTTCGAAAATTGCTACCAAATGGGTGTCTTCAGGAAAGTCAAAACAGCGTTTCCTTAATAAAAATAAGTTGTGGCTGGAAGGCGAGAAGATAGAATTCTGCAAGCTATCGACTCAACCGCAACCTTCTACCTCATCCGCTGACCTTTCTCGACCCGGAAGACCTAAAAATGTCTTCGAAGATTCGTCTATTAAATCTAAGAAACAGAGAATTGAAGATCTAGTTCAATCGCGGAGTGTTGGGGAATTAATGACTGCTGCAGAGGTAGCTGCACGGTCAACTGGACATAAAAACGTTGCCAGAATTATAAAGGACATTGCCGAAAATCCAGCTTCTGCAAGTGCATGCATTAGCCGTCGACAAGCAAGTGCTGTTCAAAGTGATAGACCGCTAAGTAGTGACGAGGCATTAGCGTATTATATTGATTCAAAATCAACAACTCACTCATACAAACAGATTATGAAGTGGACTATGTGACAGTGGAAAGTCGGGCATCACGTGTTTCCGTGTTTATCCTTCCGAGGAGCAGATTGTTGTGACACAATCGGATTCTGAATCCGATGAGTCTGACATTGAGATTTAGTTTTAATGTAAATAGATACCTCTAGTATTAGATTTATAATTTTTGTATATAATATGTTAGTCTAAGGTTGTATATATATAATTAGCGTTGATATTTTTAGAAATTAAGATAATTTTAATCTTATTTTTTTTTCTGTATCATAATCGTGTACCTAATACCTATACATAAAATAAAATATTTATATACAATTCCTATGCATTTTCTTTAAAAAAAATATTATAGTACCATATAATTAACTAATTTATAGATATAGTTTACGTGAAATTATAGTTTACATGAAACAAAATATTTATATAAAATTCTTATGCATTTTCTTTAAAAAAAAATATTATAGTACTATATAATTAACTAATTTATAGATATAGTTCCAAAACCATGAAAATATATTTTTGTCCACCTGGCTTGTTCTACGCCGGACACTGTGCGATAGGTAAACAAACTATTATTTATTGCCTTTTTTAACAAAAACCTGTTGCTTTAAGCATAGTATAACCAGCTTATAATATTCCCACTGCTGGGACACAAGCCTCCTGTCTGTGAGAGGGAGTTGGTCGTAATCCACCACGCGGGCCCAGTGCAGGTTCGACCTCTAAGAATGGTTAAGGAAAACGTCGTGAGAAAACCGACCATGTCCTAGAATTCCAATACAGGTGGCGTCTACCATCCCACACTACTCACTTCCTTTCACAGAGAGGAATCCCAGTAGAAGGAACATTACAGGCTTGATAATGTGGTTGTGTTTAAGCATCTAAAAGTAATCAAGCTATAATTTATCACCCCTTTTACGAAGAACAACTACCACAATCCGGTCCTAATTGACCAGATTACGAAACTAGGTATTCAGGCAACGGCGACGATAGAACAGGTTGTAAACATAGTAATAAAAAATCAAACGCCTTTACGGCTTTTACCGTTCGATGCCAATTGTTGTATCTGCGCAGAATCTAAGATAGTACGACGAAACTTAAAGGTTGCATCGGCAAAATTCGTGAAAAATTATAACTCCTCAACTAACGCGACTTGGCTTCAACCGACTGACGCTTTGTCAAGGCGTTCATGACTTGAGAATGGAGCGATAACCAATACTTGTTTAGCTATTTGATTGCAAATATCGATGGAAACTCTAAATTGTGTCATACTTTACGCAGTTTAATACTAAATGCAGTTCGCACTTAGAAGTCAAATAGTAGATAGTAATTGAAGAGTTATTAAGCCATTTGTGGAACACAAGTCAGAGATAATAACATACATAAAATGATAAATGCATGGTAAATGTGCTAAAATATGACGCAGTCTATAAAGTCTAGGGTCTAATGATGCCGATTTGAATTTGTAATTGATGTCGTCACTGATATAAATGTGTAGAATACTATAATCATGTAGGTAACATTGTGTCTTGTTCTATAGAAATCATAATAAAACTACGTTTTAAATGTAAAACATGCACCTGTTATTATTGTGTTGTGTGAATGTTTAATATGTTGAGGGGCCCGTGGCTAAATAATAACAGCCGCACAGGTCGATCGATCAGGTTAAGCTACGCTTGCCGCGGTTGGTCTGTGGATGGGTGACCGTCTTTACATACCGAGACCCCTCCGTGCCTCGGAAAGCACGTTAAGCCGTTGGTCCCGACTGTCATTCGTCGATCTTTGACGGTCGTTACCTACGGGTAGTCAGAAGCCCGAAAGTCTGACAACCAGTCTTACCAAGGGGTATCGTATTACCCAGTAATTGGGTTGTGGAGGTCAGATAGGCAGTCGTTCCATGTAAAATACTGGTATTCAGCCTCATCCGGTTAGACTGGAAGCTGACCCCAACATAGTTGGGAAAAGGCTAGGCAGATGATTGCCATCCTGTCATCAGAATGACCTCTCAAGGTCCGCTAATGAGACAGAATTGATTTTCCATTGTATCGTATTACATAGGGCACGCGCGGGGCTTGACGGGTTAATGCTCCTTCAACCAATGTCAGGGCTAATAATGATAACTATTGTACACCTAACTACAATGTATTTTGTTTCTCTTTTCCAGCACAAAGTCGAGTTCAGTCCTGAGCGGTGCGGACAAGGAGCCGGTGCCAGCGCCCTCACCCGCAGACTCCGGAGTCGCCGAGCTGGAGAGAGATCAGCATGACTATAGGTAAGCACTGCATGGTCGGTTGTTTACATACTGCATGCTACGTAGACAGTAGCGAGTGTTGAGAGTACCTGCTTGTTGGAATAGACTCCCCATCAGAGAACAACTACTGTGACTATAGGTAAGCGGCTGTTGTTTAAACAGCACACAACGTCGACAGTAGCATAGGTTGCATAACCTGCCCGTTTAAATGGACTTCGCCTGGATTTTGGAACGAAAAACAACACAAAAATAAGTTGGCATATTGTCAGGCGGGTGTAAACTGTGGTCATTGTTTGACTGAATTATCAGCAGCCAATCGGATCGCTTGACTTCCGTCGAATATTAACCCGTCGTTAATTTTCGTTCCAGAAACCGAAGAAAACTCACACTAAGGACGATTCAGTGTAAATTAAGAAATTAATGAAAATATCCACTTTACGAATCAGGGCAATCCCTTTCGTCTAGGTAGGTACGCATTACGTGACTAGTTTTTATAGGCAATCTGATCATGTATTGATCAAATAGACACCATGATGATGCACCCGGTACTGAAAGGCGGAACTGTAAGGCGGAGGTTGCATTAATTTCTCAATTGACACTGAATCGTCTTACTGATACTTGAAGCAAAATAAAGAAGAGCGATTCTCTCTTTCTTTCTCTTCATGTTTCAATAAAGACGACAAAAGTAGTTCTGCCAAATAAAGTTTCAGAAGCATTCATGGTCTGAGCGTCTAAACTATCTAACCACAAGATTCCGATTTCCATAGAGGTTGCGGCTCTTTGTAGGGCAAACGCTAAGATTATGCACAGTTAGGCTCAACAGGCCGTAGCCCAGTGGCAACAACCGTATGATTGGCGTCACACACATCAACCAGTACATACTTTGAGGTCTATTCAAACAACAAATAATTTCAATTTAATTCAATTAATCTTTATTGCATCTATAATGTACACATCAGTGGCGAAGGTACCATACAACTCGATTCCCACCCGCTTCCCTTCGAAAATTCAGAATGATGATGAATTGACAATCACAAATATACAATACATTCATTCATTTACTTTTTTTTTGGAGGAGACATCGAAGCACAACTTTGTTACCACGGATTCAGGACATGATTCTTTAGAAGGGACTATATAGGAATAGCATTTATTCGTACTTAGAGAATCCCCAGCATAGGGGATCGTAGTGGAACATTGAGTGCTGTGTAGTCCCCTGGGAGACTGGTCTAGGGGATTTTAGTGGAACGAGCGTTCTGAACCTGCTTGCATTGAAATTTTTCGTCGGTTATAAAATAAATATTAGATGTTCCATAAATATTATTTGATAACCGCAGAAAAATTTCAACGTTACCTTGCGTTCAGAATCATGTGCTGAATTCATGATTACAGTTTGCACATCGATGTCACCCTGTATGTACACCTTTGTCTAACCCTTGGACAAAACAGACGTGATGTTATTACAGGCGCCCAAAGTAATCCTATAAAGATAGAAAACAATAGACAGTAAATAGCCCACACATCACTGTTTGGCTTATTCTTCATATAACAGAATTCTTGTGGCTATAAATATTCAACTCTCGACTATTTTTTTAGTAGGCTGGGTTAGGAGGTTTTACGGTGGCCCGCTATAAAATTGTGCAGATGAGAAAGGAATGTATTATACTTTCTAATACTATCTCTAGGTTTATGCCTATAAGTAAAACTAAGCAAGGCATCTAGTGGATTTAGTCATATGTTTTGAGACTCTCATTCATATTTAGAATCTCGACATGAAAATTTTCAGTTCCTAATCATGATCTGGCAGTTTGAGTAATTTACGCGGCCTACCCAAATGTCCTTTCTTTGGTATTGTTCGTCGAATCGTTGAGCTCCTTAAGTTCTGAGTTGAGCTGCACGATTTTTGACAAATGCGTGGACTGAGTGGACGGGTCCGCTCAATCTGTGTGGTTCTTTCCTCAAAAGATAATTTCAGACACCAATCTACATGGTCGTCACATGATCTGACCAAGATTTAGTCTGGACTCAAAAAGAGACTGTGACCTCTGAGTTTGTTTCGGCCTTTCTTCTCAGAATAGTCAGATAGAAACGCCGACCTCATCTAGTTTTAAAAAATATGATTGACGTGTAAAAGTGTTTGTACAAACCTACTCACGGAAAATAAATCATTTATGATTCATTTATCATTTAGTATTACCAGCCTGTTATTGCCCACTATACCTAAAGCAAAGGCCTCTTCTTATATAGAGAAGGCATGAGCATTGATCACCATTGGTGATTTCACAGTTAAATTCTGTCTTCTGCCTTCCTTCCTTCATCATCAAATCTAACTGAAACCTCTTTGCATATTCCAGCACAACAGACAGAGTCCGCAGTCACGAGGTACGCGTTCGTGCCGCCCGAGGTCTGATGATGCAGAGCTTCGGGCGCTCCCGAGACGAGCGGGATGCGGAACTGGCGCGAGTGAGACGAGACCGCGCGTTGTTACGTCAGCGGCTGGAGGATACGGAGTGGAGTCTGTGCCAGAGAGCCGGCGAGATCGCGTTGTTGAAGACGCAGCTTAAAGATGCTCAGGTTGGTAGAAACTTCAGGATAGTAGTGGCATCAGAGATTGGAACAAAACACCCGAAGCAAATTCGAAGGAGTGAATGGTGACCTTTTAAGACACTATTTAGCTCGAACACTCATATTATGTGCTGTAGTGTTAGTTGCTGATCTTGCTTGACTTGTGTCATCGAGTCGAGCTCTCGATCTAGTAAAAACGTTCAACATCTAGTCGCAATCTCATCTCAGCGACAATCTATGTCAAAAATGTAGGGAAATTAGAGGTATTTTTGACAGATCGAGACTGAGATCAGCGGAGCAATTTTCGTAATTTAAATCGTTCAAAATCTAGTCGCAGTCCGGCGACAAACAAATGTCAAAAACTTCAATCAAAAAATCAATGACAAAAACTTGTCAAAATGTAGGGAAATTAGGGGTATTTTTGACAGATTGAGATCAGCTGAGATCAGACTGTGAACGTTCTTAAAATTGCCCCTCAGATGAGCAAGAACCTAACTCCTATAATATCAATCATATCAGGCTTAACACAAAGTGGGCCATCAGCTCCGTGGGGCTTAAGGGTCAGTTCACACCGAGACGCGACGCGACGCGCAGTTTTCAAGATAGAAATACAATTACAGACCTTATCTACTACACAAAAAGGTACACGATTCAGTGAGCTACGCCGCACGGGGCGCCGCGCTGCGTAGCTCGACGTAGTAGGTAGACACTGAATTGTTTACCTTTTAGTGTAGTAGATAAGGTCTGTAATTGTATTTCTATCTTGAAAACTGCGCGTCGCGTCGCGTCTCGGTGTGAACTGACCCTAACATGACATGTCATAATCTTTCTAACCCTGACAACTGTTTATTCAACCCATCACTAAACATGTTCTTCTCTATTATTTCAGAATGAACAAACAGCAAAGGGGCACGAATACCTGACACTGAAGGCTGACTGCCGCCAACTGAGAGAAGTCCTCGACAAGAAAGAAAAAGAAATCATGAGGCTCCGAGCAGAAACGGAAGAAAAAGAAAAATCCATCAATCGACTTCAAACAGAAGTGGACAGGCTCACCAATGACCTCATGGCGAGCGTCTCAGACCTTACCAAGACCAAGGAGACCAGCAAAAATGAAATCGAAAGACTAAAAACTGAACTGAAGGAGTTGCGACAAGAACTGTCAGATATCTCCCTCAGCGGGTACGAAGGCATCGAGTGCGGGAGGACCATGCGAGGCATCTACGACGTCTGCAAAACAAACGAATACCACTGGAACTCTAGTGATAGCGCCCTTGAAGATGCTGAAGTTCAAAGACTGAATGGAGAGCTCCCAGACTCTTGCCACGAACCTTGTGCTGCCAGCGCCATTGTCGATAGACTCAAGTGCGAGCTCGAAGCTAAAGAAACCCAGTTTAACACCGAAAGGAGAAAATGGTCCGAAGAAAAGGACAAAGTACTCCGGTACCAGAAACAGTTACAACTGAACTACGTCCAGATGTTCAAGAGATCTCGTACTTTAGAGGCAGAGGTAGACGGCCTCAGGCTAGAACTAGAATTATGCAACAAGAACATGAAAAACCTGAACAAACATGGCAAGACTATCGAGCTATAAAACATTACCAAATTCAATAATTTAATATTTATATTTAAATGGCTATTTTTCTAATGTAAATATAAATTAAGAGAAAACACGAGATGGCTTGTTAGATAATAATATTAACAGAGTCACAAAGATAAGTGATGAAGAGAGAAGGGTCGAAGAGGATCAAAGTGTGGCAGATCGTGGTTTGAGGAAAGTAAACTATGACGATTTCTTGCCTTATAGATGACAATATGATACTGTAGTTGAGTTTATCAAAGTTATGTTAGTTTATTGCCGTCATAATACTCAACTAGCAGAATTAGGAAAGGGACGCGTGTGTGAACCAATTGTAGACAAATATACGCAGTGCTACCAATTGGGTGAAATGATTGAAAAAACTGAATTTTAAGATACCGAGGATTATTACATACAAGTCGCCGACATGATTCTTTTGAAATGAAAGCCGCGGCACATCAAGCCACCGGGGCTGTGTCGGCGGTTGCCGGGTTTGGTGCTTAAAATGTTCCCACCGCTGGGACACAGGCCTCCTCCCTTCGAGAGGTGGTGGGCTGTAATCTACCACACGGGCCCAGTGCGGGTTGGTAGATGTCACATGTCTTCGAATTTTCGGTTGTAAGACATGCCAGTTTCCTCACGATGTTTGGCTTCACCGTTTTGAGAACAGTGGTGATGAAGTTATTTTTGTGTAAATAACTTCAGTAAAGCGACTGACTGGGTTCCAAACCACGACCTACAACTCGTAAATCATAACTCGTAGACGTTGCCACTGGGTCTCCACTACTCTCATACTGAGGGTAGTTTTATTTAATTGGTTGGAGTATAAACGTCATCTTTTCTGAAAGAACTTACCTGTCAAGCAAATATCAAGTAAAATCACTACAGACTTTATTTGCAAGAGAAGTAAGCTTATCTTGCAATAATTGTCACCGCGCGACGATCTCTTTCTTCTAGGACACCGAGCAAATGTTTTCTTTTGCATCACATTACCACAGAAATAAATTAAAATATCCTGAAAGTCTAATTATGGTCACCAAAATGGTTATTTAATTTCCGCAAACACTCAACAGATGTCGCTAATTCACGAATTACCAACGGGACCAACGGCTGTCATTCGTGGATCTTTGACAGTCGTTACGGGTCGTCAGTCGGACAACCAGTCTTACCAAGGGGTATCGTATTACCCAGTAATTGGGTTGTGGAGGTCAGATAGGCAGTCGCTCCATGTAAAACACTGGTATTCAGCTGCATCCGGTTAGACTGGAAGCCGACCCCAACATAGTTGGGAAAAGGCTAGGCAGATGATGACTCAACAGATGTCGCTAATTTTATTAAACTCTCCTAACAATTGGTCACTTATTCGTAATAACCTCATCATCGTAATCTTTCCATGTGCATCATCGACATAATAGCTTATTAACGTATTTAAGTAGTATTGTAGACAGTTGGTTCACACTCCCACGTCCATTGTACATTGTATTAGAGTTATGTTGATCGTACTTTTGTAACGTAGCGCGTTAAGTTATTGTAATAAACTTCTTTGAAATACTATGATTTTTGTTTTTATGATAAACAGTAAAATAATTTCATACATTTTCGTAGAAATACTCTTCAAGGACGTCAATTATTTATTTATTGCTACTGTTGAACTCGATTTCACCTGATGGAGAGCGATGGATGAGGTCTATGATGGAACGAGCGCGTGGAGAAGATGCCTGTTCACTCTTGCTTTGAAGGCAGACGGGAACACAGACGCTGGCAGAATTCAAAACTTTCTTGGGGACATCACAACGTCCTAATTGGCCCTTACTGGACACACTGACACTATACCATACCTACAACTCAGTTTTTTCGAAGGCACTATTTTTGAGATGCAATTAGATATTCACAGCACAATATTGCAGTCTGACGAAAGTAGGGCAAATATTTCTATTGTAAAGTATTACTTTTTAAATTCATTCGAACATAGATACGGTACTGGCAACGCCATCTATCGGATTTTTCCGAGCAACATTTTACCTTGATACTTTCCAGAATTTTTATTATTAGTCGCCATGCAGATTGCAGATTGACGTCCCTTCATGTTGGAAATACTTTATGTACCTATTACCTGGCACGCATTTTCTTTCCGGCTTCAAATCGAGACCGGTTGCGGGAAATCACCACGCTTTGGTAGCATAGTAACATGTCTAGGAGAGTGCAGCCACAGTATAAATATATTACTGTGGTGTGGTGGAAGCTAGTCTCAGTTGAGATTGGCCGCCGTGGTCGAAATACGGTCTGAAGGATTCATGTCTAACATATCCGTGTTCAGTTTGCGTCAATTAAACATTAACACGGCGTCATGCAATACAAATCCAACAATAATTCGACAAAGGTCACGTCCAAAGTCAACACGTTTCTCCAAAAGGTTATACATTAATCTGTAGACAAACATTCCGGTGATATAGGGAGATAAAAATTCATTATTTTTGTCGTAAGACGCCCAGATTTTGGTTTTTTAAAGGACTCAACTTTCGATTGCACTTGTATAAATTCATGGACAAAAGTAGTATAAGCCCTGTAGACATTTTTATTACATTTTTCAAAATTCAGTTGCTGTGTGACAACAGTGATGAAGTTAACCCAGCTTCATGCAATATAAATGTAAAATAAGGTTTTAGTAAGGCATGTACCGTGGTTCAAAGGCGTGGTAAGTTCAAGCAACAGGAATTGAACACGGAATGGGAAATATGCTTCCAGGGAAATGTAACCGAGGAATCAAGATGTTATCTACCAATTCTCCAATTCGTATGCATATACAGTGGCTACAAAAGTGAGTTGACATTTTTCCACTTCAGCTGTGACACGCCACATTATGATTTAAAATTGTAGTGATTCAAATGTTTGAATTGCTATAATATTGACTATTTTAACTTCCTTTGACTTATCACAAAAAATAATCAAGTAATCTTTTAGGAGTACCTACCTGATTATTTTTTTATTTGGTATCATAACTAGCTGACCCAGCGAACTCTGTACCGCCTCAGAATCAATAAGAATGAATGTGTGAGAAATGAATTATCTTCACTATTGAAATTTTCCCAAGTTTTTATAGCTATTCTGCTATTCGGGGAGCCGACAAATCAAACAAATCAAAGACCATAAAAATCGGACCAGCCATTTTTGAGTTATAAATCGTGTAACTAACCCGACTATAGAAGACAAAGCTTCAAGCATTCCTACTAGATATGTGTCTCTACTCTGTTGACGACATGTACCTACCTAAGTAATAGGTAATAGAACCATGCGTTTTCTCCTGGTTATGTTACAGAGCCGACATAGAGAATTTTATTGTGGGTAATTTCTAGTCTTGAATTCTTATTCTTAATGAGTCGACATTGAAAATTTTATTAGGTAGGTATTTTTTTTTTTTTTTTTTTTTTGTTTTATAATCATGATGTTAATTTTATTTTTTATGATGATGTTGTGAGTTTGTGTGATAAGCTGTTAATTTTTAAATGTGTTCGGTAAGGGTGTTTTTTTTTTTATTTATTTTATCCTATGGAACGATTTCAAACACAATGTACTTAAATTGTTTTTCAATAAATTTAATTGAAGATGTGGCATTAAAGCTAAAGTAGAAAAATGTCAACCAACTTTTGGAGGCCGCTATAAGTAGGTAGTTTGATTTCGTTTTTTTTTACAATAAAAAACACAAATAAGTGCCACGTGTTTATTGTAGACACACTTGCATACATTGGGGCAGAACTATTCAATTATTCTTAATAAAAAATGAGATCAATGAACACATGGAAAATACCATAATACCTAAAGATAATTAAGAAGGAACATTATTATTTCAAAACTTGGACTTAAAGCTAAGCCCTAAGTTTCTTCCTCTAAAGGTGAAACCCTCGCCTGGTTTATCACCGTTGTTTCGTGATGATTTTGCTGGTTCCACCTGAAAAGAAGGTTGAAATGTCAGTTATTTTTAGGTATTAAAAGAAACCGTTGCTGGTCATGTGCCTGATTATAAACTCATAGAAGGATGATGCTAGGTCAGCGTGTGAACCCACACGTGTTTTTTTTTTGGGTGGGAATCATCAAATGATCCCCCCGCTCTGGGTGGAGCGGAAGGGAGTGTCAGACTCTTACCTACGTGTTGATTAATAAAATTTGACGAACATAGTTCGGAAAAGGCTAGCGCTAGGCAGATGATGAAATCGAAGATGTAGTAACTGTCCTGGGCTACTTTGTTGATTGCTAGCTAAAACGCATTTACCTCAGCATGAGCTGTAACATAGCTCATATAACTCCGCATAAAAACTGCTCATATTACGCCGATACGAATTAAAACCAAAAATAACCCTATTTTTACCATACCTACCTGAGTAATATGAACCACATCTCCAACAACGGGCCTCTTCCTCCACTTGTACCACCAGTACTCCACCCCCAGGGTAACGCACGCCAATCCGATGCCCATGAAGATCACGATGAACACCCCTCCAATATTCTGGATAGAGATCCCGTCAGATTGGTCGTCCTGTTTCTCGCATTTCATGGAATCTGGATTGTTGTTCCACCAGATTTCTTTGAGCTTCTCTAGCTTGCGTTTGTTTAGGAGTTGAAGGATTCTGTAACGTAAATGATGGATTTAAATAAAATTACATAATACTTATTATATGTAGGTATTTGTATATAAGCCCTACATGATAATAATATATATCTAGTACCTTTACCCATATACATACATCGTACATCCACCCATAACAGACGTCACGTAGGTAAGGCCGCAATACTGCAAGGGTGTGATGGTAGTGGTACAGTCACGAGCAAAAGTATGTATACACTTGGCTTTACTCAAAGGCGATTTTCTCCTTTATTTTTGAATGAAATTTTATATTATTAGGAATATAGTATTTTCCAACCAATAGGTTTATGTAAAGTGTCGTATTTCAACGTTGCATTCGTTATTTCGTGAATAAATCGCAATTGAAAGTTGCCAAGTGTTGACATATTAGTGCTCGTGACTGTACATGGAAATATATGGTAAGTTAAAGGAATCTACCAAGACCTACAAGCCTAACTAAGCCCTAACCTATCATATACCTAGTGTGTGATATATAAATAAGTTCAGGATGTCTGCACCATGCGAACTAAGGTTACAGACGGATAGTAAACAGTACCTTTTATCGATTGGCACTTGAAAGGGCTTTCATGGCATGGCATTAATCTTGAATGTTAAGTACCTACTTTTCTTTTGTCAATATGATGGCGGTCGAATTCAAGTAAATATAATTATGTCTTACCTACAATAATATCAAAAGGCATTATATATGTTAGTAGGTAAATAAAAACGTAAACACAACAAAGTGACCATTGTTTGAACTTTTGAAAAATACGTGGAATTTGTTCAAAGAAAGATACCTATCATCATGAACAAGACATACTTACTTATCGTGTGTTATCATTAAATAGGAGTAAGCAAAATGCGAAATAGTCGCCGTTCATATTATTGCGCTATATTCTACTGGGCAGTATTTATTTTCAGTGCATTTTTTTCTCTTTACGCATGTAAAAAAAAATTTATGAATGAATTTGTTTTAAATCTTTCATGCATATCGTCGTTGATAGTCCAATACCGCGTAACTAACATTATTCAAAACCGCGAATCTACAAAAAAATCAAAAATGAGATTTCGCGGCTGTAGGTAACTGATTGTAATTGGCGTCGACCCGTATGACAATTTTTTGAATCGTCCAAAAGGAAGACGAGTATTTCAAAAATAACAATACCGCGGATCTTTCGACGAACAAGTTACGACACGAAAACCGCGTATCCGGGCCAATTTCTATTTGTTTGTGCAGTGTCGAAGTGACGCTCCGGGTAAAAATTGTTTTTTTAAAGTAATTACTGGATTATTTTTAAAGTAAGTATGTCACACGTATTTTATACTTTATATAGATAAAATTGGGATGTAGACTACTGTAGGAAACGATTACCACAATCTCGAAACTGGTGCTACTAAAAATGAGATTGACTTCATTATGTCGACGAAGAAGCAAGTATTCAATGATGTCTCTGTGATCAATGCGGTAAAAACCGGAAGTGTTCACCGCATGGTAAGAGGCACATTGAACTTAAATATCAAGCTGGAAAGATGACTGATGAAGTCTACGCTCCGCCCAGCACCGATCCAGGTCCAAAACCCCATGAGCTTTCATCTCGAACTTCAGAATCGTTTCGAATGCCTAGGGTAGGGAGCTCCGTGGACGATTATAACGATGGGTTCGTGGAAACTGTCCATACGGTCGGTTCTAAGATCTTCAAGATCCGTCTTACGAATACAAAAAAAAAGCTCTCTGATCCTACTTTACGGCTCATGAAGGAGAGGCGCGAGATGATCCTGCAGATGATGCGCTCAATTACCGGCAGCTCAATAGACGGATTTCTAAGTCCTTGAAAAGCGATCTTCGCCACTTTAATGCAGACCGTATTAAGGACGCGATAGAGGGAAATAAAGGGTCAAAGGTCGTTGATAGAGATCTGTCTATTGGGCAGAGCCAGCTTACGAAATTGAAGACCGATGATGGCAGGATCTTATCCGCCAAACCTGAACTGTTGAGAGAGATCGAGAGGTTCTATGGACAGTTATAAACATCAACAAGTAACCCCGTTACGAATCTGGCAAACGACCCAAGAGCTAGATTGACCTGACACTATACCGAAGACATCCCGGACGTCAGCCTGTACGAGATTAGGATGGCTCTGAAGCAACGCAAAAACAACAGAAGAGCGGTGATACTTTTCTTTAAGAAGGGCGACAATGGCCTTCTTAAGAATTATAGGCCCATCTCACTTCTGAGCCATGTCTACAAGCTGTTTTCGAGAGTCATCACGAAACGTCTCGCGCGCAGGTTAGACGACTTCCAGCCTCCCGAACAAGCCGGATTCCGTAAAGGCTTTAGCACCGTAGACCACATACATACGCTGCGACAGGTTAAACAGAAGACCGAAGAGTATAACCTGCCTCTCTGCTTAGCGTTTGTGGACTACGAGAAAGCCTTTGATTCGATCGAGACATGGGCTGTACTGCAATCTCTTCAACGGTGCCAGATCGACTACCGGTACATCAAGGTGCTGAAGTGTCTGTACGAAAACTACTATGTCTAACCAAACCACTATGTCAGTCCGACTCCAGGGTCAGACCTCGAAACCTATACTTCTGCAACGAGGTGTGAGACAGGGAGACGTTACGAGTACCTCTCCGAAACTGTTCACCGCTGCACTGAGGACGTCTTCAAGGTTCTGGACTGGAAAGGGGCTGGCATTAACATCAATGGCGAGTACATAACTCACCTTCGGTTTGCCGACGATATCGTAGTCATAGCTGAGACTATGGAAGACCTGCTCGATGACCTCAGTAGAGCCTCCGAAAGAGTGGGTCTTAAAATGAACATGGACAAAACGAGATATCTTGTATTCTTTCATACCTTCATACCCATTAATAATGACTAAAAGTCATTTAAACACTTAATATTATTAAATACATGATTGATTGAGGTTTTGGCATTATTTTATTTCATTTACAATTTCGCGTAAGTACTGTCTATGAACCAGAATCGTTCGAAACTAAACAGCGTAAGTGATTTTGTAAGTAAACTATTGGGAATATTCACTTTAAAAATAGTATATTGGATTAAGGAGAACGAAACGGTCCTATATTCAAGTTCGTTCAAAATTCGGCCTATTAGTCTTTTAGAAAATCAGTTTTTTAACCCTCCTGTAAAATTAGCAGAAGTGTACATACGCGGTATTTAACAATGTTAGTTACGCGGAATTGGACTATCAACGACGATATGAAAGATTTGCCTGGCGAGAAAGATGTAGGAACATCACCATAGCCTATAGGACATCTCTTTAATTATAAACCAAAAGAAGGAAGCATTGCAAAACATTCCTTCTTACCAGATCATGTCTCACCGAAACGATAAATTGCAAGTATCAATTTTTACGTAATTGATATTAAAATTGTTCGTCTATGAAATGCAATTGAAGCGGTTGACAATATTACTACAATAACAATAATTGCAATTGGTCAATTGCGATCACTTTTGTCAGCGATGACCCAATTTGTAAAAGAGGTTTTTTAAAAACAAGGCGACCCTTGTCTATGGCTTGTGTTTATTTTGTTTTTATATAGGACAACCCTGTAATCAATACCTAAATAATCTCATTCTAATAGTAGCAATGTTGCTCAATGTTGTTCACATTAGTCGTCACACCTACTATTGTGAATTTCACGAATATCCGTTTACAAGGTTCGTTAGATTTTAGTTCCCGCGGTAAAAAATAACATTGCATACAGAATGACTTACGGTAAATTTCTCAACTACGCATATTTCGAAAAAGAATTTTTATTAACAGTATTTCAGTCACGCGTCTGCGCCTATGATCGTAAGGAAGCCGCGAGTTCACATAAATATTGTCTATGAAAACGTTGCACAAAAAAAAGGCGGGAAGTCGAGAAATAAAAGGTCATCGACCGACAATAATTTAACGCGTTAGGTACAGTGTTTAAAGCTATGTAAACTGAATCCAGATACGTTCTACAAAGATACTGAAGTCTGTTTGTTTAGTCGAAATATGGTTCAATGAACAAAACTGAAGACACGTGTACGATAAAATTTGTGCAAATATTGCACATTATATGGTAAATGAATTAACAAAGCAATGAAACGAAACGTGGGTAACCCAATATTTTACTAAGAAAAAAAAAAACATACAAACACCCGAACATAGTACCTCCTCCTTTTTGTGAAGTCGGTAAAAATGTTCCCTATTTGTAAGTACAAGAACTGAATATTTATACTTACATAGGTACTTTTGCCACACCTAATATTAAAAAAACAGCCTAGATCTAAGGCATCTAGGTCTTTAGTTATCTACCTATTTAAAGCACACAAAGCTCATAATTAGTAATTCCGCAAGTACCTAGTTGTTCCGGGTCTGGCTGTTTGTGTATGTGAGTTTAAATGTTTGTAAACAATCCACAATACAGGAGAAATTCCTAGTGTGGGGCAACCTTTATTAAAAAAAATTAATCATTCTTAGTACTTCCTACACGTGACTTCAAAGACCTAGGAATTTAAAACATTAAAAAAAAAAAACAAGAGGTATTGGTACTCACGCATTATTAAACTGGTCTTTCAACGGAGAACCCTGCTGCACAGCAATCGCATACGGCTTCCTGGAGAACTCGTCTCCAACTGACTGAAGATCACAGCTGGTCATCACATGGTACTTCACATCAGTAGCGTCTCCCAACCAGGCGAAACCTTCACTAGAACTCTTGGAATCCCTCACTCTCTGCAACGCTTCTTCGATGGTGTTAGGAAGAACTGCCTCTTCCATCGCTTGCCACATCTTGGAGTATTTGTCGCTTACTGGGTAGTCCCATACAGCTAGTTTTGCGCGTTCCACCTCTTTTAGACTGTCGTTTAGGCTCATTTCTTTCCATATCCTAGAATTATAGTAGTTTCATTTAGAATATGGCCAGTATTTACTGCCAGCCAAAGCCAAAAACATGTAGACCACTTGCAAATAGATAGAAAGATTTTTGTGTTTTTCATTTTATAGTTTTGATGGGCACGTATCACCACACCACTGTATGTGCACTGTTTGAAGTCGCTTGCAATAGTGACTGACGTTTTTGATCAAACGACAAACTGCATAGTAATCAATGCTGACGCATTACCACTATAGTTCATTACACCTGCCTGATCGAAAACGTCTGAGCTCAAATGACTTTGCGCTATGAGACAATACCCCGTCAGCCCACATTAATTATTCATTGCACCATTTGTATACAGAATAAAAATAAAAGAAACACATAATCTTTCAATGGACGTCAAAAGGAGTCATTACTCTTGTCACAGTGACGCGGAATAAAAGTTTCGCAGTAATGATGATCTCAAAATGCTCAAGGCTTTTGAAAAAAAACATACAATGAGCGTTTCCAACTAAAAAAGAAGGCAGGTAATAACCTCGTGACGATAACTACGTCATTTGTAGTCATTTAGTACCTAAATCTCACAGTTTGGTAATTTTAGGCTATACTTAACAAAAGCGCTCTTTATTTCGGAGTGAATAAAGCACTTTTCTGAATTATTTAGTGCTTTGTAATGAAGATTTTGTGAACCTGCGCCAAGCCCAAATAACTTGGGATAAGAGAAATGGATAGAATAAGAAATGAGTATATAAGAGGAAGTCTGAGCACCGGTAAATGAAAACTTTTGTAGAAAGTTGTCATGGTATGGGCATGTGATACGGAAGAATGAGGAAAATGTCGTGAGGAAAATTTTGAGTATGAACGTTGATGGTTATTAGAATAGGGGAAGACCAAAGTAACGATGGATGAACTGTGTGAATGATGATATGGTTAGAAAGAGGGTAACTACCGAGATGACGACTAATAGAGAAGTATGGAAGATATCTATGTTGCGCCGAACTGAAATAAATAAGGATAACGGCTGGAGAATGATGATGAATGATGAAGGGCAGGAGAGGTAAGATACGATTTGAAGAAACTCGTGATTCAGTCAGTATAATATATGTAGATACCGACCTTGTCTGAAAACGCTGTGAGGTGAGGTGTCGGCGTGGTATTGATTCGTACACTACCTATATTTAGGATTTCGTTCTATGCATTCAAGACAAGAATAGGAATAGGGGGGACCTTGACCGGGAGCTGACTAACTTCACTTGGATGAGATGCACGTTCTAAAATAGCCTTCCCAAACCCAATTCAACTGAAGTTAGTCGGAGAGCAAAACAATCGCAAGTTGATGAATCATCTTAATTTTTTTTTTGGACTCTTAGTAAAAATACTACTAGACGTTTTATACGCCAATGTAGTGAGTAGGTAAGCGCCATTTTGAACGCGTTCGGAGCAATAAGTTCTTCCTAAAACTTCCCAGTATGCATATATTACTTATTTATCGCAGGAATTACTGAAGTGTTGGTCAGAACGATTTACTGATTCACATTTCAATAGTGCACGCTTGTTTTCGCTTTCTGATGGGCAGAACTTGAATTAAGATTGCCTTGGGTGTATCCAATGTTAACATCTTGAGTTTTCAAACAAAGGTCAAGGTGAGCAACAGTTCAACGTCCATGCTGGCTGTCAAAAGTGGCTGTAGTGGGCCATTTTAAAGTTTGTCATGCAAGTATCGATTGATGACTCGCCAACATACTTAAAGCGACTCGATCGTAATTCTCTCGAAATCTCAATTAATAACATGACATCATCATGCGCGTTTTCTCGAAGCTTTAAGAAGAATAAATAAATAAACCCATAAATCACCGAATAATTGTTTTAAATTATATCTTTAGGAACTTCATCATCATATTTATCATCCTATCAACTACGATAAAGGCCTCGCTCACAAGTAGTTATAACCACTACACACATAGATAGAGTATCTATAGGTTCTTTCTGTTCAAAGAATCGACCATTTTTGTTTTAGATTTTTGGTGGGTTTAGCTGGTGAACCCCAGGCTCATGGGCCGCGCCAACGCATTTGAATTGGCCCGCCAAAAGCTGGCGATAGTCTTTTGAAAACAGGGGTCTACTCCGAAGCGGTTAACCACTGTATCGGCCGAATGTTCGGTCATTTTCTACTACCATTAATTTCCTATATTGACTATTGGTCCCGACCAAACTGTGCCAATCCGAACCTTTTTAGAACCCTTTACCCTTTTTTTACCTTTTTTTTTTTAATTCGTAGTAGAACAACAATATTCGAATCAGAAAATGACCGAACATTCGGCCGATACAGTGGTTAACCGCTTCGGAGTAGACCCCCAGATTTCAGGACTTCAAACAAGGTCTAAAAAATTTTTTGCGTCGTATATATAACCCGTTATCAATTAGCCAACAACAAAATATATTTTCTGACTTGATTTTATTATCGACCTCAGATTTTTCAGCAAATATTGATAGGTTAGCAATATCTAGAGGTTGTACGCATAAAAACCACTTCAAAGGAATCAATGAAGTTTTTTTTTAATTGTTCAAACTATGATCAACTTAAAGTTTAGTTGAATTTTAATAACTAGATACCTATAACTATCATTTTATTTACAAGATGGCCCACCGGCTGACACGAATTGAAAATTATGGTCCACCTTCAAAATTGGTTAGGCATCCCTAATGTAGCGCTAAAATCTCAAGAATTCTACAATAGTTTGTTTAGTTTATCCTTCACAAAGGCCAGTAAGAGTATTTTCTTCATTAACTATAGCCAAGTCTTTCAGTCAGTCGCTTATCTTTCTCGCGAGCCGTAAGAACACGAGAAGTAGGTCACTGGGACTGTACCATGCCTACTACATACCTACGTGAGCGATAAACTAGCCCATATCACTGGTTGTGGTCTATCGTAATCAGTGAATGTGTTACATCATCGTGCTTAGTAACTATACTTCTGTATTAACTCGTTAGGGCTGGCTTCTAACACCAGTGAATATGAATGTTTACATTTTCTATAGCTTTCCAACCTTTGGATAGGTATATCTGCGGATTTTATCTATCAAACATAACGTACAGCGGTCACACATCGAGAGATAGAATTCAGAATTTCGAGAGTCTAAGGCTATAACATATTACATATTATTACATATTACATTTATTATTATTATTATTATTTCGTCAAGATCTATCCGTAAAGGATAAAACTTTAAGATTTAAAGCTCATCGGACCTTTTTTATATAGCTTCCTAATCTGAGTAGTATAATAACAGGCTGCTCTAGCTTACTCTGGCAACATTCTATCCTGTTCTTCGTGTATTGAGAATGTCCGGTTGCTAAAGAGCGCATGACCAGTTCATTTAGCCGTGACCTGGCTATCTTTTTTGGTGTTACGCGCAGCGAGTGCTGTTTGACCTTCGTGACATCCAGTGTAACCAGTACTCGTGTGTAGTACTATGCAGAAAAATGCAGCAGTTTTCATTGCGAAAACTTGGTGCACTGAGTACCTAGCTAGCAAAATTGTCATAGATTACTTACTATAGGTACCTAAATCCGTAATAATTAAAGGTTATTCTTATTTCCGTATTTAACATTTTCCTACACGTTCAAAAGCGCGGGAACACTAACCGATCAAGATGGCGGGCTCCGTATAAATGTTGCACGTATAAAAAAAACTTGGTGCGTTTAGCAGAATCATTTAATTTTATCGTTCGATGTTTTCAGCATCCATCCTTTATCAAGGATCATTCATTGATATAATAGGTTTTTAATTCGCCTTTTATGGCAAATAAAAACTTTTGTTTTCTATTAACCAATTGTCTTTATTTCTTGGTTTTCACATCCTGTATAATTATGGCTTTGGGGGCATATATGACATTTTTGGAAGTTGTTAAAAGTATAACGGCACAATTGCATGGCTCTTCTTCTTCTTTGACTGTTATGAAGCAACTCCTGGAAGCCTGAAGTGGAATTTTTTATCCTTTAGTATCTATTATGGTCTATACTAGTTGCTAAAACCATAAAATCCAAGATAAAATGTAAAATGAAGTCACAACTTCGTTTCAAACATTTGCAAAATCTTTACAACTCATTTCTGTAAAATAAGAAAAAAGTAGATGTGTCATTATACTGCTAGGTGAGCGATATATCCAGGTAAGAGGAGGGCTAGAAACGACATCTGAACGTTGTTCTCCCCAAGAACACAGTAAGATCTCCCACCTAGATCGGAGATGTGACAGAGTAGATGTGACATAGGGCGCTTTCCAAATTAGCTATAATCGCTCACATCGCTCACATCATCTCACATGGCGTTCCGATTTAGATATCACGATTATGACAGCTGTGAGCTGTCAACAATTCGGAACGCCCGTGAGCGCGCTCACAGTGCTTACTCAATGTAAAAACGATATTATTACAGTATTTCTTTGTATAAACACCACATTTCTTCTTCTTTGGTTAGGTGGCGACTATCAGCCAGAAGCACAATTTCGAAAATGCCACGTTAGTTTAATTTTATGATAAGATGCAAATCAAAACCAAACACACACTGACACATCCTCACACACACACTGTCATTTTTGACAGCGCTCACGGTGATATTATTCTAGGGCATGGTCGGCGTTATCGCAAGATGGCGCATGTCATGACGTCATCTATGACGATTCACGGAACGTCGTTATCGCGCTCACGCTAATTCGGTACGGGTTTAAGCACGCTCACATCGATTATTTCCCATCTCGGAACGCAGGGATAGTAGTTACGTTGATCATCTGCCTGAAACAACCCCACCCCGCATTGCTCTTTTATTAGCACTCTCTCTAGCAGTTGATAATATTTTTAAATTTTTCCAAATGTTTATGTAAGAAGAAAACTGATCTCTTTAGACAAGGTAAAGGATACATCAAGGCAAGATATAGTACATACTAACTTCCATGCATCAAGGTAAAAAAAACAAATATTTTTTTTTTATTGGGAAATTAGCCTGTACTGTCCTTTTCCGGTTTTCTATACAGTTAAACTATGAAAATTGAATTACAGTTTCACCGTTGAATGAGGTCGCATGCATGAACATTTTCTTCTTTCTTTTAAAAACCTGTTCAAATAGTGTTGTACTGAGTCTGAATCATTGTAGACCTAGTATCCTCATTCAGACACACTAGGTAACCTAAAAAGTAATTTGGGCAGTAGGCCGTTGCCACGTTGCAAAGAAACATATCGTATGTGCGTAACACTATTTTGGAAAAGATAATTAAAACACGCATGATTTTTTAACCCCCTTTTCCTCATAGATAATTAAACCAAGGATAGAATGTACAGACGCCAGCAAATCAAACTACTACAATCTGTCAAATTTCTTTAATAGATTTTCAACTTTATCGCTAAAACATAAGGTTCAAGGTTGATTGGGAAAATTTTACAGTTTCGGGTAGCTTGATGTGGTGGCGTCTGTCCAAAGAAAGATCTCGTGCTCGTGCTCGAGCTCGTGTAGTGGAAAATTAAAAAACTGGCCAAGTGCGAGTCGGACTCGCACACGAAGGATTCCGTACCACAAGGCAAAAACGCCCAAAAAAAACACGTTTGTTGTATGGGAGCCCCTCTTAAATATTTATTTTATTCTGTTTTTAGTATTTGTTGTTATAGCGGCTACAGAAATACATCATCTGTGAAAATTTCAACTGTCCAGCTATCACGGTTCATGAGATACAGCCTGGTGACAGACAGACAGACGGACAGTGGAGTCTTAGTAATAGGGTCCCGTTTTTACCCTTTGGGTACGGAACATAACATCTCGCCTGTATTCCCTGAAAGGTTAGGCAGAGATGTACCTATAGGACACACACATTTTCACCAGTTATGTTCAAGTCCCATGCAATAGGGGCTGAGTCTATTGCCATCAACAGGACACAATCATGACGCCATCCAGGCTGCTACTGAAAAAATCCTAGATGGAAAAACCAAATAACACTTTGCCCGATCCGGGAATCGAACCCAGCAGGGTAATTGCGTAACACTATCAGTAGCAATGAGTTTAATTTTGACAGTTCAACAACATTCATTGCGTGATTTACGTTGTTGAGCAGACACATTTTTCGAACTTATAGAGCAATAGCGTAATATGTTTTTTTTTTTTTTTTTGCGGATGGCAAATCATCAAATGACCCCTCCCGCTCTGGGTGGAGCGGAAGGGAGTGTCAGACTCTTACTGACTAAAACCCACCCGTGTTCCTTCCTTAGCCCTTTATGTTCCGGGCCAGCGGTAACCCTTTCGGACAATCCCGCTGACCGAAAAATAATAATATGGCGTAATATGCTTGAAAATGATTCAAATTGAGAGTAATAGTGTGTTACGCGATTAGGGTACGGGACCTCATGCTACTCAGTACCTAGTGCTTGCGACCACTCAACGACGCAGTTAAAATAAATCAAATAATGTTATGAAATAGGTATTACCATGCGTATTACCCATAGATTCCGATTAGCTGATAAAGGTAATTCGATACGGGCCGTGATAATGAATTATGTACTTGAATCAAAATAACCCACCTACTATCTATATCTACCACAATAATAACAACTGCGGGGCTATTCTGTAAAAATCTCACCGTGAAAACTTAGGTGAAGTGAGCGTGGAGTGAGCTGTCAATAGTGTCAATTCCTGGCAAAAACAAACTCACTTCACCTAAGTTTTCACGGTGAGATTTTTACAGAATCGACCGGCTGGACTCCTTTAATAAAGATTTGTCCTTGGCAGCTCTGGATAGAGAGAGGTGGAAAGAGAGTAGGGAGACCTTTGCCTAGCAGTGGGACATTTAAATCATATAAATAAAAAAAAACAGTGGCACTCCGAGAGTGCCGATAGAAGTGAAAGCAAAACACTAACAGAATACTTTGCCATCACTCACTGACATATCGGATATACCTACATTAAAAGCGAGTACTTACATCCCGAGGTCTACCGAGCACATCCGAAGAGGGTATTTTTTTAATCGTCTTATGAAAAAAACACGCGCGGTGTCGCTTACGGTAACAGTGGCGCGAGTTCAATGGTTTTTTCCCATCTCAAAAAACGCCCAACGCGCTTAAAGAAGTTTTCACTTCAAAAATAAAAAAGCGCTTGCCTGGGTGCGAACCCACGACCTAAAACTCGTTAATTTGCCACACACTGTTCCTTTTAGTTCTTACATCTAAATACAGATAGCGCCATATCCACGATGACGCGCCCCACTCTTCTTCCTAATCGCTTACAGTACAAGTGTGCAACATTCCGCTAGTGTTTTAGTTTTGTCGATACACAGTAATTACTTATTAGTGGCTCTCAGTGAGAGGGAGTGGGCTGTAATCCACCACGCGGGCCCACTGCGGGTTGGTAGATGTCACATGTCTTCGAATTGTTGGTTCTAGAACATGCCGGTTTCCTCACGATGTTTTCCTTCACCGTTTTGAGAGCAGTGGTGATGGAATAATTTACACAAAGTAAAGCGCCTGTCTGGGTTTAAACGTACGACCTACAACTGGTAAGTCGCGGCTGTTACCACTGGGCCACCACTGCTCCATGCTATTAGTGGGTAATTAGTGTGTATCAAAAAACTGAAACACTAGCGGAATTAACTAGCGAATAGTAAGAAGAGTGGGGCGCGTTTTCGTGGATGGCACTATCTATAAATAACCTTTTATCAAATTTAAAAAAAAAAAATTATAAGTAGGTAAATCAAATTCTAGAACCTCTTTCAATACAGAGCCTCTTTCAGTGCTCGAGTGACGTGAGTTTCACTAACATAGTTTTAAGTTTATACACTAACACACATTGTACTACTATAATATATATGTTAGTCTGTAAGGTATTTATCTATGGGCCATAGTAGCCAGAAAATAAAGGTTTTATTATTATTATTTTTTTATTATTCATACTCACTCATAGAACTTCTCCTCGATATTAGCCATCCTCTGGAAGTAAGTCATGGCCGCAGACCCATTTAGAGGAGCATACTGTATCTTGTATTGTTTAGACAAGTCATCCAGGGACTCTATGGGCGTGTCCAGGCGGGAAACTGTCAGAAAGGCAGCCAAGTTCGCCGTGTACGATGCGATTATGATGAATCTGTGGGAGAAGTAGTAAAGCTAATTGTATGGTAATTTTTCAGCAAGAAACCTACACATTTTCAAAATATGCATCAAACCAGCGGGGCAATTGCGTAACACATTATCAATCGGAATAAGTTTAATTTTGACAGTTCAACGACATTAATTACGTTATTTACGTGTTGAGCAGACAAATTTTTCGAACTTATGAAGCAATGGATTAGCAATTTTCTTCAAAATGATTCAGATTCCGATTGATAGTGTGGTACGCAATTAGGGTGCAGATTTAAGTAACGCGATTATTTTAGCTCAATTACTGCTCGAGACAAACATTTGCTGTTAATAGTTCTTTAGAATTCGAAGCAAAGGTCTTGCGTCAAACGTTCGAGTTACACCTAAGACCTAAGAGAATAATCAAGATAAATCTATCGACTTTAAACTACTCTCAAGAATTCTAAAAGAAGCTAATACCTATGCCTTTCAGTTATCCTGTGGGACCTTTTTCTCAATCAAATGTTCTAATAGGTCTGAAGACCAATTCTCGCACTTATAAAACGTTCAAGTTCAAGTCGCAATCTCAAATCAGCGACAATTAATGTCAAAAATGTAGGGAAATCCATACTAATCCATACTTAATATTATAATGCGAAAGTGTGTCTGTCTGTCTAGATGAAATTTGGTATTATATCGTTTGAGTCCCGGGAAAGAACATAGGATACTTTTTACCCCGATATTCCCACGGGATCGACACTTATGCGGGTGAAACCGCGGGGCACTGCTAGTTGATTACATTTTTGACAGATTGAGACAGAGCGTTCTTAAAAATACTGGAATTGCGTCCCTCTGGTCTTACCCAAACAGCCACCAAGTAGCAGCCAACAGTCGTCCAGACAAGTTCTTTGGCGCCTCACCACCTCCTTGAGGAGTCAGTGACGTCATGCAGAACCATAGACACTCCTTCAGAGTAAACTCCCTCTTCTCCTCGTCCTCTTTGTACTTCTCTCTATTATTCTGATAGCTGTATGGACTCCATTTGTCAAACACCCACATTAAAAAACTGGAAAGAAACTGGGTTTCAATATTTTGAGCATCGGTAATAACAACAAAAGGTAGCCGAGAATGTTTGTTTTATGTAAATAAGGAAATAGGTAACTGGAATAACCAGAATTTAGTCTGAAAAATGTATTTTACAGGCGGTACTATTTAAGAAAATCATATTGAAAACTTCTGTCGGAAACTATTTATAGCTTGTAAGTCCAAGAAATTGATTACTAAACTTACCTAAGCCATAGTTTAAATCCAAATGGATTCAAAAAAGAAAATATTAGTCTTCCTAGCCTAAACAAACGTGATAAATAATCCTACTAATTCATTCCTATTCATATTATACAAATACTAAATGCGAACGTTTTTGAGGATGGATGGATAAATGTTTGTTACTCTTTCACGCAAAACTAGGTACTGAACGGATTTGGATGAAATTTGGCACACAGATAGTTTATAACTAGGATTAACACATAGGATACTTTCTATACCGATATTCCCACGGGATCGAACGGATATAGGTAGGTACTATGCGGATGAAACCGCGAGGGGTTTCATCCGCATAGTACCTACCTATATCCGCTAGCCGACAAAGTTATAGGTACTTATTTGTGTCAGATTCAAATATAGTCGTATACTATGAGCATATCTACATAATAATAATAAACAAGTGTGTGAGGTTTTCAGTCCCGTTAAGTTCGTATGAAATCATGTGTGAGGGGGGGGACAAAAATAGCAAAGATTTAGGTCGACTATTTCCTCGTTGAACTGGCACAGATTACTTAATCATTCGTTATGGCACGGTCCTCGTAATATACAGTGCGTGAGTACTGGCACTATAACCATAAAATGCTATAATCTCTTTGCTGCTGTTGTTTTTATACAGCAAATTACTTAGTTTTTAAATGTTCAAATTGGTGTTCAAATTCAATGGTGCAGTTGTTCGAAATTAAATAAAACAATGTTGTAGGTACCTATTGCAAACAATCTTTTTAAAGTCTTAAATATTGTTTTTTTTTACATACCTACCTATTGCAGATATTTAAATTTTTGTCACCAAGTCGTCTTTTGTTTCTTGGAATAGGTACAGTCAACAAAGGAGTTAAGTATACAGGAGCGTCGGATATTGTTGAAGTTAACTAAGAAACCGATGGATATTCTCGAATAAAATTTTAGTTTATTAATAGAAAACAAACAGCTCATTAATTAAATTAAATTTCAGTCCAGAACATCCATCGGTTTCTTAGTAAACTTCAATTATATCCGACGCTCCTGTATACTTAACTCCTTTGTTGACTGTACATTGATATTCAGAATATCACTGTAATGTTCTTCATTATGTTAGAATAACGTACAATGTAGGTAGATGCTGGTAAATTGTTGCTGAAACACTAATTTTCATTCCTAAGTCTAGAGCCCTAAGGTTGAAAATTGTTAGGCTGGATTTTAGGAAATACTTGTTGCTATGCGTACCTACCTATTCATTCTACTTACTTTAGTTAGTCTTTCATTGAAACTGAATAATTTTTGGACGTTTATCGACCAAAGCAAAAAATATCGTTGCGCTTCGGAAATTCAAATGTTCTTCATTATGTTAGAATAACGTACAATGTAGGTAGATGCTGGTAAATTGTTGCTGAAACACTAATTTTCATTCCTAAGTCTAGAGCCCTAAGGTTGAAAATTGTTAGGCTGGATTTTAGGAAATACTTGTTGCTATGCGTACCTACCTATTCATTCTACTTACTTTAGTTAGTCTTTCATTGAAACTGAATAATTTTTGGACGTTTATCGACCAAAGCAAAAAATATCGTTGCGCTTCGGAAATTCAATTATCTTTGGAATGTTTAAGTAGATATATAGGTACCTACTTAAGTATTTTTCTGTAAGTCTTCGAAAATAAGTTTCAAATGATCTTTGTTTCGTTTCGAAAAAATTTGCTGTGTTAACCAAAACGTTAGGTAGGTATTCTTATGTTTGCCGTAGGTACCTACGGCAAACATAAGAATAGGTAGGTAGGTAGGTACTTGTAGCTGTAGCCATTATTTGTTTTTTATCAGTAGGTAATAGTAAGTAGGTACTTAGATATTATTCAACTATCAGCAAATCAATCAATCAATTCAAACTCAATTGCAGCTAAGTATGAAGCAAGAAATTCTACCTAATAGACAAGTACCTAGGTACCTACCTAAGTAGGTATACCTACTTATGTAAGTAAAAGTGCTTGTCACATTGTAAATACTTACCTAATACCTAAGCAGTCACTAAAAACCTAAAAATCTAAGAAATCTTTGATCGTTTCCTATTGTAACATAAATAAAATAAACCTACAAAAACAAACAAGAGAACATTCTAGAAATCATATACCAACTAGGTACGTAAATTCCTAATGTACAAGACCAAAGGTCTAATTAATAAGGATTCCCTTGGCACGTGCAATATTACTCATATTCATAAATAAATAGTAACACGCCACACATGAGGTTTAGTGTTAGATCCATCGTTTGACCTCGTTCCATAAAATCAGATAAGAAATAATGGAAGCAGGTGGGCACTGCCCCATCGATCGCATATGTATCGTAATATATGTCAAAATGTCACGGATGAACGCCCGTTTTCAAATTTTATACGCCACACCGCTTTAATATAATACTGGTTTCAAACTAAATACGCACACCATCTATCTCTTTCATGCAATAAGGACAGGGATAAAAAATAAGGTCACCGGCAAAGAATTCGGAAATTGTAAAATATTGTGGAGCACAGTTTGTGCTGGAAACAGGTTTCTGCAACGCTAAAGCTGACCGAATGATGTCATTGGATTACCTGGTAAAGAAATATGCAGCCAGTATCGATAGCCAAACGTCATTCTCCAGAACAGTTAGGAATTTGAACAGGGATGTCGGAGTTCTCGGCAGTTTCATCATTATTGTAATCCCGACCAAATCGTAATACGGTACAGTGAAGTCAACGACATTTTCTCTTTCAGCCATGACGGATAACGAAGACAGCCCTATGTCTGCCTTCTTATCAACGAGCTCTTTTATAATTCCATTCCAGTTTCCATTCTCGTCCATTATGCCGAAGTTACCGTCCGGCGCCATAGATATTTCATAATCGAATTTAACGATTTGCCGAATCTCCTCGATGAGGTCGATACAATAGCCTTTGTAGCCTTTAGGTGATTCGTCGTCGCGTATGATAAACGGCTTTTGCTAGAAAAAAAAAAACGGTTTATAAAACCATGGCTATGAAAATCGTGCGTTTCTTATCTAAATTCCAGACGAACCAAAGACGAGACTGACAGTGTTGTTTGAACAGTTTGTTGTTAGGCAAACTGACAAATTTTTATCAAGTTGCCAACAGAATTTTAAACAATAGCGGAGTTCATTTACCTACCTCGACTGTGACGATTCTGTACACTAGCTGCGCGGAATAATTACTCATGTTATTGGGGTCAGTCAAGGTTAGGTTCGAGGAGAGGCCAGCTTTCCAGGAACCCAACGAGTGGCTACTTATAGAAGCCCCATCTTTGACCGTGATCGCGAGCAGATCGGTGCTAAATTCCATGTAGCTTCTTCCGTTCATGGGGTCATCTTGCGGAATAAAAAACGGCGCATATGTAGGCGTCTCTTTTATCTGTAAAAAAAAAACAGTAACTCGTAGCGTAGGTACCCGGTTGTAATCGGGCGATAACATCAAAAAATTGTTTCAGCCTAAATATGTCAACGGACCTCTTGGAACGCCGTTTTAAGATCCAAGGTCCTGTTTGGTGTATTCTTGCCGTCGTAGTCGTCGCATGTAATATATTTCATGTCGTTTGGCCACTTGCCAGAGTCCAGTAGTGATCTGGAAATTCATAAGCGTGAACTCTCATGGAATAAGCCAGGATATATTTAGACAAACCACATTGCACGTGGTGTACTAAAGTAGAAACTGGTACACTTGAACAGGAAATGTCATTACTTGATAGTTAAAAACGTTCTCAAAGACAGGTCAAAGTAGAAGGCGGATGTGATTTCTGGCTCGCCGTTCATGCTGTATGTGGTTTTAATCTTTCCCAATCGGTCTCTGCTATTGGCGTCTGGTGTTGGCCGCATGTGCACGATGGTAGCATTTTTACAACCGCAGCTAATATCACCCTTCTCCAAAGATAAAGCGAACCATGCAGTTTTTCTCCCAAAATATTGATTCTTGTCTGCAGCATCTAGAACATTCTTTATCGTTCTCAGACTCCCAACGATAAAGAAGTTCACGATATCTAAGTTCCGAAGACTTTCCAGTTGGGTTTTAATTTCGTTTGCTTCAAAACTCTTCACGGGTGTGATCACGTGTCGTGTCGGTATGTTTTGTAGCAGAGACTTGTATTTGTGGTCCATAACTGTAAACAAACAGATTTTATTATCAAGAACAGTTAAAATGACTTGGTAACCAACAATAAATTTAATTAACGGATAAAGTTATGCGGGCGCTATCTAAACGGCTGTGAACTGAGACCTTGAAAGCCTTGACATAAACGCTATATTAGCTCGAATTTCTCGCTTGATGTGGAAAACATGTCATTATTGATTAATACGATAAAACTGAACGTTTATAAATAGGTACATTTGCTTTAAACCCACCAAAGAATTCGTCGAAAATAATAGCAGCGTTTGTAATGTCCTGTTTGGTGACGACAGCTCTGATAGCTTCTGGTAGAATATCAGCCGGGGGCATGACTTGCAGAAGGAACCTTGTTTGATTAGCATTCAGAGTCCTCCATTGCCGCAGATCGCCAACTTGACCAAACGACCCGGATATGGTTGGCAAGCCTAAAGCTTCTGTGAACGATTTAATGGTTTCTGAACCCACGCCAGTCATTGTGAAGTCGAGAACAACGTGAGGAGTCTTTTTCGCCAAGAGCATGTCATTGTACTTTCTGCAAACTAAAAATGGTTACGGTTGAATCAAACATAATTTAAAGTTTGTTGTTTATCAGCTAGGTATTTCAGTCAATTTTACTGTTGTAACTGGCGAGATAAGCTTATTTGTGATGCATACAGATTTGCATATTATATTTATCAAGGAAATTGACAGTCCATGAATGCTACAAGACTGCAACGATCGTCGATCGTACCTAACAAAACAAACTTCTCTACAAAGCAAATTAAAATGTCTAGATATATGCACATGTAATTAAGTGACATTATAGAAAGCTTACCTACTTAGGTACAGACGCCAGCAGGTCAACCTACCCGAAACTGTCAGATTTTCCCAATCAACCTTGAACCTTATGCTTTAGCAATAAAGTCGAAAATCTATTAAAGAAATCTGACAGATTGTAGTAACTTGATGTGCTGGCGTCCGTACTTAATATTTGGAAATATTCTTACCATTCTCCAAAAAACCCTTCGCATCTGTTCTGTTTCCGACAACAATAACGGGATCCACAGCAAGACCCAAGCTTGGGTTACGTCTCACATACTCCTTCGCTACTTCAAAAGCCTTTTCAGCCAAAGCATTACTTTCCTCGTTAATCAGTACTGGGAAAGCAACCGAGAATTTCTATAGGTACTTATGAATAAGATGTCTATTTTAAAAACAATTTCTTTTCATAGGTAGGTACGTCTCTCTGCTACGTACCTATTCCTGTAGTAGGTATGAGTCATATCGCTTATGTTTGAAAAACCGTACTGCTGGGGGCGAAAACAACACAAAGAAAACTATGGAGCCGCTTGTGCTAAAGTAAAAGAAATCGTTTCAGTGCCACTAGGAAAATATTTTGATTCATAATAGGTACTTACAAACGTTAATATTTTGCGTAGTTTGCCCAAAAGCGAGGCGAACCAAATAGAAAAGAAGAATAATAGTAAACGCTGACATGTTGGTTCCCATCACTGTTTCGAGTCGCGCATCGTCACTGCTCCCTCCCAATAACCCACCGACTGATCGCCAAGCTATCTGATCATCGACTGAGGGTGGTTCATACTTCACCCACTTACTCTGTGTACCGTATAGTTTCCACGGCAATGCCCGACCTTGAATCGGCTTGTCCTATTGATGTATTGGTCATCCATACAAATGTTTGTTCAAGAACATAAACAGACATCTATCAATATTACTTAAATAGGTAGGTACCTATGTAGTGAGTTATATAGGTACTTTGTTACTTATACAAGTTTCTATGATATAGACCTAGTCATCAGGTTGTCTCATCGTCTAATACCACTCACTGTCCGATTACGTCATAGCGTTTTTGACGTTTATGCGATATGCCCTTTATAAAATTATCCTTGGTGGCATAGTAGGAAGGCTATAAATACTAATCAGCATTTAACACTATCTATAGGTACCTACCTACCCTGGTCATATGAAACAATGCATACGAAAACAGCGCAATTCCTACCGCCTGTTATTCAAATATTAGATTTTATATAGGAAAATTCCATGTTTATACATATAGCCCAAAAATACTAGTACACATTCTATAGGTATACCACCTGCATAGGTTTATATAGATACTTATAATCCTTCGAAAATATCGATGCGTCAGTTGAATCAAAACTAGCTTTTAGAATTAAAACAAACTTATAAAAAAAAGAGTACATGTATTATGTGTAAATAAACTATGCAAGAGGCCAATATTTCATAAAAGTTATTATTCTGTCAGACGTTGATAAAGCGAATATTAGGTATGTTTACAATAAGGTAGGGTATATGTAGCGAAAACAAAACAGTATAATATTTTGGTTGGACTATTTTATTGCCAGAAATGTTTTACAAACACTAACTCCACGGTTGAGAGAAGTGTAAACTGTACACACTAGGTACTTTAAATCTAATACTAAATGTACTTTGAATCAAGAATTTTTATTTAAATTGTAAGATATAATCTGAAAGAGTTAGTCACAACTTTAATACAATATTATATCATAGCAAGAACACACAAGTGTGACTCTGAAGATTCGTTTCCACAAGTGTTATCTTACATTCGAGGTCTGTTACTATCACAATATAAGAAAATAAATTAGAAAAACAGGATATAAGAAAAATAAAGTTGTCCATAGAATTACAAACAAAAAAATAGCACACAAAAGTTAGTTATGTCAATATGAACTATCACCTTATTTGTCAACTTTGAACTTTAATTAAATTCCAAATTCTTAAAATTAGTGTTACAATGTGAACAATTATTTTAAATAACTGGCCTCCCTAGCGCGCCGGTTGGAATTCACAAGCGTAAAACGATACAGTTACATAAATCAGTTGTTTGTAGGGTCAAAGCAAACTCCATCCAACTCGTGAGGAAGTTACTCGTTCACACTGCAAACCGTAACCAAAATGTCAAAGGAATGTTCAAATGGTTAAGTAATAATGCCTATGAAATACAAAAATGTGCGTTTATCTGCTAACTTAAATTACAACTGAATTAATTATCTAAACTTTTAATTAATCTTAATCTTTATCTAAAATCCTTGTTTTTCGGAAGCTGTTGTATAAAACGCGTCGTTCACAGAACGGATTGTGAATTGATTTCACACTTTGTGAATTACTTTGGCAGTACATTACTGGCGTAATATGTAAAACGGTACACGTTACCTTCATCAATTCAATAATCCACCGCTACTAGTCCGTTGAGATAGACACCAATACTCAAAAACAGCATACAACACCTAAACCGACTCGTGCAATAATGTTCAGTTCACTGCGATGCACACTGGTCGCTATTGACAGTAACATTAAATTTACAATTTACAGGTACTTCACAGGTAAGATTTAATACACAATGTATTATAAACCTAAACATAAGTGCGGTCACAAAAGAGCTCAACTCTTTATAGTACATGCAGCATATAAACTGTAAATAGGTATTACCAAGACTTCCTAAGTGTCAGGGTATCTAAAAGTTTGTAATTCTCTACACACAACATAATACCTGTATGTGTGTTTGGGGAAGTTCTATTTTATGTCATCTATTGTCTGTAAATTTTGGCATGTTAGGAAGTCCGAGTAGTTTAAGTTTTGTATTATAAATGTAGATATGTATCTGGGTTGAGTTGAGCCCTAATGAACATGGTTGCATTGCAGTAAACCAAGCGAGGTAGTTTGGTAAGAAATTTTAAGCAGCCGCCTCCTCTGCTTCGGCGGGGGGCGCCTTTTCTGCAACTTTCGCCTTCTTCTCTGGCGTGGTCTTCTCCGCGTCACCGTTGTCGACGGAGACAGATTTCCTCTTCACGCCAACCTCCTTCTTTTCTGTAATACAAAATTTGACTGTTAAAGAAACTATTGATGAACTTACCTGGTGCTATGAAAGGAAATGTATTTTTTGAAAATTTTTAGTTGTACGGTAAATAAATGTGTGGGAAGTGTTTACCTGTGGCATCACCATTCTCGGTGGCGTCATTGCTCTCCTCGGCGTCGCCGTTCTCAGCGGGCGCGTCCTCGGTCGCAGCATCGCTGCCGTTCTCCTCCTTGCCGTTGCCGTTGCTCTCGGGCGCTTCCACTACCTTTTTGGCGGGCGACTTCTTCACTGGAGATTCCTTCACCTCAGTTGAGGTGACCTCCTCAGCTACGACGTCCCTGAAAGCATCAAAGTTTTGTGTTATTTATTATGCAAGCAGTTTCATAGAATCTTAAATCTTTTACCGGTGTAAATTAGGTAGGCTCGCTGCCCACTTCATGTCAGCGGATATTTGGCAATTTACTGATAAATAGAAGTGTGTTGTATTAGCGGCACTGAACGTCGTAAAATCTTCAATCTAAATACCTACGCACCGTGGCTAATGCGAAGTGAGCTAGTCAGTAACGGAACATAACAATGCAACAGTTCCACACGCAGGCAATGCTCGGCGGTTAAGTGGGGCGGCATAAAAGGAAAAGTCTGCCGGAACAAAAACAAGTGACTGTTGCGCAAGGCTGCATGTGGGAAAGTTGCAACATAGGAAACTGAACGTAACCGTGATCACCTTAGCTGAATGAATACGTTACTCGCTCCAGCACACTTCACGGAGAGCCGTAAAGCGTTAAAAATAACTAATGACAACACGCGTCGCCCGCGATAACGTAACCGAACAGCAACCTGCCTGAGTTGCAAAACTCGAGGTCTCGGCGAATTCAAACGAGCGCGCGCCGGCGCCCGGCGACGCTACGCGCCGGCACGCCGCGCATGCAGCGCCATCTTGGATAAAACAAGCGGCCCCGCGCCCGCCGCCCGGCGTGCTTTTAACTTTTCCACTTCATTTTAATACGCTATAACAGGAAAAACAATCAAATCTAATCGACACTTCGCATTCTTCAACACGTAATGCGCCTAGTAATATCCATTCTGATACTCAGAAGTCCACTTTATTCGTTTTATCAGTAAAATAACATTTTCCCGCGTGTCATAGCTTTGGCGGCGTTTACAAAATAAGCATCACCAAACTATCAATACGTTTCAAAACAACATTTTGTAACTAGCGCACAAACAAAACGAAACGTTATGAATATTAAAACACTATTGAAACACTAGATTCACGGAAAACACGAATTTCACACTTTTAAAGGAAGCCATTTTGATCACATTTTCGAAGCCGCCAAAAATATTAAACCGCAATACTTACTAAAACTTAATGAATTTAACGAAAAAACTTACTTCTTTTCGACGGCTGCGTCTGCCATTATGTTTTTTAGTTTTAGGAGATACTTTTAAATTATAAAGAAATAATTATAAGCACGTGTTACGCACAACGTACAACAATGTTCACCGCACAAACACCGACGACCAAATGAAGGAGGAAGAAGGAAAAAATATAATGCGCGACGCCTCGCAGGGACTCGTATAGCGTACTCGATGTGAAGCTAGCTGCGTCTACTTCAAGATGGTGAAATAACCAACCGCGATTGAAGCATGCTAGAGAGAGATAGTTATAGATTTTACATTCATCTTCAGACAACCTTGAAATCACACTAGAAACAACACATATACCTTTCTCTTTCTTGCCTGTTTAAAAAAATACAATCGTTAATGTTCCAACAAGACAAAATATTAGATGGATATTCTTTTGGAAAATTAATAAATGTATAACATTATAGCCGATTTTACGTCTAGACCGTGAACAATTAGCAGACTATTTTACTTTTATTTAATAAGTACTAAACTAACTTTTAAATCACAGTATTTAAAACTTCGGAGCGGCTACAAACTCAAGCTACAAAATATATTTATCCCACTTATCTTGGGTGTAGTTTTCCATACAAATAATTATAAATATAAACTTTTTAATGTTGAATAAACACTAGCTTCATTGTTTCAGTCGTTACACCGCGCACCTTACGTATTTTATTACGGTATATGCGTTTCTACTACAGGTCGATTGAATAGGACCAGACACCAGAGTAATTTAGGACATTGACTGCTGTACCTACTCGTAGGTACCCATTGGCATTTTTCATTCATGTCTGTAGTGTAGTAATATAGTAGCGCGAAAGGTCCTACTTTACTTTACTCTGTAGGTACCTACTTAGGCTAATAAGTACTTATAGCCTTCTTTACGTTCAAGTGTTGCTATTTAATTAATCATTCAGGTAGTAAACTCGCTATACCATTTTAATTAGCTAGGCTCCTGCAATTTAATTTACTGACCCTACATAATCAGCATAGAATGTTCCCAATGCTGGGACACAGCCCACAGCACAGGGCTCCAGTCCTCTCTGTGAAAGGGACTGGGTCGTAATTCACGACGCGGCCGGCGGGCCCAGTGCGTGTTGGTAGGTACCTCCTAGGTAGGTAGGTAGATGTCGCATGTCTTTTTTGGTTCTAGGACATGACCCCATTGTATGATGTCACAATACGGCTTACGTATTTATTTTTATTTACATTTTAAATAGGTACCTAGGTAAGTATCTAAATAAAAAGAGGTAGGTGTTACGTAAAATAGGTGTCCGTGAAAAACAATTTGCTCGTGTAGTTTTTGAGAGGTCAATGCCCGATTGTCTCATAAACCTACCTGTTTTAAAGTATGTAGGTACCTAGTTAGTAGGCTAGGATTTCTACGACAGCTAAAAGGCAAAAGTACCTACCTGTCTACCTAACCCACGTGCTATAAATTTCGATTTTACTCGCATTTAATTATAGAATCTGCTAATTACGTGATCAATTCACCACGTTGCAATGAGAACGCGTTTATTTCCCGCCAACTACAGTTTGCTTGTGTTGTGCCAGAAAAGCGAGTCCGACTGTCGGAGTCGTCCGAATGACTTCTAAAGCCAACTTCAGAAGGTGGTTACAAAACATCGTGCTGCGATATTTTATATCTTATGTCAATTACATAAGGACCATAATGATTTTAACCGGACGCAAAATATAACGTAGTCCGGTGATAGGTCGATGGCTTTTAAAAAGAAATCTTGGCACTACTTGGTGATTTCGTCAGAATATGAATTCGTCAAGCAGAACAGTTCGTGATCCGATGTATCCACGTGCCTAGGTCGTTTTTACAGTGGTTATCGTCTCACCTATGTACCTACGATAGATAAATCGTGTTGCCATGGCTTTGCATGGCCCATGCATGCATGGGCATGCAGCATGGCCCATCATCAACAATTCTACACCATTCCAACATTTCCAACGAGAAGGGTGGGAGAAAAGAATTTGAAATCAAACATACGGTTCTCTGGCGTCATTGTTTTTAATAAACTTACAGTGGTTCCGATATGTAGGTACCTACCTACCTATTACTGAACAGCGGTGCTATTCTGTAAAAATCTCATCTCACCGTGAAAACTTAGGTGAAGTGAGCGTGGAGTGAGCTGTCAATTCCTAGCAAAAACCAAGTCACTTCACCTAAGTTTTCGGTGAGATTTTTACAGAATCGACCGGCTGGGGCGCTACAAGTTCGACCGGGCACACCGATTGTTGTTACTGGCCACTTGACATAGTCGAATAAATTATAATTTAAAAACTTACGCCTGTTTTCACTATTATAACCTTCGATCAATAATAGTACTATTATTATAGTATATAGTATTATTATATTACTATTATTGATCGAAGATTATAACAATAGGAAACATCTAAATAACCTCATAAATATAATCTGCACAGTTGAATTTTCAACTCTCGGCGCAGAAGTGAGTGTTGAAAATTCAACAATGCATTAATTTAGGTGTAGCTTAGCGTTAGTAAAATTAAGCATTTGAATTTTTTGATTTTAGAAACAAGCTTTTCTGTTGAATTCAAGGGTTGGGTTGACAGAACCATTTTAACCTTTATGTAGTTGCTATAAAGAACACATTCATTTGGTTGAGTTTGTGGGATGAGATGTTTTGGCAAGCAGATTGGATTATCGATCTGAAAGTAATTTTTAATATTTTCGACTTAACTTCCTGGGGAATAAAGTTTAAAATTGAATGAATTCTATTTAGGATACATTCAGAACTGTAGGAAGGTTCGTCCTTATGTAAGTATTGTCTTATGTAGGTACCTACCTGTGCCCACACGTGTGGGTAGAACTTGGTAGGTACTTATAGTTACATTGTTACATTCTTTATTTTTATACCCAGAAATATTTACCTATTACAAGTATAGTAGCTGTCAATATAATACCTACGAGCTTTTAAATGTTTAGTTCAAAAATTTAATGCTTCCCATTCCCATCCCATTGCTTGCGTAGGTAGGTAGGTATACTCGGGGCGAACCGAAACGACCAGACGCGCGACGCGTCTTCTAAACAAGATAATAGGTACTTACCTAAGTATGATCTATCAAAGGCATTTACTTGTACCTACAGTACCTACTGTCATTGACAAGCAGGTAGGTAGGTACCACTACCATGTAGGTACACAAAGATCGCCATCGAATAACTTAGGTACTTACCTAGGTAGGCATAGATAAAGTAGAGTGAACGAACATGATTGGAGTGCGAAAGCGGACGAGTGTGTAGACGTAGCGTGCGTAAATACTGACATAACTAGGTAGATAGGAAAAGCAATAGGTGTTGCGTTACGAACTCGTGACGTCATAGTAGGTAAAGTGAGTACAGTCACGAGCATAAGTATGTATACACTTGGCTTTGTTCAAAGACGATTTTCTCCTTTAGTTTTGAATGAAATTTTATGTTATTACGAACAAAGTATTTTCGAACCCAAGCTTGGTGTAAAGTGTCGTATTTCAACGTTGCATTCGTTATTTCACGAAAAAATCGCGATTGAAAGTTGCCAAATGTTGACATATTAGTGCTCGTGACTGTACCTACTACCCGTAGTACTTAGGTACAGACGCCAGCACATGAAGCTACTACAATCTGACAAAATTCTTAAATAGATTTTCAACTTTATGGCTAAAGCCTAAGGTTCAAAGTTGATTGACCTACCGACTTTGACATAACAGAAATATTTCGTAGGTTAAGGCTAGGTTAGGCTGTTAAGGTGGGATATTCATGATTTTTAGGGTTCCGTATCTCAAAAGGAAAACACGGAACCCTTAAGAGCCCCTAATGAATGCTACTACCTACTACCTCAAATGGCTTAGCATGATCCTCCGTTATGTCGAAAATACTGCAGCATTAATTTTGAAATAAATATATGCTAAAGTTGAGGATTAATGTTAAGTACTATGTTAGACGAAAAATAAAACGATTCCATAATATTTCTCGATAGGAAAAAATTCCAAAGTTATCTCCAAGCCGTACAATAAACCGCTGGTATTAAAAAAAATAATTAAAAAAAATTAAACCTACTTCAAAAAGAAATTAACTCAAAATTATGAAATAATTTTAATTTCGGAAGTCGGTGTCTTTGGGATCTGTATTTAAAGTTTTAGTTTTTTGCCACCACAATTTTGAGTAAATTTCTTTTTGAAGTCGGTTTAATTTTTTTAAATAATTTTTATTTCGTAATTTTTAGTTGTTGCACTAAAATTTGACCAAGGTTTTGAGAAGTTTTCCCTTTGACACTACACTAGGGAATGCAAACCGGTTTCACCGAAAACCGAAAACCCGGTTTTTCGGAATATTTGAAATGATTAAAAAAACCGGGTTTTTTTTTCACGTTTCCGGTTTTTCGAGTTTTTTTATTATTTTCAAATGGCAACACCCAACACCACATGTCAGTCAAAACTATAAATTTGGTGTCAGCCATTTTGTTTTACCAAACGTTGCCAACGGTTGCTAGTGAAAAGATTCAAGATTCAAAATTCTTTATTTGTGGAAAAAGGCGTGTTGTTTATTGTAGCATTAGTAATTTTGTAACATTTAACTGTTTTCAATATTTGTCGTGCAGTTCAGTTATTTTTGTAAGTATTTAACATTTATAATATGTACTTAGGTTAGGTACAAATTGCTATTTTTAAATGTTAAGATATTCACACAGTGTGCCACACAATGCTTTATATTGTTACGAGCTTCGGGTTCGTGACAATAAAAACTGCCGATTTAATAACCAAAAACAACAATTTATTTAAAAACACTAATTACAACTCGAAACACTAATTAAAAGAACACAATCACACTACTGATCACTCTTAATTCGCACTTGAAGATCGCTTAGATGTTTTCGCTCTTGTCGCTTTATCCAAACTGTGTCGGCTCGCGGCCCACACCGGCCTTATATAGTGCCGCAGATAGTTCTAGAACCTTCCATTGTAGAAACATCTAGAATGTTCGAGTACATACCGGCCCCGACCGACTAGGTGTCGATAGTTCGAGAAAGTTCTACAAAGTTCTAGTATCGAATTTTCTAGAACGATCGTGACTCGACTAGTTCTGCTACTCGATACTAGATGGCGCTAGCGGTACCTAATGTCACCATGTACCAGGCATTAATTGTGGCGCGCAACACTGCCCCCTCCTAAGACATGCTCGTCCCGAGCATTATCAGCCCCATAATAACGCGCCAGTCGGTCCACATGGACGATCTTAGGAGTACCTCTTGCACCTTTCTGTATCCGGTAGGTTACGTCATTGATCTTTGTCACAATCCGGTACGGTCCGTCCCATTTAGCTTGAAGCTTAGGAGATTTCCCTTTGCTGCGGACTGGATTGTGCAACCACACTAGTGAACCTTCGTCGAACCCTTTATTGTTCATTTTGCGGTCATAACGGGTTTTCATCTTTTCAGACATTTGCTGGCCCGATTGTCTGACGTGCTCATAAATGTCATTCATTTTGTTCCGCAAGTCATTCGCATAATCGGTTATACTGCGTGGGGCATCAGGTGGTATTCCGGTGATCAGGTCTGCAGGCAGCCGTAATTCTCTTCCAAAGTTTGCGAAAGCTGGTGTCACCGATGTACTTTCGTGAACAGCGCTTCGATATGACAACAAAAACGGTTGTATGTGCTTGTCCCAATCTCGTTGCCGATTTTCCACAACTTTTGCTAGGTACCTCTCCAATGTCTGATTAAATCGTTCTACCATTCCATCCGACTGTGGGTGGTAAGAAGTTGTTCTGGTTTTATGAGTACCCATAACTCGACAAGTTTCCTGGAATATTTGTGACTCAAAATTCCTTCCTTGATCACTGTGAATCTCTAAAGGTACTCCAAAACGACAGAAGACTTCATGAACTAACTTATCTGCAACTGTCGAAGCTTCTTGATTTGGAATGGCGAAGACTTCCGGCCACTTGGTGAAGTAATCCATCACAACCATGAAATACTTGTTGCCACTTTCACTTTCCGGAAACGGCCCCGCAACGTCAAGGGCTATCCTCTCCCATGGTGCACCAACATTGTACAATTTCAATGCACCTCTACTGCGAGTCTGAGGTCCCTTTACAGCTGCACAACTTGTACATTTGCGACACCAGTCCTCGACATCGTCCCGACAGTGGACCCAGTAAAACCGTTCTCGTATCTTCAGTAGAGTCCGTTTTACTCCCAGATGACCTCCTGAACAACCATTATGGTACAGCTGTAGAACATCTGGTACTTGAGCTTTAGGGACAACCATTTGCAAATGACAGCTGTCTCCCCGAGCATTTTCCCATTTACGGCACAGGACTCTATCCTGAATCACCAAGCTGTCCCATTGGGCCCAATAGCTTTTTGTGATCGAACTCATCGCTGAGACGTCACTCCACCTGGGCTTAGGAGCTCTGGCCTTCATCCACTCCAGAATCGGCTTGATGTCCGAATCTTCCTGCTGTGCACGTTGTAGGCTTTCCTTCCACTCGTTGCTGAGGTCTGTCTTGAGCATCCTCACAGGTACGACTTCTTTACTTTCTTGCCTAGTACAATGCTTGCAGTCTTCAGGACAAGGTCTTCTTGACAATGCATCTGCGTTGCCATGTGATTTCCCGCTGCGATGTTCGACCACAAAGTCGTATTCCTGCAGTAGCTCAATCCATCTCGCAACTTGTCCTTCTGGATTTTTGAACTGCAATAGCCATTTCAGTGCAGCATGGTCAGTTCGTACGTGGAATCTCCGCCCCAGAAGATATTTGCTAAAATGCTGCAATGACTTTACCACAGCAAGCAATTCCCGTCTCGTGACACAATAGTTCTTTTCCGGCTTTGACAGCGACTTGCTGAAGTACGCTATCACAACCTCTTGATCACCATTCCGTTGAGACAACACACCGCCAAGTCCTATGTCACTTGCGTCTGTGTCAATTATAAATTCCTTGCCCGCATCAGGGTACCCCAAAATAGGTGTTTTGCACAGACGGTCCTTTAGCTCCTGGAATGCGATGTCGCAACTTTCATCCCAGCAGAAATGTCGCTTCTCTTCGGTTAGCTTATGCAGGGGTTTGGCTATGTCTGCAAAGTTCTTGACAAATCGCCGATAATAGGAGCACAAACCTAAAAATGCTCTGACCTGCGTCTTGTCTTTTGGAACTGGCCAATCCTTGACAGCGGCGATTTTCTCTGGATCCGTGCGGATACCTTCTTCAGACACTACATATCCCAAAAAGCTAACCTGTCGTTTGAATAGTGAACACTTCTTCGGACTTAACTTGAGGTTGGCACTCTGGATCTTCATGAGCACGCGTTCTAGGTTTTGAAGATGTTCTTCAAACGTGCGGCCTACGATGATGATGTCATCCAAGTAGACCAAACAGGCATCGCCAATTAGTCCAGTAAGTACAAGTTCCATCAACCTTTCAAAAGTTGCCGGAGCATTGCACAATCCAAACGGCATAACTTTAAATTGCCACAGACCCTTTCCTGTCGAGAATGCAGTTTTCTCCTTGTCCTTAGGGTCAATTTCGACTTGCCAGTAGCCACTTTTCAGGTCCAGCGTGCTGAACCACTTTACTCCAGTAAGCATGTCCAGCGTGTCATCAATTCTTGGCAAAGGATAGCTGTCCTTCTTTGTAACGTCGTTCAGACGACGATAGTCAACACAAAACCGCATGCTGCCGTCCTTCTTTCTTACCAGCACTACAGGTGAACACCATGGACTAGATGAAGGTTCAATGACACCATCCTTCACCATTCCCTCAATCATGGTTTCCACTTCCTTTTCACGTGCTACCGGCAATCTCCTTGGCCGCTGACGGATAGGCAATTGTTCTCCTGTGTTTATTTTGTGTTGAACTAAACCAGTCTTCCCGATGTCAGCATCGTTTGACGAGAAAACATCGGCGTACTTGAGTAACATCTTCTTCGCCTTGACCATTTCATTTTGGGACAGAGCGCTGTGGCAGTCTTCTAAAAGTGTGGTCACTTTCGTTTGTGCATCCTTGCTGAGGGTCCCAGTCGATAGATATTGGCATCGACGCAACCAATCCATTTCCTCGCAAGTACCAACTAGTGTGCCTTTTTCTATAGTCTGTTCCTGATCACAAAGGTTAAGCACACGTACCCCTGAGATGTCGGTGGCTCTGACCAAAGTTCGTGCCACTTTCCATGGAAGGTCATTGTCTACCCTTTCCACGAGTACACAACGATGAGTCTGCCCAGGATTCCGAGGAAGACTAACCGGCACAATAGTTTCCGATCTCGGCGGAAGAACAATCTTCTTAAGGCTGTACACATTCCCTGGTAACGCCCCTTCCACGAAAAGTTCCTCTTGTCCACATTTCAAAACGCCTTGCTTGACGTCAATCTCACAACAATTCTTCCTCATAAAGTCAAGGCCCAGGATGCAATCGTCCATTATATCGGCCACGATGACATTATGCAGGTAGATTCTGTTGCCTAGCTTCAACTCCATCTTCTTCTCTCCATGGACGGGTATGCGCTGACCGGTGGCTGTTACCAAATTAATGCGTTCCCTGTTGTATGCGGAGTCCCCAAGGGACCGTCTTATTAGTTGGGAACTGACAACCGTGCGAGAGGCTCCAGTGTCTATGGTCAGCTTACACGGCGTTCCGTTGACCTCGCCCTTGATGATTAGGCTGTTCCCGTCATGGGTTTGTGTGATCGAAACCCTTGGGGCTCTTTGAACCTCAGCCAGCACCCGCCCCGCAGTCCTGGCTATTACTCGTTTCCCTGCTGCTGGTGCTGGGCGGTGCTGTTAGCCGCACTGCCCTCTGGAGATCGGCCGTCTTCTCTTTCTGCAGTTCGCTTAGGGCAACTGGATCGAAGGTGGCCCCTTTCCCCACAGCCGTAGCACCTAGGGCTGTATCCTTTGTTGCGGTCGCGAACTGTAGCCGCTGCAACCTCCCTGACGCGATGGGAACGATGATCCTGCCGCACAGCTTCCACCTCCAGTGCATGGGCCAAGGCGTCCTTAAGCGTCCCGTGGTGGCCGAGCCTCACAGCAACTCTCACTTCAAGGTCGCGGATGCCGTCGATGAATGCCTGCACCAGGTTTCCATCAATAAGCGCAGGTACGGACTGGTAAGCTTTGCGAACCAGCTTCTCCACTTCAAGGGCCCACTGCTGCAGGTTTTCGCTACTGCGTTGCACGCGATCCTTGAGCTGCGCACGAAACACGTGTTCCAGGTGAGCGTCGCCATACCGAGCCTCTAATGCCTCAAGGAGCTGCTCGTAAGTCACTTCCTTACCGAGAGCTTCCAGAACGGTTAAGGCCTGGTCGCGCAAGCCTAGGGTGAGGGCAGTCATGGCCTGACTTTTATTCCACCCGTTCGCCTTCATGACAGCCTCAAACTGGATTTTGTAGGCCGACCAGGAAGAAGTTCCGTCGAACGGTGGCACTTTGAATCCACGTAGCGAAGGTGTTGTAGCTACGGGAGCTGCGATTCCATCCCCAAGTTTAAGGTTACCCAACTCCTGCTTCACATCAGCAATGACGTCACTAAACTTGCTGATCTGAGTTTCAGCTTCTGAAAGGCGGTTGTCATGCTGGGCAACCTTCTCCTTCACCTCGTTCATGTCTTTCCCGAAGGTTGCGTGAACGTCTTTCATGAGGAGCATCTGTTCTTCCTGGCGGCGCACCTGCTCCTCCTTATCCCGTTTGAGCTGTTCTTCCAATCGATGGGCCTGTTCCTCCTGACGGCGGGCCTGTTCCTCCTGACGGCGGGCCTGTTCCTCCTTGTCGCGCTGGAGCTGTTCTTCCAACCGACGAGCCTGTTCCTCCTGTCGGCGAGCCTGTTCCTCCTGTCGGCGGGACTGCTCCTCCTGCCGACGGGCCTGCTCCTCCTGTCGACGGGCCTGCTCCTGCAGCATCATCATCAGAGCAGCAAAATCTGGTGCTGATGATGCTGGAGCAGCTGTGGACGGGCCGGCCTCCGTGGTCGGTAGCTGGCCTTCCGACCCCTGTGGCGTTGCTCCACCGAATCGCCGCTGGTCCGTCTCCTGCTGGCGTTGACTCCGGGTACGGATACCCTCCGTGTCGTCTTTGGGTAAGATCGGCATTTTAATCCTCGCTTCTGACACCAATTGTTACGAGCTTCGGGTTCGTGACAATAAAAACTGCCGATTTAATAACCAAAAACAACAATTTATTTAAAAACACTAATTACAACTCGAAACACTAATTAAAAGAACACAATCACACTACTGATCACTCTTAATTCGCACTTGAAGATCGCTTAGATGTTTTCGCTCTTGTCGCTTTATCCAAACTGTGTCGGCTCGCGGCCCACACCGGCCTTATATAGTGCCGCAGATAGTTCTAGAACCTTCCATTGTAGAAACATCTAGAATGTTCGAGTACATACCGGCCCCGACCGACTAGGTGTCGATAGTTCGAGAAAGTTCTACAAAGTTCTAGTATCGAATTTTCTAGAACGATCGTGACTCGACTAGTTCTGCTACTCGATACTAGATGGCGCTAGCGGTACCTAATGTCACCATGTACCAGGCATTAATTGTGGCGCGCAACAATATTATAATTGTGAAAGTTTGATTGTTAGCATGTTTTTGTACTTTTTCACGCAGAAACGGATAGAATCTAGATATATTTGGAATAGAAATAGCTAGGCTACCTACATAGCCTACTTTTAATCCCGAAAAAATCATGTTCCACTTATTCTACGCTGCCGAAGTCTCGGGCAGAAGGTAGTACTTAATTTATTAAACAACGGTTTTGTAATGATAGGCATAGGCCGTCTGCCCATCGCCTACGAAACTGATTTGCCTTTGTTTCCTTACCTAACTTTTACAGTATGCCGAGGAAGTGCCTGGATCAGTCTGGAACATTATATTTTCCTTCCTCTCCCAGTCCAGTATAATTCTTGTTACTAATCATAATTAAACAGATCAAGTTATTGTTCTTGCTTGTCGCTTTCAGAATACTATGGATGACTTTGTAGAAAACATCAGAAAAACTGAGCATAAAAACAGCGTGTGGATGGTTTCATTTTAAAAGTTACAAGTTTATGATTAAAGAATATATAATATGGTTATATGTTGGTTTTGTATTTTGTAATACTTTCTATTAACGCGTGATAGTTAGAATTACTTAATTATGTTTCGTTGATCTTTTTAATACTGTTGATTAATATTGTACCTACTAGGGTGAAGCACAAAAAGCAAAAAACCTTTCACTTAAACAAATTTCTGCATTTTCATTGAAATTTAAAATACTTATGTATTTATTTTTAATAGATACGTTTCTATTTAATTATTGAAAATATCCAAGATGTAGGCGGCCTGAATTTCACAAGTAGTTTAAAAAAAACTTCGACTAAGAAAAAAAACCGGGTTCACCGAAAACCGGCTTTTTTAATACGAAACCCGAAAAAAAAACCGGGTTTTAATTTTGGCCGGTTTTGCATTCCCTACACTACACCCGTAGCTCGTATCAATAAGCCAGGCCGTCACACTTACACGTATTAGTCCATATCTTGAAAATTACTGAATCGATTTTGATGAAACTTGCACTGTTCCCTAAGTTGAAGTAAATGTAAGCCAATAAAAAAAATGGTCACGATCCGATTAATAGTTGCGGAGATATGCGTGGACAAACATACATCCATACATACAAACATACGTCTATAAAATTTCGTATATTTGTTTGGAAGCCCTAATAGATTGTCATATGTGAATATAATGCAAATCCAATAATATTACATACATACGTATCGAATTGATAACCTCCTTTTTTTTGAAGTCGGTAAAAAATGCTTCAAATTAGATCATTAAACTTTGCATACTAACTGAACTAACTATAAAGCAGGTCTTATGTTACGGACGCCGAGCTCGTCATAAGATTAAATGTAAAATAGTGATATTATGTAAATCTAGTGTGTATTATGTTAGGAATTATGTACCATGATCATAGGAATAAGTTTATGTATAAGGAATGTTTGTGATTGGTCGCGGAGTCTTGCCTCCGACAGGTCGCGACAAGTCGAAACCTGTCGGAGACCGGTCACGAGCCAAACGAAGCGGATTGGTGCGTCGCCTAGAATTTTGTTATTTGACACAACAGTGTACCCACTACTTGCGCCCACGTGCTGGGGTATAATAAGGGGCGCCCAATCCGGTTTCAATCGTAGTCGTTCGCCGATTGTACAGTACAGCTGATCTCTGAAGAATAAATAAGAAGAAAAATTGGAGTTTTAATTAAGAACCTGAAGAACCACATACAGTCCACACCACCGATACAGTCTGACCCCTACATCTTATGTTATTTAGTTGTTTTGAATTACCTTTATTTTCACCGTAAAAAGCAAATACCTAAACTATTGGCGCTGCCATAGATTTGATGTTCTTATATCTATGGGCGCTGCCTTCCGCCCAGCACCGCACTCTCTCTCGCTCTCACACAGTCCGCGAGCAGTATCGTGCGAGCGAGGTAAAGAGTGAATTTTAGCTGAGGAAGATCACTTTGTTGTTCTTTGATTTTTTGTTGATTGTCTGTCTGTCAAGACCTGTCAAGATCTCAGGAATGCGTGGAGGTATCGAGTTGAAATTAAAACCATATAGGTACTCAGGTCTACAGTCCCTTGAAGCTTTGAAAAAATCAATCTTCTAAGAAAAGATACGGCCCGTTTATGACGCAAAAAACGTATATTTCGACAATCTCAGGGGAATCCAAATGTATAAGAAGTAGGTACTTCTCGTTGACCTAGAATCATGAAATTAGGCAAGAAGCAAGGTCATGTAACACAAGTAAGGAAAAAAATCCAGAAAATGTAAATTGGTAGTTATTTAATAAAAAAAACCTGTGATATACTATTTACCAACAAATTTGTACGGAACCCTCGATGCGCGAGTCCGACTCGCTCTTAGTCGATTTTTTTTTTACGTAAAGAAACTGTTAAAATGATTGCCGAGGGTTGTATAAAACGGCATCATTCTAATTTAAACTTTATTACAATGACATAAGAGTAACATTGCAATAATTTCTACCAATTGTTTTACGTTGAATAATAAACGTGGATGTGCTCAATAAAAGTGGTTTTCGTAGTTCTAGGAAGTGTCAGTTTACATGCTCTGTGGTGTCAGTTTGCTATTGAGTTGACCGTACTCGCGGAGGCGTTGGCAATCGTTGACTCGTTGTCAATCACTCATCGGTAATCAACTTATAACTATGTGAAAAAGATAATTATGTAACTTTGAGTTTGAGAGGGAAAACTAAAGAAACGGAGGGATTGATTACTTACAATACTATGGTGACGCAATAGTGTGCTCACGATCACGACCGTTTTCGCTGTAGCGGACAGCACTCGGTGATTTACTGAGTGCAAAACCGCTACATGAAGAATGTTGCGGTTATGCCGCTACGTTTTCGAAGCGGGCGGTCGCGGTGGCGTGGCGGCGCGGGGCTTCGCGGCGCGCCGTCAGAAGTCTAGAACATTCCAGAAGTTCCTTGTAAATATGTTTTTCTGTGGGTATAATGGCACTTTGTTTTTTGAAGTGGTCGGTGTCGGTGAATCGGGTATACTCGGCTCCAGTCGGTCGGTGATCGCGTATACTCGGCGCTGAGTAGCGGATACGTGACTCGGCTCCAGTCAGCACAGCCTCTTCTGTTATCATTATTAAGTAATCATTTAATATTTTGCTTGTGTGTTGAGCTATTTCTTTTGTGTGCACTGAATAAATGGTTCACCTGTTTATGTGCATACATGTATGTACACACATAAACCGGTTACATTATCCAATATGTATATTGGATAATGTAGATAGTGTATTGAAAACATAATACAACTAATTCGATGACAATAGAAAAAAATCATGAAGATACCTCTAAAAACTTTCTTCTAGCAATAAAAACCATAATTATTAATATGTATACCTACCTACATACCTACAATCATTCTGATTTTTTGACAGATTACATTATTCTACAAGCAACATACTAAAACACTAGTGTTTTAATTTTTTAGTCCAAACAATAGATTTTTTGTAATTAAATAATTGCTTCATATTTTGCAATAAATTACCAGCGTTGTGTCATCGCGCTTCTCTTTCTTTTCTATGCAGTCCGACAGAGACCGAGCTTTAGGTCATGTAGTCCCCTCATAACATTACCGTACCGTAAGTAGTTTGGAATGAATGAGTCACAGAAAAGTGCTGTTGTGAGTTTGTGACCATACTATATTATAATGTATAAAAAAAATGTCTATAGTTGTGACTGTGATCAGGATCACGCTTGACGTGATCGTTGTATCCCGACCCTAAAAATCCTATAGGTACCTTCTCCCCCCACCCTACCAACCTATTTAGATTTGATACAGGGTGCGTGCGACGCGACATGCGAAATGCGGCACCTAGGGGTGCGAACGACAGATTGCCAAAATGCCAACCGTTTTCAATGCCTGTGTATACTAATACAATACAATAGCGTTTTTTTTTTGTGTCTGTCTGTGGACGAAACAACACCATGTATCGTAATGTATGTTTGAGGGGTTCGTAACAGCCGCACTGGTGGCTACGCTTGCCACGTTCGGTTCGTGGATGGGTGACCGTCTATGCCAGTCGTTACGGGTCGTCAGATCTGATTCTGAAAACCGGTCTTACCAAGAGGCGGCAAGGGGTATCGTATTACCCTGGGCCAGTAACTGGGTTTTGGTAGTCAGATAGGCAGTCGCTCCATGTAAAATACTGGTATTCAGCTACATCCGGTTAGACGGGAAGCCAACCCCAATGTTTTTGTAGGTATTTTGTATTAGGAATAAGTAGGATATAAAAAAAATACATCAACACGGCACTGGATGTAGTTATTCGTACAGGATAAGCGTAATTTAAACCAATATGGAGTGCCTTGACACCTGCGCGTGTGACATGGTAACGCAAATGAAAATAGTACACACGCCATCACATCAAGTTACTACAATCTGTCAAATTTCTTTAATAGATTTTCAACTTTATCACCATCGCGTAAGGTTCAAGGTTGATTGGGAATATTTGACAGTTTCGAATAGCTTGATGTGCATTGGCGTTACTAACATCATGGATAGATAGGTAGTACAGTCACGAGCAAAAGTATGTATACACTTGGCTTTATTCAAAGGCGATTTTCTCCTTTATTTTTGAATGAAATTTTATGTTATTACGAACATAGTATTTTCCAACCCATAGGTTTATGTAGAGTGTCGTATTTCAACATTGCATTCGTTATTTCGTGAAAAAATCGCGATTTGAAGTTGCTAAGTGTTGACATATTGGTGCTCGTGACTGTACATAGATATTAATAACGTATGTGATGTGGAAATAGTGCGTAAGTGCTAATAAGCTGCTGGTGCTGACCTATCACGTGACGACAGCATAATTTAAACCATTTAGGTACAGACACATCAAGCTACCCGAAACTGTCAAATTTTCCCAATAAACTTTGAACCTTATGCTTTAGGGATAAAGTTGAAAATCTATTAAAGAAATTTGACAGATTGGAGTAGCTTGATGTGCTGGCGTCTGTACCTATTTTTATGGACTATAGTAGGTACCTACTTGGTACCTAATGTTTATGTCATAGATTTATGAAAAACAGAAGAACTTTTATAAATTTATGGTTTAGGTATGTCCTTCCCGCGTCATTATTATTTTTAAGTAAGTAAGTAAGTATACAATAAATTGTCTAATCGGTAAAACTGACGAATCAGTGAAACTGACTAATCAACGAAACTGGCGAATTAAATAAACTGACGAGTACTGACGACTGACGGAAACTGACCAGTGATACGCGGACTCATATCGTAAGGGAAACACCGCAAGGGCTATTCTTGCTTGCAGCGCTCGGCCGCTATAGTAACGCTTGCTAACAGATGTGGTCATCGTGTGCACGGGATTTTGTTTTCGAATTGGGCAGATGGAAGTTTCGAAACTTACATCATGCTTACATCTATACACCGTAAGGGCTATTCTTGCGTGCAGCGCTCGGCCGCTACCGCTGTGGTCATCGTGTGCACGGGATTTTTTTTTCAGCTGTAAGTTTCCTCGATGGTACTAGTATTTTTATCTCCCGAAGCGACACACGCTTCTCTTGTGGTGGCAAAGTCGAAGGTGTGTGTGTGCATTATGTGCCATAGATTTTCAACTTTATCGCCATAGCATAAGGTTCAAAGTTGATTGGGAGGGAATATTTGTCAGTTTTGGGTAGCTTGATGTGCTGGCTCTTCTCTTGTGGTCACCAAGTGTGCAATGGCAAAGTCGAAGGTGTGTGTGCATTATGTGCTGACATTACCTACTCGTCTTCACGGACACATTAACAGTGTGTTTGTACACTTGGTTAACACAAGTAAACGCGCGACGATTCATGAGATACTTAAATTTAAAAAAAAAATACCTAATTGAGAACGCTCTCCTTTTTAGAAGTCGGTTAAACATTATAGTGGCCTATGAATAAAACATTTATCCCGACTACGGAATCTTTACGTAACGTTTTTTTAAATATTTTGTTATCAATTTTAATTATGTAGGTTTATACTTAGCAAAATGTATCAGTGTAAACACCCACACTAAACTACACACTAACACAGTATGGTGTTAGTGTGTAGTTTAGTGTGGGTTTACATTATCGATTGTATTTGTAACAGCCAGCATTATATTGTAGTCTTTGGTAACAGCACAGCCTAGGTTTATTTTTAAACTAAGATAAGGAAATCCAGCTATTTATTAAAATTACGCGTGATGGTGGCCAGTACGCTACTTTTTTTTAATAGTTTCTTTTGCTGCGGTTTTCTGAGGGGCCACAGAGCATCTCGTAATTTTAGGAATGTTCAGTCTGCTGTCTCAATCTGTCAAAAATACCTCAAATTTCCCTACATTTTTAACAAGTTTTTGACATTGACAATTCAAAAGTGCCTGTTGACTTCTTGAATTAGCTTTGAGTTTGAATTTGACATTGATTGTTGCTGAGATGAGGTTGCGACATTGACCTCTATCATGGATTGTGGATTACGACTAGATTCCTTCTGTACATTGGCCCGAATAAAATGAAGTCACTCATTGAAACAAACTTGTTTTAATGGTACTAATAAAAAAAATACGGGGAATTTGTCACTTAACTCCTTCGTGCGCCTGATTATACACCTAGTTAGCATATTAGCTAATTCACCATTACGTTACATTACGTTGCTTCACGACTACATAGACATACCTTATCGCGTTTACAATTTCAATGATTATAGCCAATATACTTGTTAGCTTTAAGAGAATATCAACCTTAAATTTCTAGAAATAAGATTGATTGTCACACGGAGGTAAAATCCCTCATGCTTGCAAATAGCCAATACAAACTGTTAGCATTACGAGAATATCAGCCTTAAAGAGTATTATATAAGATTGATTATCACGTGGAGGTGAAATCTCTCACGCTTGCAAAGGGCGGCTACCTTGTCTATCTTTAGTTGTGTGCTGATTGAAATAATAGCTGTGACACTGACACAGTGGCTGTAAAATTAAAGCTGAATAATAAAAATTCCGCATTATTTTATGAAAAGAATGCGAATGAGAACAATACGGAAAGAAAAGAAACCGTTAGTACTGGTTATGTTTTTTCTACGAGTACGCTACCTATAATTGTTAGTAAATCACAAATCGTTTATTTTCCCTCTCACGTCAACCATTCCTCTCCCCAATATGTGCCCTAGATAGTAGATACTAGATATCTTGTAAGTCTATGGCTGCACTGTTGCAAAAGCAGAATATAAAACTCGGTACATTAAAATGTAGTTCCATATTTCACCGCCTGCCAAGATATATTGGGCGCACTGTACAGTCATTGAACGAGGGGCCCGGCTGCCCGCGCCCGGTCGGACGCCATCACGCCGCCGCGCTGCCGCCGCCCCGTGCTTATTCGGGTTTTGAAGTCTATTGGTCCCAATTGCATGTTTCTCAAAAACTGGCATAACTTTTTTTAGAAACTACATTTCTTTTAATAAACTTTAAACGTCGAAAGCAGCATTTTGCGGATACAATACGTCGGAGTCGCCGCCATGGGCATCAATGGCATGCCGCATGGCCCACTTGGCTGTTTGTAATAGAGCCGCAAAAAACTTCAATGTAACGTTAACGAAAACCTGTCTAGGAGCCGCGCCGCCCCGCCGCGCGCCTGCCTGCTTTTTTAAAGGCATTGTGTGCTCTATTACTTCCTCGCTCTTTGTTTGATAAGTAGCTAGTTACAAAAAAAAACCGGGCAAGAGCGAGTCGGTCTCGCGCACCGAGGGTTCCGTACCATCATGTTTTTAAATTTTCATCGGCGAGGCCCTTAGAGTAAGAAAGCTATAGAGCATCGGGTAGCGTGGCCACACATGAGACAAAAAACTAACTTAAGTAAATAACATTGGCTACATAAGTAGCTGCCTTGAAAAAACGGGCACGCACTGAGAGACGGAAATAGTATACCTTTTATCCTTTTCTGTTACTTATAATAACTCAATACTTTATCCCTTTCTTGTGGAAATGAAATGGCACTACCCGCCGCCGTCTAAACTTTTCATTATCTAAGGCGAGGCCTATATTCATCAGAGAATTTTAACACTGTGCACTGCGGTGTAGAATATTGCAGATTTATGTCAGCGCCATCTCTTGACCGATAGTGGAACTAATGTAACTTTTGTTGATGATTTCTGAAAAAGTGTGTTATTTAGAGACTTCGTTATATTTTTCCTGTAATTTTTACATAAACATCTATCACATAGAATAATTTCAGATTTTTCTCTTTGCAAACTTCAGAGATAAGGGGGGGGGGGGGGAACGGTATTTTGTTTTACATTTTTCATCAAAAGACGAAAACTGTGCGGCCTAAAAAAAAAAACGTTTGAGAATGTGCAAACTGCTCTTTCATAATTATGATACCACATGACCTAGTAGCCCCACATCGAATTTTTCGGACCCCCTTTCAGTCTCTGTTGCAAAGAATATACATATATTTTTATTTCTTTCTTATTTGCAAAATAGTTGGGCAAACGTCATCTAAAACTATTCCAAATTTCAAGTTGATAGCATTAGAAGTTCTTGAGATATCCAGTTGTGACAGACAGACAGACAGACTTAGTCTCACCATAAGGGTTCCGTTTTTACCATTTTGGTATGGAACCCTAAAAACTGTTTTGACTTTAGCTTAGTAACAAGCCGTGCAGGCGTAGAAACGGCGGTTTTTGATTGATTCGTACGACATTTACTGGCCCGTAACGGGCGAATCGCCACAGCGATCCAAATAAAAAAAATTGGATATGGTTTATGAAAGTAGTATACAAGTGGAGAGGCATCAAAACCGTCTGAAATAGGAGAAGGTAGGGAAGCAGACGTTGTAAAAGCCAAATCGGATGTAAAAGCTAAAGTGCCAAACCGGGTGGGCCTGTGTTCGAGATATTAGGGGCTGTCTTACCAAGGGGTATCGTATTTCCCAGTAACTGGGTTGTGGAGGTCAGATAGGCAGTCGCTCCATGTAAAATTCAGCTGCATCCGGTTAGACTGGAAGCCCACCCCAACATAGTTGGGAAAAGCCTAGGTAGATGAATGCATCTAATCAGCCTACTATAACGTTCCTCTGCGGGTCACACTCACAGCACAGGCCTCTTCTCTGTGAGAGGGAGTGGGCCGAAATCCACCACGCCGGCCCAGTGCGGGTTGGTGGATGGGATGCCACATGTCTTCGAATTTTTGGTTCTAGGACATGCCGCTTTCCTCACGATGTTTTCCTTTGCCATTTTGAGAGCAGTGGTGATGTATTAAATAACACAACGTAAAGCGGCTGCTTATGTGTTCGAAGTTCGAACCCACGACCTATAACTCGAAGTCGGGGCTGATACCACCCGGGCCACCACTGTTGCCAGCACAGCACTCTGGTTGTAGATAAAAAAAAAATCTTTTTTGGTTTATATCGGATACAAACTGAAATAATAAGTATTGTGTAAGTGTGCAGCAGTGTAGTTTACTTACAAAGAAATGATCTCTTGCGTACTGACCTAATAATATTATCACAAATTAAATAACCCAGACGACTTAAGCGCCACAATATCCAAGACTTGGAGGCGCGATGGTAAAAATATGACGGGGTTAGAACTACAACAAATCTGCTCATAGTCTGACTGAACGCAGTTAAGGGACAAGAAAAAAAAAAAGAAATCAATGTAAAACAATCGCGTTGAGGAAGTAAAACTTATACAGCATCATATTGTAGTCTTTGAGGAAAACTACTTTCAGTATACTATAATGTACTCTGTGAAAACTACTACAGGCCGACCGCTTATGGGAGACGTTGCCTGAGGTAGCTGCGCGGTGCGGGAGGGGTGAGAGTTGTCACAAGTTGTCGAATCACTGAGCTTACGCATTACGTCATCACACCCCTCCCGCACCGCGCTGATAGCTCAAGCAACTTCAGTTATGCGCAGTGTTGCCAACCCTACTGTTTTAACAGTAAATTTACTGTTTTCACCATGACATCCCTGTTTTCTGTTTAAGTACCAATTTCTACTGTTTTTGCGATTATATTTACTGGAGATTTCGTCTAAAACGATAAAAACTCCAGTTAAAATACTTAGGTTCATGATATGCATGTATATGTATCCGAATTAATTCTTACTTATGTCTAACAGAACAGCTGTAAACATTTTGAAAACTAAACTAAGAAATAAAATGTCGACGACGACAATCAAAGGCACATTACATAGTAAAACAGAAATAAAGGAAAGCTATACTATACATTTAACGCAACTGAAAAGCATATTATGAAGAAATTCAATAAAAGTATGTATGATTTTAATAAAATAAAAAACGAGGCAGAAAATATCGAAGACAGAGAAATTGAAAATGATAAATAATTATTTGTAAGAATATTTCTAAGAATTTGTCAATTATTCGTATTTATAACATAATAAATAAATAATATTGCTTACGTACTTGCGTTTTCAATTCTATTAAGGGTTTCATTTTCAATTATAATAAAGTAGTAGACTTAGGGCTGATTTTTCGATCGCCAGATATCTTTTATTCAGGTAATAAATTTGACGTTTGAGTTTTTGTATGAAATAACTGTCAAAATTTCAAAATTATTTCTCAAATAAAGTTATTATGATTGAAAAATCAGCCCTGTTTTAAAGTTACCATTTTTCTGTTTTCTGCTGTTTTTTTAAGTCTGATCTGCTGTTTTATGCTTCGGTTAGGTTGGCAACACTTGTTATGCGGTCGGTCGGCCTATAGACCGCGTCAGGGTTAGAACACCTGTATCATCTGTATTCTGTATGACAAACAAATGACAACGTATACCTACCTAAAGCTAATCTAAAGCATCTTTGCGCGTGGCCAAAATCGGAATTAACGCCACCATCTTGTTTTTTCCATTTTACGAAACATTATTGCACTAATGCGTTCACAAATGTTTACCAACAGCGCCACCTGTCGTCATACGACTTTTAAAATATCCCTGTACGAGTAGAGTACGTGCAGTGCAGGCACAGAGCATGTAACCTTTTAGGTACAGGTGCACACAGCACAGTTACTACACTCACTACAATACAATGCAGCAGCAGTGCAACAAATATGCTACAAAGATTATTACCAAGTTACAAGTTACCAACATGATAAAAAAATCCACTTTTGTTTTTTTTTGTAATAAAAACTTTAATTAAATGCGCTAAGAAGCACTAATTATAATGATTTCATGTAGGTATATTCCAGTTGCTACGTCGCTTCGTCAAGGTTGTCTGCTCTCGTGGCTGTAATAATAATAAAATTAATTTTGCAATTCTGAGCTCTGTGCAGACTCGTAATACCTACCTATGCTATGTGGATCGTGGATTTCAAGGAAAATAATGTAAGGTTACCGAATCAAATCTCGTTTTATGTATAGTTGTTTTGTTTGGCTAGTAACTGGATTGTTGACTTTAGGTACAGTCAACAGCGCCTTTATGTCAAAGCAGGAAGGGTGATATTCGTACGCAGTGTTAGTCATGCCACTGCACTGATGTGCGGTTGACTGTCAAATAACGAGGTCGTTCAAGGAAAATATAATAATCATTGTATATTATTTATGCACACAATACTGTTTCTTCATCCTTGGATTGTTAATCTTATTAGGTATCGAATAAGATTAAATATACCATAAACCTACACATTCACGCACTTTCGTTTTCCATTGAAATGGTTTGCAATAACAATCTTGCGAGTAGGAACTATGAAGGCCCATTAATTTTCACGATAAATAAATTTGGTACTAAAAAACTAATGTGAAGCAGCACAGTGCCACAGTTTTTAAAACCACAAAAATTTCCAAAGCAAGACTGGCGTAAAGAAAGAAAAATATCGATTAAAATTAGTTATGCAACATGCCGCTGTAGCAGACTTTGGCAGCACCACGATCTTGAAATACTACAGCTAGTTGAGCTAGAGTTAGAGTTAGTACAGCTACAGAAATTGTATAGCGCAAAGAAAGTGATGCCACCTATGAGCAATGTGAGGAAGTTCGTACTATGTTGCCTCATGAACATATTTTTTAACCAAATGGTAGAAATTTTATGAGTCAAAATCCGTTGCATGGTTTAACGCAGTCACACAACCGACTTTAATTTATAATTACGCAAAATACGCGCATTGTCGTGGAGTTGCGGAAACCAGCCCGTATTACCTATATAAAGATCAATAAAATAATTACGTGACCGTTTAAACTTTTCATAATATTAATAATTAAAACATGTGATGATACCAGAAAAAGCAATTATAATATTATGCTGTATTTTCACTTTTAATGTTTAGTTGTTGCAACTACTGATTTTCCGTAAATAAATCATTTGAAAGTTTTCATTTGCCCGTACTTCATTTTGTTCGGCGACGGCTGAAAATAATACTTTTTTTCAGCCGAAAACGAAAATTGACAAAAATAAATAATTATGTCGGCCAAAATTTTCCGAAAACTGAAAACGATACTCGCTCGGACTCTATCTGCAAGTGATAAATACAAGGAAATTGGACACGGACAGTTCATGGACCAGCGGTGCTATTCTATAAAAATCTCACCGTGAAAACTTAAGTGAAGTGAGCGTGAAGTGAGCTGTCAATAGTGTCAATTCCTAGCAAAAACAAACTCACTTCACCTAAGTTTTCACGGTGAGATTTCTACAGAATCGACCGGCAGCATAGCTATTCACAACCATCCAACAGGCTATCGTATCGAAAATAACACATATCGATAACCTGATTTACCTTGTCCCCAACAGCAAACAGTTGTCGGAAGAATACTGCGGTTGTTTAATTGATTTAACTGACAAAATTTTCGGGTTTCGGATTTGTGAACAGCCTTAAGAGGACTCCTACGATAACATTGATTGATGTTCGATACGGTACGGTAGCGTATCGAGTGGTTGTGAATAGATATGCAGATTAGTATGCATGTGATGTTGATGTGGTTATTCTGAATGTCCCTGTCACATGAATTCCTAGTAACAATTTGTACAGACCCCAGCACATCAAACTACCCGAAACTGTCAAATTTTCCCAATCAACTTTGAACGTTATGCATTAGCGATAAAGTTGAAAATCTATTAAAGAAATTTGACAGATTGTGGTAGCTTGATGTGCTGGCGTCTGTACATTCTGAAATTAAATAATGGTAGGTTTTAACGATAGTAGTTTTTCCAACACTTTAGGAGATTTTTTGATGTGAGTTGGCAACATTATTTTAATTGACCGCCACCCGTGAGCGAATCGTCGCTCGATCTCGCTCTGTCGATCGAGTCCGGTTGTGGAAGCCATTTTATTCTTGTGAATGTGACAAAGTATTTTTTGTGAATTTCCGTACAAGGAATCGTGTCAATGTGTACCTGCATTGAGTGTATTTCGTGACGTGTGATCGTGATATCAAAATTGAGAATGTACGTGTTTCAAATTGGTTTGTGTTGACCTGCCCCGTTTCTTACGCGGTCGCACAGCAGGCATCGATTAGTGCAGTAAAGCGGCCTCTAATAACGGCGAATCGAGGGTGTAGGACCAGTTTGTGGGGTGCGCCATGGGCAACAATGCTCCCAGCGCTAATAAAAAGGTGGACGCCGCCGAAAGCGTCAAGGAGTTCCTCGATCAGGCCAAAGAGGATTTCGAGGAGAAATGGAAGAAGAATCCTACCAACACCGCCGGACTGAACGATTTCGAGCGAATTAAAACATTAGGTACAGGCTCGTTTGGTCGAGTCATGATAGTTCAACATAAACCTACGAAAGAATATTATGCTATGAAAATATTAGATAAACAGAAAGTGGTAAAATTGAAGCAGGTTGAGCATACGTTAAATGAAAAGCGAATTCTTCAAGCTATCAATTTCCCTTTCCTGGTGAGCCTCAAGTTCCATTTCAAGGACAACTCGAATTTGTACATGGTGTTGGAGTATGTGCCTGGCGGTGAGATGTTCTCGCATCTGCGCAAGGTGGGGCGCTTCTCTGAGCCGCACTCGCGCTTCTATGCGGCGCAGATCGTGCTCGCGTTCGAGTACCTTCATTACCTAGACCTCATCTATCGGGATCTCAAGCCCGAGAACCTCCTCATCGATTCGCAAGGCTACCTCAAAGTCACAGATTTTGGTTTCGCGAAGCGCGTCAAAGGCCGTACGTGGACGCTGTGCGGCACGCCCGAGTACCTCGCGCCGGAAATAATCCTCTCCAAAGGATATAACAAAGCCGTTGATTGGTGGGCGCTCGGTGTCCTAGTATACGAAATGGCGGCTGGTTACCCGCCGTTCTTCGCCGACCAGCCCATCCAGATATACGAAAAAATCGTTTCGGGTAAGGTCCGCTTCCCCTCGCACTTCGGCTCGGATCTGAAGGATCTGCTCCGCAATCTATTGCAAGTCGATCTGACTAAGCGTTACGGTAACCTGAAGGCCGGTGTGAACGACATAAAGGGCCACAAGTGGTTCGCGAGTACCGACTGGATCGCCGTCTTCCAGAAGAAGATCGAGGCCCCGTTCATCCCGCGCTGCAAGGGCCCAGGTGACACTAGCAACTTCGACGACTACGAGGAGGAGGCTTTACGTATCTCATCGACTGAGAAGTGTGCGAAGGAGTTTGCAGAGTTCTGAGCGCGTAGTTGGTGCCTGCGAGCGGACACTCCCGTGAGTAGGTGTTTTTAGTGAATCTTCCGTGACATTGTGGTCGTGGAACGGTGACGAGTGCGTCTCTTTGCCACAGCTTTGGGTGATTATAGACGCTGAGGCGGCCCCTGGCTGGCACACCATGTGGATCAAATTTGGAGTGTAGGCAAGATGATAGTAGAACTGATTTCCGATATTTCGGTGGCGTTCATTTGCTTAGTGCCCTTTCAAGTTGACATAACATAGAGCAGGTAGACGAGCTGAAGGGATCCTTGTTCTGGTGATATCCTGAGTGTTACCACTGACACCCTGTACCCGCAGCGACTCGCTCAGCACTCGATGTCTTGCTACCTGGCTGTTCATATGGTACATGGTAGTTCGCTGTTGGTAGCATTGGGATGTGGTGAGCTTTATTATTATATAATATTTTTTATTGTTTTTACAAAATCAAGAATACAATTTTGTAATATGTAATTAATTATGATCAAATTTTTCTTGTTGCTTTTAAGAATTCACAGTCGAACTTCTCAATTTCGATTTTATCTAATTACATCACTACACCATCAACTTAGAGCTATTTCAACGACCATCACTAATTTTTTTGTAGATTACTGAATTGAATTTCCTAAAACTATGTATTACTTATCTTGATGGAATGTTATAATTAATTATTTATAGGTTCTAATTAATTGACATTTCGTTATTGGTTTTATTATAGTGTTAATATTGTTGTATCAGTTGATATTTTTAACTAAGGAGCTATAACTACATAAAACTATTGAAGAGATTAATTTATTGTATATGTATTCATTGTAGTTGTGTTCACATGTGCAATTTGACCTGTGTTTGTGATCTGATGTGAGGTTTCATTTGAATTTAAGTGTAATTTGTATTAGTTCCTTATTTTGTAGTTTTAAGTGTAGTTAACTGTGGAGTCAAACCATACCGAATGTGCATGAATACATCTATATAAATATATTCTAAACTGAGCCTCTCAACTAACTGTGCTATGTGACCTGGCCTTATTGCTAGCATCAGTTAATATTAAAAGCAATAAATATTGTTCATTTAAACATATTCCAATTTGCAACAATATTTCTGTCCTGTTAAATGTTTATAGTTTTATACATTACAACTTGGTATTCAGCACAAAATAAGACATGAGAGAATTTTTATATATGAGATATTGTTTTCATTAAGAATAGGAATATGTTTAAAGGTACCTAGTGTTAGATCATTGAAGCGCGGCCTCTAGTCGCGTTGATATCTTGTCATGGAGACTGATGTTATCAATAAGCATGTTTATAATGAGAACGATATTCAGGTTCCGCTATTACAGGTTCCGCTATTAATTTCAGTCCCACCATTCTCAGGAGTGCGTGATACAGCAATGATTAATTGGCAAAGTTTACTATAACGTTTGTTAGCTATTAGGCGTAGGACTTTGAATCCAGGCTGTACAAATAAATATCTAGTAATTCGTAGTGCATTTTACATTGTGTACATTGTGAGCGTCTGTGGTAATAGTTATTAGGTTGAAATCATGGGAAGGTTACTTAACCGCTCTGTGCACATTCATATTTATTATAAAACGTTACTGATGCGACTTGAGCTATGTCTGATGCATGCATATGATTGTCGTCTTTGAGTTAGTACTGTCCTCGTTCTTACAATTGGAACTGGTCAAGTTATGATAATAACTACTTGTAAAATCATATCAAATTGTACACTAAATTAATCATTTTGAGTCAATGTATATTGTAAATGATGCATTCTCAATCTTTTCTATGATCATTCAATGTCGAACTTCAATTATGAATTTGTATTCAAATTGCTTATACTTTTTTTACTAAGCACTGTGCTATATAAACAATGTCTTGTGGTGAAATGTCCATTGATAAATCTATAGACCTTGAAATAATATATTAATTTCTTATAATCTAATAATTTAGTTTTAAAATCAAGACCTATTATTTCATTTGGTGCCATAATTATTATTTTGGAAATGGTCCTGCTGTGTAAATATTTAGATTAAATTGTTAATGTTTTTTATTCTCTTAATAATTGAATTTGTTGCCTACTTCTTTACAACAATAATATGTATATTGGTGTGCTAAATCGGTACTCTTATCGCATATTATGTCAGTATTAAACTTTGCACCTTTTATGTAAGTCATAAAGTAAGTCTCGAAGTTATCAGTGAATAGTAGAACAATACTTAACTAACTAGTCACTTCATACTTATTAATTTTGTAAACTAAACGCCGTTTCTGAGGTGGCAATGTTGAAAGCTTGGTGTCCAAACACTTAGATATTTATTAAGAGTTAGCTAGTAGAATTTATAGGATAGTTAATTTCAAAGTTTTGAAAGTGAGAGTAAAACCAAGTCTTGTAACAAGCACGCTACGTTCCATCTGGCGCCATTGAGTCGAAGGCAAACTAATAATGAATAATTCTCAGATTGGTTTCGAGACATTGTTCTGAGCGACAGTTGTGCGAGAGGTCTTATGTATTTTCTATTGTCTCAGCAGTTTGCCTGTGGACTATTGAATTATTTGCTACTTTGTAAGAAAGTGACATTCACCAATTAGACATTGTTTAACGATTCTAACGTTGTTTAAAAAATTCGCGTAATCTAACTCCTGCAGTTTGTAGTGTCAAAGCAGCGTTTAATTTTTAAAAATATTGTATTGACTAAATAAGAGTATCAGATGTGTACCTACCCTTCGTTACAGTCATTGTATATAACTGTAGAGTGATCGTATCCCCAGTAATTAGGTGATTCGGTATCAGCTTAGATATCCGCGGTCTTTCATTCCAATTAGCTTCACAACTTGCTCATCGACACAATAAAACGTTCTAATGTGAACATTTTAAGCCATTTTGGATATTATAAACATTAGTGTGACCGTATGTGTATTTGCGAACCGTCGTCTTTTTATATCTGTGCGTATTAAATATTCAAATGTTCACATCTAGATCTATTATATCGAGTGCCTATAGCATTGAAAGTTCAAGTGTAAAAAGTCAGTTAATTTCAGTAATTATTTGTCACCATGTATTGATCTTCCATAAAATTACGATGAAATTAAAATATCGATGTAACAGTAAACAATGGTTTGATTTTATATGTCACATAGGTGTTCTATTCCAGTGTTGCCTACACGATACGTGTTTATGGCACATCTGCTTTCCGACGTATGTTCGCTGGCTTGGTAGCTGGTACGTCGAAGATAAAATATCCGCCTGGGTATACGTATGTTGTATTGTTTGACGTTGCTCGCACGTTTGGAACAGCACGGCTGTAGCACGTGGGGCGAACGAGCCGGTTTAATACGTGGCTTCCTAATAAAGCGGAATGCTCCGCCGCTCGTACGCTCTTCATCATTGCCAGACAGAAAGATTTGTTTCATCGCTCACTGTTTCTATACTGGATGCAATCATTCACATTTATTTTTGTACTACTGCCATGTAACACCCATTTCTCACTAATTAAACTGACGCCTCGCAGTTTTTTTGTCCGCTATCTATCATATCTAATTACTACAAAGTATTAGTATTGTCTGTTCTGTTATTGTTTACTCCAAATACTTATTATTTTTAAATCTGATAGGTATTGATGTGTTAAATGTTGTTTTTCTGTACGATTAGATCACTGAATGAGCTCGCATTGAATTAAAAACATTAATTTTAAAATTGCGAGCTCGTAATCTTTTTTAGCATGTCACGTTCTTGTAAAAAAACATGATCAGTATCTGTAGATTCTGTAGGTAGAGTCAACAGACAACCTTTGAAGTAACTATCCAAAACGAATTTTCCATTTTTCGCCCCAGCTCTTGTTTATTCAAGCAGAAACATTTAGTCTAAACAAAATGTGCTAAAAATTCACATTTACGATTGTTTGAAATTCTGATGCGAATGCTACGGTGATGTGATGCAGACAAATATTTTAACATAATTATGAATGACACGATATTACTATTAAAACCTTTTGCCCGTATTAAGGTAACTTCATGAAATTCTCTCAATACGTGTGCGTAGGTGGTATGCTTACTGATTCATACGAACATGTAGGTAGTTTTGAATCACGCATATTAGCTGACATTGACAACAAAACAGCGAAACTTGTGGTTTTAGAAGAACGTTGTAGGTAGGTAGGTACTGTTTTAATAAACCCTCTTGTATAATGTATTAGGTACTACATACTTGGGTGTTTGTTAAAATGTATTATCTTCCGGCCATATCAATGTATGTTGCGTTCGATAACCTTTAAATTACCAATTTGGCATGAACACATTAAACTTATTTTTAGTTCGTTATAGTGTGAAATACAATCTCTGCCCATTCTTACATGATAAGGAGACTGGGAAAAAGCGATCTACGGACTAATAGCGATATGGTTTTATATTTGTGTAGGGATAGGTACTTTGACCAGTCTCCTTTACTATCCATCCACATACATAATACAAACCCGCCATGCATCACAAAAATGCATGGAAGTTCATAATCTTGAAATGGTTCGAGAGACTCCTGAGAGCTGTGGTGGCCCAGTGGTAACCGACCCGACTTACGAGTTGTAGCACAATAAATGTCGTGGGTTCGGACCCAGACAGGCGCTTTACTTTGTGTTAATTTATTTCATCACCATTGTTCTCAAAAACTGCGAAGGAAAACATCGTGAGGAAACCGGCATGTCCTAGAACCAAAAATTCGAAGACATGTGACACCTACCAACCCGCACTGGGCTCGCGTGGTGGATTACGGCCCATTCCCTCTCACCTGAGGAGGCCTGTGTCCCAGCAGTGGGAACAGTATAGGCTGAATATGTAAAAGGGTTCGAGAGACTCCAGCAGTGCTAATTTGTAAAAATATCACCGTGAATTCTCATGTGAAGTGAGCTGTCATTCCTCCTGATTCTTTAGGGTTGACACCACGTTGAGATTTATACAGAATAGCACCGCTTACGCTGCTTTGGAACTGATCATTTTAAATTTACCGATTTTCCAGTTTGTTTTACTTTGAGCCTCATATTTACCGGTTACACAGTTCTAAAGAATTATACTAAATAAAAAATATCATTATTGTTCTATGAATGTTCTGCAGGTACATTCACACTGCAGGTATATACTTACATAAGCGAAGATATTGTAAAATCATCTAGTAACAACGTTGGTATAGTAGGATATGTTCTGATTTGACACGCGATCCGCGTTGTGGGAAGTAGGATCATTATCAATCCACACAATAGATTTTTAGTTGGAAACACGGGCTTCTATCACGTGCCAAACGAGCTCTGTCCAGAAACGATTAATTTTCTACTTGCAAATGGACCGTCCTTTGGCTGAACGTATTATCTTTGCCATTTTAAGTTGAATATGCATTGTCTTTGGACTCTTTGGTGCAGTGTTATGTTGACGTAGGTATGCGGTTCATTGATTTCATTGAATAGAATGCTTAACCGAATTTAAAATCAGATTTTTTAATACTGCATGATAAGATAACTCAAATTTCAGCGATACGTAATTTCCCTAGGATATTAAAGATTATAGATAGTAGTTACCTACCTAGTGTTTTCTTAAAATTCGAAGCGTTTAAATTGACTTCATCAATATTGCCTTTCAGTACAATTAGTTGCTACTCTCGATGTTTCGTAATATCAATCACATGAGTAGACAACTGTCAATAATTCAGTCTCCATTAGGTACTTCAGAACACTGGCAAGTGGAGTTGCTGTGCTAAAGTTGCTTTAATGTGTCAAATATTGATCGGTTCCTAAGTGGAACACACATAATAGACCTGTCGACAGTTTCGGCACTCGTGTAGCATTTTGCGCTTGCGAATAAGTAGGTAGGTGTTACCTATAAGGCTGGTTCACTCTCGCAACCGACTGTTGCAACCTTGAGGCCTGAGAAAGCACATGTTACGAATACCCGCCAGTGTATACGCGGCCCGACATTGCGGAATAATCTTTGCTTACGAACAGGCGTCGCTCACAATTACAACATCCTCTTTAATTTCGATAACAAACGAGTGCGTTAGTTTGAGGTAAATGTCAACTTTTCTATATTTAAAACCAGTTGGAACCGCGACATGTCGACGAAAAATATCCTTGAATTTTAATACGTACCTATGTTAATATCAGTCAACACGGACTCTCACGCTGTTACGAATTGATTTGACTTGATTAACGTCGAGAACTGCTTGTGTTTTTTAATCGGGGACGTCTGGTAGACAGAGTGGAACGGGGCATTGCTCACTTGGCACTTATGTACAGTCGAAGTGTGTAATTATCCCTGTTTGCTCGATATAGTAAAAGCTAGGGATCAAATTCATCCTCTCGTATTTGTTCGCCAGATGCCCGTTTTCCACTCGACAAAGTTTGTACCGTCATAGTTACTGCACAGATGCTAATTTTCACATTCAAACACGACAATATCATCCAAGGTTTGAGGCGTTATAGTTTCATCTCGCTCTTGTCGCTATAATAGATAGCAACTATAATCACGTGTTTGTTGGGTTTTCCCACGTTGTATGTTTTTTATGATGACGAATTTTCGCCTAATTAACAACTTTGTGCCCCCTCTGTTGTTCACAATGTTATCGAAAAGTTCGAAAACATCTTTCAATAATGCTTAATCCATAAAACTGTGCAAGACATGAACTAATATCATAATAAAGCGTGCACACACTTGAATTATTCATGAAATAACAACTTGTCTTTTAGATACGTGCTACACTTATAAAATGTGTATTAAATTCGAGACAAGATAAAAACGGGTTTGGGAGATAATAACAACTTTTTGTTTGGCGAGTTGTAAAAGGGCTCGACGCAACTTGGCAGTGTTGCCTAAAGACGTCTAGTATTAGAAAATTGGCGGGTGTAGTGTATTTTCTGTAATATTCATAGCCGTAAAGCGGAGTGCTCACAAAGAGTCCGTTTTATGACGGTAAGGTCGGCAGACCCGTTCAAGGTTTATATAGGAAACTGTCTAAGAACGTTTTGTGTCAGCGTTCAGATTCTTTTAATGTGGGACCACCTTTGAAATTTGCTTTTCGCCTGATGGGACAGATATTGCGCAGTTTCCGTTTCAATCATTCCTGCCTTTGAAGCTTGTTATGGACCACTATAAAATGCTAGTGTAAGGTAAATATTTATTTTAGAATCTTTTTTGGGAATTAGTATCATTAACCGGTAGATTATCTTTCTTAATCTAGGAATTGCATAATACAGCTAGGTACTGACTCTATGGATTTATTTTGCTTTCGCAGCTTGTTTTGCTTATCCAAAAATAACGCAACTTGTACAGCAACATCGTTCATTTACCTCATCTTTATTGAATCTTTTCACTTCACATGTCATGTGAAACATAATTTCCCATTCCCTTACATAAGAGCTGTCATGAAGTTAAATGGAACCTTGCTTATGTTAAGAGAAGACATTTCAAAGTTTTCCCGGGGACTGTTCATACATATTTAACTAATATTTTAAAAGGTACTGAGGCCTTACTGTGAGTTTTTTCACTCACGTTTGATTGCGAGCGCGTTAGAACTTTGTAGGGAAAAAATTTATAGCGCCACCTGGTGGTCACTAGGAGAAACCTAATTTCCCATACAAAATTCTAACGCGCTCGCAATCGAATGTGAGACGAAAAAACTCACACTACGGCCACAGCAGAAAGCGCTCATTTAATTTGTGTCAGAAGCCTAATTATAATTAGAAAACTAGCGCACACATAGGGAAGGATGAGGAATAGGCTTTAGCAGTCTTAGGGTAAATTTATACTAGCGCAGAGTCGAAGCGCATCGAAGCGTTAATCTGAAACTTAACATAGCAAATTCACCATTATTTCCACAACGGACTGCACATATTTCTTCTGAGATAAAAAGAAGACGCGCGCATTCGACGGAATTCGTGCGTTTTAGCGCGACCAACGCTGATTGGTGCCTACGTTACCGTACCGTACCTACGTTGTGGAGATCAGATTGACGCTTCAATGCGTTTCGACTCTGCGCTAGTATGAATTGACCCTTAGGAAATGTTAGGTACATTTCCTAAGGGTCAATTCATACTAGCGCATTACTAACTTCACCTGCAAAAAATTAACTTCTTAAAAAATGACATCTAATAGATATTAATGACCCTTACCTTCTGGGACTGTTGTCACAACTGATCGATCTTAATTGAAAGTTAGCAGAAACTGGGACTGTCTTGAGTATTACCTATTTATGCCAGGACCTTCGAACTTAGTCGTTCTCGTGAGTAATTAGTTTATTTCGAGTCGATTAGACGACTTCCTACTCATAAAACACTTGTAATAACTTAATTATACATTTGATTCCGATAAGATTAATATAGTAAGGTCGTGTGCAATAAAATTTAACTATTGGCGACGCATAGGTATTAGGAGACAAATTAAAGTTATGATGATTGGACGTCTAACTTTGTTCAATTAATCTTAGTGAGAATGTGGCGCCAAACTTGCGCTAACTAAAGACCACTGAATAAATTAAATCTTCCGAACGATCCTCATCGTTAGGAAGATTTTAATTGTGTCGTCTATCAAGCTCTTATCGCCATCTTGTCTGTGGAAGGGTGACTATCTTTACATACTGAGACCCCTCCGTGCCTCAGAAAGCACGTTAAGCCGTTGGTCCCTGCCATAGATATATGAAAGATTTCTATCGTCCCTGCTGTCATTCGTGGATCTTTGACAGTCGTTACGGGTCGTCAAAAGGCCGAACGTCTGACAACCTGTCTTACCAAGGGGTATCGTATCATTTAGTAACTGGGTTGTTTAGGTCAGGGCAGTCGCTCTATGTAACATAGGTACTGGTAGTTATTCAGCTGCATCCGGTTAGACTGGAAGCCGACCCTAAAATAGTTGGGAAAAGGCTAGGCAGATGATTATATCGCTGGATACTGTTCCTAAGTGCACGTGTCTGTTGAGCAGCTTGACTACGTAGGTAGGTACCTACACTATATCCCACTTCCTAGTCTCCTTGAAGCGACGTGTGTAAGCAAAAATTCGTAAAATATTATTCAAAATCTCAAATTCTCATTGATGAGAGGCCCGAAAGGTGTAAATACATAAGTATTTACAGGAAGAATTTAAGAAGTACCAGTCGCTTAAAAAGGGCCTCCAACAAATGTTAATACAGGGCCCCTTTATGACTAGCTACGCCATAGCTCCTATGCCCTATTAATTTCGATCAATCAAGGTGAAATCAATTGCGATCCTATGAATAAGAAAAGAAGAAAAATAAGACAGTTTCTACAGCTAAGTTTGACTTCTATGGCCAAGAAAAGAAGAATGTTTTTAGCCGCTCCACTTTTCCATAGTACTCAATGAAAGGAGGAATATGTACCTATACTGTAGCCTATTTCTATCATCACTCACAGCAAATAAATGAGTAAGTCTATGGATCACACGAATGGAATTGGAGACATCCAAGTCATTTCCCCTTGAAAATATAAACAGGTAGGTACCTACGTTTTTACATATCTGTTATTAGTTTCGGTATAACATTGTGCTTTGTTCTTTTTATTCCGTTTCGCATGATATTATCTCTTTCAACATTTCCTTTACAAATCCAATCAATTAGCGAGTACCTACCTGGTAGATAGGTATGTGTGCTGATCACGAAATATTTACCTACTTATTTAAAACTAATAATTATCAGTTTTCATGTAACATTCACGTGTTTTAGCTAATACAATTATGTACCTATTAACAAAGTAAATAAATGCTGAAAGTGATAAATTATAAACAATGAACGGAAACCGTTCAGAATACACAAATATTATGTGCCACGCAATGGAAAGCATTGGAGTACATATTTAAATAACCAGTTTGAATTGGAACGAACAGTAGGTACCTAGTTGTTTGTGAACTAATTTGATTGGACGCGAATGACAGACAAACAGTGGAAAATCAGCGGTGACATTGCCATGGCAACGAGTAAACAGAGTTAAAAGTTGCTTCATGCATAACCTACTGATTAATGTGTCATGTTGATGTCCGAACATAAATGGAACGGCGGAAAAATAAAACACATAGGTAAGTATTTTGTTTTCTTTCCAATAGAAATACGCAGTTCTCATTTTCAGGTTCATCAATGATTTTATGTTCTACAAACATTACTCATCGTAGAAACGGACCTTCGTCTTGCCCTTGCTTCGCTGTTCGTAGCTATGTAAATTACTGAGGATTCAAGTTGAACGTACGAACGTCAGATAAGCGTAGGAAACTCTAAAAATTATCTTTGGCTCCTTGTCTAAAGACTGCGTATCTTATCGTAGTCGATAAAATGCTGAACGGTCGCTTACAGAAGGTACAGGACGAGGTCGCGACTCTGCTTGTTTCCTAAAGTTGTTAATCCGTCATGTCGAAAAGTTAGTTCAAAGTCAAAGACAAATCAATTTGTTTCTATTTTATTTTTTATTATAGCAAGCAAAGCCGATGTCGACTATTCTGCCAATGTCAAAAGTGAATTGGAAATGCAAGTGTGCAAATAACTTATTTCAATTATGCACATAAAAGGCAACTTTTGAACGACTAATTTACCTACATAAAATAGAATTGATTCTAGTCGCCCCTTCCAAAAGGTAGTTTCGTATGAAAAATAACGGGCAAGAAACACCACCGTTATTTACTCTTTTAAAATGTTTTAATTTGCTAATAGAATAGAATATTTTTATTTCAGACCGGAGTCCATAGTGTTAGTAACAATTTTAACTTAAGTTCTAGTGTTAGTAGGTTACAGACACATAAAAATGGGAGTGATATGATTTATGAAGATTGACTCGCGACCCCGATAAAGCCTTAGCTATGTATTGGGTTTGGGAAACAAGAGCAATAAGAAGTACCTATTATTTTAAGTTAACTTTTGGTACCTAATGAGTATTATATACCACCTATAATTTTGATTTGTTGACTACTGTGTTGATTACTATACTTACTGGAAATTAAAAAGTTAACTTTTTAATTTCCAGTAGGTAAGTCGGGGGTCGCGAGTTCGATCCTCAGACAAATTCAGATTGGAATATTAGGCTATTCGCAACAGTGGATTTCAATGCCAAGACTTTCGTACTAGCGTACCATTCAAACAGTTTTTCGAATCAGCGTGTTCGCGACAACGTCATTCGATATAGCGGTTTTCGATTTTATGAGTTTTCGAACTGGCGCACAGTGGTCTGAAAATCGAGCTCCATACTCATAGAAACTTACAAGTCAGGAATTAAAAAAAAAAAATTGTAATGTCTCTGGTATACCTCCCTATATGTGATATTAACGTATGGATGGTAGTAGCAGCTCCACGCGTGAGAAAAAAAAGTTTTGGTTTTTTTTTGTATGGGAGAAAACACAAAAAGTACATTTTTTTGAAATTGAATGGAACTGAAGGGCTGGTGCTCACACGACTTATTATACCATACAAGGCGATCAAGATGACATCCAATTCATACACCTTTGGGTGCCGCTTTGCGCGTAGCAAAGTTTTGAAATTTTGAATTTTCGACATGTTATTTTTCAAATATTTGACGTGTTTAAATGAAGTTGCTGATCGATTTACCTATAATATTATTAGTTTATAGCCTACTAATGACTTTTATGATGAGAATAATTAAAAAATAATATTGATTAAATAATATTTTTTTTACAAAAGTGCATTCCAAGAACTAAGTAACTCATTTGTTAATCACCGTTGAGTTATAATTAGATACTTATGACATGAGCATTAACCAGTTTTTTTTTTTTTTTTTAAGACCTTGCCCCACACTAGGAATTTCTCCTGTATTGTGGGTGCGTTTACAAACATTTAAAGACACATACACAAACAGCCAGACCCGGAACAACTACTTGTAGGTCATACAAATATTTGTTCCGTGCGGGAATCGAACCCGCGACACGCAGCGCAGCAGTCAATCGCTTAACCACTGCGCCAACCGTGCCGTCAGAGTTAAGCTCTAGTGGGGTCAAATGGGGCTCTAGTGACAATAAAATTAATTGCCTGTAATTGATGTACCTAATTAGAGAATAGCGAACGTTAAGTTGAGGGTAGTTGTATAAAAACAGGACGTTTAAGCTTAATTTTATTAGTAGCTCTCAGCACTTGTGCGCGCCAACTTTTTACGTTCTATTTGTGAATAAAAAGCCAATGTTTACTTATACGAAGACAATTTATTTTAATGTAGGTACACGCTGAGGTCATTTTTTTACGGAGAATCTTGACACTGCGATTCAGCGGAGAGTGCTAAATGAACAACGCCATCTATCGAGACATTAGGAACTAAAATCGTTAAACGTATCAACCTAAACGTAAAATTGTACAACCCTCATTAACGTTCGCTATTCTCTAATTAGGTACATAAATTACAGACAATTAATTTTATTGTCACTAGAGCCCCATTTGACCTCACTAGATGCTAATTTTCTTGTCATTAGTATCTAAATATAACTCAACGGTGATAGCAAATGAGTTACTTATTTCTTGGAATGCACTTTTGTAAAAAAATAGCATTTAATCAATATTATTTTTTAATTATTCTCATCTTAAAAGTCATTATTAAGCTATAAACTAACGATATTATAAGTAAATCGATCAGCAACTTCATTTAAACACGTCAAATATTTGAAAAATAACATGTCGAAAATTCAAAATTTCAAAACTTTGCTACGCGCAAAGCGGCACCCAAAGGTGTATGAATTGGATGTCATCTTGATCGCCTTGTATGGTATAATAAGTCGTGTGAGCACCAGCCCTTCAGTTCCATTCAATTTCAAAAAAATGTACTTTTTGTGTTTTCTCCCATACAAAAAAAACCCAAAACTTTTTTTTCTCACGCGTGGAGCTGCTACTACCATCCATACGTTAATATCACATATAGGGAGGTATACCAGAGACATTACAATTTTTTTTTTTTAATTCCTGACTTGTAAGTTTCTATGAGTATGGAGCTCGATTTTCAGACCACTGTGTGGCGTACCACTCTTAATTTTTTTCGAAATAGCGTGCGTCGCAATAACGTCATTCGAATCTTCATATCACTCCCCATAAAAATATACTTACAATTAAATTTCGGCATGGAGCCGCATCCATCTCCGTAATGCTAATAGTTGGACATAAATACTTGCTAATGAACATCTTGAGAAATTGTTTTAAGAATTGATTCACGAGGAATTTCCTGAGAAGGAAAGACAAACAAGGAAAAAACATTACCTACATTAAGTAATTGCATCATGAGAAAGTAACGTAATTGGACACCTACACCCTAATTGCGTAACAGATTATCAATCACAATGTGAATCATACAGAAGGATACTGCTAATCAATTGATTCATCATCATCATCATCATCAGCCTATAGCAGTCCACTGCTGGACATAGGCCTCCCCTAATGAGCGCCATAGCCCTGTCTTCAGCTTGACGCATCCAGCATCTGCCTGCAGTCTTTCGCAGATCGTCATCCCACCTGGCCGGAGGGCGTCCCACACTACGTTTGCCAAGTCGCGGTCTCCACTCAAGAACTCGTTTACCCCAGCGGTTGTCGGTTCTTGATTCATATGTTCAAAAAAATTGTCTGCTCAACAACGTAAATAACGCAATAAGTGTTGTTGAACTGTCAAAATGAAAGTCATTGCTACTGACAGTGTATTATGCAATTACCCGCTAAAAAAGCCAAAAAAAGAGAGTAAATTATGTGAACTTTAGGTATAACATGTGTTATGCAATAAAGATTTGAATTTTAACTTTTATGCGATATGAAGGTTACCCTTCCATTGTAACAGATGATGTCATTTCGCGTGGTTCAGTCTAATATTTTTCTTCAACCCACTATAATTATTATGAGAAAGTGTAAACTAAGGAGGACTGCCAGGTCCATCAATTGCAGGCGGGGCGTGGCGGATGGCGGGCCCGGCTGGCGTGACGTCATACGCGCGAAAAATAACGCCGATCTATTACCGGACGTGCTATAAGGTACATCTTCGTGTTGAGGCAGTTCTTGAGTTCTTATATCGAATCAAACGTACAAACAGCTGAAGAACACAAGCAATAAAATTATGTTATTTTGGCAAGAGGTTTTCAAAGGAAACATGTGGATTTTGTTTGTTGATAAACGCGATAAAGTCACCGTTTGGCTCGATTTGAATGAATTAATACTCCGGTGTTGTGATAACATTGTTCTTAGAGTACCTACTTTTGAAAATCGTGAAGTGGTCTTTGCATGCCCTGGCTGTGTGTGAGTAGATGAGGGACATGTTAGTTTCTAGATATCTAGATACTAACATGTCTGAATCACACTAATATTATAAAGGCGAAAGTTTGTGAGTTGGGATGTGTTTGTATGTTTGTAACTTCTTCACGCTCAAACGGCTGGACCAATTTTTGATAAAATTTTGTATGGCGGTAGTTGACACCCTGGATTAACATATAGGCTACTTTTTGTCCCGATATTTCCACGGGATCGACATTTACGCGGGTGAAACCGCATGAGAGTCAAAATGGCGGGTGTACACCCGCCATTTTGACTCTCATGAAACCGCGGGGCGCAGCTAGTCAGTCTATAAATTAATGCTTCTAGTCTTATCTACTAACTACTAGAAATATGGGTTACCGAGGAGTTTGCACATGTCGTGCAAATGTCACAGATATATTTATCGTAGGTACCTATCAAAGAGTTTAACTTTCTTGCAGTTTTATGCAAACTGTCTTTCCTTTTTTACCGACTTCAAAAAAAGGAGGTTATCAATTCGATACGTATGTATGTAATATTATTGGAATTGCATTATATTCACACATGACAATCTATTAGGGCTTCCAAACAAATATACAAAATTTTGTAGACGTATGTATGTATGTATGTATGTATGTATGTATGTATGTATGTATGTATGTATGTATGTTTGTCCACGCATATCTCTGGAACTATTAATCGGATCGTGACCATTCTTTTTTTATTGGCTTACATTTACTTCAACTTAGGGAACAGTGCAAGTTTCATCAAAATCGATTCAGTAATTTTCAAGATATGGACTAAGACGTGAAAGTGTGACGGCCTGGCTTATTGATACGAGCTACGGGTGTAGTGTCAAAGGGAAAATATCTCAAAACCTTGGTCAAATTCTAGCGCAACAACTAAAAATTACGAAATAAAAAGTAATTTAAAAAAATTAAACCGACTTCAAAAATAAATCAACTCAAAATTATGAAAAATTTTAATTTCGGAAGTCGGTGGCAAAAAACTAAAACTATAAAATACAGATCCCAATCGACACCGACTTCCGAAATTAAAATTATTTCATAATTTTGAGTTGATTTATTTTTGAAGTCGGTTTAATTTTTTTAAATTACTTTTTTTATTTCTCTCTATACATCATCATTACAGCCGAAAGACGTCCACTGCTGGACATGGGCCTCCCCCAAGCACCTCCACTTCGCCCGGTTCTGTGCTGCTTGTCATTCTTGGGGGGTTTTGCATAATCGCCACGCTTGGCAGGCGGGTTGCATGGCGATCGCAGTATTGTAGTGAAATGCATAGATAACGCTGCTGCCCATTCTCCGACTGCGAAAGCGACTAAGGGTTGGTACACCCTTAGTCGCCTTTTACGACACCCACGGGAAGTATGGGGTGGTCACAGACAAGTCCGGCACAACACCGACACTCTCTAAACATAATGTCTCCTTTTTCTCTCCTTTTTTTTTCTCTATGCAACATGTCTTTCCTTTTTGATCTATGCAAAATGTTTTTTTACTTATTTTCTCTCTATGCAAAATGTCTTTCCATTTTTCTCTCTACTTTTTTCTGTCTATGCAAAATTACTTTCCTTTTTTCAATCTGTCTATCCTTTTTTTAAGGCATTTGGTTAGGTACCTATTTAAAAAAAAAATTACTTACAAAAAAAAAACAACCGACTTCCAAAAAAAACAGTACAAAGTGAAAAATAACTTTAATGTCGGAAGTCGGTGTCGTTGGTTCTGCATTTCTGCTTTTTGACACAGACTTTATTCTTCACTTTGTACTTAGTGTTTTTTTTTGGGAGTCGGTTGTTTTTTTTTTGTACTTAATAAAGTTTTTATTTTTCACTTTTTAGTTGTAACTACCTACCGCACACAAATTCATATAGCACTACTTGCTGTGTGAATATCAGTGACAGGAAGTTATTGAACACATCTGCCTACCCCTTTAAAGGGTACAAGCGTGATTTTATCTTGTGTGATTGCGTAAACAATGCATAATATGCTATAGCAGCAATCGCGGTTGATTTGCTGGCATTTATTGAAGAGTTCCGTTGTCTGTCTCCGAAACTCATCATCAGATCTTTACAAAATTTAAATGAGACCATTTCGGAATTTTGCAAATCCGTATATATAATGGGAGTTATGCCCGAACATACATAAAAAAAAACATCCGAATTGAGAACCTCCTCCATTTTAGAAGTCGGTTGAAAATACTCCCGTTAAAAGTACCATCCACTGTTCTCATGCCTTAAATGGCAAAAATTGATTATGCTGTAATACCAATAAGTACCTAAATGCATTTTTTTTTCTTTCTTTCAAAACGAGTCATTTGCTGAAGTAGGTACTGCTGTTTTGCCCATGCCAAAACGGTATCGATATTTTTGGCAGCCTTACTATGAATTGGATTTGTAATTATTAAGTCTAAAATACATTTTGTGCCTGCCAAAATGATATCGAAATTAATACCTGTTGGGAGTACGGATTTTTTAAAGACTGCTGTTGGCAAAGGTCGTATATGGTTATTAGGTCAGTGACCAATGATTGAAGCAACATAGCTAACTGATCTACTGAACTAGAGTCATCTAGTTCAGTAACTGACAGACTATTTAATTTTGACAATTCAAAAGCGCCTGTACAAGGTTTAATTGAAATAAATGCTTTGAGTTTGAGTTTAGCTCATTATGATTGATTTATTATCGGAATAAGTTAATTATTGCGTGTAATCAGTTGTATTAATTTATCTTTAGGTAGAGCAGTGGTGGCCAAGGGGTCGTATGTTCGAATCCAAACAGGCACTTTCATCATCATCATCATTTCAGCCGAAAGACGTCCACTGCTGGACATAGGCCTCCCCCAAGCACTTCCACTTCGACCGGTTCTGTGCTTCTCGCATCCAACGGGTTCCTGCGGCCTTCACAAGGTCGTCGGTCTACCTTGTGGGAGGCACTTTACTTTGTGTAAAATATTTGATCACCACTGCTCTCAAAACGGTGAAGGAAAACATCGTGAGGAAACCGGCATGTCCTAGAACCAAAAATTCGAAGACACGTGACATCTGCCAACACCCACTGGGCCCACGTGGTGAAGTACGGCCCACTCCGTTTTTTCATAAAACTCGATTTTCTATAGCACTTTTCGAATTTTTTTACGCGCCTATAGTTCGGAACGATGTTTCTGTGCGTGAGAACTAGACTTTGTGCGTGTAGACTAGCGTCTAACTGCTCATCACATCACTGATACTAGCTCTGTCGGATACGAAGCCAGGTGAGACAGCGTGCTTTTTGGCCATGACCACCAGTGAGTTCGACCTCGCGACTAGTAAACAAACCCTCTAAAATCGACATAGCACTGATTTCAAGTTTTTTTAAAACATGGCTTTGTAAATTAAACCCAAGTAATGTTTGCACTTCATTACCTAACCTCTAAATCTGTGTTACGAAATAAAAGGTCATGTCCAGTCCAAATTGCCGCCATACTAATTACGTATGTAAATGTTTCCATTTTTAAATGTATGACTTGAAGGGACCGACTGGATGTGGCACGCTTTTTGTTAGCGCGCCGGGTGTAATGTGACGCGATAAACTTAATTAACTTGGCACACATTGCCTTTCGTGTCGTGCGGACGAGTAAAAGAGACAGCAACAGTCTTTTAATGAAATGAAACTCGTTTCCCAATTAGGAAAAACTACTAAAATTATTTTAATAAAAAAAAATGACAGTGTGGAAACGGAAATTGTTGGTAGCTGTTATCAAACCATCATTTGATAATTAGAATTGGCGTAGGTGCGATACTGTGGGTGTGACGTCAGAGGATATTAATATACCGTTTCACACCATAGAACAAGGGTTCCCGGCCATAAATAAACGGCTTTAACCCGGGTCAAAATATAGCCCGAATTAGCACGGCCGGATAATTTGTTAGTCGCCTTTTGTAAACATCGTGGTTGACGTAATAAACATTGGATGTATGTACAGACGCCAGCACATCCAGCTAAAACAATCTGTCAAATTTCTTTAATAGATTTTCAACTTTATCGCTAAAGCATAAGGTTCAAAATTGGTTAGGAAAATTTGACAGTTTCGGGTAGGTTGATATGCGTCTGTACCATCGCGGGCACTGGCCCATTTTTCAACCTTATTACTTCTTCTTAGCGTGTCGATAGCAATTTAAATAGGCTCGGCCTAGAATTCGGCCACTTGTTTGGCGCCATCACCAGCGTCCACCAGTTCCTATATCGTGCAGCTGACAGGACACGATATTAAGTGACCCATCGTTTGTGGAACAGCACCACATTTACACTCCAAGGCGGAGTCGTCTATGAATCTCCACCTGAACAGGTTTATTACCTTATTACTACTTACTAAGGATCATAGACTTTAGACATCTCCGCTGGTGGAGATCAGTGCATGCTTGTACAATGTCAGCAATTTGGGAATAGATTACCAGGAATATTAAAATTATTGCAGGTGATGGTTTCACCTGAAATAATTGTGGTGAATAATTGTCAAGTAACTAATGAAAATTTTCCTATCCATGAAATATATTTTCATGTCGTAAGGGTGAAAAGTGGTCGACCGCCATTGTCCGCGGTTGTACCTACCTATGTAGGTAACAGTGTATACCTAACGTATAGATAGCTGAATATAGTCTATACTCTATAGCTACTTTCGGACGGAATATTACTGAGCAGTATCAATACCAGTAGGTTGCGTTATGTTAAAAGATTCCAGCTGTAGTCACTGATAGGTTGATAACCTATACAGGGTTATTGGTAAAACATTAACAGCCTCTTAAGAGGTCATTGTACTCATCATTAAGAGCAACTTTTACTATGGCACCAAACCTGAAATTGCGAAAAAATAATCAGATGTTCCCTACATTTTGACGAGATAAACGAACATAAATGTAGGGAACAGCTGATTTTTTTTCGCAATTCCAGGCTTGGTCCTATAGTAAAAGTTGTTCATCCTTGAGTCGAGCAAAAAGAAAAAAAAACGCTTGGCGAAAATGCAGTAAGCACAGAGCGCGCGCAGGCGATGCGATGCGACAGGGTGGGTCGGGGGAATAAGAAAAAAAGGAGGAAGTTCGCAAGTAGACGCCAAAGTATATTTGTTTTTTTTATGTATCCCGCGCATAACTGTCCACAAAGGAGTCCGGTTTTTTTTTCTTAAAACTGTACATTCTCAGATTTCAATATGAAACAACCGTTCATTAATAATTAATTTGCTTTAAGTAACACATCAATATTCATACCATCGCACGGCGCACCGCACACGTCACATACGTAAACAGAAAAAAAAACAACAACATCAATACTTACATACAAAAAGCTAAACGAAGAAACGTGCAGTGTTGCCAAGTTTTACATAAGCGAATTAGCAATTTTTTTCACAAACTGGCATTACCGTAGACAGAGTAAACTATAGACTGCGGCATATCTTCTTTTTTATTCGCACAAGAAAAAGAGAAATATATTAACGTCACTAGCAAAGAAAAGAGACAGAGTAAGAATATTTCTGTCCCTTACTGCGTGTCGTGTCGTGACCCTTAGGGTCAGTTCACACCGAGACGCGACGCGACGCGCAGTTTTCAAGATAGAAATACAATTACAGACCTTATCTGCTACACTAAAAGGTACACAATTCAGTGAGCTACGCCGCGCGGCGGCGGCGGTGGCGCCGCGCTGCGTAGCTCGACGTAGTAGTTAGACACTGAATTGTGTACCTTTTTGTGTAGCAGATAAGGTCTGTAATTGTATTTCTATCTTGAAAACTGCGCGTCGCGTCGCGTCTCGGTGTGAACTGACCCTAAGCACATCAATGTGGACAACAAGTTTGACGTTTATGAATGAAATAATAAAAACTACTCCGCGATTAAACGGAAAATAAGATCTTTTTCGTGCATAATTCAATAATAGTACATTTGCGCAGCTATGAAAATGGTAAGGTGAAGTGTAATAAGCTATAAAAATGATAATATGATGAAGATTGCCGGAAATTTTTGTCCCTTTCGGTGATGAGAGTCAAAATGGCGGGTGTACCTTAACTAATCGAATCCTTCCATTTATCAAAAAAATGTACCTAGGCTGAACGTTCTGATGTACCTACATCAATATGGCGGGTGTACCTTAATTTTAATACAACTTCGTTCTGAATAAGGTACAATTGTTTTAAACCTAGATACTAAATAGTACATTTTAGGTAAATTTTTTGGTGTAATTATATTTTATGAGTAATGGTTATATAATAAAATACTATAGAACATCCGCCATCTTGACGTCAATATGGCGGGTGTACCTTAATTTCGAAATAATTTCGTTCTGAAGAAGGTACAATTTTTTTAAACCTAGGTACTAAATAGTACAATTTATTTAGGTACATTTTTTTGGTAAATGGAAGGTTCGATTAGTTAAGGTACACCCGCCATTTTGACTCTCATCTTTCGGTGACACGGATACCAATAGTCTATAGATTACTCTGTCTACGGGCATTACGGTGGTCTGACATTGTTGGTGTATTTTTATCCGGCTGTCTTCGTCGAGTGCTTGGCAGCAATTCAACGGTGCCTCAATGACGACTTGTTGTCTATTCCTGTCTGACATTGCTCTTGGTGTTAGGCCACCACAAGGACAACATGGCCGTGCTCTCCTATAGGTATCTATTACTCGTACGTGTACCTTTAACTATGTGTTACCGGAAATGTATGAAACAATGATGAATGTATGCAAATCCGAGCGTACTTAGGAAATGTGTAAAATATCTAATGTTTTAAATAGTTTTTTTTTATTGTTTTTTTTTTTACATAATTTAAAGTCTCTTCGTTTTTGCCTGTGATCGCGTTGTTCTTTTAAAATACGCAACGTATTTTGATTCGGTTTTCAATATTATTAAGAGAAATTATTCCAGAAGGTATGAGTGACTGATTTTTCAATCACCTGATAACTTTATTCGAGGAATAATTTTGAAATTTTGACAGTCTTTTCATACAAAAACTGTCAAACGTCGATTTTATTCCTCGATTAAAAGTTATCTGACTATGGAAAAATCAGCCTTATTAAACTTAATAAAAAAAAAAATTGATTTCGATGTTTTGTCAAGTTGTAGCAACACTGAAAACAGCGGGGTAATTGCGTAACACACTAACAGTAGCAATGGCACGGTAGCAATGTTTCATTTTGACAGTTCAACAACATTCATTGCGTTATTTACGTTGTTGAGCAGACAAATTTTTCGAACATAAGTATGAAGCAATGGATAAGCAATATCCTTTAAAATTATACAGTAGTGTTTTACATAATTAAAAGGGTGCACGGGCGGGTAATGTATTAATAAGTATCTGATATCTACCTTCTGCGTTACGTCAGACTCAATCTGACGTATCTACCTAACCATAACGCTCAAAGTAGATGCTTTGGGATTTCTGTTTATTTACCATTAGGTACCTCCTATATTTTCAACTATTACGCTTTAAATTCAGGAGATGAGCAGAAAGAACAGGGGGCCTAAAAAGGCCACTTTGGCAGAATCATAAAAGGATAACTAATTGGACAGTTAGGTAACTGTATCAAATCCCATTGTTGAAGGATTTTTCTGTTATTTTTTTTTGTCTGTGCTAAACTTCGATCCCAATCAATCCAATCTAAATACAATCCCAATTTCTTTGATTATACCTACGTAAAAAAAGAAAAACACGGATTATCTTCGCCATAGTATGATTCATAATGTTAACCTTTTATGATTCTGCCGAAGTGGCCTTTTTAGGCCTCCAGGAATCGATGGATTGTTGGATTTTATGATGCAACAAATTTTCTTAATCAGCATCATTCAGAGCTCGAAAATTATTCACCTGGTAAATGATTCACTATACTTACTTAAATATTTATTCTCTGACGGGCAAACAACAATGCAGCGTGCACTGTTGCGAAACATACAAACACTGTTTACTTTTATATTTTATTGTTTCGAAAACTTGTTGCCAAGTCGTAAAAAATGCCTGAGGGAGTGCTTGACGACCGACGTACCTAACTAAAGGAATGTGCGATTTTTAATTTCTAACGTGACGATATTATTGTAGGCGTCCACGTCCATAAAATGTATAGCATAATTTATATATAACAGTCATAGAACAGCCCACATGTTCCCACTGCTAGGACACAGGCCTCCACTCTGCGAGAGGAGTGGGCCGTGTTAGAATTCTCTAACGAATATAGGCCTCGCCGATGAAAATTTAAAAACACATGATGGTACGGAACGGAACCATCGGTGCGCGAGACCGACTCGCTCTTGCCCGGTTTTTTTTTTGCTAGCGTCCAGTTCCCAGTATCTGTTGACACACCCCTGTGGCGATGTTTTCTAATACTGTAAAAGACTATATTGAGGACAAAAGGGCTTGGGATTGAGCTGCTCCAATAGGTTTAGAATGTTGTTTTTATTTTGCTATTTTACACTTTAATAATTTTCTTTTTTTTTTAAGTATCTATTTACTTAAATAATGACATGTACATTTACTGTATAAAGTATTATATGATTTTAATTATTGTGAATGTGAGGACTATGTGGGTAATTTTTTTTGTTTTTTTCTCTCTTCGTTTTAATCATGATCTGGCAGTTTGAGTAGTTTATGCGGCCTACCCAAATGTCCTGTCTTTGGTATTGTTCGTCGAATCGTTGAGCTCCTTAAGTTCTGAGTTGAGCTGCACGGTTACTGACAAATGCGTGCACTGACTGGACAGGTCCGCTCAATCTGTGTGGTTCTTTCCTCAAAAGACCATTTCAGACACTAATCTACATGGTCCTCAAAGATTATGTCCGGATTTTTTATATACACATTGACATTGATGAATTTTATTTAGACAATGACATGAATATTTACTTTGTAAGTAATTTTTATTATTATTTTTTTATTTAATTATTGTGAATGTGAGGACTATGTGGGTCATTTCTTCTTTTTTCCTTCTTAGTTTTAATCATGATCTGGCAGTTTGAGTAGATTATGCGACCTACCCAAATGTCCTGTCTTTGGTATTGTTCGTCGAATCGTTGAGCTCCTCAAGTTCTGAGTTGAGCTGCACGATTTTTGGCAAATGCTTGCACTGATTGGACAGGTCCGCTCAATCTGTGTGGTTCTTTCCTCAAAAGACCATTTCAGACACCAACCTACATGGTCTTCACACGATCTGACCAAGATTTTGTCTGGACTTTAAAAGAGACTGTGACTTCTGAGTTTGTTTCGGCCTTTCTTCTCAGAATAGTCAGTTAGGAAACGCCGACCTCATCTAGTTTAAAAAAAAAAATATGATTGACGTGTAAAAGTGTTTGTACAAACCTACTTACAGAAATAAAATCATTTATCATTTATCATTTATCATTTAACAAACGTTGGTCAAGATATTGCTTCTGGGAAAAACGTAACTACTGATATGTAGAAAATATTTTCCGAAAATGTACCTACCTCTACAGTTATTGTACTTTATTCTTAAAAAAAATATGTGCATAGTTCATTGGCATTTTTAATAATACATTCTTACCTTCGTTGGTCTTGGTCAACCCTAGTGATGTACTAACGTCGATACTCACATTTATCGATAATTAAAAACCGATGTTTCCATCGTTTGTCTTCATTGAAAGTATCATACAAACAAAGGTGTTTGGAAAGGCCAAGTATAAATATTTAGAGTTTGATGTTTGTTATCTGATGTACTATGTACCTATATTGTATAGATAGATAAGAAAAGTAACGCGAGGAGAGACAGCAATTATTACGTAATTTCATTGTTTTATGTAATGTTATGATATGATATGAAGATGTTTTGAATAAGTTGGAAATTATTATTGAGTGTTTTCCAGACACTTGGTTTCCATTACTATGTTTTTTTATATAAATGATCGGTTCTGTATTTTGTTTCCCAGCGCTTCCAAGCGGTTTATAAAACATACTTGTCTTCTATCAAACATGTAATTTTTCATGAGGTAGGCTGGGTTGTAGCCGTTGTAGGTCCTACAGTTGTAAGCCACCAAAATTCCAATGAAAAAAACATTTCGCATCGGGAGAGATTATCGTCTTTAACTTGTAATTGGGGTAATTGCGTAACACACTAACAGTAGGAATGGCTTGCATTTTGACAGTTCAACAACATTCATGGCGTTATTTACGTTGTTGAGCAGACAATTTTTTCGTACATAATTATGAAGCAATGGATTAGCAATATCCTTCAAAATGATTCAGGTTAAGGGTGCTGATCATAGAAACACATACCTAACCAAAACAAATGAAGAGTTCTACACTCTACGTTTATCAATCCTGAGGGCGTCAGGAGATGCAGGATTGCAATGAGGGGTCAAAGGCACACGCTGACCTTTTTAGTTGTAAATATAATCAGACTATAATGTTCCCACTGCTGGGACACAGGTCTCCTCTCTGTGAGGAGGGTTGGGCCGTAATTTACCACACCGGCCCAGTGCGGGTTAGTACTACGCTACCTGCGGTAAATGAACCCACATAAAATGTCGTAAAACACTCCATCTGTGGAGTATCGCTAGCTAATTTAGTTTGACCCTGTAGATAAACTTCACATCATGTTTCCATGTTAATTTACCTACATAATTTGTAATATTCCGTACCTAACTCCATCTACCTTACCTCCATTGTTCCTTCTGGTTCCTGTCAATACAACTTTATCTTGTCGCTTGTCTTAGTTTTAATTCCCCCGTCAGTCGCCTCGTCTCACTCTCGACACGTTATTATCATGTTATGCAAGTCATGCCGAGTAATTTGACTTAGCGAGCGACGCCGGCGCCCTTTTTAGACCAGTCTCGTATGGAAATGTGATTTATTTGATGCAAATAGTATCCTGGGACGGTTCAGGATTAATGGAGGGAGGATTCAGACTCAGACATAATTGGATTTGATGTGGGTAGTAAAAGTTTTAGGAGGACAAAGGAAAATAACATGGTCGTGAAATGTTAACAATCCTTCTGTTTGTTTTTCAGGGAACGTATTTCAAAGATCATCTCAAATCGTTTATTGCAATCCATAATGCACAATTACAGGTGGTAAATAAAAAAATAATAGAAACAATTATGGACCCTGTCGGGCACAGCAAATCTATACATATATAAAATTTATAAATAAGAAGAGATAGCAAGAGCGCTTTATAAATTTTCCATGCTACTAAGTTAGAATTATTTTATATCTTTCCATTCATTGTTGTTTTAGGTGCGAATCGATATTTTCTCGGAGTGTCCCATCTCTTTTTCCTAATTGTAAAGGTGCGGACAGTGCAAATGGCTGGTTCAGACACCAGAATAACCGATTATGACATACCTAAAAAAAAACTTTATTGCTAAAAAGATTAAGTGCAGAGATTTTATGATGGACCTAAACTAGGTAAGCCTGTACTTGGGCACTATTATAGTCGTTGTTGGGCACGAATATGGAGGATTTACCACTTGAAAATTTATTTTAAAAAAATGTTCGGTAATAAAAGTGTAAGTATGTAAAATTATGAAATATTCTTGCTTAAAATTGATCTATCTTTCAATTAACTCATCTTTTAAATTAGCACCAGATTTAAAAACAACACCCATGATCTTCAAAGCAAGCAGACACAATATTTATGTCTTATTTTTATTTTACGTAAAACAAATCTTCGTGGACGAACAGGCAACGCCCAGTCCGTGTTTAAAAACATCATATTTCTTTATTTTGTGACATTTCAGCTTTTAAAAGTAGATAGGTAGGTTTATATTAAAACTGCGTATAAAGGCGATAGTGCAAAAGTCTTGTTATTTTTAACGTCTCGGTATTTATCTATTTATAGCTCAGACGGAACCATCTGGTTGCAATGCTGGATTTATGAAGAGTTGATTGAAACTTATGATAGTGCCTAGTGTACTCCACGGTCAATGCTATTTGTAACATAAATAGTTTAAAATCTTCGAAATCTTCTAGATCGCTTCACTTTGGTAGGCGTTGATTCGTTTTGAAACGCCCAAACCGTCGCCTGGCGCTTCGTTTCCTGGGTCGTATTGATAAATCCAAGACTCATCACCTGTAATGATGTCGTAAACACGCCGAGACGAACCTGCTTCTGAGCATCGGTGAGGTTGTGCGGCACCCAGCCTGAAACTGTCCTCCTCACGTCATCCACACATTGGGAATCATGCGATAAGCGTCAGCTCACACCAAGACGCGACGCGGCGCGCAGTTTTCAAGATATCTATTTTGAAAACTGCGCGTCGCGTCGCGTCTCTGTGTGAACTGACCCTAAGCGCCGTGAGCTGCGCATGCCTCGCAATGTCTGTATCCGCCTTTACTTGTTCATACAATGTTCGTGATTGATCTCTTTGGTGATTGCAACTTTTACTAACAATATCCACATTCTAAATTCAAATCACTTTTACTCCCTAGGGATTAAAAAGTTATTTTAGTCCTTGTTTACAAGGAATATACTAGCTCTATTTGAATAGATGTGATAAAAACTTTTTTTCGCAATACTTTCTGAGTGGCCTGGTATTTTTTTTTTTTGTGAAATGGCATTGTCCTTTATTAGCAAGAATTGTACTTAGTACATTACCGATGGATGATATTCATTGGCAAGAGGTTTTAAAAGAAACGTTTTCTTTTTACCAACGGAACACACCCACGAGCATACGTTAATACCTATAGGTATGTAGATTTACTACAACACAACAACACGACGGTGAACAATTTGGTGGCATAGAGGACTGCCTGCAAATCTGAGTTCAGAATGCATGTAGAGTAGATGCATTCCTTTTTAGAACCTCTCTTAGAACTGCATAAGTTTAGACGGTATAATGACACGGTGACCTTGTAAATCAAGTAATTTGATTGGCTGATAATAATTTTGACAACCAATCACAAAAGCTAACGTGATATTATTTGACATTACCACTGCTTAAAGATTTGATCTGTCATTTCTATAAACCAAGTTTCAGCCACTAAAATAAACGCCACGGCTCCGTTCACACAGCGCTGGTACGATAATTATTTTAATAATAATAATAAGTAATCATTTTATTTCGGACAACTATAAGATCCATAACTTGTTAGTAACAGTTTTGCACTTAATACTAGTGTTAGTAACTTAAACTAAAGACAAAAACGTACGAAGACCACCCAACAACTCGACACCCAGAAACTATGGAACAAGTCTTCGCACAAATTGCCTTATTATGGCGGAGGAAGTATCAGTCGCTTCTTTATTTTACCGTATCTATAATTTTAGGATAACATAACAGTTTCATACGGCATTTATTTGGACCGTATACACAGTGGATCGTTATGAGGTATTCCACTCAGAGCAGTGATTCGATTTCAATGGTACTTGACAGAACCGCACCTGAGCACTTCCACTAACCGCACTGAATCAAAATTTTGATAAGTGCGCTTCGGTGAAACAGCTTATCAATACAATTTTCAGTCCCCGAACGGCACATAAGCAAACAATTTTTTTAGTGACGGGATGTATTTTTTTGTTTGTGTATCCACTCCTCTTCGTAAGGGGTAGTCAGAAGCCTGAAATTCTGATAACCAGTCTTACCAAGGGGCTTGTTACCCAGGGTTGTAGTGGTCGCTCCATGTAAAATACTGGTATTCAGTTGCATCTGGTTAAACTGGAAACCGACCCAAACATAGTTGGAAAGAGGCTGTGCAGATGATGACGATGAACAGTGAGATGTTGACGAGTGTTACCAACTTTATGGCAAAAAATATCGTACAGGACAGCGTCGTGTAAATTGGACGTATTCCACATTGGGCACTGAATGCACCTGACACACAGCGGCACATTCACTCAGGTGCCATTTAAGCGGGTGCCAAATGTGGAATACGTCGTAAATTGTATCTTATCAGTATCTTTTCACTCCATAATCTAAATCATAACAACATGATAACTTCTTCTAATTTCCCATAAATTCAACAAAGCATTTACTACGGACAGTTGTCTGTCTGTAAATAACTAAATATCTCGAGCCAAGAGCTGGAACAATGCCGAGAGACATTAGGTACCGTGTCTCGGGCCCGAGACTCTTCCGCGTTGCAATACTTTCGACGACGTGTTGGAAGGCCGGCTTATCAAATGTTATTACAATATGTTTAGCCTTGGAGTTGTAATGAATAAAGTAGGTATCGTGTTTCAATCCTAGATTTACATAAAAGGTGTATTTTGTGTCACTAAAGGGTCAAATTGAATAAGCTGGAGAAACTTCACGTGTGATGGGTTATCAGCCTATGATGATCCCACTGCTGGGACACAGGCCTCCTCTCTGTGTGACGGAGTGGGTCATACATAATGTACCACGCAGGCCCAGTGCGGGTTGGTGGATGTAACATGTGTTCGAATTTATGGTTTCAGGACATTCCGGTTTCCTCACGATGTTTTCTTTCACCGTTTTGAGTATCGAAACTACGTGATGGGATCTAATGACGATAAAGATTGAGTTTAGATATCGATACCTCAGACCAAATAAAAAATCAAGACAAAGGGCGGTCAACAGTAAGTAATCTGTGTCTTGGGGCTCGAGGTACGAATTCCAGATTGGAGACTAAATAGCTGATTTCAGGTGGTAAATGGTATATCTGCCGTTCTGTTCTGTTATAATCTCTCTCTCCGTGATAACATAGGTTAAGCTTGAAGTGAACTGTCAATTGACCTGATGCTAGGGTTTGACACTATTGACAGCTCACTTCACCTAAGTTTTGACAGTTCTTACAGAATCGATCGGCATGTATGTTTGTGTATGTGTGATGTGTTGGGGTGTGTGTGTGTATGTGTGCGTATTTGTTCCCATTGTGCGTCGTTTGATTCAGTGTCCGGCTTTCATTTTATTTTTTTACAATTATATTCTAATTTACATATTATTATTTTTTTTTAAACTGGTTCTTTCGTTAAGGCATCTCTATTATTCAAAAGACGAGATTGTATTTCAGCTAACCTTAACTTTTTATCTCCATTTCAGCTCGACGCGGAAGCAAACTTTGAAAGTATTAAAACTTTTTATCCTTTTAAACTTGGCGAGGGTAAAAAGAGTTAACCTCTAAAACTTCCTGGTCCTTTGAAACTTTGGAAAAAAGCACCAGAGACTTTACACTTCTTAGTTTGACAAGAAAGTAAATAAGTTTATGCAATATATGGGACTATTGTCTAAGGAAAGGGACGAATGAAATTGGGTAAGGACAGTTAATTGAACACGTGATGAGGGTTGTAGTTGATCTTAGAAGTAAATAGCTGCACAAGTGTTCGGTTTGCTAGTATTTTGTTAAAGTTCGGAAGAGCTTACTATGAACTATGTCTTTAAAGGTAGCCGTGAATAATATATGCTCCTGCTACCTATAATTTATTTTGATTGAAAGAAAGAAAAAAAAAAAAGACAAAATATACACACACAACTTAGTCAAACGCTTCGTATTCGAGCTTAAAAAATGTTGACAATTTTTGTCCAATTTTGTCAATGTTGTTTTTGGTTGATTACTGCAAATACTTTATTTTTATCGAAGTCAATTATTGACGGATTAAAGTTCGAAATTTAAAAATGGTTCGATGGTTTGCCTGGGTCCAAAAGTAGCGGGAAGTCCCCTAGTGGCGGACATATTATAAGGTTTTTCGAAAATAAAATTACTACTTCTATAAAATAATTACTATAATTCCTACTATAAAAAAACTACTTGGAGAAATATGTATTTATTTATGAATTAGTTAAATTAACAAAATATAAAATCAATTAACAAAAACACAACTTCTGCGTAAACATAATCTTGGAACGTTAATAAAATGTCGGTAAAAAAAATTTAGTCTTTAACATTGGCACCTAGTACCGGACGGGTTAATCTTCAAACCCCAAGCGCCGGACATTCTTAAAAAATTGTGCATCTATCACATATATAGGTATCTCCACATTCCGGAATGTCTGCATATGCTTCATGGGCCCATTCTTGGCAGCTGGAGCATTGTATCCAGTCCTCGTCGTGGTCCTCTAAACATACTACACAAATAGTAGTCCATATTAGATATTACTTTGCTGATCCCATTTTCCTTTCTTTTTTGTCTCTTCCATGTTGAAATATCTCCCTCCTTCTATCCTGTAAAACAACAAACAATAATTATTATGATAAGTATAAATGCTTAGTAAAAAGCCAACCTATAAACTGTCCGGGGGTAAGGGACACCTTTGTTTCCGGAAGTAGGGGACAGGGAATGTCCAAAATTACGTATTTCATACTAAAACTGTTTAAGTAATTAATAAAAACTTTCACAATTTACGAATTATAATGGAACACTGTCTTTATTACAAATAACAAAACCATAGCAGTAATCAGGGCCGTCTTTACCTATTGTACAGGGTGTGCGTTGCACACGGGCGCAGCGGTCCTAGGGGGCGCCGAGCGCCGCTCGCTTCGGAGCGCCGCTCGCTTCGGAGCCCCACTCGGCGCGCGCGATGGCCGCGGCACTTTCAATGACCAACGTAAAAAGAGCTCCGCTTTCCATACATTTTATATAGCATCTGGAGCTCTTCTTATATTTGTCGAATTACACCAAAGCAAGCTGCGCCACGAGCGCGCGAGCGGCTTTTACAATATTAACATTTTATTTTCAACATGAAATAAACTTTATTACACATTATTAAAGATTATATTTTGAGTGTTGTAGTGAGTGTCGCATCGCTCGGCGGCACCTGTTTCAATGATTCGTTTGAAAACACGCCGACAATCAGATTGCGAATAATGCGAATTCAACTGTTTGGGATAGACAATAAAGTTCAAATTGCCATGCCATGGACGAACGTCAAGCGCGGGGCATTTCTGAAAAGCGTGGCGCGTGCCGCACTGTTCTACCGCTCGCTGGCACGTAATTTTGCGAAATAAGCCTTGGCGCCATTGATTAAGTTTTATATTTGAGTAAACATGTAAATATGAAATTTACTTCATATTTGCGGCTTTTCTTTTGATTAAAATTTACCTAATAAGTAAGATTTAATTTTGATATTAGCTGAACTAGTCTGCCACAAGCACAACTGTTGCGAATTTCGACGGGGTCGGATCACTCGTCAAAAATTATTTATCTATGCTACCAAATTACAGTCTGAAAACTGAATAAAACAAAACATTTTTTGAAAAAAAACCATAAACTTGTGCTTTGTTTTTTCTTGACACTCTATCCTTCCTAAAAATACTTTTTACCCGTGTGTACAGTGGCCCTCGCTCGCAGTGAGCTTCCCAAAGTCAAATGTTCCCATTTGATATTGAACTTTGTTTGATATCAGGTCGTAGGTAATTAAAATGAAGAAATTTCAAAATTTGGACATTGATATGTGTAACATAACATCTATATAGACATGTTAACATGGGTACGTTTTGGCTTGTTGGGTAAACACCAGAACACCCTGTATAATTCTAAATATACAGTCAACAGCACACCATGGTATCCAAAACCGACGAATTTCTTCTTCATCTCCAAACAATAGTTTATTATCCATTGGGGAATTTGTGGTAACTTGATGTGCTGTTACTTGAACTTTATACCCATTCCATTTTAACCGCGCGCTTACTAGGGGACCATTTTTTTTTTTTTACTAGGGGGCGCTTGGGTAATTTTGTACACGGGCGCTACATGGGCTAGAGACGCCTCTGGCAGTAATACTCACTTGAAATATAAGTGACGCAACGCTTTCCCGCCAAAAACAGCAATCCACCCCTTCCACCGCGGCTGTGCGCCTCACTGGCAAATCGCGTCGCGTGATCTTGTATTGCTACGTTCCCCCGCGCCCCTTTCACCGATATTTGAATAGATCGCGTTGTCGGTCGTCCAGATAGTACGAGTGTCCAACGCTAGGTGCCGTCCGGCGCTACGGGACTTCCCAATCTTATTTTATAATAAAGCCGAATTAATATGATTCACCCAAATTCTGACTCTGAAAGTAAAATATACGTTTTTTGAATGATGTTAATAGAAGTACAGACGCCAGCACATCTTTCTATAATAGATTTTTAACTTTAACGCTAAAGCATATGGTTCAAAGTTAATTGGAAAAAATTTATAGTATCGGGTAGCTTGATGTGCTGGCGTTTGTCCCTACAGTTTAAACAGTTACCACAATATCCTCAAGTAAATTTTAAACTATCCTTAAGTGAATCAACATGGGTAATAAATGGTACCATGTTTCTTAGTCAGCGTCAGGCGAACGTGACGAGTATCAAATAGTGTAATCATGTAGATGCAAAGAGAGGTTATATCGTCGTTGTGTAGATGGAAAACAATTCAATAGGCTTGTCGGCTAGGTCTTCTCCAAGTATCACCACCTCGACCGGCACTCTAATTGCGTAACACACATTATTACTCTCAATTTGAATCATTTTGAAGCATATTGCTAATCCATTGCGCCATGTGTTCGAAAAATGTGTCTGCTCAACAACGTAAATAACGCAATGAATGTTGTTGAACTGTCAAAATGAAACCCATTGTGCTACTGATAGTGTGTTACGCAATTAGGGTGCGGTTCTGTCCTTCTCTCTCTCTCTTCTTCAGGCGCTTTACTTTGAGTAATTTATTTCATGTGGTGATGAAATAAATTACTCAAAGTAAAGCTGCTCACAAAACGGTGAAGGAAAACATCGTGAGGAAACCAGCATGTCCTAGAACCAAAAATTCGAAGACGTGTGACTTCTGGCCCACTCCCTCTTAGGCCCCTCGCCCACAGCGACTTTTTGTAGCGATGCAGTAGCGATGCTGTCGCGCGTTCGCATCGATACAGTCGCGATGCGGTCGCTAGCTGTTTGCCCTCGCCCACACCACGATTCTCAGTCGCGATGCGAACGCGATACTGTCGCGATGTAAACGCGATTCAGTAGTGCTCGGTTCTCCACATCTCCACTCACGCGCCACCCTCCTTCCGTTCCCTCCCCGATGTCGTCCGACACGGTCGCGCGTTTGCATCGATACAGTCGCGATGCTGTAGCGCGTTAGTAGCGCGTTGCAAATGCGACTAACGCGCGTTAGTAGCGATGCTATCGCAGCATCGCTACAAAAAGACGCCGTGGGCGAGGGGCCTTACAGTGAGGCCTGTAACCCAGCAGTGGGAACGTTATAGACTAATTAGCTTATGCATCAAAGAGAATATCGTCGTTGTTATGCATCCATACTAATATTATAAATGCGAAAGTGTGTCTGTCTATCTGTTACCTCTTCACGCTTAAACCGCTGCATCGATTTAGATGAAATTTGATATAGAGATAGTTTGAGTCCCGGGAAAGGACATAGGATAGTTTTTATTCCGATATTCCCACGGGATCGGTGGCGTGAATTTACTTTACAAAAAAGTTATTTCGTTTATACTGATTCAAATTAAGAAACTATTATATAAATCGAGCTTAGATAGGCATATTTTGTTGCTCCATTTTTGCACTTCACAGACGCGTGTCTCAAGCGGATGGCACCCGCGCTCGCACTACTCCGAGATACTCCGAGATAACGTGTCCGTGAACGGTGTCTATGTGTGCGTTGCTCGAGCGCACTTTGTATGTAGATTGCCTTCTGTACTATCTGTATTTTGTGGTATTATGTAGATAATAATAAGTTTGTGTAGGTCTTGCCGTCTTTTCGAATAGGTCCCCAAACATCCTGGGGCATCAGACCATTCTGGGGTGGGCACAGACCCCCCCCCTCTATATACTCCTATGCTTATTATGTATAGATCTGTAAACTGATACACGTGTTCTCACTCTAACAAATCACTCTAAAAGCCTTCGGGGATTTGAAACGAGAATAAGGAACTGTTACTTATACAACGTTATTTTTAATATATGCGAAACCTGAATATAGTTTGTTCAGAATAAGTACCTAACTGAATCGATTCCAATAATTTTTACTCCATGTTATATTTTGTCCCAAAAATATTTAAAATTTCACCGAGCGACACTAGTAGGTTATCCAATGTCCGCGCCGAACGGTTAGGTACGTAGGCCAAAATAAACGATGCCAGGGACCAACATGGGCCGTAGACGTAGCCATGTTGGTCCCTGACAACGTTTATTTTGGCTATAATAGGCCTTTTTAAAATCTCTTCTAAGTGAAATAAGTGAAATCTGATAAACGTTTTCTCTCATTATCTGCACACAATATAGGCGTACGAGTATTGTTTATGGTCTCGTGTCAAGTCGTAAAAGTCAATCGATGGAAATAGGCAACAATGGATTGTGATACGTTATTTTAATGTAATGATTATGCGTTTATGTGTAACTCGTGTAAGAGGAGGGGCTCATGGCTAAATGAGAAAGAAAGAAAATAAAAAAAAGAAAAATGTTTTATTTCGGAGACACACAGAAAATACAAATCCCACCAAAAACATTTTCATGTAAAATGTTGCCAAGACGAGACCACATAAGGCTCGCACTTATCAGATCTCATGTAGAGCCAAGCTTCTAACTCTACACGCCCTAACTTCACAAACTCTACACCTTAGTCAAAACATGAGGCTTGGCCGTTTCGTTACTACAAGAACTATTGTATAACAGAAAAGTAATGAACAGTGAATAAATTTTTCACCTTACGCCCATGTGATGGTAGCGAAACGGCCAAGCCACATATTTTGACTAAGGTGTAGAGTTAAAACACGTTTGTTGTATGGGAGCCCCCCTTAAATATTTATTTTATTCTGTTTTTAGTATTTGTTGTTAAAGAGGCAACAAAAATACATCATCTGTGAAAATTTCAACTGTCTAGTTATCACGGTTCATGAGATACAGCCTGGTGACAGACGGAAAGTGGAGCCTTAATAATAGGGTCCCGTTTTTACCCTTTGGGTACGCAACCCTAAAAAGGAGCATTAAAAAAAAAAAGTAACATTAAAAACAACCAAAAAATTTTTAAACCAAAAAATATAAAATCTTAGCATAATAACAGCAACACGGGTTTGTCTTTCGTGTTATTATGTAAATCTTCAATCGCATTGTCATATCCAAAAAAACACTTTTTTCAGGAAAGTTGAAAAACTGATTACTATGTCCCTGTGCACTGCAGGAGTTTGCTGTATTGATCAATACTTTTTAAGTTGAGTAATGGAACTATTTTTGAATCTGTTTTGTTGGTCGCTAGGTAGTGAGTTAGGGAATTCGATGGTATGCATACCTCAAAAATTGAGATTTTAGAGTTAGCTGTCTTTAGATCTAGGTGTGCGATATTAGGTAATAATATATGGGCTGGTGTCCGCAACTCCACGGGGCCGCTACTGGTCATATTATATCTAGATACTTTATTTTGTAACTAGCTGTGCATGTCGGAAAACAAATTGGATTTCATGGGTTTTTTTTTTGCGCGGAGCCCTAATTCTTTTTCTAAAATAAAAGTAGCCTATGTGACTCCTTATATATAACATCAGCTGTCTGCCAGTGAAGTCCTGTCAAAATTGGTCCAGCCGTTTCGGAGAACGGACAGACAAAAATTCTAAAAGTGGTTTTTTTGTTATAAGTAGGTACCGTTTTTTACTTGTATATGCTTTTTAGTAGTAGGTATATTAAAAACAGACACTTCAATTTTATTTATTTGTAGGTATGTATAGAAGATGTCATCATTATTGCGCATCGAAATGGTAATACATAAAATGAAACTACTCTCCATAGCATTATGCTCATTGCCCTGACTAATTTAAAGAAAAATATGCTAACTACAACTAACAACAAAGTACATACTTAGGGTAGTTTGAAAGTTTCAGTCTAACATCTTTAAAATTCACGCTCACAGTTTCCCAGCGAGTGGTTTCAGCTCTCACACACACAGTGATCGCAGCATCTCGCGAGCTCTCGAGATCTGAAACAGAATCAATACTAGATACATTAGCTCTGTTTTCCGCCATTTTGTGGTATTATGGCGGACTTTTAATGTTGAAGGTTATAAATCGGAAAAGGGATTCGGTATTTAATCTTATACATAAAGCTACAAGAAGTAATAGGTATGAAAATCAATTCTCAGGTACATTTCATGAAATTTGAAAATCTAATCTTGGTAATGGTATAAATCATGTACAGTCAACAAAAGAGATAAGTATGCAAGATCGTCGGATATAGTTGAAGTTTAGTACGAAACCGATGGATGTGCTCGAATAAAAATTAAATTTATTAATAGAAAACAAACAGCTGATTTATCAAATTAAATTTCAGTCGACAATATCCATCGGTTTCTCTACAACTATATCCGACAATCCTGCATACTTATCTCTTTTGTTGACTGTACCTACCTGCTTATTATTTTTTACTACATTATAATCTTCTATGCATTTATGCATACAAATAAATAAAATTGAACTGTCTGCTTGTAATGTCAAAATATTAGTTTTTTATTAAATGCATATACGGTATATTGTATACGGTACTTAAAACAACAAACTATAAAAAAAAAATTGTCTGTTTGTTCCGACTAATCTCCGAAACGGCTGAACCAATTTTAATGAAATTTGGTATGGGGATACTTTGAACCCTGGCGAAGGACATAGGCTACTTTTTTTTATCGATGTATCACGCTGGCAAAGGCGCGAACGGACGCTAGTAATAATAAAATAAACACCGAAAACATAAAGAGTTGATCATTTAAATTATGAATTCACATGCTGAAAATTTTATGGATCAGATCCAGTTGGCTTGCTACAGATATCATAATATCAAAACGTCTTTTTATATTAGTCAATAGTCAACCCAACAGTGGCCTAGGTACAGACTTACAGAGTAACGACCTGCGTCATTTTTTGGTACCTACCTAAAATAATATGACATTAGCGGCCCTAGGGCGGTGCGAGCGGTGCGACGGCGGGCGGCGGCGCCGTCATGGGAGAGGCGCTGAAATAAACCGAAATGCGACCACCAGGCACCAGTCATTGATGATAGTAACTTACTATAAAGCCAATCGTCCACAAGCAAGCAATCAACTGCATACGCATACATATACATACATACATATTCAGCCTATAATGTTCCCACTGCTGGGACACAGGCCTCCTCTAGGTGAGAGGGACTGGGCCGTAATCCACCACGCGGGCCCAGTGCGGGTTGGCAGATGTCACATGTCTTCGAAATTTTTGTTCTAGGACATACCGGTTTCCTCACGATGTTTTCCTTCGCCGTTTTGAGAGCAGTGGTGATGAAACATTTACACAAAGTAAAGCGCCCGTCTGGGTTCGAACCTACAACCTACAACTCGTAAGTCGCGGCCGTTACCACTTGGCCACCACTGCTCTCGCTTATGCATATTATTATAGAAACGTTTGAGTTCTAGGGCCGCCGCCGCTGAGAATATTCAATCATCAATTCCGCATGGTTGGTAACGCTCATGGCCTAGGGTTCGCTAAATGTACTGAAATAATGCTACAAATGGAAGATTTTTCTACTCCAATCTATGACACCCATATTATTTATTATACATACGGGTTCTGTATATGTTTCCAAAAAACGAAACCTCAATCCGTTGGCATTTCGCCGCGCAACGGGTTGGTTCTCCTCTATCTTATGGCGGAAACATACTTACGTGTCGTGGCGTGTCGTGACGCCTTCTGACGCAGTGTTAGCCAATCAAAACTCGTTGTAATTTGACGTAGTCCTGAACAGATTCGTTTGATTGGAATATCCCGAGTCACGACACAACACGACACAGTAATGTGTCTCTGGCTTTATTCTCGTTAAAATGCAATTTTCTTCGCACGAACTACTCGAAATACATTGCCTTCCTTCCCTTACAAGGCACGTATGTTTTCTCTTTTCCATTCTCATAACACCAAAACAATATTTGCAGAGTTTACGTGCGACCTAGATTCCTTCAGGATGCTGTAACGTTCCTGTCAGCGTCGCCTGATAGTAACATCTAATCTAATATAATCTAATTTGCTCGCTCCAGATTCTGGTCGGGTCCTGTTGTCGCTGACGTATTGTTTGAACTTATTTCTGGATAATGTCGTGCTGTTTTTCTTTGCAAGTAATGAGCAGAATGGAGATAAATGTGATAACAATTAATGGTTTGCGTGACTGCGAGGGGAGTTAATTTCTGTGGAGTGTTCTTTTTGAGCAAAGCATAGTTGTTGGTCTTTGTAGCTTTGCACGTAAAAAAGAAAGAAACAAAATACGTTTATCTGCGGCAAACATTACGCATAAAAAAAACAACAAAATAAAAATTTGGGAGAAAACATGCGTCACATCTACGCAAAACGGAAAAACCCGAAAATACTTTGCCCGAACTGAGAATTGAACCTGGGTCATCAAGGTCATCAGCAATAGGTAATGTTCTCCATAATAAATAATCATCTGCCTAGCCTTTTCCCAACTATGTTGGGGGAGGGCTTCCAGTCTAACCGGATGCAGCTGAATACCAGTATTTTACATGGAGCGACTGCCTATCTGACCTCCACAACCCAGTTACTGGGTAATACGATACCCCTTGGTAAGACTGGTTGTCAGACTTTCGGGCTTCTGACTACCCGTAATGACTGTTAAAGATCCACGAATAATAGCCGAGACCAACGGCTTAACGTGCTTTCCGAGGCACGGAGGGGTCTCGGTATGTAAAGATGGTCACCCATCCACAGACCAACCGCGGCAAGCGTAGCTTAACCTGGTCAATCGACCTGTGCGGCTGTTATTATTTAGCCACGGACCCCTCTAAAACAATGATGTAATATATCGCATATTTTGGCATGTAGTGATGAATAGATTGATGTTTCCGTTGCGTGATGTGTTGTAAATTTTATAGAATTTATGCGGTTGTAAATACTGACGTTTTATTTACTGTTGTTATAATAAATCATTTTTTTTTTCGTGTAGTTTTTAGGAGAAAAATGAGGAAAATATCCAAAAGAAAGAGATGATTATAAGGTTGACCTTCTTTACCGAAATTGTCAAAAGTATACGCTGGTTCTAGGGCATCATACTACCAGGGGGGGGGGGGGGGGCGAAAAAGGCCATTTTGGCAGAATCATAAAAGGATAGCGTTATGAATCATAATTTATTATGGCGAAGACAGTCAGTGTTTTTCTTTTTTTCGCTGCACTATACGTAGGTATAATCAAAGAGATTGGGATTGGATTTGGATTGGATTGATTGGTATTTTATCACAAACAAAAAATAAATGAAAAATTCTTCACCAATGGGATTTGATACGATTAACTTAACAGTTGAATGTCCATTATGATTCATAATGTTATCCTTTTATGATTCTGCCAAAGTGGCCTTTTTAGGCCCCCAGGACAACAAGAAATAACAAGAAATATAATATATGGTCACTTAGGACCCTACCAGTCGCGAAGATTCCATACAACTCGATTCCTACCGGCTTCCCTTGGAAAAATGGCACAGTCAGTATTCTGTAGACAAATACTATAATCATATTAAAGATACCTACCTACTCCGGCTTACTTCTTACTTAGATTAATCCTTCGCTACTGGTCCCTACCATGTAGGTATTTTCTATGTGCCATATATCACCCCAATCACAGACTCTCACAGAGAGGCATCTACCCAGCAGTGGGAACATTACCTATAGGTTGATTATGCCATACATCACCCCAATTGCGCAACACAGTTTCAATCACAATCCAACGGATTTTAATAGAAATTGCTAAACCATTGCCTCATAATATGTTTGTAAAAGTCGTCTGGTCGACAACGTAAATCCCGCAAAGAATTTTGTTGAATTGTTAAAATGAAAGGCATTAGGCATTACCATTGTAAGTATGTTAGGCAATTACCCCGTAGGTAAGTTAGTCGTTGTAAATCAATCACAGATACCTGAAACTATTTGCTGTTCATCCAAAACATCGTAGGTATTCAAGTAATAGTTTACGCAGATCTACAACCATCTGACCTTTTTTTTAACTTGGAGAAATGCTCATGCATTCTGCACTACCACGGGGAGATAGTGCAGTTATGTAGGACTCTAACCAGTGGGTTAGAATTTTAGTGGGTCGGTAGAGGAGCACACCGTGGAGTTTTGAGTGAAAACTCCACGGTGTCCTCCTCTGCCGCTTACGGCGGGAACACGGGCGCACGCGTTAGCACTCAGCACTGAACCCGCCGCGGCTGTCCGTCATCGGACTCGGACCCTCCTCTGGGGAGTCCTAACACCGCGTCCGCTATCAGACGGTGGCGACCCCGTCAAGGCCGCGGAAGGTAGGCAGAGCGGCGCACCGCAATACCAGCACTTCAGCCGCGATGCCTCCCAAACAACATCGCGGCCCGCTTCAGTTGCGATGTCGCCCAAGCGGCACCGCAACCTACTTGTTGGCCGCTACGTCGTCGGCTTACAGGCAAAAGCCCTGACGAGCGGCCCTCCTCGGGTTCCTCTTCGCTTCACCGTGGATAACCAAGCCACGGCTACTGAGACCCCCCGCCTCGACAATGCGGGAACCCACCGGGGGGGACAAGGGACAACCATTTGACCTCAGATCATCTTTTTATAGCATCTTTAAACTCAACTAAACCGCTTCCTACTATCAATTAATTAATCTTCATTTATCTAAAGCGACATCTGTCCGTCTGTGTGTCTGTAAATAACTGTACCTTTGAGATGGACACATTTAGACACTGGATGTCTGGACTATGTATCCGGATTGTGAAGGTATTTTTCACAGAACAGATAAAGAAGGTTCTTTTATCTGTTCTGTGGTATTTTTAGATAGACGAGACACCTTCGACAAAGATTAAAAGTATAGACGGCGGGTAGCGCCATTTCATTTCCACAAGAAAGGGATAAAGTATTGAGTTATTATAAGTAACAGAAAAGGATAAAGCTATACTATTTGTGTGATAGTTGTGGAATATTATTATTATTATTATTTTCGTTTATTTGTCTATTTACACATCTAATTACATTTTTAAATATTTCTTAAAATATAAAATAAGTATAAAAAACATTAAAAAATATAAAAAAATAGCGATCCGCCGGTGTCGGGAGCAGGTTCCAAGCTACCGGTGGTTAGGGCTCCAGAGACAGGAACCTCCTCACAATGCGAGCCGTATCGAGGAGTACTGCCTTCTGAATCAGGCCCTTGACCCAACCGCCTAACGAGAGCCTCGATAGATGTTGATCGAGGCTTTCGGCCATCAGTCCATTGGCCGATACGACAATCGGTACAATGATAGCCGAGCTAACATTCCACATGTCAACAACCTCGTGTGCTAAGTCGAGATACTTAATTTGCTTCTCTTTCTCAGCTTTCACGAGGTTCCCGTCATGTGGAATGGTAACATCGACAATCATTGTGCGGCGCGCTAATCGGTCTATCACTACTATATCAGGCTTATTGGCAACAATAGTCCTGTCAGTAATGATAGACCGATCCCAGTACAATGTGACATGGCCATTTTCAAGAACTGGGTCGGGCACATACTTGTAGTACGGTACCTCAGAATCCACAAGTTTATATTTCAAAGCAAGTTGCTGGTGAATAATCCTAGCTACTTGGTTATGCCTGTGCAAGTACTCGCCGTTAGCCAGACGAGAACAACCAGAGATAATATGTCTGATAGACTCACCCGGACGGTGGCATGCCCGACACACGTCAACCGTCCCGTCCTTCATAATATGTCTCCGGTAGTTATTCGTTAAGATAACTTCGTCCATAATTGCACAGACAAAACCTTCAGTTTCCCCGAAAAGGTCACCAAAACGTAGCCAGGATACGGACGCTAAGAAGTCTACACCGGGCTCATGAAGAGCCCGATAGAAGCGCCCGTGAAGCTATTATTATTATTATTATTTCCGTCTCTCAGTGCGTGCTCGTTTTTTCAAGGCAGCTACTTAAGTAGCCAATGTTATTTAAGTTAGTTTTTGGTCTCATGTGTGGCCACGCTACCCGATGCTCTATAGCTTTCTTACTCTAAGCGAGACACGGATGAAATAAAACCTTAATTGAAGGGGTAGACAGAGGTGGCGAGCCTTAAAATAGAAGGGTCAAAAATCAAAATCATTGTAAGTACAGACGCCAGCACTTTAAGCTACTACAATCTGTCAAATTTATTTAATAGATTTTCTCCCTTATTTATACGATGCAAGTTCCTTGCCTGTGGCATAAAATAAAATTGAAGCACTAATGGCTTGCATCGTTTAAACACTGTTTAGACAGAGCCACTTTTATTGTTAAAAACAGGCAATAAAATCGCATAGTGTTATTCAGCTCCCTAATTGCGTAACACACTATCAGTAAAATCGCATAGTGTTATTCAGCACTCTAATTGCGTAACACACTATCAGTAAAATCGCATAGTGTTATTCAGCACTCTAATTGCGTAACACACTATCAGTAAAATCGCATAGTGTTATTCAGCACTCTAATAGCGTAACACACTATCAATAAAATCGCATAGTGTTATTCAGCACTCTAATTGCGTAACACACTATCAGTAAAATCGCATAGTGTTATTCAGCACTCTAATTGCGTAACACACTATCAGTAAAATCGCATAGTGTTATTCAGCACTCTAATTGCGTAACACACTATCAGTAAAATCGCATAGTGTTATTCAGCACTCTAATTGCGTAACACACTATCAATAAAATCGCATAGTGTTATTCAGCACTCTAATTGCGTAACACACTATCAGTAAAATCGCATAGTGTTATTCAGCACTCTAATTGCGTAACACACTATCAATAAAATCGCATAGTGTTATTCAGCACTCTAATTGCGTAACACACTATCAGTAAAATCGCATAGTGTTATTCAGCACGCTAATTGCGTAACACACTATCAATAAAATCGCATAGTGTTATTCAGCTCCCTAATTGCGTAACACACTATCAGTAAAATCGCATAGTGTTATTCAGCACTCTAATTGCGTAACACACTATCAATAAAATCGCATAGTGTTATTCAGCAACCTAATTGCGTAACACACTATCAAACGCAATCTGAATCATTTTGAAGGATGTAGGTACGAGTAGCTAAACCATTGCTTCATGTCCTAAGTTCGAATTTTTCTGCTCAACAAGGTAAATAACGCAATTAATGTTGCTGTATTGTCAAAATTAAAGCCATTCCTACTGTTAGGTATTGTGTTACGCAATTACCCCACTAATTTAATTATAAACTGAGCCGTTAGGGAAACGTAAGTTTGTAGGAAACTGAGCAACCATTGTTATTATTTCCAAGATTTATATACCAGATATAACGCGTGGCCTTTACTCAACTCCGAAATTAATAAGTTTTTAAATATACGCTGAAATAATTCAAAATATTCACAGTCCGAGCCAATTAGTCTTAATAATCTGCGTGAATAATAAGCTGATATAATAATTCATGGAGTTATATAATATAATTCTTTGTTATAATAATGTTGTTTTGTTATAAAAAACACCCTAATTGCGTAGCACACTATCAATCTCCATCTGAATCAGTTTGAAAGATACTGCCAATCCATTGCTTCATAAATATGTTCAAATTTGACTGCTCAACGAATAAATAACGCAATGAACGTTGTTGAACTGTCCAAATGTTATTGATAGTGTGCTGCTGACCGTGAAAAAAGTTTTTTCTCCAAATCTCGCTCTACGTTCGCGTTGTTAAATGCTATAAAAGACGAAAATTATTGGATACCTAAAGCTCTCCGAAACCCGATATTTCGTCAAGAATTCTGCTATCCTTTTTAAAGCTGCTTTTGATGCAGAAATTCGTATATTTACTTACAAGTGATGCTCCCAACTCCCAAGAGAACTATGTAAGTCCTCTTTATTGTTGTTTGTTGTTGTTTTTATTTATAACTAGCTGCGCCCCGCGGTTTCACCCGCGTAAATGTCGATCCCGTGGGAATATCGGGATAAAAAGTAGCCTATATGTTAATCCAGGGTTCCAGCTACCTCTATACAAAATTTTAACAAAATTGGTCCAGCCGTTTGAGCGTGAAGAAGTAACAAACATATAAACACACCCCCACACACACACTCACAAACTTTCGCCTAACTATATGCCTATAATAATGTGTATCTAATCGTATGCTGCACTGGCTGACATCATCACGTCAACGCCGGCTGTCGGTGAAAACCAGCGCTGGGGCTCTGTCTTAGCATTATTCTGAGCGATGGCCGTTTTGCGTAGATGTGACGCATATTTTCTCCCAAATTGTTATTTTGTTTTTGTTTTGTTTGTGTTTTTTTATTTGTATGCGTCATGTTTGCCGCAAAGAAACATATTTTAAACGTATTATTACCTACAGGCACTTGTGATGTGATATTACGTAAATTATATTAAGTATTTAGTTTTCGTTTGATTTGTGATCGACACAAAAGAGTAAACATAAACAAAGCAATCTTAAATCCGCGGCCGATTTCTGTAATTTACAATCATAATCGAGATAATCTAACAATATGTTTTTTGTTTCATAAAAAATGACATCGTCTAAATACCTACCAAGCAATGCGGATTCATTGTGACAATGATATATGTTGTAGGAAAATGTAATTAATGGACGCGACACGCGACAATTTTATTGTTCTAATTGTCAAAATAGTCGCACGGGAAAGTGTGTGCGTGCGAGATATTATAGGAATGAATGAAATGACGGACGGACTTTATTAACGAATTGTTATCGGATGGATAAAAATAAATTGAAGTCTTTATCGGCCAAGATCCTTAAAAACAGGCATCACAAAAATAAAAAAAAATAGGATTAAGTGGTTAAAGTAGGTAGCATAATCAGCCTATAATGTTCCCACTGCTGGGACACAGGCCTCCTCTCTGCTAGAGGGAGTGGGCCATAATCCACCACGCGGGCCCAGTGCGGGTTGGTAGATGTCACATGTCTTCGAATTTTTGGTTCTAGGACATGCCGGTTTCCTCACGATGTTTTCCTTCACCGTTTTGAGAGCAGTGGCGATGAAATAATTTACACAAAGTAAAGCGCCTGTCTGGGTTCGAACCTACTACCTGCAACTCGTAAGTCGCGGCAGTTACCACTGGGCCACCACTGCTCTCATTTTCTCTCTCAGTTAAAGTAGGTATGTACATAATATTAGTTTGACTTCCAAGTGTTTTTGAATGTTGGTAAGTTTTTTTTTAAATTAACCTTAAGCAATTATTTTAAACCTACCTAACTATTATCAGATCATATGCAAGTTTTGATTATTTCGTCCAATAAGTTTTACAAATGAAAGATCAATTATGTAACGCTGAAATAGCCTAAACTGTAGAGGTCGCTTTTCTAAATTCAAAGCATCTATTTCATTTACTTTCCAAATGACAGTTTTCACGTGGAATAAAAGTTCAATAGAATCATAAATAAAAATAACGTTCATGTTCTATTTTTAAACCGCTTTTATAAATTTTCATTCGAAATACAAAACTGTTTTCGAATAAGTAATATCGCGATTCGGTATTGGTACCTATCATGATAGACTCCGTTGCATGAGAATGTACTATTCAAGTTTCATATTGATATCGATTTTATAAATCTTTAGTATACTAATAATAACGCTGAAGAGTTTGTTGTTTTGTGTTTGTGTGTTTTTGTTGTAGAGTTTGTGTTTGTTTTTTTGTGTTGTTTGTTTGTTTTGTGCTGTGTGTTTGTTTGTTTGAGTTCGCGCTAATCTCTGGAATAAACGGTCGGATTAAAAAAAATAGTTTTGCATTTGATAGCCCAATTCTATAGCCTTCTAGAATTGTGATATCAAATGCAAAACTAACAACACGCTAACATCACGATATGACCCTTAGGAGCCGAGCAAAAAGAAAAAAAAGTTAGAAAGCGAATTGATAACGCAGGCAGGCGATGCGATGCGAGGCGGGGCGGGTCGGGGGCTGCGGACGGAATCGCGGGAAGAAGCTAGTAAATTTGTTTGTTTCTTTATTTTAAATTAAAATCTATTCATAATATACAAAATATCTTTCATCTTAGTTTTAGGCTTGCCGCGCTAAATTACACACGTTTAGTAAATAAATAAAAATTTAAAGTTGACCACGATACGTGAAATCTTAACTGTCCGTTGTCCCCGTTGCCCATACGTCATAAGGGGGACAACTGTAAGGAAATATATGACCCCGTAACGGTTGTCCCCGTAACGGGGACACAGATTACAGGGACAACGGGAATACACGAAATACACGAGCCATAATTTTGTTGTGAATAAAACGAAACTTATTTATTCATTTTGATTTCTCAATATTTCTTTGTGAATTATTATTGAAAATGAATACAAAAAAATATAGTAGTTTGCATCTTTTTGCATTATTATTCGGATGCCATTATTTTTTTGTAAATCTAGTTAAACTAATAAGTCTGGCTGGTAAAAAAGTATGCCTCAATCTAGCCTTATTTATACAAATATCTAAGTGGTTCTATTGTTTGTAAATATTAGGTGGTATCCATCATCATCATCATTTTCAGCCTAAAGACGTCCACTGCTGGACATAGGCCTCCCCCAAGCACCTCCACTTCGACCGGTTCTATGCCGGTGGTATCCAATCCACTAGTATCATAAAAAAGTTAGTTTATACGAAGAAAGAATACTGTTTATACCGTGTCGTTGCATAGGTTTTCTCGTTTTTGTTAACTTATTAAATTAGTCTTATTTCGAACTAGCTTTTGCTCGGGGCTTCGCCCGCGTGGATGCCGGAAAATATCCACGGGATATTTTATATTTATTTTATTACTAGCCACGGGAACGTACTACCGGGATTGAAGGTTAATCTAGGTTATAAACTATCTCTGTGTCAAATTTTATCCAAATCCGTTCAGCCGTTTTTGCGCCAATCCGGAACATACCGCCAGACAAACGGACAACAATTTTTCGTTACTATTTTATTATCTATGTATAGATGTATGAGCGAGTAAACGTATTCAATCGTAAATACACTGATGAACGGAAACAACAAACGGGCAGTGAACAATCGAATGAATTACGAACGAGTAAGTGAGCGAATGAATTAATTACACAGAATGAAATTAATTACAGATACGTCCTCGGTACAGTTGCCACATCAACGTTTTAATTTTAATTTAATTACCTACTAGGTACTATATAAATGATTTTTATCATATCGAATAACTAGGTAACTGATATTAAATTAATGATGCTTGTGATTAAATTCAAATTCATTTATTAAACACACACACATATAGTTCACAAACATACAAGTATTAGCATGCAGTTGTAACCAATAGAAAACTAAAGGATGATTTCCACCAAACGGCTCGCATTGCATCGGATCGGAACGGATTTTACAAGCTTTATACGATATTACCAAGCCGCGCACAGCAGCTTGACCGCGGGCGTCTTCCGCGACACGCGATCGTAGCCGAAAGTACTTATGCTGCGACGCGCGATCGGCTCCGTTCGCCTGTCGTCGTTTCCGATCGTATCCATTCGGCTGTCGTCCAAATTTTTCTTTACCTTTTCTCTGTTTTATGTTTATTTTCTTATTCTTCTAATGCAATAGCCAACAATACTACGTCAACTTCAACCATTTTCAAAAATTAGAACACGTCAACACGGTAGAAATGAAACTATTTGACTAGGCGCAGAAACGGATACGTTCGCAAGCGACGCTACGGAGCCGATCGTATGCGTCGACATGCTGCCGGACGCGATCGGCGGTCGCCACATCCATTCGTATCCTATCCGATCCGATGCGATGCGAGGCCTTTGGTGGAAATTATCCTTTGGACTGATTTAATAGCGGGGCCCAAACTAAACACAGCCTGTATCTTGGTGACCCAATATTGACCAAATATTGATCAATAATGTTTAATGAACATCGATTGAATTCCCATTAATTACGCATTAAATTAAAATGACCATTAATTAGAAATTGGAACTTTAATTGTCTCTTAATTTATTTACTTCTGAGTTGGGAGACCGACAACCTAAAAAAGAATTGAAGGAATGTTTAATGAAATCAATAAGGCCAAGGAAGCCTGGACGTCTGAACTGAAACAAGCAAATAAAATTGCCTAGTACCTATCTCTCAATAACTTGGGGTCGTTTTCAGTCTAACCGGATGCAACTGAATACCAGTACTTTACATGGAGCCACCTCCTATCTGACGTCCACAACCCAGTTACTGGGTAACACGATATTCCTTGGTAATACAGGTTGTCAGACTTTTTCGGCTTCTGACTACCTCAACGACTGTCAAAGATCTACAAATGACAGCCGGGACCAACGGCTTAACATGCTTTTCCGAGGTACGGAGGGCTCTCGATATGTAATGGATGGTGACCCATCCATGAATCGACCGGAAGTGTAGCTTAACCTTTCAATCGAACTGTAGGTACGGCTGTTATTAATTAGCCACGAGACCAACAACCTCAAAAATAATTGGAAGAGTCTTTACTAATTAAATCAATGACCTGAATACCAAGATAGCCTTTTCTTTTTTTGTTCCGGTGAGGAAAATCCTCATGGATGTCCTCCGCCCTGAAGTGGGCGGAGGGGTCTGTCAGACTCTTACTGACTAAAAACCACCCCAGTGTTCCCTTCCAACACTTAGATCAGGGGTCATGGGAACTTGTGCGCCTTCCACGATCTCCGGCTGGTTGGTTTGCCTTGGCGGGTCTCCTAAGTCCGCGGGGGGAGTGAGGTGTAAGACACCCCCAGCGACGTCCTATAGGGGCGCGCGTGGAACACTACTTCGCCGAAACCGAGGTAGCCTGCCTCAATTGAATCAATCAGAGATTGATTGTCAGAAAAAAAAGTTTCTACTTATGAGGTACGATATTATCGTGGACGTCTACGTCCACGTCACGGCATCACGATAACACAAGGAAATAAAATTTCTGGAAATATTACGAAGACTCTTTTCCATCCGCTCTTCTTCTTCTTGTAGTGTCGATAGCAATATAAATGGACTCGGCCCAGAATTCAGCTACCTGTTTGGCGCCATAACCAGCGTCCATCAGTTCCTGTAACGTGCAGCTGACAGGACACGTTCCGTCCACTATAACGTTATCATCATCATCAGCCTATAGCAGTCCACTGCTGGACATAGGGCTATGCTATTGCACGACAATCAACTCGATTTTCGGCAACTCTCAATCCTGCGAAGATCGTCGCTCCACCTAGTCTGTGACCTAAAGCGCGGTCTTTGTCGGATTGCATAGAAAAGAAAGAGAAGCACTATGAGACAACGCTGGTAATTTATTGCAAAATATGAAGCAATTCTCTATTGACAAAAAATCTATTGTTTGGACAAAAAATTAAAACACTAGTAGGTACTTTAGTATATTGCTTGTAGAATAATCTGACAAAAAATCATAATGATTGTATGTATATTAGTATCGTTTTTATTGTAAAAATAAAGTTTTTAGAGGTATCTTCATGTTTTTTTCTATCGTATCAAGTTAGTTGTATTATGTTTTCAACACACTGTCTACCTAGCATTTATATCCTGAAGAATTACATTACACTAATATTATAAAGGCGAAAGTTTGTGAGTGTGTGGGGGTGTGTGTGTGTGTTTATATGTTTGTTACTTCTTCACGCTCAAACGGCTAGACCAATTTTGATAACATTTTGTATGGAGGTAGCTGACACCATGGATTAACATATAGGCTACTTTTTATCCCGATATTCCCACGGGATCGACACTTACGCGGGTGAAACTGCGAGGCGCAGCTAGTATCATATATTTTTCTGATTTTGTTTACTGTAGTCCTTCATATACTTTGTAACGGAACGTTACATGAATAATCATGTTTTGTTTACGGCACTAATGCTAAAAGACAAATTATTATAAATGAATGCTTTGTTCTTTGTTTGTGTACGACTTGGAACGCGCCGGGTAGGTACGTGTGCGGTGCGGGGCGAGTGTTCGCACGGAATGAATGATGTGAACGGGATCGCGCCCGCGCAGGGGACGCGAGACCGCGAATGAGTCCGGGCCAGTCGTTTCTAGGCTGATGTGAGAGTGCACGTATCGCTTTGTGTCCTGTCGAGCGCCCTAGCAGACACGACCGTTATTTATATAAAATCATAATCTACACGGCGAGTTCAACAAGTGCCAATTAAGTTTTAAGTAGTGAAAATCCCGATTTAGGGTAAGTTTTGAATAGCACACAAATTACAAACATCATAATTTTGTCATTTTTATTTTTGCCAATCATTATTCTGTGTACCTACTAATATTTAGAACGCTTGTTTTATTTCTCATTCTCTGTTGCTTATTTCATTACATTAAGTAAGCACTATTTAGGAATTGCCTCAGTAATTGCTAATAATGCTGTATCATGCTACTTAATTTCCTTCTACCTTCAAGTACAAAATTAATTTTTAAATTTAAATTCTGAACATTTAACCGTTTCATAATTATCTTTTTTTGCCAATTTATTTTTGCTCGAGCTTGCTTTATATGTAAACTCCGTTCTGGTCAGGACCACCACGTCAATACTACTACAATTAAATAGGTATCTCTTCCTCGTTGTCGTCGGTGGTACCCCAGCACGGAGGATAATAGGCCGAGTTCTAATCAGCTGGAACGGTGGTTTCCAGGTTTCACCATTACTCTTCACCACCGGTGCGCCGAGCAAGTCAGATAGCCGCCCTTCTATCTACCAGTGACGTCACCGTACAGCTCTGTACAGAACTTCGGCCAACTTCCATCTCCGGCCAGCGGGATTTCGTCCGCAACTACAGGGGAGTACCTATCCCTGCAGGAGTGACGACAGACATCCGTAACCCACGACCCACAAATCTTTGTGTGCCTCCGGCTTACAAGCTTGGTATTTTTTGTAAATATATATACTTTTAAAGGTACACACCCGTTTTTTATTCAGTCGCCAATTATCAGGTGGGAATCGAACGGGTGGAGGCTACACTGGCGCCCAATTACGTGGTTTGTCTGTTTTCGCTTCTGTAGTTAGTAGTTAGTTATTGTACGGTGAGTGGGTATTTTGTTTTTTTTTTCTTTTGTAAAACGCTTTGTTTTTTTTATTTCTGTGTGCAGTAACTGGAGTGAAGATTAATATTCAGATTGTTTTGATAATTTTATTATATTTCATTAATGTTGGCATATTAGTTTTTTTTTTTTTTTTTTTTTTTTTTATATTGAGGGTGAACTGTTTTGTAACAAACGTAACGGATTAGCAAAATTTGTTTTTAAGTCCTTTATTTTTTTAAACAGTTGTCCGTTTTTTTTAAATTTGAATCGTTTTGTTTTTTTTTCAAATTTATTGTAAAACTACCTTCACACCAGTTGCAAAAAAAAAAAAAAAAATTTTAACGCTTTTTTTGTTCGCATTGTTTTTTTTACTTTGTTTCTTTCTTTTACTTCTTAATTTTTCCTTTCATAGAACACATAACACAGCGTTCTGTTAGAGCAGATTGTAACGGAACGGAGTATTTTTATCATTAATTTATAATATTTTGTGTGCTATTTACAACTTTGTCATATTTGGTCAATCTTTTTTTTTTATTATTATTATCTTTTAAAATGGCATACCCTATAAAGTATTTATCTTTGCAAAAATCTGAATTAGAATACGAGGTAGCCGTTCGAGGTGAAACCCCGGCTAGTACTGTGGCGGATCTTAGGCGGCAGATTTGTAAGCTCAGTCCAGTTCTTTTATCAGAGGATATTTTATGCTCCCATCTCGACCCCCTTGACGATTTGAATAATTCCTTAGAAATTTTAAATAAAATAAAATCTAGCCTTGATGTGGATACCAAGGATAAGAATGTTTTGGGGCGAATTGAAAATCTTTTCCATCACCTTTATCACCGGCTCAATAGGATTAATATGGATGAGAAATTCAGTGATGTGCATACGGAATGTACTAAAATGTTTAGGGATTATTATGAAATTTTCGTATCTCTAAAAGCAAAGAGTATAGACCCACTCATAGCTGCCACCCCAATTTCTGACCCGCAAGCTACGCCTGAGAAAATCAATATTTCAGTTACTTGTGAAGGAAATACTAAGCACTCCGAGTTAGCCAAACTGAGATATGATGGCAAGTCTTGTGTGCGTGCTTTTATTCAGCGGGCTCATGAATATAGTGTAGCTCGTAATATTACGAACGCAAAGTTTTTATCATTTGCAACCGAGATTTTTGTAGACGATGCACTCCATTGGTTTAGAAGCGTAAGGCATCAGGTGTCATCTTGGGATGAACTTGTCGTTCTTCTTCAACAGGATTTCGACAAAGCGGATTACGATTACCGACTTTTATCTGAGATTCGGTCTAGGACTCAGGGGCAACGGAAAATATTACAATTTACTTGTCCATTATTTCGGGAATGTTTTCACGCTTGTCGAGGCCCTTGGTGGAGGAGGACAAGCTAGAAATAATTTTGCATAATATTAGACCGTGTTATGCGAGCACTCTGGCCTCCGCATCTCAAATCACATCGATTGAGCAGTTGAGATGTCTTTGTAGAAATTTCGAAAACGTTCAGTCACGCATGGTACAGTTTCGAGAACCTTCTGCTGCTACTTCTGACACGTTAGCACCTGAGTTCGCATACAAGCAAAGAACAGATTCAGCCACCAAACAAAATCAATTTAGTAACACTAAGAACGTAAACAATAAAACCAATTTGGATAATGACAAACAGAATTCCAATAATAATAATAACGTTAATGAAAAATATTTACATGCCATGAATACAAATAATTCAGTTCCTGATGCGAAACTGCCATATTGTCCTAGATGTCGTAATAATTCGCATAGCCTCAGGGATTGTCAGAATAAAGAAATTTTGTGTTTTAAGTGTGGTCACAAGGGCGTCAAGAAACCAGATTGTCCAAATTGTAATAAGGATCAGAAACCAAAAAACTAGGTACGCAGTTTAGTGCCGTAAACAAAACATGATTATTCATGTAACGTTCCGTTACAACTTTTATTGTTTGAGTTTAGGTCCTGTAAGCCCCTTAACATTATAAAGTGACGTATTTCCATGCATTTTACTTCCCTGCAGTGGACGTCCACGATAATATTGTCTCGTTACGAATTACAAAAGCGCACAAAGTCTGAACTGAAACAACTTACTACTAGAACACTGACGTTTCCAGTAATGAGGTAGGTACTGGGATAAAAGAGTGCGTCAATGACATTGACTCTTATATGTATATTACTTTGACGTTGATATAAAAACAACAGTCACTCAATATGCACATGACGTAAATCAGACAAGAATGAGTTTATTTCACCCGTGTAATCTACATAATAGAGACTGCGCCGTTCGCTTTATTTTTAGAGCTATATAGTTTACCTACACAACGTTATATAGTTAAGGTTGAGGTTGAAATCGATACAAAAATAACAATCTCGTTTCAGAAATAGCTGGAATATTTAGAAATAGATTTACGTTTACGGATCCGCAGAAGAACCAAGGTAACCGATAGAGCCTGAAGAATTACCAAACTTGAGTGGCAGTGGGGAGGCCTATGTCCAGCAGTGGACGTCTTTCGGCTGAAATGTTGATGAAGATGATGAAGTAGCAGTGGGCAGGGCACACTGCTCGCAGAACAAATGGCCGATGGGGCCGAAAGGTTCTGGAGTGGCTATAGCGTTGGCAGGCCTCCCACAAGGTGGACCGACGACCTAGTGAAGGCAGGAATCCGCTGGATGCGGGAAGCACAGAACCGATCGAAGTGGCGGTGCTTGGGGGAGGCCTATGTCTAGCAGTGGACGTCTTTTGGCTGAAATAATGATGATGATGGTTTTTTTATCACTGACATGACGAGTGGTCTTGGTTTTTGCACAGGCCATTCAATGTTGGTGTCAATTCTACATAGATATATGAATTTTTCTATGAAATTTTATGACAATTTTGCTGAAAGAATGAATAAAAAGTCTACCGCACTTATCAAAATATTATTCCTATCTATAAACCTTTACTGGTACCTACATTATCTTCCTTGTATACTATGACATTGTGACGTCATTCAGGTTATTAACACATAGGTACGATTCATTCGAGTATCACGTATTTTACGTACGTTATTATTGTATCACACTAACATTATAAAGGCGAAAGTTTGTGTGTTTATGTTTGTTACTTCTTCACGCTCACATGACTAGACCAATTTTGATAAAATTTTGTATGGAGGTAGCTATAGGCTTTTTATCCCGATATTCCCACGGGATCGACATTTACGCGGGTGAAATCGCGGGTGCAGCTAATAATGTATAAGTATGACATTAGTATACTTACCTAGTATTAAGTAATTTTATTATGTAATCCTTGTTGCTGTGCTGGTGAGATTTTTTTCGTTTAGCCTTTGCTGTCCCACTGCAGGGCAAAGGCCCCCTCCCCCAAGTCCTTCCTTTTCCACGCCACCTGGAAGCAGCCCTCGCAGGTCATTTTACCACAGCTTTCTGGGCCGCCCGTCCATCTTCAGGCACCCATTGTGTGGAAACTTTTGCCCAGCGCTGGGTGAGAAATATTCCATTTTTTTTTTACGTAGTCTGTTAACTTCAGTAAAGATTTGATCACGCGTTATCAGCGCTATCGGCTAATCTACGATTACCGCAATGTTCTACTCGCATTACACATAATGTAGGATATTGATATATCGTAACTAGTTAGTATGCAATAGTAAATAGACGTCGGTATTTGCTAGACTAAAATGACAGCTGCAATTGACCTTTTTTTGTCAACATGACATTGTTTAGTAGCAAAGACTCTATGTTTAGTAGGTATATTGTCATTTTGGTCTAGGGAATTAAAAATCAGAGTTTAGGTCTATCAGTATAAATGGGGTTAGGTTTAATATGTCACAGCAAAAAAAAAACACAAAATCATGTTATAAATAAGAGGCGGGGAATAACCACAGCGTTTTTCATAAGAAATACATTTCTGTGATATTTACCTTAATTTATACTTAGCAGGTTTTTATTCTCCGTCCTCGAGTCGTATGACTTGACGGGCTAAAGTGACACTTATTTATTTTTTGTTTACATGCTACAATCTGTTTCTTAATAATGAAAAAAATCTTGACATGACGAAGACATTTTTAGGAAAAATAAATTAACATTTCCTTCGCAATCACATTTTTTTGTCTCCTTTTTCTTACAATCTGTTATGTATTAGGACATTCAGGGGACCTAAAAATTCCACTTTGGCAGAATCATAAAAGGACAGTTAACCGTTAAGTTACTTGTATCAAATCCCATTGGTGAAGCATTTTTCAGTTATTTTTTTTGTTTGTGCCAAAATACCAATCAATCCAATCCAATCCAATCCCAATCTCTTTGATTGTACCTACCATACGTAGTGCAGCGAAAAAAAGAAAAACACTGACTGTCTTCGCCATATTATATATTCGTAATGTTATCCTTTTATGATTCTCCAAAGTGGCCTTTTTAGGCCCCCTGTAAATTTGATGACGTGTTAGATGTCTTGCTTGGTTAAATGCGTCCTATGACACATCCTAGTATTCATAAAGTATCACGCTAAGTTTGTCCGATGAAATCCTTTGTATCTTTGTGTTTTAGCCTGCGTATGCCTTTTTTATTATCCATTAGGTGGCTTGCCAGGTTATTTGGGTGGCGAGTTATTCTTTCTCTAAATGACATGACATGATATATAGCGTTTTATTTCCTCTTTGACTGTCGGTATTTTCAGATCATGGTGTAGTGCTTCATTTGGTACAAACCATGGGGCATTTAAAGAAAAAAAAAAAAGAAAAATTGTTTATTCTGCACAAACAAAACGCACATTGCAAATAAAAAAAAGACATAAAATATCTCATCCAGCTGCCAACAGCCACCCTGAGATTGTCGGTCCATCGAGCCTGAGGGCGTCCTGCCTTTTTTTTTTGCATTGCATTCTGCTCTACCACGGGGATATAGTGTAGTTATGTGGGACTCTAACCCACTAAAACTCCACGGTGTCCTCCTCTGCCTCTTACGGCGGGAACACGGGCACGCGTTAGCACTCATCCGTGAACACGTCGAGGGCGTTCTACCTCACGTAAGGAAAAGTTATAAGGACATATTTTGTGTTTTAAAAATTGCCTTTTTTCTAGCAAGAAAATGTGGAGTCTCGTAATTTCATCATCAAATCTAAATGAGATACAGTATCATTATTACGTAGCCCATAATTTAGCAAGCGGCACTTTCAGGCATTTTCAGGGTTATCTCGTCAACTCAGATCGCTGATAACGCAGGCTCGCCGTAAGCAAACTGTCTCGGGGTTTGCCTACATGTAATATATAATTATAATGTGCACAAATATTTGAAGAAAAACATTTTTTACTAAACGTTTTTTACAGTTTAGTGAGCATTTTTTAGGAATCTACAAAGTCAAAGCATTTATTTGAAACTAGCAGCGCCCCGTGTTTTCCCCCTCATTAGTGTCGATCCCGTGGGAATATCCTATGTCCTTCCCCGGGGTGCAATTTATCTCGCTGCCAAATTTTATCGAAATTCGTTCAGTGGTTTAAGCGTGAAAAGGTAACATGCAGACAGACAGAGTTACTTTCGAATTTATAATATTAGTATGGATAGGCACATTAAAGGCACTTAAAAACGTCAAAATGTGCAATAAAATAGAATTGATTCTAGTCGCCCCTTCCATAAGGTAGTTTCGCATAGAGAAGAATGGGCAAGAAACATACATGAAGGTGAATATAATATAGGTAACCTCCTCCTTTTTGGAACTCTGTTAAAAAATACTGTACAATGCCTGAGGCATTTTCTACCAGTCAACCTTAGGGTCAGTTCACACCGAGACGCGACGCGACGCGCAGTTTTCAAGATAGAAATACAATTACAGACCTTATCTACTACACAAAAAGGTACACGATTCAGTGAGCTACGCCGCGCTGCGTAGCTCGACGTAGTAGGTAGACACTGTATTGTGTACCTTTTAGTGTAGTAGATAAGGTCTGTAATTGTATTTCTATCTTGAAAACTGCGCGTCGCGTCGCGTCTCGGTGTGAACTGACCCTTAGGGTGATGCAGAGACAAAACATGGCAGGTGCAACATACGGTATAAATAGCTAGGAAATGATTATTAATACAGAGATAGATGTACACATAACGAAATGTGTGCATAATGTGCACATAACGAAATGAGGGAAACATAGCTTAATTTTATCGACGGAAAAAATATTTGAAAAAATAAAAAAATATTTAAAAGAATCTTTAAGTACCTGCTAAAGTATGGTGATTGCAAGGCATTTCTTTAACAGTTGATAGGAAATGTTGTGATTGAGTTATGAACATGGTATTTTTACGTTTAGAAATCTGATACGATGGAGAATAATTTAAAGGAATCAGAAAGGGTAGGTAATCGGGTTTTTTTGAGTAATTTTACAATTATTGTAAAAATCGATGAAAAAATATCAGATTTTTGTTAAAAAAAAACCATAATTCTCAATTGAGGGGCGATTGTTTACACAGGGGTCACAGCAGCGAAAAAGAATTGAAAAAATGCTATTTTTTTTTATTTTTTTTAGATTTTTTTAAATATTTTTTCCGACGATAAAATTAAGCTTAGTTTCCCTCATTTCGATATATGCACATTATGAAGACTCACACTGTATATAAACAATATGAACTGACAGGAGAAAAAAAATGATCCGTAGAGGAGAAAACGAATTCAGCAAATCAGCGCTGGGATGTTACGGCCAATTTCTGACGGATATGTTCTCGTGCCTTCACTTTAAACGATAACCGACTGGACTGGACTACATAGCCACAGTAGTTTATTTAAAAACCATAAAGGTTAACGACTGGTTAACCATTGCGTCTTTGCCTGCCGAGACAGTTTTAAGCATGCATTCATAAAGGTGTAAGTTCAAGCAGTGGTCATTTTTAGGCTGACCTATAATGGGCGGTCACGTAAATTAACGTAAAGACAAGACAGATATTTTAAGCAACGAATCAATAAAGTTTGACATTTTCACCTAGGGGACAATAAGGTTGTTTGATGAACTTCAATTAACCGTAATGTATCTATCAACTGTCACAGTTTTATGAAGGTTAGGCACACAGGATCGATCTATTATTGTCTTTAATTGCAAGGTTGACCTTTCTAAGTAATTATTCGCAGAAAAATAACTTTTGTTCACCTAAGTATCCTGTTTCTTTATGCTCGCTTGTGATCATAAGAACCATTTGGTAAATAACATAAAGGTTACGAACTGCGCCCACAACTCATTATATTGTTGGCAGAATGTTGTAATTCCATGGCTGACAAAAATAATCGGTCGTTTTTTTTGGACTATCTTTGTATTTTTTTAAGTGCAATCTTCTTTGAGCGATTTTTGATAGGAGTAATACATATGGGTTCGCGTCACTATATACTAATGTTAACAGTATAATTATCTATACTAAACTATTTCATTCATACTAATAAATTCGAAAGTAACTCTATGTCTGTATGTTACCTTTTCACGCCTAAACCACTCAACGGATTTCGATAAAATTTGGCAGAGAGATAGATTGCATCCCGGGGAAGGACATAGGATGGTTTTTATCGACATACCTCGCGGGTGAAGCCGCGGGCGGAAGCTAGTACTAATAATAAAGCTGAATAGTTTGTTTAAACGCGCTAATCTCTGGAACTACCAGTCGGAGTCGAAAAACACTTTTTGCATTTGATAGCCCAATTTTCGAGGAAGGCTATAGGCTATATAACATCACGCTAAGACTCTTAGGAACCGACCAAAAAGAAAGAAAGAACGCTAAGCGAAAACGCAGCGCGGGCAGGCGATGCGATGCGACGGGGTGGGTCGAGGGAGCATGAAATTTCACGCGAACAAAGTCGCGGGCAGAAGCTAGTTTGTAGCGATAAGGAAGTGAAATAAATGACCACTGTTATTTCATAGAAATGTTTGTCTGTATTTTGTTCGTAAAATATTATAATGCGTAGGTAAGTAGCTTTTATATCGTATCTACGAACTTTCATAAATAATACCTGTAAGTCCTGTAACATGTAATTTACGTCATGGTAAACAGTGTATAACAGGCTGTTTTAATATTAAAGAACCATAGAGGTCGACAACATTTTAAATTACATCGAAGCTTGTTTTGACAATACAAAACGTTACTATTATTTTTTGATAACCCTTTTAGGTACTTTACATAGCTTATAGATACCAAAGGGTGTCATATTACCCATTAACTGGGTTGTAGAGGTATTAGGCAGTTCTTTCATGTATAATACTGGTATTCAGCTGCGTCCGTGAGGTAATTGCGTAACACACTAGCAGTAGGAATGGCTTTCGTTTTGACAGTTCAACAACTTTCATTGCGTTATTTACGTTGTTGAGCAGACACATTTTTCGACCATAAGAAGCAATGGATTAGGAATATACTTCAAAATGATTCGGATTGTGATTGATAGTGTGTTACGCAATTAGGGTGCCGGTTAGACTGGAAACCGATCCCAATATAGTTAGGAAAAAGACTAGGTATGTGACGACATAGCTTATTATAATAATAATTATTTTATTATCAGGCAACTAAGGCCCATAGGTAAAATACACAAAATAATCAATACAATAATAAACTAATACATATTAAAAACCTTAAAACTATGACTATACACGTAAGTGACGTAACGTTGTCGGCGTCGTGTTTCGCTGCGTGGTGTCGCGTAACCGTCCTCGGAAACGTCGACATACGACCGTTCAAAGCTTCTTGCCAAATTTCATGATTCTAGGTCAACGGGAAGTGCCCTATATATTTTGATTCCCGAAATATACGTTTTTGCGGCCTAAACGTATCTTTTTTTTACGTTAACTTAGAAATTTGATTTTTTCACAGCTTCAAGGGACTGTCATCATCATCATTTCAGCCAAAAGACGTCCACTGCTGGACATAGGCCTCCCCCAAGCACTTCCACTTCGACCGGTTCTTTGCTTCTCGCATCCAACGGGTTCCTGCGGCCTTCACAAGGTCGTCGGTCGGTGGACCGACGACCTTGTGAAGGCCTTCCAACGCTACGTCTTCCGGTACGTGGTCGCCACTCCAGAACCTTTCGGCCCCATCGGCCATCTGTTCTGCGAGCACTGTGCCCTGCCCACTGCCACTTAAGTTCAGTAGAAGGGACTGTAGACCTGAGTATATGGTTTTAATTTCAACTTGGTACATCCATGCGTTCCCGAGATAAACGGTCTTGACAGACAGACAGACCACAAAGTGATCCTATAAGGGTTCCGTTTTTTCCTTTTGAGGTACGGAACCCTAAAAAACTAGTAAAGAATACTTGGCGTTGGAAACATCAGCCATAACAGAAAATAACTCGCTGCGTGGAGTGTGGTTATGTGGTAGGTTTTCATATTATTAGGTAGGTATAATAAAATTGTTGGTCGCCTCAATTCTGTGCATTTACAAACACCGAACATTCAATTCCGATTGAAAAAGAGCCAAAAACTATAGAAATATAAAGTTGCAAGTTGCGTTGCAAGCTTAAAGTTTTCATATTGATGACTGCCAAAATTTTGTTGGCTCTAACGCTACATTTGTTCTTATTTATTGCGAATATACCTCAATTCTGTAAGCCTTGCTAATTTGTGTCACATTACAGATAATTTGTGCCGAAGATTCACTAAGCACGTCGTGTACTTATTATATCTATTGTCTCTCCTAAATACAGATTACTCAGTAATCTGGCTAGGACAGGAGCGATTCACCCAACTATTCGTTGTACCTCATAATTGTTATTAGGTGTATAAAACGTCTTTATGTAGTGACTAGTGACGCCATCTCTATTACGAAATGAAAAATGTTTTTTGAATAAAGTATAGGTACCTATTTGCTAACAGTTCACAATGTTTTATTAGGTTAGCATAACTGGATTTATCAGTAATTTTAAAAGCATAAAATAGATAAATTGTGTATTGTGTTGTGTATTCTGTTGCATACTTTCTAGGTCCCTCATCTACAAAACCCTCATGTACTACAAAACCTTTATGTACCTTAATAAAATTTTAATTATTATTACCTACATTTTGCTAGTTAGTGTAGGTATACCTCTGCTAACCCTCCGGGTATTACAGGTCTGATGATAAGTTATGTATATGTGTAAATTAAGCAAAATTAATATCGATAAGTTTCTGTAACTGTCACAGCACTAGCTAATCTTTCGATCACTGAAAACTAAGTAATAGGTTGTCAAGTGCGTTTCAACAGCGAAAAGGTTCATAGATACCCATGATTAATTGCTCCACATATCCCTAATTCTGTTCCTGATCTTCTTTGAACGAATTAGCGTAATAAGAGGTGACGTGAAGATACACAGTTGTAATTAACTACCTTTCTGCCCGCGAGTTCGTCCGCGTATAATGTTCCCGCAACCCACCCCGTATCGTCGCATCGCTTGCTCGCGCTAATATCTCATTTTCGCGTAACATTCTGACTTTTTACCCGACTGCGCGACGCAAAGGAGTGGTAATGTGTTCATCAGCCTATGTATGTATGTATGTTCCTTTGAAGCACTATACAGACCAAACGCCTGGGCCGATTTTTATGATTCACACGTCAATCGATTCCTCTTAGTCACTAAAGACATGACTTTAGTGAAAATTCAATATGGCGACTACTATGTATGAATGTCTTCAAAAAAAATTTTTTTTCTCAAAACCCATCGAGTGGTGTATCAAAATAAAGGACTTTAAAAGATGATTACAAAAATATAAACAACTTATATGGTTAAAAGTAATTCGAAGTGACAAATCATAAAAAAACACGTACCAAGAACTAAATCGTCAGCGAAATCTTTCACATTTGTAAACTAAAAAGCTGGAAATAAAAAAATCCATACCATACCATTACCATTTTTATTATATTTTCAAATTCAAATAAAACCCATAAGTACCATTTTTATTATATTTTCAAATTCAAATGGGTCCCGTCAATGCTTCCAACTTTTATTTAATTTAAAATGGGCTTGTTTTTAGCTTTTCAGTTCTTTTAACTTAAGTTTTTTACCGCAGTCGGGTTTTTTTATTATTTTTTAATAACTTTTTTGTTTTTGATCGGCTCCTACAAGTCCTAGCGTGATGTTATTTAGCTTAAAGCTTTCCTCAAGAATTGGGATTCCAGAGATTAGTGCGTTCAAACAAACAAACTCGAAGCTTTATTAATAATCAAACTCAAACTCAAATTGATTTATAACAATAGCAATTCAATTGTGCCTCATTAGCCACAGTTGAGCTATTCATCGTAACTGCTTTTCACCATCTTTTGAGAGAAGGCAAGTATAGACTGCGATAGGACACGGTACATCTGCGGTGCACATCCCAATTTGAGCTAGTTATTGTATTATGAACTTTATTCAAACAAGTGTAAAGTTCATTTAGAAACAAAAGTGAAAACTTCGACTCGAGTTTAACGTCAGGTTTTGGAATTAAAACTTTAACTTTGTGAAAATAAATTACAAATTCAAAAATAGTTCGATGGTTGGATTGAATAAGGCCGTAAGAGTCTGACAGAACCCTCTGCTCGACATTAGCAACAAAAAATATTAACTACGATGAAAAAGAACATAACCAACTTATCTACAACAGCTGATTATTGGTGAGTAGCATAATCAGCCTTTAATATTCCCACTGCTGGGACACAGGCCTACACTCTTCGAGAGGGAGTGGGCTGTAATCTACCACGCGGGCCCAGTGTGGGTTGGTAGATGTCACATGTCTTCGAATTTTTGGTTCTAGGACATGCCGGTTTCCTCACGAACTCTCTTCTTCTCTTCTCTTCCTTCACCGTTATAAGAGCAGTGGTGATGAAATTATTAATATAAAGTAAAGCGCCCGCCTGGGTTCGAACCCTCGACCTACGACTCGTAAGTCAGGGCCGTTACCACTGGGCCACCACTGCTCGATGGCATGTCCATTGGCGAGAGTTTTCAGCGAATTTTCTTAGTGAACCTTCTTTTAGTTTTCTCTTTCACGTCTAAGTGTCCAGTCACAACACTTTTTGAGTTCAACGGCTCCAATTTACGTCCGTCACAACTTTGCCAGAGGGGAATAATATATTTTTGTTTACGTCTCTGATATGTATTTGTACATAATGAGGGTTTAACGAGCATTTCATTCGCTTTTATTTTGCAGTTATTCCTTTATTATGGTTTGTTGTTCTGTGAGGCGACTAATACATATAGTAACAGCAGCGCCCCGCGGTTTCACCCGCATAAGTGTCGATCCCATGGGAATATCGGGATAAAAATTATCCTATGTCCTTCCCCGGGATGCAATCTATCTCTCTGCCAAATTTTATCGAAATCCGTTCAGTGTTTTAGGCGTGAAAAGGTAACATACAGACAGACAGACAGAGTTACTTTCGTATTTATTATTATATTAGTATGGATTTGTCGGATTGGCCCAGACATCAGAAGTAAAACACAAGTTTATTCAATTGAACAATCAGTTATCTTAAATCTAGAAAATACAGAAATTAAATACTAAAACTAATAACGGCAAAAGGCGGTCACATAGGGCAGTACTGACTGTCAGGGACAGTGGTCCATGCACCCACCGCAATAAGGATAGTACTAATTGTCAGAGACAGCGTTCCACATCCAATAATCGGGCAGTACTGACTGTCGAGAGACAGTGGTCCGTGCACCACGACGCAACCGTTGGAAATGCGTACCGATCAAACATCGCAGCTCCTTATAAAGGCGATCGCTAGTGGGGGGGAAACCGTTACAATATTTTACTGGATTGGATACCAAGTCCTTTAGGCCAAATGATCGATAGAGTGAATGATTTGCGTCTGGTGCACGTTCCACTAGCGCCATCTAGTCGCCGTCTCTCACAGCTGCTAATCAATGAGTCTGCCGACATATTAAATGGGTGTTGGAATGAACATAAAGAAAATATTTTTTTAATGGCATTTTACGATTTGTGTATTCTGCAGGAACGTGGACGATGAAAAGTGCCAGGAGTAGAGGGCAAGGGTCGTGGCATGTGACGTTCTGACACTGCTTACTTTTATGGAACAACATGTCATCATCATCATCATTTCAGCCGAAAGATGTCCACTTCTGGACATAGGCCAACATAGAACATAGGAGGTCAGATAGGCAGTCGCTCCATGTAAAACACAGGTGTTCAGCTGCATCCGGTTAGACTGGAAGCCGACCCCTACATAGTTGGGAAAAGGCTAGGCAGATGATGATGATGGTATTGTATAGAAAACCTTCTGCTTTCAGAGCACATAGAAAAGTCGGTATGGGACATCAATATTCAATATGATATTTAATAATAATAATAATTGTTTTTTTTTTAATTGCATAATAATAAACCATTTATTATCAGGTAACAAAGACCTATAGATACATACCTTAACCTAAGTATACATAATAATATAGTAACAATTTTGTTAGTAAATAAAACTTAATAACTACATATTATGTTAGTATAACTTAGTTGCACTAAGTCTTTGTACGTCCTGGTGGCACTTGTCCGCGAAAGCGGCGGAATACCACATCCTGCGGCCAAAAGCTTTCTTCCATCACCAGGTGCATGTAGCATGTTGGTACGCGCACCACAAACGCCTTGAAGTTGACGTTGCGGTGCGACTCCAGTAACTGCACCCTCGGCGTGTACCTCGTCTTCTGGCGCACGTACTCCACGATGTCCTCCGCCGTAGTGGTGTAGTGTAGGCGGGATGTACACCGGTGTGTTCGGCTTTGCGGGATGTACACTGGTGTGTTCGGCTTTGCGGGATGTACCTACACCGGTGTGTTCGGCTTTGCGGGATGTGCACCGGTGTGTTCGGCTTTGCGGCACGCAAGCTGACTTCGGGCTCCGTACGTAGGAGCTTTCCCGCAGCGGTTCTTGTATATTTATTTCTTTAAGTAGGTTTACAAGAAAACTTTTACCTACACAAATTAATGATAATGAAAAATATCTCTGTAAAGAGATACACCTCTGCCTAACCTGTTGTATTTTACACGTCAATATCATTTATTTGCACAGAAAAAAAATGGGGTTCTTCCTCAAATGACTGAACATCTTTACCTGTCACTGTCACCATTAGACGGAAACGGACATGCATATCAGTACCATGCGTAAGTTTACACACACATGCAAGTTCTGTTGTCAAAAGTAGGCGTGATTAACGCAACCCATGCGTGTGCGCAAATATTATGGACATACATAATTATGTTCAAATACTGTTATCGATACTGTAATGAGAGCAGTAGTGGGCCAGTGGTAACGGCCGCGACTTACGAGTTGTTGTAGGTCGTAGCACCTGTCTGGGTTAGGTTCGAACCCAGACAGGTGCTTTACTTTGTGTAAATTATTTCATCACCACTGCTCTCAAAACGGTGAAGGAAAACATCGTGAGGAAACCGGAATGTCCTAGAACCAAAAAAGAGGAGGCCTGTGTCCCAGCAGTGGGAACATTATAGGCTGATTATGTTGTTGTTGTTGTACTGTTATCGACACAGGAAAATATCTAATTTTGTTAACCTATTTACCTGTTATAGTATTACATAGGAAATTGCGGCTCTCAAATAATAGCACAAATGAAATATATCTAAGTAGAAACTTACCAAGAATGTTTCAATTTCAACGTTCTGATTTTTCCACGTATCGTAAAATGGCTCTCGGTTGCTACTTGATACGTCTGCAGAACACAATAGCACTTGAAACAGAGAAAGGGTCACCATTAGACGCTACTGATCCAATTTCCTGAACTGTTTTATATGCATTTTTCATTGGTTCAGCGAAATTATAGCAAAGTTAACACCAACATATTGCCATGGGTCGCATACAATGGCCAATAATCACATATAGGAATGAAGTACCTATGCGACTAAATTCATGTACAGTCAACAAAGGAGATAAGTATACAGGAGCGTCGGATATAGTTGAAGTTTACTAAGAAACCGATGGATGTTCTGGACTGAAATTTAATTTAATGAATGAGCTGTTTGTTTTCTATTAACAAAATTAAATTTTATTCGAGAACATCCATCGGTTTCTTAGTAAACTGCAACTATATCCGACGCTCCTGTATACTTATCTCCTTTGTTGACTGTACATACACACGGTTACGGTCTGTGGATGGGTGACCATCTTTACATACATGAAAGCACGTTAAGCCGTTGGTCCCGGCTGTCATTTGTGGATCTTTGACAGTCGTTACGGGTAGTCAGAAGCCCGAAAGTCAGGTTAGACTGGAAGCTGACCCCAACATAGTTGGGAAACGGCTAGGCAGATGAATTTATAATTGATGAATTTAAAAAGTTTTTGCCCGACCTGAGAATTGAATCCGGGACTTCATGCTCAGCAGAACCGCTTGCGACCATTTGAAACAAGAAAGACCACACCCTTTCCCATGTGTTCGATTAATCTAACAATGCAATGTTTTTCACGTAAAATCTTTTCCAAGCAAGTCGTTGTGTTTAGTATTCCCTTGAGACTGTTAATTATAGAGCTCGGTTAGAATGTTAGAACGTACTTGTTCGAATCTGAATGCCTCATTATGTCCAATGGGACATAATCAGGCATTCAGGCTAAATGTCCACTAATTGCAGCAAGACTTAGTTACTTACTACGGAGGGGCTAGTGGCTGAATAATAAAAGCCACACGAGTCGATCGAAGGTACGCATGCGGTTCGTGAATGGGTGACCATCCGTTACATATCGACACCCCTCCGTGCCTTGGAAAACAAGTTAAGCCGTTGGTCCCGGCTTCCATAGGATTTAGAGGTCAGATAGGCGTCTGACCTCCACATCCTAGCACCTGGATACAGTCGCTCCATGTAAAATACTGGTATTCAGCTGCATTCATTTAGTCTGGAAGCGAACCCTAACAAATTGAAATGCTAAGCCAATTGAGACCGAAATAACTCGATTGATTTTGTAAACTCTGTTTATAGAAGTAATGTTTATTGGTGTAACCTAAAAGTACCTATTAAAAAATATAAATAAAACTCAAGTTGACAAACACAAGGAAATGAAAAAAGATTACCCTATGCAAGTGCTAAGTTTCCCAAGGGTTAAATATTGATTAAGAAAGTGGGTTACTGTGTTATTAGAGGTTTGGCCCCTAGTACCCGGCGGCCCGCCTACCCTTGGTTACGGTAGCGGCCAAGGCCACGGATGGCCGATGGGGCCGAAAGGTTCTGGAGTGGCGACCGCGTACCGGAAGACGTAGCGTTGGAAGGCCTCCCACCAGGTGGACCGACGACCTTGTGAAGGCCGCAGGTACCCGCTGGATGCGAGAAGCACAGAACCGGTCGAAGTGGAGGTGCTTGGGGGAGGCCTATGTCCAGCAGTGGATGTCTTTCGGCTGAAATGATGATGATGAATGATGTTAAGGCGTAGATTCTCCACTTAGGGTGGTTTCATCGTATACTTGAAAAATCTATCTCTCAATTTATTTAATTAGGAATATATATTAGTACGGAACCCTAAAAACTTCAGAGTTCAAAATTTTCACTATGTCGTGATCAATGTATTATAAGCATTGTCTATACCTATCATCACCATCAGCAGTGCATGGTTAGATACCTATAGGGCTCTCCATTTCTTGCTCAGTGTCACCCACATTCTTTTCACAGTTTTTTACCTCTGTTTTGCATCACTGTCAACGTCACATTGATCTTTATCCTCATTTTAATAAGGTTGTTGTTGGGTTGCTGTCACTGACAGGTCTGTCAAAACCACTGTGATCTTTATTCCTGTTAAAATAAGGTTACTGCCGCCAGAAGTAAAATAACTGAAAACGGACTTTATCTTATGAAAACCAGTTATTCCCGAATTTGAGTTTCGTTTTTTCAAACCAATTTTTTTCCTAATATAGGTCGATTGTGTTTGTCATTTTTATTACATTATTGAGAAAACCTTTTTGTTAAATTACCTTTTTCCTATTAACAAAAGCGATGTTTTTTTTATCTCAATAAATCAAAGGAGCAAAGAAATATACAAAACATCAACAAACAAACCAAATTGTCTGTTTTCTGTTCATTTATGTATGTGCGGTGGATATGGCCCCAAGCGATGCGAATTTGAAACAAAGGCAACAACATCTCCGCCATTTTGTTTTCCAAAAATTATACTCGCGTATAAAGAGATATAATTAGCGAGTTTTGCAGTGTGTTGTCTGTTTCTAAGAGACGTAAACAACTAATTACGTGTAGTTGGGTTGAACATGATACTGGCCATTATAAGCACTAAATGTTCAGGTGACCATGATGGCGACTTTCAATCGGGTGTAAAGGGCTTCTTTTTGGTGGATCTTAATAAGTGACTGTTTATTGTATAGGTAATCTATACTAAATGTTACCCTCGGATCAAGGGAAAGGGTCACTGTTTCTGTTTTATTCTATTCCTTAGAAGTTAAACAGGTATTTTTGAATGTTATAGTTTTTTTTTTTAATATTCTGTACAGACACACTCCACTTTTCTATGTAATTTTTTGGGCAACGATTTGATGCTCCTGCGGTTCATGAACAAGGCTTTTTCAACATCATATCATCAATTTTTTTTGGGGGCGGCGCAACATGTCTTTTTCTTCCATGGTTCTCTATTAGTCGTCATCTCGGTACTCACTCCCATAGAAATGTAAACTTCTTTTTTATATCTTCTAAAAATGATCGCTGCCAGAGCGGACTGTCCCTTTCAGGAACACTGGGTGGGGACAGTCCTAGGTCTGAATTAATAATTTTATTACTGTTTTGAAAACTAACAATACAGACCTATTTACTTATATGCCTTATTGTTACTAACACCAAAATACTAAAAATATTATGGACCTAGTCTGAAATAAAGTTTTTATTATTATTTATTATTATTATTATATCTATGGTCACTCCTGGTCTTGTCATGTCATTTTCACATAGTCTATTCATCGTTTCTGTGGTCTTCCCCCACTTGTATAGAATAGCCATCATAATTATAAAGCATTTTTATCAACCAAAGAATTACAATATTCAGAGTTCTTATACTTAAGCAAGTGTGGTGATCCGTGTAATTCAGCAGTGTAAAGACAATAATTACAGAAATAGATAAAAGATTAATTCTGCTTGCAATAGGATTCAAGGCTCTCTCGATTGCTCTAGTTTCCATCAGTCTCGTTCCTCTAGCGAAGCATTCCTTTGCGGGTACGAAAAATATGCAGTTCTGTGGAGGCGTTGAATACATAGTGGATTGCTGGTATGCAAACGACTGTTTTCGTTTATGAACTTACTACAATTTAGAGGCTATGAAAAGAAAGTAAATGTGATAGACGAAGTGAAAGTGATAGTGAGTGTTGTCGATATTTGATAAATGAGCTGTTTGTTTTCTATTATTGAAAACAAAAATTAAATTTTATTTGAGAACATCTATCGGTTTCTTACTAAACTTTAACTATATCCGACGATCCTGCATACTTATCGCTTTTGTTGACTGTATTTGTTTTATTAAATTGGGAGGCATTTGCTGAGAAGGAAAATGTTTAATTTTGTCGAGATATCTAAACTAAAAATATTTGTGTTTGTTATGCTTTCACGCTAAAACGGCTGATCGGATTTGGATGAATTTTGGCACATGGGTAGACCATGACCTGGATTAGGACATGGGATACTTTTGTCCCGATATTCCCACAGGATTAAGACTCATGCGGGTAAAACTGCAGCTAGATAAGAAATAAAAGTTAAAACAATGAGTTACATAATCTTATGCGTAGAACTTCGCGCCAGCAAATTAGACAGGCCTGCACAACAGCAAAAAGTTTTTTACATAAAAAAAAAAAAAAAAAAAAAAAAAAAATCTGTAGTCCTGTAATATGAGCGGGAGCAGTGGTGGTCCAGTGGTAACGGACACGACTTACGAGTTGTACGTCGTAGGTTCGAACCCAGACAGGCACTTTACTTTGTGTAAATTATTTCATCACATCACATGCTCTCAAAACGGTGAAGGAAAACATCGTGAGGAAACCGGCATGTCCTAGAACCAAGAATTCGAAAGACATGTGACATTCACCAATCCGCACTGGGCCCGCGTGGTGGATTACGGCCCACTCCCTAGGCTCTCACTGAGAGGAGGCCTGTGTCCTAGCAGTGGGAACATTATACGCTGATGATGATGATGTAATAGGTATGAACATTAAAATCAAAACTGCCTACAAAGCTATAATGTTAGTGCTAATTCCCCGCACAAGATTGTCTCACTTTCAACAAGTCGTGTGGTCACGTTTCCTCGCTGACTTTACGTCATCGAAACGCATGGTAACTGGTAATACCTGCACAAACTGGTCTAGTTTATTGGTTCGCTGTTTTTAGGGTTCCATACCCAAAGGGTAAAAACGGGACCCTATTACTAAGAGTCCACTGTCCGTCTGTCTGTCTGTCCGTCACCAGGATGTATCTCATGAACCGTGATAGCTAGACAGTTGACATTTTCACAGATTATGTATTTCTGTTTTCGCTATAACAACAAATACAAAAAACAGAATAAAATAAATATTTAAGGGGGGCTCCCATGCAACGAACGTGTTTTTTTCGGCGTTTTTGCCTTGTCGTACGGAACCCTTCTTGTGCGAGTCCGATTCGCACTTGGCCAGTTTTTTCGTACTGGATGTGTAACAACAAGTAATATTTTGATACGATTGAGTAGTTGCGGGAGAGATTGTATAAGCGGACAGATCAAGGGAAGGCAGTTGTTTTAAGATGAAAAATATAATAAGCATACAAAATCTAAAAACTCCTCGTTGAAAAAAGATGGATGGCCAACATAGGTACTTATTTTATTTATAATTTTTTATTTATTAAAACTTTATGTACAAGTAAAAATCACTAGGTACAAAGGCGGACTTAATGCCTGAGGCATTTTCTACAAGTCAACCCTAGGGTAATGCAGAGACTAAACACAATTATTAATGCAGGCAAGTAGATACAGCGGGATTGTCCGTAAGGGTTACCGCTGCCCGGAACATAAAGGGCTAAGGAAGGAACACGGGTAGGCTTTAGTCAGTAAGAGTCTGACACTCCCTTCCGCTTCAGTGCTTCACCCAGAGTGGGAGGGGCCATTTGATGACTTCCCATCCAAAAAAAAAAGGGTAATGCAGAGACAAAACATGGCAGGTGCAACATACGGGATAGATAGGTCGGAAATAACTTTAAAATACAAGAATAATAATTATATAAACAAAATATACTTTGTTAGGAGACGATAGCAATCGGTAGAGGAGAAAACGAATCCAGCCAATCAGCGCTGCCGCTGGGATGTTTCTGCCGACTTCTGACGAACATTTTCACGAACCTTCACTTTAAAAGATACTTCTGTGTAGTCGCCAGCACATCAATCTACCCGAAACTGTAAAATTTTCCCAATCAACTTTGAATCTTATGCTTTAGCGATAAAGTTGAAATCTATTATAGAAAGGAGATGTTCCAAAAATGTATGGCGCCTGGGCTATAGCACTATGTACACTAAATGTAAATATCGCTATACAATATAGAAACCGTTTCTTAATGTTAATTTTCTCTAATTTGACTTCGTTTTAATGTACATTAAAATTTACTCTGTCAAGGAGAGCAACACAAAATAAATATGGTGGATCAGCAATATGTGAAATGTCACTATGACAATGCATTGACCTTTAAATATCTCAATGTGACAATGACATTAAATTGATGTGTCGTTATATCTGTGAAAGAAAACAAAACACGAATTCCGAAAATACATGGGTTTTGACTAACATTCAAAATTGAAAACATACCAAAAACAATCACTAAAAACTCCGAAACACATCCAATTCAACACGCGGGAACACAAAAATCCAAAGACAAAAGTCAAACTGTCAAAGAAAGACGTCACTCACGAAACTTAAAACTGTCAAAGTGGTTCAAACGTCATGTCAAACACAACTGTCATGGCTACCTTAAAAATAGGGTTATCTTATCAAAAAACTCCCCAAATAATCATTTGTGTACACCTGTACTTTTCTTCAAATTAATTTGTTTGTATTTTTATGAAAATCCGCTTTTTCTTTCCTATTTATCTATGTAGTGTACATGGTGGTAGCCCAAAATCAAACATCTCCTTTGACAGATTGTAGTAATAAGTGCTTGTGTTGGCGTCTGTACTCAATTATTTTCCTGTCTACATTTATTTCGGCTCTTAGAGCTTTACTGTCAATGCCCCAAAGTCTACAAGATTGATATCTTGGCCAACGACCAAATGGACGTTCCTAATGTTATTCTGATCCCGTTTACAACTAAACAAAATATTCAATGGATGTGAAATATTTATAGCTTGTTGTAGACGATTATTGATAGTACCATAAATATCCAGTTTATATCTATTTTGTACGTTTTCATGACTAATCTATCGAACCGAAAACACCACCAAAACCAAAACCACCCAAACAAACAAAACAAAAACTAAAACCCAAACCCAAACAACAAAAAACCCAAACCAAACCAAAACCAACCACCACCACCACCACTCCAAATTTTTTCGTGCCATCAAAAGATGGCAAGAAAGAATTTGCATTTAAAGTATTTGGAGAATTTAGAGTTCCAAAAGATTTAGGAGTCTTGGCCAAAAAATAGGCCACTATTTTTGGCCTAGACTCAAAATCTTTGAATTCCTATGGTTCTTTCCCCTCCATTTTTATAGACACATATTATTATTTTAAGATGGCTTTTACTTATGTAAATATTATACAATGTAATATAGTGATGGCTTATATTTCTTTTTTTTTAATCATAATGTATGAATAATAAAAACTTGTAATAGTACAGACGCCAGCACATCAAGTTACTACAATCTGTCAGATTTCTTTAATAGATTTTCGACTTTATTGCTAAAGCATAAAGTTCAAGGTTGATTGGGAAAATCTGACAGTTTCGGGTAGGTTGACCTGCTGGCGTCTGTACATTATGATACATGTGTGCTAAGTGTATATACGCGCTCACAGTGCTTACACAATGTAAAAAAGATATTATTACAGTATTTCTTTTTTGTATATAAACACCACATTTCTTCTTCAGTTCTTCTTTTTTGGTTAGGTGGCGACTGTCAGCCAGAAGCACAATTTCGAAAATGCCACGTCAGTTTAATTTAAAGATGATGCAACTCAAAACAAAACACACACTGACACTACCTTATACACACACTGTCATTTTTGACAGCGCTCACGGTGATATTATTCTAGGGCATGGTCGGCATTATCCCAAGATGGCGAATGTCATGACGTCATCTATGACGATTCACGGGACATCGTTATCGCGCTCACGCTAATTCGGTTATTTCCCAATTCGGAACACATCGATTATTTCTCAATTCGGAACGCAGGGTTTGATGAGATTAAAAAAGCGCGCATCTCCGACTAGTAAATAGTTATCTGTGGTATTACAGCACATGTGGATTAAAGTAAAGAAAAAGCACGCGTTCGTAATACACTCAATTATGGACCTAAAAACGGTTTAATAAGAGCCACTTTACGAACAAGTGTGTTGAAATAGTACATTATGATACGTGTGACTTAAGTAGTCCATTATTGCACGCTTTTCTGTGACTTTAAGTCACAGAAATGCGTTGGGTCTCGGATATCTATGGTTGGGACGATCGTCGATCCCCGACACCATTTGCAGGCTATTGTTACTGTTATGTTATAACACAATTACTTCCACAGCTCGCCAATTACTGATTTTCTGCTGCCTCGATATGACAAACCGATTTTATTCGAAGCTTCAGTTTTCATTGTTCAATCAAAATGGAACAATAATAAAATGAAAAGAATTAAGGTTCATGTTGAAGCTTTTTTATATTCACATTTTGCCGATAGCCAATTTATTGGTTCAGGACAAAAAAATCACGCTCGTCAATTGATATTTCTAATCGACTTAAAAAAAAGGAGGAACTTATCAATTCGGTTGAATTTGTTTTTTTAATGTTTTTTGCCTCAGTCATCAGACGAACGGACGGAGCCTTAGTAATAGGGTCCCGTTGGCACAATTTGGGTACGGAACCCTAAAAACTAGTCCTAAACGACCTAGCCTGTTCGTCTACTGTATTTACAATACAACAAAGTAAATCTGAAGAAGATCACGAGTTAGTAAACATTGGATGACGTTGTAACAACACTGTATCTACTTTTGTATAGCTGTTCTTGTATTCATAGTCATAAAGACATCAGCTCTTTCTGATAGTGGTGTTAATTAGATTACTAAGGTAACTTGATTGAATGCACTAAGGTGGGGATCAAATAATTTTGCTTATAGGTACCGTATTCGCAGGGTCTGTTAAAACAGGAGTCACTGTACCAAGGTCATTTTCACTTGCTTGCTTGCTTTCTTGTTGCTTGATGTCTCCAGGTCCGAGTTCCAGATTTAGGGACTTAAGGTCATAGCACACGTATCAAACCGGAAAGGGATCTTTAGTAATTACTAAAGTTCCGAGCCATTTTGAAAAAAATACACTTTCCGATTTTCAGGATCTCTAATAATCCGATCGCCTGTCTTCAAAATATGAAAGATGCGGATCAGTAGATCAGACCAGAGGGTTTTCAATTCATGTTATTAGTGTCCCAGGTCGGGTAAAGTGTTATTGGGCGTTTCGATCAGGAATTTCTCAGTAGCAACCCGGAGCCTGGTTTTGTGCCTGGTTGACCGTAATAGGCTCGCCCCCTATTACATGAGACTTAAACATAACTGGTGAAATGTGGGTGTACTATAGGTACAACTCTGCCTTACCTTGTGGGGATTGCAGATGTGATGTTATGTGTTATGTTATCAGTGTTTTTCTGCCTATCAAAACAATAGAGCATCACATACCATTCACCGATGGGTTGTACACGAGTTGTAGGCCCAGGCTTTACTTTGTGTGAATTATATCATCACTACTGCTCTCAAAACGGTGAAGGAAAACATCGTGAGGAAACCGGCATGTCCTAGAACCAAAAATTCGAAGACATGTGACATCTACCAACCCGCACTGGGCCCGCGTGGTGGATCACGGCCCACTCCCTCTCACAGAGAGGACGCCTGTGTCCTAGCAGTGGGAACATTATAGGCTGATTATATTATATACCATTCACTGGTCTGAACGATATTGTAATCACAACCACACTTAAAACACCCAGGGAGCTCTTGAATGGGTGCATATAAAACCCACGTTATGGAACCTTGGTGGTTCTCAGACGGTGCTGAATCATATTCTGCTTACATACACGATTATAAGTGGTGCACAGACAAGATGGTAGCCGATGCGATTTTGATTTTTTCATATTTTGGAATGAGAATGGCCGGAACTAGGACACGTGTCGCCTGGGTTTTGGAGGTGAAATAGAAGTAACTCCGTGTATTGATATGTGACGATGAAGGCTGTTTCGATAAGTTTATCGTTGCAAGAGACTGTTAAACATGGGCTGCGATCTTCGGGTCAGGTAGTGTCATTGGATTTCAGTAGCAGCTTGGAGTCAACAATTGTGTCGAGTTACTGATAAAAAGGCGCGCCCTATAATACATGGAATAATGTAGAATATTATAATCTCTCTGGAGCCCTGACCGCCGGTAGCTTGGACCCTGTTCCCGATACCGGTGGGCTACTATTTTTTATATTTTTAAATGTTTTTATATTTTCTAATATTTAAAAATATAATTTATATGTGATATTTAATGAAATAAAGGAAATAATAATATATAATATATATATTTTATACATTTCTGCATATTCCTTCGTGGTAATAATATGAAATTATATTATCTCCTTGTAAAATACTTACTGACATCATCTAAAACGACTCATCATCATCATCCACAGCTCGACGTCACCTACTGTTTAGCATTGGCCTCTCTTTACATATGCCAATCTGTGCCAGCACTGCCAGCCTCATCCACGTTCTACGCGCGATAGTAACAATGTGGTCGACATTGCTACCATTGGTGCCTATACTGCCTATCTCGAAATACGAAATCGAATTCGATCGCCTAAAACAACTACTACGCGAAAAGAACCCAACAATTTTCCAGTTTAAGTCTTGGTAAAATACTAGTGCATGGTTACTAAAAATGGGAATGAAACCAATGATAGATATCTTCGCAACCGAAACAACGTTGACCGATACGTGACGTCATCACTGAAAGGGTATGATTCATTCCGATATGTGTAATCCACAAATCAGCGTTCAAGATAGTAAAAAGTATTTCAGGTTCGTTGTAACTCACCTATTTGTTTGTGTAACGATGTTCGAGGTAACTCGCGTTTTTTTAGGAAAAAAGAAATTTTCAACGACGTCTCTAAATTTATTCGGCAACAGCTGGATGGTAAACTTTCTATTAAAATTTAGATGAAAGATCTATTAATGATGTTCACCGGGATGTTCACCGAGGCCAGGGTTGATGGTTTTCATAACATTATACGGAAACGGTGCGTTTCTACTCTCGGTAGAATGCGTGTTAGCTCCCACAGCATTCTGAGTGTGTTGTGTGATAGGTGGGACAGCCCCATGCTGGCTCACTGGATATGGCTGCACACGTAGGTGTCAGTCGTTTCAATTTTGTGTTTTTACTAACATTACGTTAAGATTTTTTACTAACAACATATTGTTATTATTAAAATTTACATGCAGTGGCTCTTCTGAACCTTAGTTTGATCATCGGTCTTTCATGTCTGCCCTATGCTCTACTTCCTCGCCCTGCGTTTTGACCGCCCCTTTGGTCTCATGGTCATAAGTCCGACTGTTGAGCGTGGGGTCCTGGGTTCGATTTCCATTTCGGGAAAAAGTGTCATTGGGTTTTTCGATAAGGAATTTCTTAGTAACCCGGAGTTTGGAAGTTAGCGGTGTGATAACCCCGTGCCCCAGAAGTGCCGGATTGCCGTCCCATCGGACTGTGAGAGTCAGGGAAGAGAGAGTGCACTGTTTCTGCGCACACACTTGCGCACTATAATATCTCCCGCTCCGCATGCGCAAGTAGTCTCCGCCGAGATTGATCGCCCAGGTAGGTATGGAGGACTATTATTATACTCTGCTTCCCAATCATCAATCAAATAAAATAGAATCTAATCTAATTTGATCTATGTTATTTAATTCATTATAATCAATTATGCTTTAACAGTTTATAATTTTTTTTTCAACCTTCATTATAAGTATTAATTGTTTATTTAATTAATTGTGTTAATAATCTGTGCATAATGTAGTGCATGCATGCTGTGCTTTTCTGTGAGTGATGAGGCGCTTAGATTTAAGTTTGCAGTGTACAAATTATAAAGTAACAATTAAACTAACTCATTGTTGAAAAGCCTAATAAATAAATAAATCATACATTATGGTCAACATTCCAAGACCTTGGTGAATCAATATCCCAATCCTTTTTTTTTTTTTTTTTTTTCATTGCTTACGGTACCTTACGTACGTTACATAAGATCCTTTTCCTTGAGGACTTCTTCCACTGTTCTATTTCTACAACTAGTCCTTCATCTAAATACATGTCTATAACTGCTTCAAGAAACATTATTCTGTCCATAACAATAACACTCAATAAACTGTTTATGTTCTAAAATAATAAGCACTTAACATCAGTCGTTTACTTCGTATCCTGTCTAGACTGCTTTTATATTCCTGTTACTTAACAGACTCAAAGGACTGTTATACGATTTTAGGAGGTGCATTTTCAAAGTATTTGTCGGGATTTCGAGTTAGTCGTCGACGGCTTTTACTCGTTTTCTGGGAAACAGCAAGCCTGTTTTTCCGTAAGTGTCATATCGTTTTTATTATTCTTGAACCGTTAACGCCTTTCATTGTAACTATAAAGACAAATGTAGTCAAAATAATATGTCAGTATCAGTCAGTCATTTGTTTAATCTCAAATTCTACAATGCATCTTTAAAGTATCGACTGTAAAAGTTAACACACCTATTAAAACAATAGACTACTACATGAAATTTAATCGCTCTCTAAATTGGTAATCAAATTCCATACGAGAGACGTGAAAACATCCATTAATATCTAACACGTCTTCGAAAACACATAACCCATTGAAACAAAAGCATTTCTACAACAAAGAGTAACCCCGTCTTATCTAGGACTTTCAGCGCTTCGCAGCGACACACATTCATCTGAAACTCCCTAAGGATTACTCCGCGTATGAAATTTTAACAAGAGCCACCATATCCGTCGCATTAGACATACGAATGTACGTAAAAGGAGTCTGTTTGCGGCCGCAGAGCTCATTTAAAACTCAAAACAGTACCGGTTTGAGCCGGTTTCAGCTGGATTGAACCGCTTTTTCGGGGCTGTGTGAAGTTCTGTTATTATTGTCGGGTACACTCGTTAGTTCGCTTCTTTTGAGCGGATTCGTATTTATCTCTTGCGATTCTTTTGCATTGGGTACAAACAGTTTTCTTGCTGTGCGGACATCGTTAGGTTTTAAGCTGCTTGCTGCTTTGTTGGTTTTGCATGTAAATGTAAAAAAGGCGTACACGTTAAAAGCGTTCAGAGTACAGCAAATAGTAACAAAATAAAATAATTGAAAATAAGTCGAGGCAGCTAAGTGATCGTATCAAAGATCCGTATGTATGGCCAGTGTTTTCATTTGTCATATTGTTGTCACCACATTGTATATCTATACAACATTCGGGAGCCGTGAGATACTTCTATTGTTTACGGTTTATTCGAGTACGTACGCACTCTACTATAACAAGTAGTGGAATAAAACAAAGCTGTAACTCATGAACTCCGTTGATAACCCGGAGAGGTGGTGATTCAAATTGGCAAGCTTGATCTCTTGACCTCAGTTTTGGACAATCCCGAAACATACACGTGAGTCAAAACGTAAATAAATAATACAGAATATTATTCCTTGAGTTATTGTTGGTAGTGTAGGCACGATTACTTGTGCCTGCGTTTGTATGAGTGAAATCACTCCCAAAATAATAATTGGTTATTGTTAAAGACTACTGGTATTTAACGACGATTAATTTGGTTTTTTATTTTTGACTGAGTCTAGTTTAGTTTGTGATCTTCCTGTACGAGTCGCAATAAATACTTTTCTTTATTTCTTTATTGGAATGTTATAGGCTGATGATGATGAGGGGCAAAGAGAATGAGATGATGGGATGGCTTTCGGGACTGTGTGCCAAATCATGCTCAACATCATCTGCCGAGCCTTTTCCCAACTATGTTGGGGTCGGCTTCCAGTCTAACTGGATACTGGATATAGTATTTTACATGAAGCGACTGCCTGTCTGACCTCCACAACCCAGTTACTCGTTGGTAGTTATTAATACTATACCCCTTGGTAAGTTTCGGGCTTCTGACGACTGCCACAAATCTACAAATGACAGCCGCTTTCCGAGGCACGGCCCCTCCGTGCCTCGGAAAGTATATGTATATGTAAAGATGGTCACCCATCCACGGATCAACCGCGGCAAGCGCAGCTAAACCTGATTGACCCGTGCGGCTGTTATTAGTTAGCCACAAGCCCCTCGTATGCCAAATCATGATGTTGACAAAATACAGGCTCATATTATACGGGGTCAAATTAAATTAATTAACGAAGTACCGAAACTCCGCAGATATGATGTATCAATATCCAACGACGATAAAATAAAAGATTTTCTAAACTCATCATTTTAATTAACCTCATTACTAGCGGCCGTTGACCCCGTAGTCAGCTGTAGTTTAAAATTTTTGTTTTATCGTCTTTAGACGTCGATATCCATCACGTTTGCGCGTTTTCTGTAGTTAATCGATAGTCGAGACATCCAATGGATTAATAGCCAAGAGCCCTCGACCTACACCTCAGGAGGCTCTCGTTGGGATGCTGGATCAAGGGCTTTATTTGGCGTACTTCCGGAAGTGACCCACATCTTTAGGAGGTTCCTCTCTCTGGAGACCTGACCGCCGGCTGCTTGGATCCTATTACCGGTGGGCTACTATTTTATGTATTTAGCATTGACATTTACCTACTTAGACTAAAAGACTTAAGTGCCTTCATATACATTCACGAACAAAACATACCATAACCATAATCAGCCTATAATGTTCCCACTGCTGGGACACAGGCCTCCTCTCGGTGAGAGGAAACAAAACATAGTAGCATTCATTAGATTTAGGTTCATTGCTATGATATCTATTGTTTCAGCTGGCTCATATAAACATCTTATGATAATGCTCTGCTGATTATAAATACTTTGTTTTTTCCTGTAGCCTAACTACGACTCTGTTGTTGTGGGGAAAATTTTAGTACAAACTATCTCAATGTTCAAAATATATAATTAAATAACAGGCAAATGAGGATGGTGATATGAATTGTTTATATTTGTGGTGGTTAATTTATGTGTAGGTTCATTCAATCAGTTTATTTTTTAAATGATATTTATGGAACTCCCTATATAGAATGATGAATACAGATGTTAATTGCTAGAGAGGAGACAAAGATCAAATAATGATATGTATGAAAAAGGAGTGACGGCTGACAGGGGAGAAAAGAAGAAAAAAACGTGTTGCGCCGACGTTAAAATCAAAAGTAATTCATAATTGAGATTAATAGTACATTATGATACATGTGTGCTATGTTGATCATTATGCACGAGGCGATATTATCGCGCGAGCCGCAGGCGAGAGCGATAAGAAAGCCGAGTGTATATTGATTAATGCACACGCGTTTCATACGACGTTTTTCAACACACTTGCGAGGAAAAAATACAGACTTGTATTGTTAAATATTAACTTGTATGGAAAATGGCGCGCTGCTTTTGTTTTCCCGCGCGCCGTGCTAGCCAGCACTAGCGATGCGCGCGCAACATTGACTCATTTTAAATATATTAATCTATGGCACAGACAAAACCGATACAGCCTATAGAAAAAATATAATAAACACAAACCTGAAAATTGCAAAAAACCTAAGAATTTCGCGGTCTACCACTGCGCATTCACCTTAAATTGTCTGTGGTCCCCTGCGAGTTCATTTTGCGACCAAGGACAATACAGACTATTAAAAAAAAAATTGAAATATAGCCCGCGGATTTTTTCTTTCGGCATGAAGTCTCTTTGGGCGCTTTCCGAATTAGCTATAATCGCTCACATCACAGCGCTCACATCATCTCCATGGACGTAATATTACGTCCATGCATCATCTCACATGCGTTCCGATTTCAGTTCTTCTTCTTTGGTTAGGTGGCGACTGTCAGCCAGAAGCACAATTTCAAAAATGCCACGTTAGTTTAATTTAAAGATGATGCAACTCAAAACAAAACACACACTGACACAACCTCATACACACACTGTCATTTTTGACAGCGCTCACGGTGATATTATTCTAGGGCATGGTCGGCATTATCGCAAGATGGCGAATGTCATGACGTCATCTATGACGATTCACGGGACATCGTTATCGTTATCGCGCTCACGCTAATTCGGTTATTTCCCAATTCGGAACACATCGATTATTTCCCAATTCGGAACGCAGGGTTTGATGAGATTAAAAAAGCGCGCGTCTCCGACTAGTAAATAGTTATCTGTGGTATTACAGATCATGTGGATTAAAGTAAAGAAAAAGCACGCGTTCGTAATACACTCCATTATGGACCTAAAAGCGGTTCAATAAGAGCCACTTTACGAGCAAGTGTGTTGAAAAATGTATTTAAATAAGTCAAAATAATTCCCAATTCCAATAATTGTCAGAGGTAAAAAATCATACATAAAAAAAAAAAAGAAAAAAAAAATTATTATCCACCGATGTTAATTAATTGAATGTCAAAAAAGATACTAGTAGATATTCAAATAGTATCTTTAAAGTTACTGTACCTACGCATCATGGTTGAGGTAAACCATATTGTGCAAGTGATTTTTCAGTTAAGAAATCTTTTACAGAGTCAATCTCAGACTCGGCAGCTTAGCTCCTATACCCAGATCATTTCAGACTCCAAGAAATCCTTCGCGTGTAATACAGCTCCATCTATATTTTATAGTTAGATCCAAGATAGTGCTGCTATTTAGTGCTAAATTATTCTCCTTGCTCCAGTTTCCAGCGTTCATTAGTGATTCTACTGCATAATAGGTACTGAACTTATTGTTGGCACGGATCTTATGTTAAAATGCTATGTCAGCTGGTTTTCTTCTTATAAAATATGGAAAAGAAGCTGGAGTATTGTTACCTCTTTATTTAATGGTGTTATACATGGTGTGAGGGCCCCTGGCTAAATAATAACAGCCGTACAGTTCGATCGATCAGGTCAAGCTACGCTTGCCGCGGTTGGTCTGTGGATGGGTGATCATCTTAACATAATAAGACCTCTCCGTGCCTCGGAAAGCACGTTAAGTCGTTGGTCCCGGCTGTCAGTTGTTACGGGTAGTCAGAAGCCCGGAAGTCTGACAACCAGTCTTACCAAGGGGTATCGTATTACGCAGTAACTGGGTTGTGAAGGGCAGATATGCAGTCGCTCCATGTAAAATACTGGTATTCAGCTGCATCCGGATAGACTGGCAGCCGACCCCAACATAGTTGGGACAAGGCTAGGCAGATGATGATGATGATGTATTTGCAAAAAAGCAGGTTAAATATAATTCACTAATATTATCAATACTGCGATCGCCAATTATTAGACTGAGCGTTTTTTTGCAATTCTCTTTTAGGTACGGTACGGTAGGCTTTGATCAGCAGTATTTACCATACGATTAACTGCTTAATTACCGCTAATGAGACACAATTGATTTTCTATTGTAATGGGCCGATAGCGTACCACGCCGGGATTGAGTGGTTAAATGAATTGTTATTAAAGTGGTGTTAAATAGGTTTCGCAATTGTCGTCTGCCCTCAAACGTTATCAATATACCTCGTTCTAGTTTCAGTAGAACATTACACATAGAGGTATGCATTAACTACGTCGTTATTTTTATATAATTTAATAAGTTGCATATTGTTTTTAAAAAAAGTCTCTTTTAACATAGAGAAGGAAACGGCATTGCTCACTGCAAGTTGGCGATTTTGACCACAAAGTTCTCTCGTTTTTTTCTTATTCAGCAAGTTACCATTATCTTATGAGTTCGGGTCATTAGCTCTAATAAGTAGGGGTTGAAACAGACACTTTGGTAGAGAAATACATTGCGGAACTAATGCTTGGCGAAAGCGCTAGGGTAGCCCGCGAAATTCATTTTTTTAGGTTTTTTGCAATTTGCTGGTCAGTATTAAGTTGTACGTTGATTAAAATATGATTCGCGGCCGTAACAAATATGTATTTACAGAATTATAATCATTAAAGTCATCGACACAACTCTCTAAGACCATGTAATCCCCAAGAATTACTATTTCATGAAATCTTGACATTTGGGGATTATACGAACTTAACAAGTTGTATTACTGATTGTAATGATTATAATTCTGTAAACACATATTTGTTACGACCGCGAATCATATTTTAATCAACGTACAACTTAATACTGACCCGCAAATTATAAAAAAACGTAAGAAGTATGTTAACTCTAGATTACTTTCTCATAAATATTTGGCAGAATCAACTTGGGCGTCATTTGTCATCCAGACTTTTTTTTGTACTCAGATACTTGAGTATCTGGAAACCTTTATAAATTCAATAGAGGTACGCTAAAAATATTCTTCCAGACAATATAATGAGTTTCCCTACCTACTCGAAAGTTTATTGACGCCAAGATATTTCTGTTTGAAAAGATCTAATAAGATCATAGAGACATGGCTGTGAAACTTTAGCTCAAGTATAAAGTTTGTTATTGTTTATTTCTGAGTTAAAATCAGGGCTCCCTGGGAGTTTGTGAATGTCAGGACTCAGGAGTCTGTGTTATCTTTTGTGATAGAAACAAAATAGTGCCACGTTAGTGGAGGCTTTGTTCTTGATAATGATTTGTGCTTACTAATCTTAGTAGGCGTTAGTGAGCCTGTGTGTCTTTGATAGGTTAACTCATCATCTGCCTAGCCCTTTCCCAACTCTGGGGTCGGCTTCCAGTCTAACCGGATGCAGCTGAGTACCAGTATTTTACATGGAGCGACTGCCTATCTGACCTCCACAACCCAGTTACTGGGTTACATGAAACCCCTTGGTAAGACTGGTTGTCAGACTTTCGGGCTTCTAACGACCCGTAACGACTGTCAAAGATCCACGAAAAATAGCCGGGACCGACGGCAACGGCTTAACGTGCTTTCCGAGGCACGCAGGGGTCTTGGTATGTAAAGATGGTCACCCATCCACGGACTAACCGCGGCAAGCGTAGCTTAACCTGATCGATCGACTGAATTAAATGTTTTTTCTGCATAGCTTGATATCAGGATAAGCATGTGGCTCAATCGGGGGTGTGCCGAATGTACAGTCGAGTTCTATAATATCTGATCATGTTCATGAATCAATAAGTTTCATAAAACTCTAAACAGCTTGCATTGTATGTACATGCTTATAGTTGTCACAATATTGTGAACTTTTTTGACGTTCATATATTTTTGAAGCCTGATAGGGCCAATATATTAATGAACTCGACTGTACAAGTATCTCACGGGCCCCTGACTCATAGTAGAGGTAGGAATAGTGAGGTTTTAGTCGGTAGGAGTCCGACATAAACCTCTATTCTCCTCAGAAAGGCCATGAGGATTTCCCGAGGGAAAAAAAAAAACAAAAGAAAAAGATAATTATGATAAAAATTTAAAACTTTCAGTAGGAGTCACGGCCACAGTTGATAATTTATGAAAATATGTGTTGCCTCTTTTTAACCGACTTAAAAAAAGGAGGAGGTTCCCAATTCGACGGTATGTTTTTTTTTTTACACACATACCTGAAGACGGGTGTCAACCAGTTTTACATGGAGCGACTGCTTATCTAACCTCCACAAACCAGTTACCTGCTGGGTAACACTATACCCCTTGGTAATACTGGTTGTCAGACTTTCGGACTTCTGACTATACCTACGTAACAACTGCCAAAAATCTTCGATTGACACAATTAGTGTCATATCATATCTATGAATAAATTCACGTAAAACCTATGTATATAAATATTTTGCGAAACGAGTATTTTCAATTTTAAAATCATTGGAATTTACGTTTACTCCGCGCGTTCGTGTTAGCCCCCGTTTATATAATTCTAAGAATATCATTGAATGAATTACTAATAACATAAACAAGCTAATATTAGACGCCCCCTATTGACCTTGTGCTAAGATTTATGCCATCCGACCTCCTGAGTTGCGATCTATTTGCATTCGTAATTACTTTGGCAGAATACTGGATTCCTTGGTCCGACTACATCAGTTTAAAACGTTTAATTATGGCGGCAATAACGAGAAAACATTTACAAATTAATGCTTGATACGTAATCTTGATGCATGTAATCCCTGAACGATAATACAACAAGCAAAGGTAATTTATAGCGTATACAACATTATTTTCAGTATATGCGAAACCCGAAACACGTGTCTAGTATTTTTATGTACAGAATCTATGTACAAACAAAACTGTATCATGAAAAAGTGAAGTTACCTATTTGTCCGTATAAAAGCATGCTCACCCGCGCCGCTCGCGCCGAGCCGTCTTGCGCTCATTGATAATAGTACCTAGGTACCTAACCGTTCGGCGCGGAGATTGTATTGAGAGTAAAACTTTTTGGTTCAATAATAAATTTGATTTGATTTGATTGGATAACCTACTTAGTGTCACTCGGTGTTCAACTTTTAACCTTTTTAAAATATTTTTGGACAAAATATAACATGGGGTAAAAATTATTGGAACCGATTCAGTTACTTATTCTGAACAAACTATATTCAGGTTTCGCATAATTATACTAAAAATAATGTTGTATACTAGTTCTATCAACATAAAAATGTAACGTTAAAGTTAAATTGGTCCCTTGTGATTTTTTTAGGATTGGCCAGACCCAGCGGGGTAATTTCGTAACACACTAACAGGAAGAATGACATTTTGACAGATCAACAACATTCATTGCGTTATTTATGTTGTTGAGCAGATTTCTGTCTCGAAGAAGTAAAGGATTAGTAATATCCTTCAAAATTATTCAGTTTGCTATTGGATGTGTTAAAAAGTCGCGCGCGACACAATGGCACTGCAAGTCGCGCAACGAGCGGTGCCTTTGTGTCGCGTAATTAGGCTGCAGGCTTTCTGCAATGGCTAAAAAGACGATTCTTTGTGATCATAATCCATTCTGTGGAACTAGGGTAATAGGGTAATTTCAGGAGTACGGGTCTGCCACTGATTCCAGCAGTGCTATTCGGAAAAACTCACATTCCCGCTCACTTTTGTATCCGTATCATAAATCGAGTTTTGACTCTGACATTTCCGACCATGTGAAAATGGAAGTGAATTAATTCAGAATAACAAGGCTGGTTAGACTGGAACCCGAGCCAAACAGTAGGGGAACAGTCTGAGGAAATGGTAAATCAAAATGTCTTTAATTCTCCTGAATTATATAACAGTTATTATTGCACTCTGCTAGGTTATTAAAGTAATTCCGGACGGAATTATTTATGTACCTAATATGAAAATATTTACGTAGTTGCGCTGTTTTTGTGATATACGCGCATCTGCGCATCTGTTTATGTTTATGTTTTTGTCAATTTCGTCAACTGTTTATTTTGGTAATGTTTTGGTTTTCTGCGTAGGTCGTTTTGCGTGTAGCTTTTTGGAATCGGAGATTATTTTGAAGGTAGATTTGACGTCAAGACCTATAATATTGTATGTGTTCACAGTTCACATTGAAAATATAATTTTTATTGTGATTTGCACTAGCAATCAAAGAAAAAAAAAAGAATTAATTTTAAGCATCAAAAAGATTTTGAAAATGTTTGATTTTGAAAAAGATTTTCGAAAAAGATTTTGAAAAAACTATTTCTATTTTCATTATTTTTAGTTTTTTTTCAATTTTAATTTAAATTACTTTTAATTTTTATTAGTCAATTTATTATTGTCCTTACTCTAAATGAAAATGAAAATCGCATGAAAATCCGAGAAAATGCAGTCGCACAATTTTGTCTTGTGCTGACCCTTTTGGCATTCCTTATAATCTTTGTTTTCTGTGTATTTATTTTACTGCAATGCCAATAAACGCATTTTTCTTTTTGTATAAAAAAATAGTCGAACGAGGCAGGAAAAGGTTATTTTTGTTCAGCTCATAATCTTTCGTGGGAATCTATTTTAAAGGTAAACAACATTGGAACATTGTTATTCAAAAGGATATCATTGTAATGATGTCGGATAGCCCTTGACGCTCACAATATAAAAAAAAAAAAAAACAAAAATAAATTAAGTAAACATGTCGAAACGCGTGACTGTAAACAATTTGTTGTCAATAAAATAAATAATTAATCTTACGAAATTCATCCGTAGATTAGGAACTCTTTCGTCTCCAAGATAAGTTCGTATCGGTTTTATTCGCTTTACATGCACACATACCTATACCCGATATGCAAGACGCGCGACGGCGACCTGCGTCGTGCAAAACGCTAGGGGTTGCAATTTGCATGACGGTCGGAAAATGCGTCGTGCAAATCCAGCAATATGTTTTTCTATTTTTTTGTTGGCCAATGAGGTATTGTGCATTACCGATGATAAACGATGGTGCGTAAACCTCTTTAGTTTTACAAATACGTTTTCCAATTTGCACGGTCATGCTGGCAGCATTGTAATATTGTTGTAATGTATGCAAATATGTTCGGAGCGTTTATGCTTCTCTTTGAGATCAGGAGACCGACCATTGTGGATAATTGTGGATTTCACGGGTATACCGTGGTCGTGGTTAACGTATGTTTTGTGGTATTGATGAGGCCTAGTTTATTTAGTACTAGCAGCGCCCCGCGGTTTCACCCGCATATCGTGGGAATATCGGGATAAACACTATCCTATGTCCTTCCCCGGGATGCAATCTATCTCTCTGCCAAATTTTATCGAAATCCGTACAGACAGACCGACCATCTTTACATACCGAGACCCCTCCGTGCCTCGGAAAGCACGTTAAACCGTTGGTCTCGGCTGTCATTCGTGGATGTTTGACAGTCGTTACAGGTCGTCAGAAGCCCGAAAGTCTGACAGCCAGTCTTACCAAGGGGTATCGTATTACGCAGTAATAGGGATGTGGAGGTCAGATAGGCAGTTGCTCCATGTAAAGTACTGGTATTCAGCTGCATCCGGTTAGACTGGAAGCCGACCCCAATATAGTTGGGAAAAGGCTAGGCAGATGATGGAAGGTCTTGTCTCTGTTCAGTACCTATTGTATATTTACGTTTTTAAACATGACCAAGTTTCAAATACCAGTCTTACTAAGGATTATCATGTATCATAGTAACTGGATTGTAGAGGTCAAATAGGCATTCGCTGCATAGGTGGGAAGAGGCTAGGCAGATGAAGCAGTCATGCTAGCGAAGGAGGCGGCAGGACGGATGAGGGAGAGAGCCTCCCGTCCCAGCCGCCGCGGGAGACGCTCCGGGCGTCGGGAGCCGCGTGACGACTCCCGGCCACCGTAGGCGCGGGCCTGCGGGCGGAGAGTAATGGGTATCGAGGAGGGGCCCCATAGGGCCGAAGCCTGCCGGGTCAGCGGGATTGTCCGAAAGGGTTACCGCTGGCCCGGAACATAAAGGGCTAAGGAAGGAACATGGGTGGGTTTTAGCCAGTAAGAGTCTGTACTCCCTTCCGCTCCACCCAGAGCGGGAGGGGTCATTTGATAATTTCACATCCGAAAAAAAAAAAGGCTAGGCAGATGACGAAGTTTAAGATAATCATGTGTTGAAAAACTTCATTCTAACCAATATTGACCATGAAGTAGTCACTGAAATAAAAATAGATAAAAAAATATACTTACCTATGTATTTTTGTAAACAATTACAAAGATAAGACTATTTCAAGACGGTGAAGATTGGGCTATCTGATAAAAACGAGATAGTCAAGTCGTTTCATAAACCTGTATTGCAACATATTTGCATTTCATTTTTTTTCAATTTTGATCTTGCCAGTGTCACTCTCACAACTAAGACGACCCTAACGGCAACCTCGATCAAGCCGTTTAGGCTACAGAGCATGCCAAAGAAATATACATACATACACTCGAAAAACATAACCCTCCTTCTGGCGCAGTGGGGTAACACTTTGCCCGACCCGAGAATCGAACCCAGGACCACACGCTCAGCCGTTGCGCTTGCGACCACAAAACAACGGGGCAGTAAAACGTTAAAAAAAATACGATACAATCTAATATATTTACTACCGCAAGTTGCTTGGCACCTATACAAGAGAGGAATTTAAGGCAATTGATAATCCGTTGCCATAGTAGATACGATCTTACAGTATCAAACGCTTATCAATTGTCGTGAACGATAAGGTCAGCTGAGTAACACGCCTTTTATTTGACCGCTCACTGCCCTGCTTACCTACTGAGGTATCAAGCGTGAATACTCTGTGTTTAGTCTAATTACCTATGTTTTGTTATACGTCGCTGTTGACCTTACGCCTTCTTATTACGGACCATTTTAATAAATGGTTGACAGTCGCACTGGCCCTGAAACTGTGTATCCATGTTCCACAAACGATGGGACACTTAATATCGTGTCGTGCGTGTCCTGTCAGCTGCACGTTACTGGAACTGATGGACGCTGGTGATGGCGCCAAACAAGTAGCCGAATTCTGGGCCGAGTCCATTTAGATTGCTATCGACACGCTAAGGGGCCGTCTCCACGGGCGAGAGAATACGTGACACAACGATAATATCTCCGCGATTCTCTCGCTCGTGGAGATGGACCCTAAGAAGATGAACTATATCACATTGTAATGCAATTGCATCCGCTGCAAAATTACAACTGCATTAAAATTTGGCTTAGTTTTGTGTAGCCAATTAAATACAGAAATACAGGGTCATTTTAAATTGGCTAGCTAAGCTCTGCAGACGCGATATGGGAACCGCAATCTAAACACGACAAAAAAAAAAGATGTTTTTTTTTGTGCGGTCATCGAGGAGGATTTAGGGGAGGCCTTTGCTCAGTAGTGCAGCCGTGTAGGCTACCATAAAAAAAAAACTGAAAAGCAAGAACATTCTTCAATTCTGCAAGACTTTTGATTTTTGTACATAATTAGGATTAAGTGGCGAATTAGCACTTGCACTGATATTTAACAGCAATTACAGACGTCTTCTTAGGTATTTTTATGAAGGGGACTCAATCAATGAAGACTTCATTGAAAGTCCCCTTCATAAAAAGGAAAAGGCCCTTCTTTTCGTAATTGGTTTATTTATTTTCTAGACGTCTTGCCATATATATATATATATATAAAGGGATTTTTATTTCAATTGCATTCTATTCTGATTTCAGCATCTAAATGCCATACAGACGGTCAGTACCCGATCTGCTTGACGCAATCATTTAACGATGCGCCTGCGTCGCGTGACGGCTGTAAACAAGCCTCGATTGCGAAATAAACACGGCGTCATATTGAACGACTATTATTTTTACGTTAGGCATTCAGTTTTGTTCACGTTTTTATAGTAAAAATATGTTGGTACTTAAATTATATTTTATCATAGTATCTACTGTTACAGCAGCATCATTCATGGGTAAAAGTAAAAATGAAAGTCATTGCAACTTTCATTTTGACAGTTCAATTACATTCATTGCGTTATTTAAATTGTTGTGCCGACGAGTTTTTCGAACATAATGAAGCAATGGATTAGCATTTATTTTCTTCAAAATCTTACGGATTGTGATTGAAAGTGTGCTATTAGCAATTAGATTGCGGGTATTTCATCATCATCATTTCAGCCGAAAGAAGTCCACTGCTGGACATAGGCATCCCCCAAGCACCTCCACTTGGACAGGTTCTGCGCTTCTCGCATCCAACGGGTTCCTTCCTGCGGCCTTCACAAGGTCGTCGACCACCTTGTGGGAGGCCTTCCAACGCTACATCTTCCGGTACGCGGTCGCCACTCCAGAACCTTTCGGCCCCATCGGCCATCTGTTCTGCGAGCAATGTGCCCTGCCCACTGCCACTTCAGTTTGGCAATTCTTCGGGCTATGTCGGTTACCTTGGTTCTCCTCATTCCTGATTCGATTACGCAAGGAAACTCCAAGCATAGCCCTCTCCATTGCCCTTTGGGTGACTTTTAGCCTTAAAGAACCATTATTTCTGAATATAAAACTATTTTGACGTGACAACGTCTTAAATTAGGTTGCGACTGGGAGTCACTTATGAAAAAGTGTAACGCTCGGTAACGTTACGATGAGTCACCGAACGAGAGAGAGGCCCGCCGAATGCCTTGCGTCTCTCTCCCACTCAACTATGATCGGATGATCGGTCGTTGTCACGTAAAATCTTCGCCCGTAAAACCGACTTTACAGGCAACCATTTTTTTATCAATATTTTCAATCTTATTTCTTTAGAAATAAAATGAATCACTAAACTCGTTCACACGTTCTACATTTCTAAGCCGAGTGCCAAATAAATTGGACCTAGGTAAGCATTTTACTGCGCCAAATGGTTAACGTAAAACAATAAATATTAAGGTAGCTCTAAGAGTTACAATTAAATTCTCGGAGGTTTCTTGGCTCATGCGCGGTTTGTTTAAATTACCTACTTTAAAAAAATACTTGATTGCAATTCGCCAACTATGGACATCTGCAAACCCAATACTGGCAGGATAATTCTGCCGTCATAAAGAGAAAGGGCACAACTAAATTTTTTTCCAAAATTGAGTAAAAAAACTGGCATATGCGCCTTTTTTTTCCGATTCCAAATATGTACAGACGCCAGCACATCAAGCTACTACAATCTATCAAATTTCTTTAATAGATTTTCAACTTTATCGCTAAAGAATAAAGTTCAAAGTTGATTGGGAAAATTTGACAGTTTCGGGTAGCTTGATGTGCTGTCTGTACATAACTAAATTTTGAAAAAAATGTTAGTTGTGCCCTTTTTCTTTATGACGGCAGAATTGCGTAACACACTTATCAGTAGCAATGGCTTTCATTTTGACAGTTTTCGTTATTTACGTTGTTGAGCAGACAAATTTTTCGAACTTATGAAGCAATGGATTAGCAATATCCTTCAAAATGATTCAGATTGTGATTGATTGTGTGTTACAATTAAATGCCTTATCTACTAATTTACAAACTTTGCAATGGTTTCGGTTTTGTATGGAAAATTTGTCAAAAACTCACAATGCAATGGCGAGACCAATCGCAGCGTTTATTAATCCCCGACAAAAACAGTGGGGTGTTATAACTTTAACGTGTGTATCTCTGTGTCTGTCTGTGCCATCGTAGCTACCAAACGGCTGAACCGATGTTGATATTTTTTTTTTGTTTGAAAGGTGACTTGTAAATTAGTAGATTTGACCTCCAGGCTCCACAGGTGCGTTGACATTCTAGAGACGCTAAAATGTGTCATGTGCTATATGATAAGCTTCTTAATATGGGAGCTCTATTACTATTTATTTATTTATTTTTAGCCTATGTTGTCCCACTGCAGGGCAAAGGCGTCCCTTTCTCCTTTCCACTCCTCTCTATTTTGAGCTAACGTGGACTAATAATAATAAATAAATAAAAAATTAAGATTTATTGTTCAACTAGGACTACATGACATGGTAAGGTACACACACATACTAATATTATAAATTTGAAAGTAACTCGGCCTGTCTGTCTGTCAGTCTATCTGTATGTTACCTTTTCACGCCTAAACCACAGAAAGGATTTCGCAAAAATTTGGCAGAGAGATAGATTGCATCCCGGGGAAGGACATAGGATAGTTTTTATCGACATACCTCGCGGGCGAAGCCGCGGGCGGAAGCTAATATAATATAAAGCACAAGCATAAAGTTTCTTAATCTAGTTAGTGGGTGCCGTACTGCTCTCCTGGATAAGTTAAAAAAACCCCGTCATAAATGGTTGACTTATAACAGCACGTGTTAAATATGTTTATTATAAAATGTGTAATTGTGTATAGTAATCATTACAGCAAGCTACAAAATGAGAGACAAAATTAGGTCATTAAACAAAAAAAAAAAAAAATATACAGAAAGAAAAAATTGTTCAGTAATTTGTGTTGTGTGTATATTGTTAGTGTGGTGAGTGTTTCATGTAGTGTGTGATGCGTGTATGTGTCTGAGTGATCACTTTTTTCAATCCTGTCTATAGGCGCCAAGCTCAGCCCGCCATCTTCCCCCGGGACTGCCTCGATGCCGCCGGCCGTTTCTGGAAACATCCATCTCTATTACAACTAACATAAATTAGGTCTCATAAAACCTTTGACTATACCTACTTACCTATATGATCATCTAAGTACTTATATCTTTACATTATTATTTACTAGCTGCGCCCCGCGGTTTCACTCGTGTAAATGTCGATCCCGTGGGAATATTGGGATTAAAAGTAGCCTATATGTTAATCCAGGGGTCAGCCACCTACATACCAAATTTTATCAAAATTGTTCCAGCCGTTTAGGCGTAAAGAAGTATCAAACATATAAACACACCCCTACACACACCCCCACTCACACACTCACAAACTTTCGCCTTTATAATATTAGTGTGATAACTAAAGAATTTCTCCCACAAGAAGTGGAAGTGTCCACCAGAGTTCACCAATGCGTAAGTGTACCTGTGATCTGTGCCAATTTTTTAAATGATCACATTTTTTAACCGACTTCAAAAAGGAGGAGGTTCTCAATTCGTCGGAACCTTTTTTTTTTTATTTTATTTTTTTATGTATGTTCCCCGATTACTCGGAGACGGCTGAACCGATTTCAAAAATTATTTTTTTGTTTGAAAGGGTATACTTTCCAGGTGGTCCCATTGTCATCAGCTCAGGATCTGATGATGGGATCCTGGAGAAATCGAAGGAACTCTTCAAGTATTATAGGCACACCTATAGCGATTTGGGTATTTTTTATAGTAACTCGTGCATTTGCTCTCGGAAAGCATCATTTGGTGAAATGGAACTGATGATGAAAACCACAGATGGCCACCCGAACTACTCAATAATAAGTATTTACCGGTTTGCGATTCGATTACTTACTTTAATATGGTTACTAAGCAAGTTATGCTCGTCACAATGCGAATGGTGAAACGGAGCTGATGGTGGAATACCAGGAGGACTCCTCAACAATTAACGTCCCTGCATCGGGAAAAGCAATATTTTGTAAAAGGCGATGAGCAAGTTGGCATTAGGCTATTGTAACTTAGATACATTATAAACAGACACACTAAAAAGCGAGAAATAAAAACTTTTTAACAAAAAAAAAACCGACTTCCAAAAAAAACACTACAAAGTGAAAAATAACTTTTATTTCGGAAGTCGGTGGCAAAACACTAAAATACAGATCCAAAGACACCGACTTCCGAAATAAAAGTTATTTTTCACTTTGTAGTGTTTTTTTTGGAAGTCGGTTTTTTTTTTTTTGTTAAAAAGTTTTTATTGATGAAGAAAGGAACTATTTTGAAACTAACCAGGTCATCATCTGCCTAGCCTTTTCCCAAATCTGTTGGGATTGCCTTCCAGTCTAACCGGATGCAGCTGAGTACCAGTATTTTACATGGTGCGACTGTCAAAAATCCACGAATGACAGCCGGGACCAAACGGTTTAATGTGCTTTCCGAGACACGGAGGGTCTCGGGTATGTAAAGATGGTCACACATCCACAGACCAACCGCGGCAAGAGTAGCTTACCCTGATCGATCGACCCGTGCGGCTGTAATTACTTAGCCACGAGCCCCTCCCGGGCCTAATGTGTTCAATTCTAATCTCCGTCGACATAGAGTAACAACATCATATTCTACACAGCATGACTGACTGCTTCATTATGTATGTGAAAGTACATAAAGGTGAGAAAAATTTCCCCTGAGTACAACACGCAACGAGATGGAGGGTATTCATCAAATTACTCGTACATGGGAGACTTATGACACTGGAAAAGCCTTTTCTTTTGTTTTTTCTGGGGTCATATTTATCAAGATAGTTCTGTTTTTGTAGGGTGACAAGCGCTATATACCACTACTAGCGACTTCGTCCGCGTGAAATTTCACCCTCCCCCCATTCACCCTCTTAGGGATGGAATTTCGAAAAATCATCTACCTGCATGCCAAATTTCAGCCCGATCCCTCCAGTGGTTTGGGCTGTGCGTTGATAGATCACTATGTCAGTCAGTCAGTCACCTTTGAGTTTTATATATTTAGATAAAAGAAGAAAAAAGTTAATTAAACTATCTATACACGTCTTTAATAGCAGTCTTCATCATTTCACGTCCACAGCTGGACATAGACCGGTTCTATGCTTCTCGCATCCTGCAAATTCCTGCGACCACGTCTTTAATATTAGGGATAAAAACAAACAGTTTTCTTTACTTATGGGAGAGGTATTTTCTTCCAATTTGAAAAACTGCAAAATTCAAAGAAAAATAAATGTACGAAAACACCACTCGGGCCTTTCAAAACGTAGACACATAAAAATGTATTTCTAGATTTTCTCCGATCTGTCCGACCTTTCACCTACGTCCCCAATTTGTGTCTAGTTTTTAAGGTTCCGTACCTAAAGGGTAAAAACGGGACCCTATGACTAAGACTTCGCTGTCTGTCCGTCCGTCTGTCTGTCACCAAGCTGTATCTCAAGAACCGCGATAGCTAGACAGTTGAAATTTTCACAAATTATGTATTTCTGTTGCCGCTGTAACAACAAATAGTAAAAACAAAATAAAATAAATATTTAAGGGGGGCTCCAATACAACAAACCGATTTGTTTGCCCTTTTTTGCTCGATATCAATAATGGCAACAGGTAGGCACTTGAAATATTCACAAAATAGTCAGTTGTATTTTTACTTTAATAATAAATAATAAAATTAAAATAAAATAAATATTTAAGTCGGGCTCCCATACAACAAACGTGTTTTTTTCGGCGTTTTTGCCTTGTGGTACGGAACCCTTCGTGTGCGAGTCCGACTCGCCCTTGGCCAGTTTTTTCACAATTGCTGAGCTAGTGCGGCCAGGTGACCTATCGGGAGTTTTAGCATCGTTCGAGTTTCCGTGAAACATTGCAGTGAAAATTCCGGTACGGGAAAAATCAGGATGGAAGCTGTCCAATCGAAAATCAAATAAAAAAGGTCTCGAACGGTTCACCGCTCGAGTCGGAGCGTTCGTGGAGGCGAAAGATAATTAATTAAAAAGTTCTGCGGTTTTAATTAAGAGCGTTTACGCCGTACGGCATTTCATACAAACTTTCAAGCCCTTATTTTTCGAAATGAATTAACTGATTTTAATGAAACTTCATACGTATAAGCAGGATACAAAGGTCTAAAAAGTTAGTAGAGAACATTTTCGAAATGTCTTATTTAAAAAAGGTTTCTATGGAAAATTTAATATCGGTCTAATTTGGCTCTAACACTATTTTTCGAAAATGTTTTGATACTAGCTTCTGCCTGCGACTTCGTCCGCGTGAAATGTCTTTCTTCCTCCGAGCCACCCCGTCGCATTGTATCACCCACCCACGCTCTTACCTACTTCGTTTTTGCTTAACGTTCTTTCCGAATTTTTATCTTTTTCCTCGGCTCCTAAGGGTCGTAACGGGATGATAAATAACTATAGCCTTCTTCGAGAAGCTATCAAATACAAAAAATATTTTTTCAAGGCCGACTGGTATTTCTAGAAGCGCGTTCCAACAAATAATAAACTAAATCTTCAGCCAGAGATTAAAACAGAAGACGAACAAGTAGGGGATCGAGGAGGGGGGGGGGGGGGTGGAGGATCAGAATGGAATAACTCATTATAACCCCCTTAATAATAAACGTATTATATCAGATGAATAGACACACCGATTTCTGTCTTTCAGTTGTCAGTAATGTGACTTTCGAAAGAAGAGACCTTAGCGTTGTGTAACTATACAGACGCTATACAACCTTTATTAGTAAGAGGGCTTAGTATATAGATACCTACATAATACATAGTGTCAACCTTTTTTACCCAGCCTTCGATCAACCCTAATCTACACGAATCTACCCTAATCTACACAAGATACTTACTTACAGGCTTTAACATACTTAATTAGTACTTAACAAAAAAGATAATAAACATATTTTACCTTGGCAAACCTGAATACTTGGCCATTAAGGCTCCTACAATCAGGCGCGACACGCGATACAATCGCGCGCGACACCGGTGCTGCGCGACTTGCGGTGTCTTTGTGTCGCGCGCGATTATATCGCGTGTCGCGCTTGTTTTGTTTCTAGGAGCCTTTACAGTTTTATTCATTTGTTTTATGTCTTTATGATGAAAACATTTTTACGATTCACCCAGTGGTCCGTCTACTGGTCGATATGAAATTAATTGCTTCCAACGTGACAGTTTCGCGTGCTCCAAGGTGAGCCGTGACCGACCACCAGGTATTACGATTAGTGGCGTTATTGTCAAAGATAATTAAATATTATTTAACACCGACCTTCTCATGTAATCGTTATTTTACAAGTTCGTAGAGTTTTTGGTTTTAATTTTGCTTGTGATTGACGGTACTTGATACCAAATTATTTATTAAGGGGCTTACAGGACCTAAACACAAAAAAAAAAACGCAAGTTTTAGAAACAATAAAAGTATATGATCGACTACAGTAAACAAAATCGGAAAAATATATGATATTCTTCAGGATACATAGTGTGTCGAAAACATAATACAACCAATTTTATACGATAGAAAAAAATCATGAAGATACCTCTAAAAAAAATATTTTTACAATAAAAACCATACTAATGTACATTCAATCATTGTGATTTTTTGTCCGATTATTCTACAAGCAACATACTAAAACACTAGTGCTTTGATTTTTTAGTCCAAACAATAGATTTTTTGTAATTAAATAATTGCTTCATATTTTGCAATAAATTACCAGCGTTGTGTCATCGCGCTTCTCTTTCTTTTCTATGCAGTCCGACAGTAACAGCGCGTTAGGTCATGTCACCCCTTAAGTAAGTCCGAGCGCGTATTTTGCTACTGCGACTATAATTTTCCCATTGCTGGGAAAATTAATCCTCTCTTCGAGAGCGACTTTGACTCTGTTACCTCTGACCTAGACTAGAGTCAAGAGCAAACCTATTTAAAAAAAAAATAGAAGAGCGAGTGGGCTGTAATCTACAAAGCGGGCCCAGTACCTACGGGTTGGTAGATGTCTCATGTGTTCGAATTTTTCCAATGAACATTTATAGTAAACTTGTAAATTAATGAGTAAGGAATCACAGGTTTCTGTTTTGGTTTACCTACGTCTAAAGATGTACTATTTTATTCGCTCTTTTATATTCACACACTCTAATCTTCATTCCAATTCACTTTCACATCTTCAATTTTATTCGTCGAACCCAAATATCAAGTGAACGTGTCGTGAAGACTGCGCGAATCGGATGTCAAAGTGAGTCCAATTTCACCGACGTGTCAATTGAGAGCTAGCCCGAAATCTAGAACATTCCTACTACAGACTGACAAGACATTTATATCAGAGGCAGTCGAGTTTTGTATGAGAAATCTGCGATAAAATCTGAGATGAAAGAATATTATGGAATTTGTGATTGTGAAAATCTATAATAAAAAATCAATCGCTGAATGTGTTGCTAAGCGCAAATCTCGAGAACAGCTGTACCGATCCCGCTAATTCTTTTTTTAGAATATTCCTTGAAGTACGAGGATGGTTCTTACGCAGAGAAAAATTTAATATATCTATGGGAGTAGGGTAGGAGTAGGGTAGGAGTAGTGTAGGAGTAGGGTAGGAGTAGGTAAACAACGTTTGCCGGGTCAGCTAGTAAAAATAAAAGTTACGATATGTTTTCGTTACCATGTTTAGTACTAATCTACTACTAACTGCCTCTTTGGTCTCGTGGTCACAAGCGCGACTGCTGAGCGTGGGGTCCCGGATTCGATTCCCAGGCCGGGCAAAGTCAGCTCGCCGTCCGGTAAGGACCAGGCCCGGGTCGACGGCGTGGTGTGTTCCACGCGCGCCTCAAAGAGATGTCAGCACTAACTGACGGGGTCCGCTAGGGCCGATGCCTGCCAGGGTCACGGGTTGCTCGAAAGAGATACCGTGGCCCCTGGCACAGGCAACTGAAGGAACATGGGTGGGTTTTAGTCAGTACGAGTCTGACATTCCCTTCCGCTCCGCTCAGAGCGAGAGGGGGTGTTTCCATTAGGAATTAAATAAATGTATTTTCTTTCTTTCTGAATTTCTTAGTTAGAGCCCGGAGTTTGGAAGCACGGTGTCAAGCCGTTGGTCCAGTGCCTGATCTCTTTCTAGTCGTGCCGGATTGCCGTCCCATCGGACTATGAGAGTGAAGGAAGAGAGAGTGCACCTGTGTCTGCGCACACACTTGTGCACTAATTATTATCTCCCGCGCCGCGCTGGTCTCCGTTGAGATAGGCTGCCTTGACTGAAATACTTACAGTAACGAAAACATATAATTATGGTATTCAAAGTGACCAAGATGAATGAATGAATTAAATAAAATTAACCAACTTTTGAAATTAATAATTCAATAACTTGATCGTAGTTTGTTTGTTTAATTTGTTAGATTGTTTTGTACTAGGGAACTAATATATATATTTTTTTTCTGTATCTATCTGTGGAGGCTTGTCATTAGCAATTTAGTTATATATTTTTGTTACTATAATGTTATTAGTCTGTAAGCTTTCCTAAAATAAAATAAATAAATAAATAATGATGGTGAATGTGTGTTCAAGATGACTGTGTGTGTACATTCACATATTTTAGTTCTGTTGTCTAGTTAGAAGTAGTAAAATAAGTAAGAGTTTTCGGTCAGCTGGACCCGCGGGTCCAGTTGTCCACATCATTTATTTTCTGTATTTTTATTGGTTAACTGGACCCACATTCAAACTTAGAAGAACATCTATTGTTTAAAGCTACCCGTGGACACAGTCGAGACAAAAAGACACAAATACAGGGCCCGAATCTGGTAAAGAATCTTTGACAATAACATGACAAAGTTTATGGCATATTCTTCGAGTTTGGAAAAGACAAAGGTTGTTGGCCGAATGAAAATTGATGAGTCTACACTGAACGCAAGTTTATGCTACAAAGTTGGTATGCTTGTATGGTAGGTTCTCTCATAAATATTGGGCTGTTCGACCATTTATCATACTTTCAGTATAAAAGTCTCGTGAAAATGGCGAGACACAGAAATATGAAGTAGGTGTTAGGTGCTGTTGACTCCCTGCCCTGGGTGACCCACTTATGTCTCATCTTAATTATAAAGACATACCGCGTCTAAGTCTTACCAAGGGTGTCGTATTACCAAGTAACTGGTGCTTGCTGGTGACTAGTTTGTGGAGGCCCGATAGACAGTCACTCCGAGGACTCGCGCTGCGGGCCTAGTGCGGGTTGTCACATGTCTTTCATTTTTTTGGTTCTAGGACATGCCAGTTTCCTCACGATGTTTTCCTTCACCGTTTTGAGAGCCTTGGTGATGAAATTAAAGACACAAAGCAAAGAGGTAGGCACTTTACTTTGTGGGCTGGTGTGGGTCCGAACTCACGACCTACAACTCGTAAGTCGAGGCCGATACTGGACCAGCACTGCTCTGCATTCACCGAAATTTGCAGTGGTATATTTTTCACGTGTAAGCATGGCAACACCGGTCATTTGACCCACCTACATTTTCTAGCCTTTTCAAAAACTGAAATAAAATCCGTTAACGTCCTGAATCAATATCTATCGTGATCTTCCATGTCCACATGTTACAATCACGAATAACCATACATATTTTATTATTTGGGTTCCCACGGAGAGACATTAGGAAAAGGCCAGTGACCTCTAAACGCGACAACTACACGACACAGTAAATGAAGCCACCATTATTTCCAGGTGCCACTGCTTCAAGGAGTGTCTTTGAATGGGCGTTTAAAACGCAATAAAGTAGCCGCCAGGTCATATTTTATTTAACGTATGCTTACGTTCGATGGTTATTATGCTTATCTCTTCGTTCGAGTTATGACCAAGACGTCTGTAACGTTTTCCTCACAGTAATTTTCCAGTAGAAATACCTAAATACCTTCAATGATAAAATAATGTAAAAATAGCGAATGGAAAGACTTGTGTCGTGTGCATACTGGCTAAGAATATCACTCCCCATCTTTCGCGTGGGTGAACTAAATGTAACTGAGAGATGATGTCAAGAACATGGGCAAGAGAAACGTAAATCTATTTACTTGATTGATTGTTATTATGAGTGTATGCTTGCAGGGAGCAGAAGTGGTGCCCGAGTTATGCTTATTTTTTAACCGACTTCAAAAAAGGAGGTCCTGTTTTCGACCCGTATGTATGTATCGTATGTATGTCCGCGATTTTCTCAAAAACTAATGAAGCAATTTTGATAATTCTTTCATTAATGTAATCTACATACTTTCAGGAAGGTTTATAACGAATGTGATGGCTTAGAACAGGGTTGGTGAACCAGTGGCACGCGTGCCATTGGTTGCACGTAACAAAATAATTTGGGCACGGCATCATTTCAGGAATTTTGGTACCTTAATCGTTGTATCACTAAGCTAAGATTGTTTGTTGGCACGTCATAGCCGCATGTAATATTTATTTGGAAATGGTACGTAGATGTGTAAAGGTTCGCCATCCCTAGCCTAGAACACAGGTTCCCAACCTTATTTTGCCCACCTTTGAGAATTTTAGTTTTCTAGAGCCCCAATTTGTTTTACTTACCATCTGTCGCGAGTCTGAAATAAATATTGCTACGTTAATATTAAAACATGTAATATTATGTAGTCGTAATATAGGATATAATTTTCTCTGGGTCTTTTATTGCCCCCTAAAAATCTCAAACGCCCACGAGGGGGGTTATCACGTTGAGAACCTATGGTCTAGAAGAATCTAATTTCAGGAAGTGGGTATTTAGCTAATTAAAAACTGTTTTGTTTCTCGTTCACATGAGCGAACTTTACTGTCCTATTACAATAAAATATATTAGTGATAAGGTAACAACTGACAGGACAACGGAAGAATAATATAATTTTGTTGCGATCCCAGGTAACTTGTCAAAAGATAACAATACATTTTAAGTTCACACGACGACTAGCTATACATTTCCAGTTTTACCTGACCTCACATTGCTTTGCTTTTCTTGAAATGAGAAGTCAGCTTACTCTGGGAATGTATGTACAGCTTGATGTGTCACCGGTGTGTACCTACAAAATAAAATAATTATCTCTTTCAGTCTTTAACGAAATAATAACGTGAAGTATTAAAGGTAAAAGACACATAATTGAGTCGTAGTACGGTAACGTTATTATAATTGGCTTCCAGTCTGTTTGTTCGAGATTACCTACCCCTTGTTCTTTGTACTGTTGTGGGCGGACCAACGCCACAAAATACAGATAGTACAGAAGGTAATCACATGTATGTATAGTACTTCACTTTTCATACCTACGCTCGGCGGTTGCGCTAGGGTTGTCAACTTTGGCTTATGCACAAAAAACTATCGTGGTAGTGGCACTCGTATCTAGTTGTTTGATTTATTGTTGAGCTTATTCTACAATATTAAAACAAAACAATAAACATAGTATTACAATACAAAAAGTTTACAGACCAAAAACATATAAAATTATAAAAAAAAGCGGCGATAAACATACCGACCGATCTGTCAGATATAAAAATATGTTAATGCTACCCTCCTCGCGCATGAAACTACACTCCAATAGCCCCTACGCAATGTCCATAAAAATATTCAATAAGCTACCAGATGCAATAAAGGATGAAACCAGCGATACGACATTTATAAATAAGCTCAAACAAATATTAATTACAAAAGCATACTACACGATAAACGAATATATGCATGACAAAATCATCTATTGTACACAAGCAGACACCACACACAGTTAGTCGTATAGAAACATTCATACATGCATAGATAAATAGATAGTTAAATGTTTAATTACCTTACCAAATAATTATTATGTATCACAATCTATCAATTATAGGCTGATCTCAATAAAATAAAAATATATAAATAACTTATTTAATTTTAATAGCATATTTATAAAATTGATTATTGTTAATTTTTGTCCTAAATTTATTATAAGAATAGATTTTATAATTTTTGCTGTGCCCTACAGGGTCCATAATTGTACCTTAGCTTTAAGCCATTGTAACACCTCTACAACATTATGGAATGCAAATAAATATATGAATATGAAATTTAACATTTTTGTCAATTTTCACTATCGAAAATCCCTAATAACTTCAAAACGGATTACCCTATTTACACAATTTATTTTTCCCTATCCGTTTTGACACTAAAAACCACACAATTTCTACACAAACAAAAATCATGTTTTCAACTTACGTAATAGTTGGTGGCGTGAATTTACCTTACAAAAAATTTACTTCGTTTATACTGATTCAAAATAGGAAACTATTATTTATATCGAGCTTAGATAGCTATTTTCTTGTTGCTCCAGTTTTGCACTTCACAGATGCGTGTCTCAAGCGGATGGTCGCGCTCGCACTATGCCCAACCCGTCCGAGATAACGTGTCCGTGAGCGGTGTCTATGTGTGCGTTGCTCGAGCGCACTTTATAAGTAGATTGCCTTCTGTACTATCTGTAGTTTGTGCCACCGCTATCCTTGTCTTGCTATTTTATCTTTACACGTAGCATAAAAATATGGAAGTAATTTTTTGCGTTATTTTGATGTTAAAATAAAACAAAGATGAGTTTTTTATATTATCATTATCCGCTTTATGCGAAATAATCAAAGTAATATTATTCAATCGTTACTCGAATTTGGGAATAATAGAAAGAAAGAAAGATAGAAAAACAAACAACAGTGTAGTACTTTTCAGTGAGCTAGTTTCTGAAAGTTTGCAGTGAGCTAGTTTACGCTAGTTTGCAGTGAGCTAGTTTCTGCTAGTTGGCAGCAAGTTAGTTTTCTGTGAACTAATTTCTGCTAGTTTTCAGTGAGCTAGTTTCTGCTAGTTTTCAGTGACCTACTAGTTTACAGTGAGCTAGTTTGTGCTAGTTTTCAGTGAGCTAGTTTCTGATAGTTTTCAGTGAGCTAGTTTCTGCTAGTTTTCAGTGAGCTAGTTTCTGCTAGTTTTCAGTGAGCTAGTTTCTGCTAGTTTTCAGTGAGATAGTTTCTGCTAGTTTTCAGTGAGCTAGTTTGTGCTAGTTTTCAGTGAGCTAGTTTCTGCTAGTTTTCAGTGAGCTAGTTTCTGCTAGTTTTCAGTGAGCTATTTTGTGCTAGTTTTCAGTGAGCTAGTTTCTGCTAGTTTTCAGTGAGCTAGTTTCTGCTAGTTTTCAGTGAACTAGTTTCTGCTAGTTTTCAGTGAACTAGTTTCTGCTAGTTTGCAGGAGCTAGTTTGTGCTAGTTTGCAGGAGCTAATTTCTGCTAGTTTTCAATGAGCTAGTTTCTGCTAGTTTTCAGTGAGCTAGTTTGTGCTAGTTTGCAGGAGCTAATTAGTTTGTGCTAGTTTTGCAGGAGCTAATTTCTGCTAGTTTTCAGTGAGCTAGTTTCTGCTAGTTTTCAGTGAGCTAGTTTCTGCTAGTTTTCAGTGAGCTAGTTTGTGCTAGTTTTCAGTGAGCTACTTTCTGCTAGTTTTCAGTTAGCTAGTTTTTGCTAGTTTTCAGTGAGCTAGTTTGTGCTAGTTTGCAGGAGCTAGTTTCTGCTAGTTTTCAGTGAGCTAGTTTCTGATAGTTTTCAGTGAACTAGTTTCTGCTAGTTTTCAGGAGCTAATTTCTGCTAGTTTTCAGTGAGCTAGTTTCTGCTAGTTTTCAGTGAGCTAGTTTGTGCTAGTTTGCAGTGAGCTAGTTTGCAGGAGCTAATTAGTTTGTGCTAGTTTTGCAGGAGCTAATTTCTGCTAGTTTTCAGTGAGCTAGTTTCTGCTAGTTTTCAGTGAGCTAGTTTCTGCTAGTTTTCAGTGAGCTAGTTTCTGCTAGTCTTCAGTGAGCTAGTTTCTGCTAGTTTTCAGTGAGCTAGTTTCTGCTAGTTTTCAGTGAGCTAGTTTTTGCTAGTTTTCAGTGAGCTAGTTTGTGCTAGTATGCAGGAGCTAGTTTCTGCTAGTTTTCAGTGAGCTAGTTTCTGCTAGTTTTCAGTGAGCTAGTTTTTTTTGCTAGTTTTCAGTGCGATAGTTTCGTGACATCTGTTTTTCGGACTGACCCTACCCCTTGTTCTCATTCATTTTAATTTTAAAACCACAATTTCAATTTATTTTGTTTTTTGTTTGCTTTTTGGTTTGTAGTTTTTTTGCTTCGAAGACTCAATGGTGAGATTCGATTTCTCAACATTGTCGTTAAGGATTCGCAACACTTTGGTAATAAGTACAGTCAACAGCAAAAGTAGATGATCAAAATCAGAAATTCAATACTAATGAACGGAGTTCGCGTCAGAACTGTGTGGCGTCGAAGAATTTCTTCTTTCGTTTCGTCGTAGAATTCAAAAGTATTCTACGTAGTAAGTATTCTAAGTAGTAGTAACTTAGAATACTTACTACGTAGAATACTTTTGAATCAATTCGACGCCACACAGTTCTGACGCGAACTCCGTTAATTAGTATTGAATTTCTGACTTTGATCATCTACTTTTGCTGTTGACTGTACCTACTCTGGGTGTTGCAAATGTCCACAAATGTCCTGCAACCTATTTAAAAAGAAAACCCTATCTGCTCTGCACGCCATTCCTCCTTTCACACGACACAACAACGCAACACTTCCAAACTCGTCGTGTGTTATCGGTAGTTTCCAGTAATTTCTGTATACTGAGCAAAACTAATAATATAAATATTACCGACTTAATTAACGGGAACTTGACGCAATTTCTAACCAACATAAGTTCCTTAAAGCCATGACGTCATAACGAGGAACAAACTTATTACAACATGCCTGTATTTCCCAAAGGATACATGAAAGATAGATTGAACAGAGGTGTTCCTACATTACACAACCACATTTCGCCAGTTACGTTTTAAAGTCCCTTGTAATAGGGGGCGAGAGGGCGAGCCTATTGCCATCAACCGGCCACGAATCCAGACTCCGGACTGCCACTGACAAATTCCTGATGGAAAAACCCAATGACACTTTGCCCTACCCGGGAATCGAACCCAGGACCGCGCTGCAGTAGCGCTTGCGACCACAAGACCACCGACAAACAACAAACTTATCTCTTTCGGTAAAATACGTCATTTGCAAAGTTTTCTGACGGAAAATACGTAGCACTGTAACATTAGAGGCCTTTTCCTGCTGTTCAAATTTGGAGTGGTGAGACAATTCCCAGAGTACCTTAGGGTGCGTACTCATTGTGGGTAAAACACAAACATTATTATCAAACTTTAAATGGAGGCTTACACCGGAAGTTTACCTACAAGTTAGGTACAGCAACACTTAAAATGGCTGGTTAGCTATCAACATACCTAATACAGTAGGTACCTATAATTATTTTGTTTCTAAACTTTGACGGCACGGTTGGTGCAGTGGTTAAGCGATTGACTGCTGCGCTGCGTGTCGCGGGTTCGATTCCTGCACGGAACAAATATTTGTATGACCTACAAGTAGTTGTTCCGGGTCTGGCTGTTTGTGTACGTGAATTTAAATGTTTGTAAACGCACCCACAATACAGGAGAAATTCCTAGTGTGGGGCAACGTTTAAAAAAAATATATATACAGGCATTGTTTCCTTAAAGGAACGTTCCAAAGGCTCATTTTGACAATAAACAATTTTTGTATTTGTATACCACCTTCGTAGTGTGAGACGCCCCCCAGCTAGATAGACGGACGACCTAAAGAAGGTGGCTGGGGTAGACTGGATGCGGAAGGCGGAGGACAGGGTGCTGTGGCGCAGTCTGGGAGAGGCCTATGTCCAGCAGTGGACTGCGATAGGCTGAGTTGATTGATTGATACCACCTTCGCCGTGGTCTACCTCGACGGCGATGTCCCCCTCATGCGTAATTTGCGTATGTCTTCGGGTGCATTCGCGCGACGTGTCCGGCCCACTCCCACTTTAGCCTGGCTGTTTTTTCTCCAACATCTGCTACTTGAATTATGGAGCGCAGGGTGGTGTTTCGGTTTTAGAACTCATACAATTGTAGCGGTATCTACAACGCCACATGAGAACAACGCGTCATACTGACGTTACGCAAAATCCTGCATCTCGCAAGCAGAGTTTACCGCGCAACCAGCATAGATACAACGGCCCGACATGAATCATCGGGCAGTTGCCCGCCAGACACAATACCCGTCTGGTTGGAGGATCCTCCCTTTTCTATGGAGGATGAGTGATCTTAATACCCTGTTCCTCATACCTCTATACAATTATTAACTTTGTGTAGTGTTTGGGGTCACCAAGACACAGGCTGTGCCTAGTTTGGGTCCCGCTGTTAAATCAGTCTTAAGTTGTCTGTTGGTTAAAATTGCATTGCGTGTGTTTGTGAACTATGTGTAAGTGTTAATAAATTAATTTGAATTTGATGTATGCTTGTCACCGTATTTTAAATTATTTTAATAATCGGTTTAGATACTATTTATCTCTCTGTTATGTTAATTGTCACTTCCTTAAAACTTCATTGCTCCACTCAAATATGAAGTACCGTGCAACTCATACATGCATGGTTTGACAGTTAAACTGATCGCGTGCACCGCTTGCCGTGCAATGTGCACGCAGCCTTACTAATGAATTTCCCATTAATACACGAACGCCATAACAATGACGGCGTAACCGTTGTGACGTCATTATGGTGATGGCATTGTTTTTCTTTTAAATTACATGGGAATGTGCATTTGATTGGAAAATCCTGTTGATACGATCTGTACAAACATTTTGAATGACGAATTAGGAAACCAGATTGCATCAGCTAATGGGAATACCCTGAGTGTTTAGGAAAGGGTTATTCACAATGTTTTTAAGGATAATTTGATTAAATATCAAAGAATAAAATAATAATGGCTTAAAAAAAATTGCCCCTCGATTAGGATAAGATTTTCTATAGAGTTTGTTATTGAGGATAACTTGATTCATATCAGAGGATAAATGATGACTGTAGAAAAAAAATTGTAATGTACTCGGTACTTTGATGCCAAACTAACAAAAGACGATCGCAAAGTTTTCAAAGTAGTGTGGGCCTGAAAGATTCCTTACTTCAGTAAACCCAGCAGGGTTAATTGCGTAACACACAATCAATACACACGAACACGATTGTTAAACTGTGAAAATAATATTGTAATAAATGTATTCCGCACAATTTTCGTGACTAGAACCGAATTGTTCAATCTCAGCATTGACTATTGATGTAATCAAGTGACATTAATGACGAATAGGTATGTATAATTAATAATAATCTTGTAACATTTATGTATTAAAACTGTGACCTTATCAATCTAGCAATTCAATTCAATTCAATTTATTTATTTATAATTTGGGCTGGCCTATTTCTTGGCCAAAGAATTAGCATTGCCATACAACGTGGCAAAGCTGCCAGCCTTTTGGGCACTGTTCCTGTTGACAGCGATGCGGACGAATTTTTTGATGCCCTATGATCATTTTGCTTATTTTTTTTTCATATAAATGTACATATTATTATTATTTTAAATAGGTATTAGCATAAATTATGTAAATATCATTTGATCTTTATAATTTATAATTGTAATACTTATTTATTTATGTACCTACACAATGCCTGAAATAAAATGATTTATTATTATTATTAATACAAAAATGTGTCTGCTCAACAACGTAATAACGCAATGAAGTTGTTGAAAACCCATTGCTACTGATAGTGTCAAGTGTGTTACGCAATTACCCCGCAGGTTGGCTTGCGCTGCTTAGCGCTTAGAGTTAAAAATCCAAAAGTGTGTTTTTTTTACGCGCTGGGATGTGCACTGTTGGATTCTCAATGCTCGGGTCAACACCGAGAGCTGAATATTCAGTGCACGATGAAATCCCGCCGCGATTTTTGTACATCCGTGTGAATGTAGGCTACCTATTTTAACCAGCCGAACTACTTACCTACCCATTTACTGACTCACTGAATCGTGTACCTTTTTGTGTAGTAGATAAGGTCTGTAATTGTATTTCAATCTTGAAAACTGCGCGTCGCGTCGCGTCTCGGTGTGAACTGACCCTAAAACAGGCCCCTATTTTAAACGCAAAGTCCTGTCCGTTCAACAGCCAATAAGAGAGCCTCGTCCGAGCCTGAAACAGCCGCCACGTGACCGAAATGTTAATGAATGGTGTAACCGCGGTTAATGTAAATTGCTCGAGCAATTTTTTTAACTATCGTTTGGTAAAAGTACAGGCTAGCAATAGTGGAGAGTAAAAATGAAATAAAGTCCTCCAGACCGTATTTCGGCCATGGCGGCCAATCTCAACGAAGACTAGCCTTCGGCGCGGGAGATATTATAGTGCACAAATGTGCGTGCTGACACAGGTGCACTCCCTCTTCCCTCACTCTCATAGTCCGATGGGACGGCAATCCGACACGAGCAATTTTTTCGGATTTTAATCGGTTCGATTCCCGGGTGTGGCAAGCGTATTTTCAAAAATCTTTAAATGTAGTTTTGTTTCTTTTTAAAAATAAAGGAATGTTTCCTTTGAGTAAAATTTGCTGTCTTCAGTAGGTAGTTAGAGTACTTTCCCTCCAGGTACGCTTCGAAAAATCCACCCTGTATATTTGTTACGGCCTCGAATCATATACTTATTTAGATCAACATTCAACCTAACCTGAAAATTGCAAAGAACGTAAGCAAATTTGAATTTCGCGGGCAACCCTGACTCTTGGTAATGCCAAAGCATTCACAGAGAACGTGTGTGGTAAACGGATAGGGGGAGGCTTTTGCCCTGCAGTGGGTTAAAACAGGCTAGAGAGAGCAGTTATGACTGTATTGACAATACAAACGGCTAAGACACAATAACTTATACCAAGATATAGGCCAAATTGACGAGCAATCGATCAATCAAGGATAAACGTTAAGTTAGTGAAAATTGCCCGAGCAATTTTTTATGAGTGGTTCTGTAGGTCGATCGTGACGAGTAAGAAGTCAGTATACCTATTAGGCTCAACTCACACCAAAATAGCGGCGAAGCGCCCTGTAGAGAAGGCGCGCGGATTCCAGCGACTGCCCGAGAAGTCGCTGGAATGCCCCAGAAGTCGCGGGAATCCGCGTGCCTTCTCTTCTTCTTTCATGTGTTTATCGCTGTAATGCCTTGATTTGATATTGTATAGGCAGTCGTACATTTGCACCAAATAAATAAACTTTTCTTCATCCGTTTCCATCACTTTTGTATTCGTTGCACTGCAAGGAATGAATGCGAATGCTAGCGCGCAACAGACGCGCGCGGGGAGCGGGCGCGAGGGGCGGGATATTGCCAGCGGCCGCTCGCGACTGCTCGAGCATTCTCGGGACTTCCCGCGCCTTCTCGCGCAGTCGCACGGCTAATTCGCTGGAATTCCAGCGGCGCCGCTGGCATCCGCGCGACTCGTTCGATTTCTCATGCGATAATAAGTATTATAGTAATGAAAATAAAGTTAAAATTCATATGACACTGAAACTGCGATCCGCTTCGCCGCGCTTCGACGCTCTTTTGGTGTGTGTTGAGCCTTAATGACACATGTAAGTACTTCATTCCAAAGTATTTGCAAATAACAGAATTGTGCTTTGCCCAGCGGTAGACAAAACGGGCTAGACAGATAGCAATCAAATCAATCAATAGCAAACGGTAATCAATGTATTGAAGACACAAACGGTCAAAATGAAATAACCTACAGGAACACTAGCGACTTGCCCCTGCTTCTCACGGGTGCAATGGCAGCATGTTAAAACATGGAGATTTCTGTGATAAATCGAAGTTAAATAATAATGTTCTATTCAAGTTAACTTTTCGGAATAAGGCTCTAAATGATTGTGATATCCGTATCAAAACCCTGTGTAGTTTCGGAGATCGATCACACGGACTGACGAAAAGCGACATTATACTATGTAGGTGATACCAAGATGTATGTCAAATTGACGAGCTCAGTTAAGGATAAACGTTGAGGAAAACATAAAAAAAATATGGCGATCCAACATAACACTTATCAAGTTCACAAGCACAAACCCCCCGAGATTGTTAATTATAGTAGGGCTTAGGTTATCAGTCTACTATATTTTATGTTATGACTTGGCTGATATTATACTGGTCATAGACATACTTATATATGTCGCAGGTTTTTCATAAAATTAGGTTTTTCATAAAAAACCGGAAGATGACACATTTTAAACTCAATTTCATCATAAACCTGTAACAATTCAGATTTTTGAACAAAAACCTGAACTAGTTTGGGTTTATGATCAATCTGATATACATTTCCGTTGACAGGGACTTAAGGACTTCCCCTGCTTTTGTTTCAAATGATGATGGATTGTTTTATTTATTTCATTTAAATTGATTTATTTATCATAAAACAAAGCAAACCTGTGATTTTGACAAGAACTTTATCATAAACCCAAACTAGTTCAGGTTTTTGATCAAACATCTGGATTGTTACAGGTTTATGATGAAATTGAGTTTAAAATGTGTCATCTTCCGGTTTTTCATCAAAAACCTAGGTTTTTTATCAAAAACCTAATTTTATGAAAAACCTGCGACATATATATATAGTTATATCTATGATGCTGGTTTAAAGGGTTGGGCGATGTGGGTAGTAACACCCACGGACGTAAATGTATACTTTCATAATCTCCTAGTAATTGTAAACGGGTTTGCAGTTTGTACCGGAGGGAGTGAGTTTTTTTTTTAATTACGCGTCTGAATGTAGGTTGAAGTTTGTCTAGCACAGGTTTAAACAGCAAAGTTTCCTTGTGGAAAACCTCACGATTTCTTTTCGCTATAGAGGAAGGCGAAGGGTTATGTAAATATTTAAAGGCGATCCCCCAACATAACACTTATCGAAGTTTACAAGCGGAAACCCCCCAAGATTGTTAATTATAGTAGGACTTAGGTTATCAGCTTACTGTCTTATGTTATGACTTAGCTGATATTATGCTGGTAGGTATATGTACCTGGGTTGGGCAGTGTAGACAGTAACACCCACGGACGTAAATGTATGAAACACTTTGCGAAGTTACTTCTTCTATTTTTATAGTCTCCTGGTAATTGTAGACGTCTTTGCTGTTTGCAATTTGACCTAGTTGGTTTAAAAGTTATTTTTAGGAGTACCTTCTATACCTGCACTAACAGTAGCAATGGGTTTCCTTTTGACAGTTCATTAACATTCATTGATATAATTACGTTAGTAAGCAGACAAATTTTTCGAATATATGAAGCAATGGATTAGGAATAAACTTCAAATAGTGACTGACAGTGTGTCAAGCAATAAAGGTGCTGCTGGAAAGTATGTTTGGAAAGGATTAAAAGGGGCGATTTAAGATCTACTAGTTGATTGACGATGGGAAAGGTAATTGCTTTCTCTGCTTAAATATTCCCAAAAACATTTTCTGTTGCAACTTAATTAATGAGCTACCAATTCAAATTCTGATTTTGTTCCGATAGAAACCCTGTTTTTTCATTGTGTACTAAAATAGTACATTTATTCATTGTGTACTAAACAGGGTCAAATTGAAATTAGCTAGGAAAACTCCGCAGACGTGGCGGGTATCGATATCTAAACATGATCAAACAAAAAATTGATAATTTGATGAGTTTTTTTAATGGGGTCATCAACCGCAGGGTGTGTTGTCACTTGTGTCGATCCCGTGGGAATATCGGGATAAAAAGTAGCCTATATGTTAATCCAGGGTGTCAGCTACCTCCATACAAAATTTTATCAAAATTGGTCTAGCCGTTTGAGCGTGAAGAAGTAACAAACATATAAACACACACACTCACAAACTTTCGCCTTTATAATTTATTAGTGTGATAAAAATCTGTTTTCTTTGTGTAAACTTTGCAGACGTAATCGATATCTAAACACGATAAAACAAAAAAAAAGAGTCTTTCTCAACTTCAAGTTACAACACAACCAACCGTCGTTGCCCCAAAAAAAAACATCAGTTTTTTATTTAGTCGTGTTTAGATATTGATACCCATAATGTTTGTGGACTTTTGCTAGCTAATCTTATTTGACCCTGTAGGTATATGCACAAAGTGCATCTTGGCTATTTATAACACACACTTATAAAATGAGCTTTTAAGATACCGTATCAAAGTCAGTTACCCATTCACGACTCGACTCACTGCGACTAAGGTCGGACATTCACTGAGGTCACCCAAGCCAATGAACTTGGAACATTTCCTATGCAGAATCAGTTGGAACCAATTACCAAATAACATTGTCCCCTATACGTGAAGGGGTTTTATTATTTAATGATCAATTTTGCAATTGTTGTCTCTGGTCGTTTTAACCTTTTAGTATTAGATCGAGACTAAATTATAACAGCCGCACGGGTCGATCTAAGGTCACACTACACTTGCCGTGGTCGGTTCGTGGATGGGTGACCATTCATTACATGTCCCCAGACTCCTCCGTGTCTCATAAAGCACGCTAAGCCGTTAGTCCCGACTGTCATTCGTAGATCTTTGACAGTGTTTACGGGTAGTCAGAAGCCCGGAATTCTGACAACCAGTCTTACCATGGGGTATCGTGTTATCCAATACCTGGGTTGTGAAGGTTAACCCAAACGAATAAACTGCCCCGTTGGTCTCGTGGTCGCAAGCGCGACTGCTGAGCGTGGGGTCCTGCGTTCGATTCCCGGGTTGGGCAAGTGTTATTGAGTTTTTCCATTAGGAATTTCATAATAACAGCCCGGAGTTTGGAAGTTGGCGGTGTGTTACCCCCGTGCCTCGGAAAGCACGTTAAGCCGTTGGTCCTGCGCCTGATCTCTCTCCGGTCGTGTCGGATTGCCGTCCCATCGGACTATGAGAGTGAGGGAAGAGGGAGAGCACCTGTCTGCGCGCACACTTGTGCACTTTAATATATTTCCCGCGCCGAAGGCTAGTCCGTTGAGATTGTACGCCGTGGCTGAAATACGGTCTGGAGGACTTTATTTTGTGAAGGTCAGATAGGCAGTCGCTCCATGTAAAATACTCGTATTAAAAACGAAAACATGATCGTGTGTGATCGTGTGTGTGTCATGGTCGTGTGTGATCGTGTGTGATCGTGATCATGATCGTGTTGGGAAAAGATGATGATGATCATCAATAAAACTCAAAGGTGACTGACTGACTGACATAGTGATCTATCAACGCACAGCCCAAACCACTGGAGGGATCGGGCTGAAATTTGGCATGCAGGTAGATGTTATGAAGTAGGCATCCGCTAAGAAAGGATTTTTCGAAATTCCACCCCTAAGAGGGTGAATGGAGGGTGAAATTTCACGTGGACCAAGTCGCGGGCGGAAGCTAGTATGGCAATAAATTGACGTCTTTGGTCGTCTAAAACCTTTGAGGTTGTTTGAAGGTCGGAATTTACCATCACTGTTGCTTAATATTAAGTACTTGGTATTGTCTATTTGCATATTCATATGTTATGTCTGTATTTATATACGTACCGCACCCTGACCTTTATTTAGTTATGTAATGTACAGACGCCAGCACATCAAGCTACCCGAAACTGTCAAATTTTTCCAATCAACATTGAACCTTAGGCTTCAGCGATAAAGTTGAAAATCTATTAAAGAAATTTGACAGATTGTAGTAGGTTGATGTGCTGGCGTCTGTACGTGGTTGAACTCCTACCTTACCTAATAAAATATTTGATATCACAACTCATTAACATAACTTGTGTTATTTAGTCATTAGTACTGCATTGGTGCAAGTACTGTGTATGTATGTAGGTAGGTACCTACAACATCATCAGCTTACATCAGCTTACAGCAGTCCAATTGCACGCCATTTAGCTCGATTCTCGTCAACTCTCATCCAGCTGCAACCAGCCACCCTGCGAAGATGGTCGCTCCACCTAGCCTGACCGTCCTAACTTACGTTTGCCAACTCGCGGTCTCCACTCAAGAACACTTCTACCCCAACGGCCATCGGTTCTACGGCTAATATGGCCGTCCCATTGCCACTTCAGCTTGGTTATTCTCTGAGCTATGTTTCATTCCCGGTAGATATGCCTCTTCCGGTAGGTACATAAAAATACTTATTTTCTACCTCTTTTTAAAAGCGTAGCCTACTTACATTCATCATCAAAGCGTACCTATTGAGAAAGTTCTTTACGAGAGAAGGGTTTGGTCTTCAGAAGGGGTAATCCTTTGCAAAACTTAAAATCATTTGCCAATCCCTTCATTTCGGCATTATATGTCATCCACTCAGTTTAGTGAAGCCTATCCTTCGATTGCGAGCTCATATATACACACAGTTATACTCATAAACAACCATCAATTCCCCACTTTGTTATGATAGTCTACCCATAAAGGCTAGTGGTGCAAACGGTGCAAACTACTGACACAACCTTCGATCAATAATTAGTACCTGAATGAATGGAGAGCAAGAAGGTTTCAATGAATGCGAGTGAAAGGAGTGGTCTTATGTCATTCATTTGTTTTTCTGGTTACTACAAATTGAAGATGACGTAATAGATCGTGTATGTTTTCTTTTTTTTTATTATAGTTTCTGTTGAATAGAGCTAGCGTATGCGTGTGTTTGTTGCGTTTGTTGTTGGGCCAAAATGGATGGTTATTGACAAAAATGATCTAAGAATGGGAAAAAGTTTAATAATCAACAACATAAATTATTATTTAATTATGTCTTCTCTACAAGTTATGTTAGTAACCAATATTTTAAAAGTTCCAAAACAGACCCGAGACAGAAAGGATACAATTGACTTTACACTAAAGGCTTAGGACCTTTGTACACACACGTTTTTCTTGCCGTGAAAATCTACGGTGTATTCGCCATGTGTGTGTAGTGTTATATTGGATCACTATGGAACTTTGTTGACCACGCGGCGGCATTACGGCACGGTGCCCCGCCGCCGTCACTGTATACCATAGAACCGTGTCTTATACAAGGTCACACGATTTTTCTACGGCGCGGTACCAAGATACCGTGCTGTGTATAAGTGGCCTAAGTGTGCAACTTTCGATGTAAATTGGTTGCTCCGTAATAATGGCATTGGTTATTTTTACTCCGCTCAAGATATCTCATGTTGATAATGAAAACAAAAACAAAACTGAATCAAAACTGACCAATACTACTTTATTTAGAATAAGGAAAACAAGACTGTTTACTTACAGTAATTAGGTTACATTCATGATTATTAACTGGGATCAAGCGAAAACAGTGCGGACGTCTTGTGTCATTGCGCATTGTAATCGATGCGCAGACGTCATTCCACGTCAGCGAGTGCGTAAACGATCATATACGGTGTTGCCAGAGATGGTAATAATTAGCCCCCCTTTTAATAGAAGAATAAAAATATCGCGTAAACAAATTAAGATAACAGGAATATTTTTAAAGTGAAAATATGTAAAAGTTTTTGAGATGGGAAAAAACCATTGAACTCGCGCCACTGTTACGGTAAGCGACACCGCGCGTGTTTTGTATAAAAGCCGATTAAAAAAATACCCGCTTCGGATGTGTTCGGCTGTCCTCGGGATGTACTCGATTTTAACGTAGGTATATCCGATATGTTCTATGTTCTGTTTGTGTTTTGTTTTTACTTCTGTTGGCACTCCCGGAGTGACATGGTTTTTTTTAGCCCGTCTGCTGAGAGGTGGTTCTTGGACTCCCAATTCCGGTAAAGTGTTCCTTTTCCATAAGGAATTTCTTAGTAGTAGCCCGGAGTCTGGATTTCTGTCGAGTTAATAGTAATAGCCTATTACTATCGTCCCATACGTCCCATAGACCTACGTAATTGGGGGCCCTATCAGTAATAGGCCCCCAATTACGTAGGTCTATGGGACTTAAACATATTTGCCCCTAGGTTTAATGAACACCTGTGCCTGCCTAGTTCGAAGACAAGATATAGCACGAAAAAATCACCCCAGAAAGAAGGAAAACTTCTACTGGGAACACAGAACTTTGTCACTAAGTAATTAGTTGTGCGTCAGTACGGTGACCCAAGCAAATTAATTTCTAGAACAATTTTATCTAATGAAGAGCTAACTTTTCAATCGTCAGATAATTTTTATTCGCAGAATAAAATTGACGTCTGACAGATTTTGTATGGAAGAACTGTCAAAAATTCAAAATTAAGGTTTCTACAAACAGGCGTGACACGCGATATAATCGCGCGCGACACAAAGGCACCGCTCCGCTCGTTGCGCGACTTGCGGTGCCTTTGTGTCGTGCGCGATTTTATCGCGTGTCGAGCCTGTTTGAAGGAGCCTTTACTCCTCTGATAAAATTTTCTGCGTTGGAAAAATCAGCCCTAAAACGTACAAACAAAAGTACAGACGGCACACCAAGCTACTACAATCTGTAAAATTTCTTTAATAGATTTTCAACTTTATCGCCAAAGCATAAGGTTCAAAGTTTATTGGGAAAATTTGAGAGGGTCGGGTAGCTTGATGTTGCGGGTATCTGTATATTTGTTATTATTAGCTAATGCCTGAATATTTTTGTTTCTTCCTATTCCGCTCGTGTGAAAATGAGGTCACTCTAATTTCTGGGACAAAGCGAATTTCAGGCGAATAGGAACAGGGCGGAAATAGTACAAACGTGTATAAAATGGAAGTAAGATAATAACATCGATTTGAACATGAAATATGTTCCTTGAATTAATTTTTGATTGTAGGAGAGTGCTTCCCGAACTTTTATAATTCTATAAAAGTTCAGGAAGCACTCTCCTTTTCGAAGTCCTGAATTTTATACTTTGATATTTAAAAATATTATTTACTAGCAGCGCCCCGTGGTTTCATCCGAGTTTTCACATGAGTGTCGATCCCGTGGGAATATCGGGATAAAAACTATCCTACATGTCCTTTCCCGGGACTCAAACTATCTCATACTAAATTTAATCTAAATCGGTTCAGTGATTTAAGGGTAAGGAGGTAACAGACAGACACAATTTCGCATCACCACAGTCTATATGTTTTTCTACTGTGGTATCACCGACGACTGGTAGTGTACCCAAGAGACTGGCGGCATTGCCACATTACCTATGGTAATTCCAATTCCAAAAGGTCTGCGGATGAAAGTAATGAGTCGCAATGGGACTCGAATAAATTAAATCGTGCGAACGTTACAAGAACAGTTAAAAGCAAGTTCATAGTGCGAATATTCCCGTTCACACGTTATTCTATTACATCCTCTCTAACTGATGAATTAATAACTAAAGGCACTGAGGAACATCACGCGATCGTAAATGGTTCAGACGCTGGCACATCAAGTTACTACAATCTGTCAAATTTCTTTAATAGATTTTCAACTTTATCACTAAACCGGTCGGTTGTTGACTGGGAAAATTTGACAGTTTCAGGTAGCTTGTTGTGCTGGCGTCTGTACCTACCATACAATAGGGTGACACTGGGTTACTATGTCATCGATCAAATCAAATTACTCGTAGATTCAATTTGGTGGGTGACGTAAACGTACAACGTCTCTTCAAAGTAAGAGTGAACAGGCTTCTTCTGGGTAATGTCATTCCATCGTCGACTTTGTCTCTGTCACCTCTGACCTAGACTAGAGTCAAGAGCAAACCCATTAAAAAAAAATGTCCCTTACCAGCATTGTGGTTAGGTACTGGTTGTCAGGTGTTGCTAAAATTGTCGCACGATTTTGCTTGAAAGTAGTTTCTTTGATGAATACCTATTTGTTCTTTTAAGAATACCAGCAGGAGAAGACAAGATGAAAAAAAGGTGGGGAACATTATTCTTGTGACTTGTTGATCTGCCTGGATTTGTGTCCTCTATTACATAACTGGTGAAATGTGGGTGCACTATAGCTACACTTCTGCGAACCCTTTGGGGATTACAGGTTGATGATGTTAAGTTTATTGAGTTTTTTTTTTTATTTAGTAGTAAATTTGATCGAGATGAGGCTTGTTAATCTTTTTGTTCAAACTTTCAAAGGGAAAAAAAGGGTGACTAAAACAAACCGGAGTGTTTTTGCGGTTTGATACTGAACTGCAATAGCCCACACTTACGTGGCCTAAAAATATATAGGTAAGCATGGTCTAAGACATATTATTTCTTAAAAACAGTATACAATTTATTCAGTTGGACGAAGAAACACTGGTTGCATTTAAATAAACGTCTCTTGGAACGAATATCGGAACAATATACGTTTATTTAAAGAACACTTATAAAGAAACATATTATTATACGAAACACTAATTATTCACTGTTTTGGTCTGAACGCACTGCACCCCTTTAAGTACCGCTCCGCTCGATAGATGGCGGTGTACCGTCATGCCCGTTTTCTGAATGACGCTATGGTTTCGTTCACAACTTACTACGTAAGCGGGGCTGAAAAATATGAGCTTCGAAGAGAAACGAAGGACAGCGCATCTGTGAACATTCCAATTTTTGTAAAGTCAGTTTTTACTGACTTATTGAACTACTTATAATTGAGGAAGCTTTGTGTACGACCCTTTTTTAAGGAGATTATAAGTACCTCCCTATTTATTTTATACCTAAATTCAGATTAACTAAAGCTAGCAAGTCATTTCTTGTAAACAGCATTTTATAACAAGTTGCCAAAGCCGGTTACAGAACTTAGCGATGGAACGTTCAAAACCCTCATCAAATCAAACGTGTCCTTATCAAACAAGCATATGACTAGGTACGTCGAAGATATTTAACGAAGAAGAAGATAATTGACTACGTTGAAGGTAGTTTGGCAATAATTCCTCCTGCACATGTGGCTTCCCTGGCACCTCATTAACGGCATAACTATGTAAATGTCTATTAGCTGCTCTCAAATTACGATGTTTATTTTTTATTTATTTTTTACATAGGTATAGGTACTTCTTTGACATAATCTGTTTATTATTTGACATTCATTCATTCATCATCATTTCAGCCAAAAGACGTCCACTGTTGGCTATTTGACATTATATACAGACAATTCTAATTATTCACCTCTTTATTAGTGGTTGTAATGGCAATCGCATCACTTGGTTTTAGTAGGTTTTTATATTTTATTTATCCTTTTGATAGATTCTTATTTTGTAAATGTGAGGACTTTGTAGGCCTTGTAGACTTTAGATATGTAGACCAATTTTAATTTTATCAAGTACCTCGTACTTGTTGACAGGCCTACGCTGTCCTCCCATAGGTACCTACTGTATTTGAAAACATTGTAAAAGCCAATTATTTTTAAAAAGAGTAACCGTGGAGTTTCTTGCCGGCTCTTCTCCATAGAAAACGACCAATTGGAACCGTGCACCTAGCTTCTGACGTTTCATAAGTGCCCATGTAGGTTTATGTGAAAGAAAAATATTTTAATTTTGATTGGATTATTTATTTTACCTTTTGTTTTTTTTGTTTACCTTTATTTTTTCCGGTCGCAAAATACATGCATTGACGTGGAGTTGCGGACACCAGCCAGTATTCCTATTACCTATGTACCTTCTTGTTATATATTCGATTTCTGTGGTCCGGTTTTTTTCAAAAAAGAGTTTTATATTGTATCTATGTTTGAGATTATAATGTATCTTAACTTGATTTGAAATACCGCATTTTGCATATCGAATGTCATCCGAAAGGTTCGCTTGTTGTTATCAGAGATTTGACCGCCGTAATGAACTGTAGAAATGCCAAAATACCTACGTTATTACGACTAAACAAAAAAAAAAAAAAACAAAACTCAAAGCATTTATTTCAATTAAACAATTGACAATTCAAGAAAGTGCCTGTAAATGCACTTTTTTGTAGTCGGTCAGTTAGTCAGAAAGTTGAAACTACTAGACCTTAGACTACACTGCAAATAATTATAAGCCCAGTAACAACTTTTCTGCGAAATAAGAGCTTAAAACAAACTTAAACTTCGTAGATTGTTCTCTGTGCCTACACTTTGTATCACCACGGTGGTGGCTTGCAAGGAGTGTTTTACTAAAGTAGCACGACGCATCCGGTATATGGGACACATCTCGCCCGAGGTGTGGGCGGAGATCGGTAGTGGGACCAGGCTTAAAAATAATTATGGGACTTTTTAGGATAGTAAAAAGTAGTCTATATCTGTTAATAAGGGATCCCGTAACGAATTTTTTGATTTTTAAAAGAATCAATGTAGGAACCTATTATGCTATGGAAAAGCAACTGGCTTCAACTTTTTGATTAACCGACTCCTTGACAATTCAAAAGTGCGCGTAAATGGTTTAAAAAAAAAGCATTCAGTTTGGTATTAAACTGTCACGTTAATTTATTCTATGATATTCGAGCAATCCTATTTAATCCTGATTTGTCTGTAAAATCGATTGAGGTTCGAAGTGATAGAAGATAGAAAAAATAAAAAATACAATATCGTCGACCGTAGGTTCAATTGAGGTAAGGGACAAAATACGATTTTTCAGGAGAGGCCGACAAAGTTTTTTTTCGGACTAAATCGCCTATAACTTTTTTTGTTATTAACCTTTTTCGGATCTGATTTCACACATAATCTTGTATTTTAGTGCTCTATCTACCTGTGTAACATTTATTTAAATAAGTTAGCTATTTAAGAAAATAGACGTCCCTTACACCAACGTATTTTGTTAGTAATGTCCCTTACATTAAATTGATCTCTACGTTGGATCCAATCTATAATGAAATAATAGTGTAAAGGTTTGTTGAAAAAATGTATGAAGAATAATTCGTTGATTGGGAAGACCCTTACCTTATGTGAAGTGGATTGGCGGCGGTAATTACACCATTTCAAGTTGCTATATTGCATAGTTTTTCAGATACATTGTTGTTATGGGGCTGATTCGAAAATTGAATCCAAAAATCAGTAGGGTAAGGGACATTTTTTTTAAGCTAGAATTTTTTCATATACACCATTCGAAAGAGTGCAAAATTCTGAACAAAACTGTATACTCAACTCATTTTGCGTATTTTGTCCCTTACATCAATTGAACCTACGGTCGACGAATATGATTGAGAGTGGCTTCTAATCAAACAGGGTTCTAAACAGCGACAAAACGATATCAGTCGAAGTTTATATTTAAGGATTTTTCAATAACAAGTTGCTAAAAGTGTCTTTATATTTCAAATATTTATTCCTCAATTTTCACCTAAGTACCACTGTTTGTCTCTACATCGTCAAAAGGTTGACTGTTAGAAAATGCTTGTGGCTTCAAGTCCACCTCTGTACATTTATGTGCTTGAAGTATAAAATAAATAAAGAAAGGTTGAAAGAAAGAAGCAGTAAAAGTTTTTAATAAAAAGCTTATTTATTTTTTATTACTTGTTTGCTTTACTTTACTTGTTTTTTTATTTTTTTTTGTGTTTCATCTCACGAAGCTCTCGCTCGGTAGCTTGAGCGTTTACATTGAAAAGCTTCTCAACCTTGACCCGCAACTACATCACGAACACTAGTGTATAGGTCAACCATTTCACTTTATGTTTGAATGCTCAGACATGGGTAAAAGTAATACTACAAATAAACATTAAGAAATGAAATCAGTATCAGATTAACCCCTAGTTTTGCACTGCTGAACTTGAGAAGTATAATTATCATCATCATCATTTATTTATTTTCAGATCATAAAATCACATCTTAAACACTAATGTTAAAACATCCATAATATTTGTTAGTTATAAAAGTCTTAAAAGTATGTTGTTATTATTACCCTACAGACAGAAGGTTAACAAAACCAAGTTGCAAGCTAGGGCACTATTTTTGAAAATAAAAGAACAAAATGTAGAAATCAAGAAAGGGCAACACGACACTAAATTGACATCATTTTCCCCGGACGAGTCACCGAGCTATGGCACTGACGTGCAGGTGCAGCTTGGTGAACCGCCCGAAGATCATGACAGCATGATCTTCGGACGGTTCACTGAGCTGCAAAAGATCCGCTGTAAACACCATCCATAAGCTTTTAGAGCTTCTCCTGAGCGTGTCTACGACTCAGGCCACTTTCTTCCTTAATTATGTATAGATACGACTATCAGGAATCTAAATCTTCTTCAGCCTTTTATTATTCTCCACTGCCAGTCTTCTCAATTTCTGTAAAAGATAAAAGTAGCAGTCATAACGAGCATCAAATTATACAGTGATTGGCAGGTAGGAGTTCTGATGTTTTTAAAATAACTTAGAAGTCATTTTTCATTAATTTCGACCTGGACATAGGCCTCCCCCAAGCACCGCCATTTCGACCGGTTCTGTGCTTCCTGCATCCAGCGGATTCCTGTGGCCTTCACAAGGTCATCGGCCCAACTTGCAAAGCTACATCTTCCGGTACGCGGTCGCCACTCCAGAACCTTTCGGCCCCTTTTAGAAGACATATCGCCAACATTTTTAAGCGTCCACCCCAATTCTTCAATAGCTGGGTCTTTGCTGGGTTTGTGTGATAACTCTTACTTCTAATAAACTTGGTTGACCGTTTCGATGCAAGCCACGATTGATACGGTTATTATTGGATCCATTAGTAACATACCCTGCTTTATAAGGTGAGGCAAAGTGAGTAATGATGGCTATTAGTAGTCTCTCACTCTTGTGGCGTGGACTGGTTTGTTATTTGACCAGGAACTGATAATTCTGATTCGCATACAACGTGCAAAATACATATTGTAGTTTTTTATTAAACATAATCAGCCTACAATGTTCCCACTGCTGGGACACAGGCCTCCTCTCTTCGAGGGGGAGTGGGCTATAATCTACCACGCGGGCCCAGTGCGGGTTGGTAAATGTCATATGTATTTTATTTTTTAGTTGTGGGTCATCTGGGTTTCCTTCACCATTTGGAGAGCAGTCGTGATGAAATTATTTACACAAAGTAAAGTGCTGCCTGGGTTCGAACCCGCAACCTACAACTCGTAAGTCGGGGCTGTTCCCACTGATCCACCAAAGCGTATTTGATTTAAAAAACTAAAAGTTAGCATTAGGTAATTTATAAACCTTATCAAAAATGTACTTTTTTATCATTTTAAATAATGTCCCATTAAAATAAATCTGAAGCTTGCCACCCTACATAAATGAGATGGTGCAAAGCTTTTGTGTGCCTGTTACGTGTCCCGTGCTTTTGTTCTTCTATTGGGTTTTCTTTTATCTTTTTTCTTTTCTTTTACAAAAGAAAAATATCCTTGTAATAACTGAGAAACGAGAAATCTCAGTAATAAATAATCACTTAGAGAATGCTGCAGATATGAAGATAATGACAAAAAATGAAAGCCCTCATTTATTTTCCCAGGCTTTATTTTACTTTATGTGATGACTAGCTGCGCCCCGCGGTTTCACCCGCGTAAATGTCGATCCCGTGGGAATATCGGGATAGCCTATATGTTAATCCAGGGTGACAGCTACCTCCATACAAAATTTTATCAAAATTGGTCCAGCCGTTTGAACATGAAGAAGTAACAAACATATGAACACACCCCCACACACACACACACACACCCCCACACACTCACAAACTTTCGCCTTTATAATATTAGTGTGATATTTTTTTTTTATAAGCTATTTTAGGTTGTAATAAGATTAAATTTAGTTAATTGTCTTATTTATTGCTACTGTAGCGCTAATAATCCAAAGTTGATGAAATCGAAGATAAAAATTACACTTTAAGCCGGATATCTTTTGTGATCAGTCAAGTCATAATCTGCACTTACAGACACAATTAATCTCTATCAAAAGTTAAATCTAGATTTACGTACCACGTAATTTAAAAAGTAGAAAATAAGTTTATTTGCGGCAAACATTACGCCTAAAAAGAACAAAAACCTAAAACAAAATAACAAGTTTCGTAAAACGCTATTTAAATGTTGATAATATTTACATAATCTATGCTAATCACACTAATATTTTAAAGGTGAAAGTTTGTGAGTGTGTGGTGGGGGTGTGGGGGTGTGTTTATATGTTTGTTACTTCTTCACGCTCAAACGGCTGGACCAATTTTGATAAAATTTTGTATAGAGGTAATTGACACCCTGAATTAACATACAGGCTACTTTTTATTTCGATATTCCCACGGGATCGACACTTACGTGGGTGAAACCGCGGGGCGCAGCTAGTATTTAAAATAACAATAATATGTACATTTGCATGAAAAAATAAGCAAAATAATCATAGGGCATCAAAAAATTCGTCCGCATCGCTGTCAACAGGAACAGTGCCCAAAAGGCTGGCAGCATGGCCACGTTGTATGGCAATGCTAATTCTTTGGCCAAGAAATAGGCCAGCCCTCTGGTCACGTGAAGAGTCTATTTAAAATATCGATATCTCTGTATTCTTAAATCGAATGACAGAATAGCCTAGCCTTTTCCCAACTTATGTTGGGGTCGGCTTCCAGTCTAACCGGATGCAGCTGAATACCAGTATTTTACATGGAGCGACTGCCTATCTGACCTCCACAACCCAGTAACTGGATAATTCGATACCCCCCCGGTTGTCAGACTTTCGGGCTTCTGACTACCCGTAACGACTATTAAAGATCGACGAATGACAGCCGGGAACAACGGCTTAACGTGCTGTCCGAGGCACGGAGGGGTCTCGGTATGTAAAGATTACTCATCCACAGACCAACCGCGGCAAGTGTGGCTTAACCTGATCGATCGTCCTGTGCGGCTGTTATTATTTAGCCACGGGTCCTTCCCAATGACAGAAAAAGAATAAATAATGTTTTTTTTAGTTTGGCACTGTATTTAGTAAAATGTCACGGAAGTGAGCCTTAAGTTGCGGGCTGCCACATAGCGTCCGTAATTTGTCGTCACTGAAATTTTATTTATGATATAAGTTCGTGTGTTTCCCTAAAGAAAATTTTTTGACACCGTAAAATCAAATACCAGTGTCATCAATTTCGTGTCCGCCATCACTGCAGCCGTTATGTGACGGCCCCCGCTGTCGTAGGAATCCGTACCTTTACGGTTCTGAATTTAATCAGTACCTACCTAAACCACTAATTTAAAAAGATCAAACTTAAGAAATTGATGATAACTTTTCTGCCTCAATCCATTTTCATTTGCTTCGGTAGGATTCCACAAGTCGTCCGTTACTTTGCGACAATTGTTTCTTCGTGTTTTCCCTGTCTTTTCTCATTAAGACATTGACAGACAAGCGACACTTTCGCTGGCAATTCCTGACATGTGTCGCGTCCTTAGTCTTTTATCTCTTTTGTCCTTTTGGTCCTTCGGGGGTGGTGTTTTGTAAGGACAAAAGTTATCTATCATTTTGTCTTACTTCTAAGCAGTTTTCCTTAATTTTTTTGGCGGTTTAAAAGGTAGCTGATAAATGTGTCGATACCCTTGCACCATCTCACGTTCCTAGCTTCCGGGTGGCTGTGCTGGCTCCGCTGCTGCGGCTGCTGAGACCCTCAAGCAGCGCAAATGCTGTAACCTTTTAGGTAACTACAGTTTTGAGTCGTTTGGGTTCGTTCTTTGGCCAAAGAATTAGCAATGCCATTCAACGTGGCAATGCTGCCAGTCTTCTGGGCACGTTTTTGATGCAGACGAGTACTTCACCGCCTAAGTGTCCTTTTGTTATCATACTAATATTATAAAGGCGAAAGTTTGTGAGTGTGTGAGGGGGTGTGTGGGCGTGTTTATATTTTTGTTACTTCTTCACGCTCAAACGGCTGGACCAATTTAGATAAAATTTTGTATGGAGGTAGCTGATACCCTGGATTAACATATAGGCTACTTTTTATCCCGATATTCCCACGGGATCGACACTTACGCGGGTGAAACCGCGGGGCGTAGCTAGTTGTATAAATTTGTGTACTATTAGTGTAAATAGTTAGTTATACATACAATAAATTATTGTGTATATATAACTAATTTTATTGAGCGGGAATAATATTGTCAATAATGTTACTGCTCAGTAAAATGAAAGCAGTTTACAAGAGACGTTTCAACGTCAAAAATGTACGGTTAAACAGTCGCTAATTATTACTTAACTTTAAGCAACGTTTATAAATAAACCCCAATGTGACCTTTCAGAGTAAGCTACCTTATAGTTATGTAATGGTGGTGTAAGTATTAATATATTCATATTATTCATGCAAAACAGGTTTTCCAAAAGATTATGCAAGTCATGGTGTTGACATGCAGCAATAGTACATACCTATCAAATAAATATGCATCATAATCAGCCTATATTATTCCCACTGCTGGGACACAGGCCTCCTCTCTTCGAAAAGAAGTCTACCACGCGGGCCCAGTGCGGGTTGATATATGTCACATGTCTTCGAATTTTTGGTTCTAGAACATGCCGGTTTGCTCACGATGTTTTCCTTCACCGTTTTGAGAGCAGTGGTGTTGAAATAATTTACACAAAGTAAAGCGCCTGTCTAGATTCGAACCTACGACCTAGAACCCGTAAGTCGCGGGCGCGCCATTCTAGTCTATTTCGCCCATAGTACACTCATATTTCGGCCATAGTACACTCATATTTCGCCCGTAGTACACTTACATTTCGCCCATAGTACACTCACATTTCGCCCATAGTACATTTCGCCAATATCTTTAAGTCTCAATATGTAATAGGGAAGCCGACCACAACATAAAGGCTAGGCAGATGATGAGTTGCCCATTCCAAAGCGTACGTAGTAGGTAGGTTCTCCCTTGTTTGGTATAACAACGTTTTGTCGAAAATCGCTTCGGCTAATTTTAGTTACAATAAAGTCATTTCGTATAATTATTCATTTAACCGAATAATTAATTGGTAGATTTTTATTTAGCATATTTATTTCTTTGAAATAATGTCATTTGACCGAATTTTCACATGCACTAATTTTATTTAAACTAATGTTTCACTAGACTAATAATGATTTAGTCGAAAGATTGTATCAAATATTCAGTTGACCCCAGGGCACCCCGAGGTTCGGTTTGGTTAGGTTACTTTAAACCCTTTACACAGAAATAGGAGCCCCGCTTCGCGGGGCTACGTCGACATAGGATGCAAGAGCGAGCGAGGGGCACTCCGAGGTTCGGTTTGGTTAGGTTACTTTAAACCCTTTACACAGAAATAGGAGCCCCGCGAAGCGTGTGTGTGTCTGTGGTGTGTGTTCAAGTAATATAACCGAACCTCGGGGTGCCCTTCCCTTGCTCTTGCATCCTATGTCGACGTAGCCCCTCTTCGCGGGGCTCCTATTTCTGTGTAAAGAGTTTAAAGTAACCTAACCAAACCGAAACTCGGGGTGCCCTTCGCTCGCTCTTGCATCCTATGTCGACGTAGCCCCGCTTCGCGGGGCTCCTATTTCTGTTTAAAGGGTTTAAAGTAACCTAACCAAACCGAACCTTGGGGTGCCCTTCGCTCGCTCATGCATCCTATGTCGACGTAGCCCCGCTTCGCGGGGCTCCTATTTTTGTGTAAAGGGTTTTAAGTAACCTAACCAAACCGAACCTCGGGGTGCCCTTCGCTCGCTCTTGCATCCTATGTCGACGTAGCCCCGCTTCGCGGGGCTCCTATTTCTGTGTAAAGGGTTTAAAGTAACCTAACCAAACCGAACCTCGGGGTGCCCTTCGCTCGCTTATGCATCCTATGTCGACGTAGCCCCGCTTCGCGGGGCTCCTATTTCTGTGTAAAGGGTTTAAAGTAACCTAACCAAACCGAACCTCGGGATGCCCTTCGCTCGCTCTTGCATCTTATGTCGACGTATTACATTACACCAATTGAATATTCGATAAAATACATGTTATACCACCTGAACATTACATCAAATGAACATTATACCTTTTGATCAATAGCGCAAATGTTGTTATCGCAAATAAATATTCGATGAAATGAAAATTATGTTAATCGATATTATACAAACTGATTATTTTCTTAAACGTTGTTCGAACTAGTAACATTCGACGAAACGTTGTTATACCAAACAAGGGTGAACCTAGTAGGTACCTACGAAGAACCTAAATATAGACAACAAAGTAAATATTCCACATTAAAAGGTTATTTATTTGCTAACAACATTACTAAAATAGATCATTGGCGGATAACGTGTCCTTGAATAGTTATTATCAGTATCTTGTTAATGACATTAATGTACTACCTAAATCTTTATATTTAATCGCATTTTCTTTATTGACGCATTATCAATGTCTCTTTGTTATTATGTTTTAAGTAGCGGAGGATTTCAAATTGAATTGTTCTAAGATAAAACGACATTGTGATATCTACCAACCATCTAGACAGCCTCCTGCATGGTGGATTAACCCTACTCCCTCTAACTGAGAGGAGGCCTGTGTCCCAGCAGTGGGAACGGTAATGCTGATTATGCTATGCTAAGGTTAGATGATACCTAACATGGGGGATTCTGACAACCAACGTACCACGTGGTACCACAGGGTATAGTAACACTATACCCCGACAAGGGCTCAGGGGGCCTAAAAAGGCCACTTTGGCAGAATCATAAAAGGATAACATTACTTACATAACGTCAGGATATCGATATCGTCCACTTTAATAAATTGTGAAGGTCAAAATTTAATGGCAGTGCTTATTGTGGCCTTTGAAGGAAGAAGAAGAAGTGGAGGTGCATTCTTAAGTTGAGAACATGGAGCTTTCTTTATTATATGTAGGTCCGTTTAATATTAATCTATCTTATATACTAATCATAAAGCTGAAGAGTTGGTTTGACGACGCTAATCTCTGGGACTACCAGACAGATCTGATTTTTTTATTTTTTATTTAAGAACCTCTGCACGCTCAAAGATCTGCAATAAAGAATTACCTAATCCGAGTACAAAAAGAGTTTTTAATACAAAAGAGATTACAAAAGGAATAATGCAGATGAATAGTTCAATCTCTCAGTCAAGGTAACGATCGATGTTGAGATCTCAGTGCAATCTGTGGCACGAGCTAGTCTAGACGAATCAGACTGTACTTTAATAAATCCTCGTTGGTTTATTCTGGAAGCCCTCTAAGAGTTATTTCTTTGTTAAATTGTGAGATTTTCTTTGATATTGTTAAAAGGAAATTAATGAAAGTAACAAGTTTCTTTAGACGTTTACATTAGGTAGATGGATAGGTACTATTTAGAACAGCCTGTTTTAATAGATGCACTAAGCAAAAGGTTACTTTCAAGTTATACTTGTATCAACACTAGCTGACCTGAACTTGGTACCGCCTCAGAATCAATAAAATGTTGTTTCTTCATTTTTTTTTGTGGATTTTTCCCATATTTTAATAGTTATTCTGCTATTGGGGCGGAGAAAAATCCAACAAATCAAAGAACATAAAAATCGGTCCACCCATGGATATCGGATATCTATGGGTCCAACCGTTGTTGAGTTATAAATGGTGTAACGAACCCGACTTTGTTTTATTCGAATAGATAGATGTGTACTAAAGACAGAGATACCTATACGAGTAGAATGTATATATTAAAGAGAGAAATAATCTTAAAAAATCTTAAAAACCAATAGAAATATGTAGAACTAATCTTACCTTTTTGAACTAGTTACACTTATACGCAAAAAACGCAAGTTTTATAATGCCTAAAAGTATATTTATTTATTTTTATTTATTCTTTAATTAAAACGGTTTACAACCAATTACAGGAATTAAAGACAATTTACACATACACATAAAACATTGAATATAAAATCAAGTAAAAAGTTAACAACACTTTCATACATCCCTCTCACAATACTCGTATTTATGATCGACTATAATAGTAAACAAAACCAGAAAAATATATGATATTCTTCAGAATATATGCTAGTTAGATAGTGTTAGTGGTGGTGAGTGTGTGTAGTGGTCTGTGTGTTGGAAACAATACAACTTATTTGATACGATAGAAAAAAATCATGAATATTTCCCTAAAAAAATATTCATTTCACAATAAAAACCATAATACATACAATCATTCTGATTTTTTGTCAGATTATTCTACAAGCAACATACTAAAGCACTATAGATTTTTTGTAAATAGATAATTGCTTCATATTTTGCAATAACCAGCGTTGTGTCATCGCGCTTCTCTTTCTTTTCTATGCAGTCAGAAAAAACCGCGCCTTAGGTCATATAGTCGCCTTAACCTTAGTCCTCTTACGTCATGGCTAAGCTGTCGAAGAACTCACAATCTGCATGGCAAGCATAATCAGCCTATAATGTTTCCACTGCTGGGACACAGGCCTCCTCTCGACGAGAGAGAGTGGGCCGTAATTCACTACGCGGGCCCAGTGCGGGTTAGTGGGTGTCATATTATGTCTACTAATTTTTGGTTCTAGGACATGCCGGTGTTCTTCAATCTTCACGGTGTTTTCTTCGCCGTTTTGAGAGCATTGGTGATCCTGTCCAGCTGGGATCAAACCTACGACCTAAAACTCATTAGTCGCGGTTGTTACAACTTCGCCATCACTGCTCTTATCTTCCCATGGCAATGTTTTTACGTTTATTATCAATGCATAAATACTTACGCTGAATATTCTCCACAATATAATTATTAATAGGTACATGTAACTGTGTCAATACGTGATGTGTTGAGCACGCGTGTCGTAATGACGTGGCGAGTGTAAAGATCACACATTATCGCATACATAGTGACAGTTGCTAAGTCACTCTGCCTATCTCTCTGAAATGACCTGATAATAGAAGTAAACATGTATTCTCTTCCGGCTTTCTTTCAAGTTAGGACGAGTTGGGATTGATTTAATTGCAGCAGACCATCGCGAAGATGGCAGGTCGAACTGGTCTTCTTCCGAGAGGCCTGTATTAAAAGAAAACAGAAGTGTGTGAAAAGTATGGAGAGGTAGACCTTAGTTCTGGGACCCTGGACAATAAGCAGGCAGAAAGTCATGCATATCATACTAATATTATAAATTCGAAAGTAACTCTGTCTGTCTGTATGTTACCTTTTCACGCCTAAACCACTGAACGGATTTCGATAAAATTTGGCAGAGAGATAGATTGCATCCCGGGGAAGGACATAGGGCGAAGTCGCGGGCGGAAGCTAGTATCCTATAATGAAAAATTCGAAGACGTGTGACTTCCACCAAATCACACTGTGCCCGATAGATTGTGACCCACTTTTCTTCTTGGGACTAAGAGAAGCAGTGGTATCGTAATAGGCTGATTATGTGTATGCTTTGATACAAAGAATAAGAAAGAAATTAATCCTAAATACATTGAATTGTTGAGATTGAAAAGAACACAAACAATATTTTTTTGAGAAATTATTTCGTAGACAGAGTAATCTATAGATAGACTCATGGTATCCGTGTCACCGAAAGGGACAAAAAAATCCGACAATCTTCATCATACTATACAGCTTCTTACACTGCACCTTACCATTTTCACAGTTGCGCAAATGTAGATATTATTATTGAATTATGCACGAAAAAGATCTTTTATTTTATTATTCCTTCATAAACGTCAAACTTGTTGTACACATTGATGTGCTTAGCCGACACGCAGTAAGGGACAGAAATATTTTTACTCTGTCTCTTTTCTTTGCTAGTGACGTTAATATTATTTTCTTGTGCGAATGAAAAAGAAGACATGCAGCAGTCTATAGTTTACTCTGTCTACGAATTATTTATTGGAAGTTTTGAGATGTATTTAAGGTGACCTACTCCGTCATATTAGATTAGTCGGTAGATGTTGCTGTTAGTGTGGCGAGCATGACCTTACCTTTAGGTAACTTTCTGGCTCTTGTACAGACGCCAGCACAACAAGCTACCCGATACTGTCAAATTTTCCTGATCAACTTTGAACCTTATTCTTTAGCGGTAAAGTTGAAAATCTATTAAAGAAATTTGAAAGATTGTAGTAGCTTGATGGCTGGCGGCGTCTGTACCTAATATCGAGTTTATTATACCCAGGTGTGTCTAGGTACTTTCTTGATAACTAGGTCAGTTGAACTTTAAATCTTAAAAGGCAATATTTAAGGTCTACATTGTATCGTTACTACCTACGATACGTATTTACCTATTTATACTCTGTGGTACCGTCAATGTAAATGCGTGATTAACCCAAAAGTGTGTCCTACTAACATTCACACAGTCTAATTAATGTTAGGCTTTAAGATGCTCGTTAAAATAATTTATGCTGTGACATAAAGTTTGTAGCATAGATATGAGATTGATGTAAACTATTTAAATAAACGTGTGTCTGTCATGTGCTGTAGGGATGGGACACGTGATCGATGTGGTATTTAATTGGTACCAGGAGTGCTGGTACTAATTGATTAATGATAGTTTTAGTTTCGGTGACGCGGACGTGGGCTACTAAAAGTATCTAACCATTATCTGCCTAGCCTTTTCCCAACTATGTTTGGGGTCGCCTTCCAGTCTACAACAACGGCATAACGTGCTTTCTGAGGTACGGAAGGGTCTTGGTATGTAAAGATGGTCACCCATCCACGGTCCAACCGCAGCAAGCGTAGCTTAACCTGATCGATCGAACCGTGCGGCTGTTGTTACTTAGCCACCAGCCACTAACATCTAATGCACATGAAATTTTTACCGAAATCACAATCACAATATTATTTATGTTTTTATTTCCGATTTAATCTTAGTACATAGGTAGGTACATAATCCTTAATACGTCATTTAAATAGACGCGAAGCTAAATAATAATAAAAAACTGGCCAAGTTCGAGTCGGTCTCGCACACGAAGGGTTCCGTACCACAAGGCCAAAATGCCGAAAAAAACAAGTTTGTTGCATGGGACGTGCATGGGACTCATGGGAGCCCCCCTTAAATATTTATTTTATTCTGTTTTTAGTATTTGTTGTTATAGCGGCAACAGAAATACATCATCTGTGAAAATTTCAACTGTCTAGCTATCACGGTTCATGAGATACAGTCTGGTGACAGACAGACAGACGAACAGTGGAGTCTTAGTAATAGGGTCCCGTTTTTACCCTTTGGGTACGGAACCCTAAAAAACAAAAAGCAAGCGTTTTTGTTTTGTTCATAAAGAAGATAGAACACAATATTATGCTGAATTGTAATAGTACGTTGGTTTTGATGGGAATAAAGTCAAAGTCAAAGTCAAAGCATTTATTTCAAATAGGCACATTAAAGGCTTTTGAACGTCAAAAATTACGATAAATAAAATAGAATTGATTCTAGTCGCCCATTCGAAAGGGTAGTTTTCGTATGGAGAAGAACGGGCAAGAAACTCCACCGTTACTCTTTTAAAAAGTTTTACAATATTTTGCATACATTCATTATATAATAATAATATGTGAAGACGATGCACCTACAATAAAATTACTATACCACAATAGGTAAAAGAATTAAAAATTAAACCATGATATATAAATTAATTAATTATCTGATAGATACATGGTGCTCACATATTTACAAACATGGTAAAAGTAAATGATTTTCATTTAAAATAATAAACAAAAAAAAAATATTCAAGTTGTCAGGGTCAATGTCAGGGTGTGAGTTAAAGAAAAATAATTACAGAATGTAATGAATGTCAAAAAATAAATAAATTATGCAGTTAAATTAGCAACCAGTTTGATTTTGTCTATAATTACCTACTAACGATTTGGTACTTACCGTGGAAATAAAAGTCTTGATGTTTCGTAAATGCTTACAAACAGTAGGATAACATTTAGAATAAAAAAAAAAAAACGTAATAATTGAAACATTTACCTATTTTATCTTTCTGGAAGTGACAGTTTGAGCTTGATATAATTTTCCAAAATGTTACGTACAAAATATCTAGGTAGACTTATTTAGGGTTCCGTACCCAAAAGGGTGCTAACGGATCTGTCCGTCCGTCTGTCATAGGGCTGTATTTTTTTAACCGTATTATGTAGACATTTGCTACAGTGTAAATAAACAAGTTAAAAAAAATGAAAGGTGATCGCCATGTATAAATAAAATAAATGGTGTTAAATATTGTGGTACGAAAACCTTCGTGAGGGGCCCGTGGCTAAATAATAACAGGTCTCTGGCATTCGTGGTGGTTCATTTGACAGTCCTTACGGGTAGTCAGAAGCCTGAAAGTCTGACAACCCAGTTGCTGGGTAATACGATTATTACTCAGCAACTGGGTGGTGGAGGTCAGATAGGTAGTCGCTCCATATAAAATACTGGCATTCAGCTGCATCCGACTAGACTGGAAGCCGACGCCAACATGGTTGGGAAAAGGCAGATGATTGTACTTACGGAATCCCTCGTGTGCGAGTCCGACTCGCACTTGGCCAGTTTTTTTACAAGTTATTTGTGTTCTGTTGCTAAGCTTTACTTACCACATACGTGCCTATAAGTAATTCACTTGACTTCACTCAACTTTTATTTGTACGTTACGATAAATTGAAATATTCTATTAGGTTTTCGTGCCTAGATCGACACGAAGGCTACATAATAATGAAACGAAGAAACTAAAATAGGTAAGGTTACCTTTCGGCTGAAAAGTATTGTTTCCAATATTGATGAAACTGAACATATTCTTCACTTCTTTACTTACAGTGTGTTAGGCCCTGGTGAGGATCAGTGAGGGGCCCGTGGCTAAAAAATAACAGCCGCACAGGTCCTTGCCGCGGTTGGTCTGTGGATGACGCAAAACTAATCTATCCAAAGTTTAATGATAACGTTAATATCGTATGGCACAGAATTTCATGAATAATTAATTCGTTAGTTTGTCTAATGTCTAACTGTTAGATCAGAATGATCATGAATAATTAAGCATTGATATTTACGTTGTGGAAGACGTTCCGAAAGAAATATTATGATACAAGTTTTATGTACGATAGTTTTCAGTTATTAAAACGTAGTGATGGGGTTGATGTATCGATATTATCTACGGGCATCCTATTTGTCGATGTTAGAAAAATTACTAACTTTCCTACATTTATACCTAGTTATCGAATATTAACATAGGATAGATTTCATTTATTTAAACGTAGTGATGGGGCTGATGTATCAATATTACGGGCATCCTATTTGTCGATGTTAGAAAAATTACTAACTTTCCTACATTTATAGTTATCGAATATTAACATAGGATAGATTTCCTTTTTTTAAACGTAGTAATGGGGTTGATGTATCGATATTACGGGCATGCTATTTGTCGATGTTAGAAAACTTAGGTACTAACTTGCCTGTATTTGTAATTATGAAATATTACGATTTGTAATAACGAATCTTAATTTATGGTTTCGTATAAAACGTTCCATAACATGAAAATGAGGAAACCTTATCAAGTTATCACGATTTAGTCATTGTCCCGGACAAAAAATCTCCCCAAATTCAATTAACAAGACTTTTCTTCTCTTTTTTTCAGTTTTTTGATGTCAAGGCTTTTCTTTTCAGTGACCTTCAAACAAGGCGTATTTCACCAGCAAGGGCACACCAAACTATTACTTTTGACCTTAACATATTGTTACAAATTTTGTTTTCGTACCTACCAAAGATTACTTTACAACTTTTTTATATAAGGTGTTTCAAAATTAACCTAACAAACTTTAAGAGGTGCTTTAGACCATCAAACTGAATAACTTTCATTATGGGAGTAACTCTGAAATCACGAAAAAAAAATCAGCTGTTTAATACAAAAGTTCAATTTCTACTTGACAAAAATGTATGAAACAGCAGATTTTTTTTCGTGATTCCAGGATTGGTTGATTAGTTTGGTTGACTCTTAAGTCGCGACCGTTACCACTGGGCCACCACTGCACACCCATGAAACTAAATTAAATCCGCAGTGAGCGATCCCTTGTATCATAATCAGCCTATAATGTTCCCACTGCTGGGACACAGGCCTCCTCTCGGTGAGAGGGAGTGGGCCGTAATCCACCGCGCGGGCCCAGTGCGGATTGGCAGATGTCACATGTCTTCGAATTTTTGATTCTAGGACATGCCGGTTTCCTCACGATGTTTTCCTTCACCGTTTTGAGAGCAGTGGTGATGAAATAATTTACACAAAGTAAAGCGCCTGACTGGGTTCGAACCTACGACCTACAACTCGTAAGTCGCGGCCGTTACCACTTGGCCACCACTGCTCTCATACCTAGGTAATAGGTACCAGAAATCGGAGAAGGTGCAAGGCAAGAAAACGTCACCCTCTGTACCGTAAACTACATGAGGACCACGACCGCTCTGACAAGAATGCTAAGAAGAAGAAGAAGAAGTCGAATGGGACTTATTTGACTACCTTTCTTCCTAAAAACCGGTCAGTTTCAAGCAAATAAAAAATTACTCGAAGATCACTGGACCGATAAATCATCTATTCCTGTATAAAAGGGACTGATATTTTACGATCGCAATGACAAAATTTGTTACAAAAGTGGGAGCACAATGAGTAGGGTTTTCTTAAACCGATCCGCATTGTCGGTACCTCGATCGATCTATTACGTCAACTTCACAGACGTGCCGGGAAAACGAATTTTTACAATTATCAATTTTCTATTATGTTTTATGATGATTAATAACCAAATTAATATTTAGAAAAGGTAAAGGAAAAAAAGAATACATTTGACTTTCAACCACCCGTATTGGGTCTGAATGGTGTACCAGCCCATTCTTGCCTACAGACAGGATACTGGAGTCTTAGCAGAAGGATCTACATTTTGGAATGGGCCACTAGCTTCAACTTTCTGACTAACTGACAGTTTAACTTTGACAATTCAAAAGTGCCTGTAGATACATGGTTTAATTGAAATAAATGCTTTTGTTGAACTTTAGGGGAATACATAATAAAGCCTAAAATGTTCCTCTGCTGGGACACAGACCTCCTCTCTTCGAGAGGGAGTGCGGGTTGGTGGATGTCACATGTCTTCGAATTTTTTTGGTTCTAGGAGATGCCGGTTTCCTCACTATGTTTTCCTTCACCGTTTTGAGTTCAACCGTACTGGGTCCGATTGGTGGATACCGACCCATTATTTCTTACACAAAGGATGCCTGAGTCCAAGCAGAAGGAACATTAGGGGAATAATAATGTATTATAATACACAATTTAATTAGAATATTAGGAAATTTCTCGCCGACTGGTCAACACTTCACGTGACCAAAGGGCTGGGTCGTTCTTTGGCCAAAGAATTAGCATTGCCATTCAACGTGGCAATGCTGCCAGTCTTCTGGGCACGTTTCCGAATGACAGCGATGCGGACGAGTACTTCGACGCCTAAATGTCCTTTGTTTTTGTATTTATTTGTATAGTAAGTTAGTTTGTCATTTCATTTAGTGTCTAGTGTAAGTAGTTTGTATTATACTTATTAAAATAATCTCCATTAAATTAGAATATTATATTTCAAAAGGCCTTGGTTTTAATTAAGTATCTAGATAAGTACAGTTGTTAAAATTAAACTAAAATTATTTAATTACTTACTCAGTTTGTACTTTTAATTGGCTAATAGCACAGAATAACTAATAGTAGGTAAGTGATGTCTGAAACAAAGTAGGTGGGTTGTTTTGAAATAGAATGTCTATTGTGAAGATTGCGTTACTAATTAGAGAATGAAGTAGGTATACGATAATGATAATCTTCACACGGCTAAACCGATTTTCTTGAATCATAGCCAAGAACATTCTCGATCAAGTTACATTTCAAACGAAAAAAAAAACAAAATCGGTTCAGCCGTTTGGAAGCTACGATGGCTCAGAGAGACACACAGATACACACGTTAAACTTATAACACCCCCCGGTTTTTCTTGGGGGTTAAAAATAGCAAAACTAAAAACAGAAACGTTTGAAATGCCATAATGCTTATTAGTACCTAAGTTTTATGAAATAAGGAAGGAAATGAAATTGGAACGAAATTATCAACAGAATAAATATGAATGTGTCATACAGTATTAACATGTGTCATACTGTCATGTAGGTAGTACCAGCAGTTGACAAGTATATTTATAGATAGATAATCTATACAACTAAATAAAATTGAAGTGTCTATACGTCTGTCAAAATAACAGCTTTTGACTAAATACATATGAAAGTATAAGTATATAGGTTACTTATAACAAAAACAAGTTTTATTTTTATACGTAGTCTGTCTGTTTGTTCCGGCTAATCTCCGAAACGGCGGGATCGATTTTGACGGGACTTTCACTGGCACATAGATGTTAGTAGTGTTAGTAGATAGATGTTATAAGAAATAACTTAGGTTACTTCTATTTTAGAAAAAGGATTAGGGTTCTGTTTTTACCACAGTTTTCTTAGATCACAAAATAAAAGACCAGCCAATCGATTTCCAAGAGTGTCACAAGGGGTACAACTAAGACATCTATCACGAGAATGGGCAATAAAACTCACCTGTGTGAGCACTTTTAAAAATTTACTGCGTACCAATACTAAAAAAGTCACCTTAAATTACCTTTTTAGACCTAGGTAGACGTTGGCGTTCTATTTCTAAAAAACCCAACCGTAATTTCAAATGTAGAATACAGGCCTGGCCTTTTTGATGGGTATATAACCTAAACAAAGTTTTGGTCCTAGTCGTTGGCATTATTTTTTTTTTAAATCAACACCAATTTTATCTATCCAACAATACAGGCCAGCACTCTAATTGCGTAATACACTATCAATCACAATCCGAATCATTTTCAAGAATATTGCTAATCCATTGCTCCAAATGTTTGAAAAATTTATCAGCTCATCAACATACCTAACGCAATGAATGTTGTTGAACTGTCAATGAAAATGAAAGCCATTCCCGCTGTTAGTGTGTTACGCAATTACCCCGCTGGCCTTTTTGATTGGTAAGCAAACAAAGCGGGTTTCCATATTTGAAAAACTCTCATCAATGTTGCATGCTTTGAAAAAAATTTTAATCTGTTTTTGGTATTGGCGCCAAAAGTGTACGTTTCGTCGTCATCATAAATCTAATTTGCAAGCAAGAAAGGAGTGACTCATTAATATATTAATAATAACTGCAAGGCGATGGATGTTTATAATATTAGAACGTATAATTAGAACTTGTGTAACACCGAATATATTTTATGTTGTGAACTTATGATGCAATCTTTGTTTTTGGTGAGCACAAATTCCTTGCAAAATGTTTCATAGATTAAGACAAACGGAGAAGATTAATCTGGGTAGCAGATGTTGACATTTGTAAGTCAAGATTACGTTCGGAAAAAATAAATACTTTACTTAATAAACAGTAGATATTTTTAGCAGATTGCATAATAGTGTGGATATAATTATTTGAGTCAATCTTTTTAACTAATTTCACAATCCCCTCGTTTATTTTTATTTATCACTAATAAAACTTCTCAGAACGACCACAATCCCAATTATTCTGGTATCGGTATCAATTAACTCGTTGTAGACGATTGCACATCACTAACGACAAGGTCTTAGTGCAATAGAATTGTTAATTTGTGGAGCCTAGGCGACAGTCGGGCGCACGTAGTCACGCTCGTATTAGTATCTAGCTTATTATGATTATGCCGACCATACACCCAGTTACTGAATTGAGAATTTGACGTAATAATTTAAGCAATTCTTAAGGAGATTCCTTCCGCAGCCCGCGAAATTTTGAATTTCTTCGTTTTTGAAAATAGTTTTGAATTTCGCAAGCTTTTATACCATAGCTATCTATTGCTAACTAGTTTCACAAGTTCTCAAGTTTATATTCTCAATTTAGAAACGGGGTGTATAAACGTTTATCGTCACACGAAATAAACTAGTTTTTTAATTGAATTTCAACGTTGCACGGCTGCACAGACGAAACAGTACGAAAGTCACTTGCAAGGTCCAATCAAAACCGTATTCTCAACGGCTTAGGGTATAGGACACAGAATGAAGTGAGATCTTCACATCTTACCACGACAATTTCTGGCTGGATTAAAAAAAAAACTGTGACCTCTGAGCTTGTTTCGGATGTCCATGGCGTGATCATTGATTTAATAAAAAAAAATATAATTGAATACCGAATTACATCCACTTTGGCAACACTGTCAAAGTACAAAATAATAGTAACACCACGTGGCGCAGCTAGTTATTTTCATTATCGCAACTGAATGTAGGTATTATTCTACTACTTTGGCAACACTTAAAAATAACGGTTATGATATTATCGTTATTTCTGGGTGGAGCAAGGTGTTTCTTCTCAGAGTAGTTAAAGAGGAAGCACCGATCTCATATCTATTAGTTTAATAAAATATGTTTAACGTGTAAAAGCTCATTTATCTATTAAAACTGTAACAAATCTTCACCTTGCAGAAAAGCTATCTTTAAAAAACAAACACTAAGTAGGTTATACACAGAAGGGTTTACACGTGCCGCATCGCTACACGAACCTACATACACGTGCATCTATATACGTTCTCTCGCTTCCGAGCTTCGCCAAACATTATACATAACTAGGGTCTCACTAATCCTTCACGGAATTGCATAGACAACTTGAATTCGCGATGTCGGAATAACCCGTCTGTGTGGCCATAGAGGTCGTTTGATGGTATTGCACTGGTTTTATTTGGCAACTTTTTAATACTAATGTTTTTCTTTGTGTTTGTCTTTGTGCACTACGAATGACAGCCGGGACCAACGGCAACAAGAAAATTCGAAATAATAACAAGTTAACATCAAAATGCATCAATGAGGGGCCCGTGACTAAATTAAAACAGCCGCACAGGTCGATTGACTGTATCTTTGACAGTTGTTACGGGTAGTCAGAAGCCCGAAAGTCTGACAACCAGTCTTACCAAGAGGTATTGTATTGCCCAGTACCTACTGGGTTGTGGAGGTCAAATAGGCAGTTACTCCACGTAAAATACTGGTATTCAGCTGCATCCTCTTAGACTGGAAGCCGACCCCAACATAGTTGGGAAAAGGCTAGGCAGATGATGATCAAACATCAAGTCAATTTATAAACAACTTGTTATTGAATCAACACGCAAATTGAAATTCACTGTAATACAGTTTAAGAATATTAATACGAATAATTCGCACTCGTTTATTATTCTATGACGATCATCGCTTTATGTAATTGACTTGCAAGGTTAAAAATGAAGTGTTTTGTAATAGAGTAGACAGAGTGGTAAGCGCCTTGTCCACGGGTCTCGGATTTTAATAAGCATAGACTATGATATTATGTAGACTGTGGGAAATCATCAAATGACCCCTCCCGCTCTGGGTGGAGAAAGAAAGAAAATACATTTATTTAGCACAGACTAAAAGACACAATACACCAAATAGCATAGCGGAAGGGAGTGTCAGACTCTTACTGACTAAAACCCACCCGTGTTCCTTCCTTAGCCCTTTATGTTCCGGGCCAGCGGTAACCCTTTCGGACAATCCCGCTGACCCGGCAGGCTTCGGCCCTATGGGGCCCCTCCTCGATAGAACAAGACACTCAAATCGAACTTTTAGAAAACCGGGAATCTATAGTATCTAGGTACCTACTATATTCTTTTTGAAGCAGTAAATGACACCTATTTTATCAGTCTGTCCCAGTAAAAACAAAAACTCTGCCAACATTTTTTGTTGTACGAAAAATAATTCGCATTTATATTCATCAAAGTTTATACAAGTGTCAAGAATATGTAATGATGAACGGAGAAAGTTTGTGCTTGAAGTTTTTGCGACCTAGGACATGTTGGCAGGTGTTGTCTGAATTATGATAAGGTGCCAACTGTGGTTGCTAATGTCATCAGCATCATTTACACGATGGTTTGGGTGCATCAAATGAACAAACGATCGAATTGTAGGTATGGAGCAATACTGTACGTGGTTTTTAGGGTTCCGTAGCCAAATGGCAAAAACGGAACTCTTATGGATTCGTCATGTCTGTCTGTCTGTCTGTCCGTCCGTATGTCACAGCCACTTTTTTCCGAAACTATAAGAACTACACTGCTGAAACTTGGTAAGTAGATGTATTCTGTGAACCGCATTAAGATTTTCACAAAAAAAAAATAGAAAAAAATCAATAAATTTTGGGGGTTCCCCATACTTAGAACTGAAACTCAAAAAAATTTTTTTCATCAGACCCATACCTGTGGGGTATCTATGAATAGGTTTTTAAAAATGATATTGAGGTTTCTTATATAATTTTTTTCTAAACTGAAAAGTTTGCGCGAAAGACACTTCCAAAGTGGTAAAATGTGTGTCCCCCCCCTGTAACTTCTAAAATAAGACAATGATAAAACTAAAAAAAATATATGATGTACATTACCATGTAAAGTTCCACCGAAAATTGGTTTGAACGAGATCTAGTAAGTAGCTCGCCGGTGAAAATTTAAAAACATATGATGGTACGGAACCCTCGGTGCGCGAGTCAGACTCGCGCTTGCCCGGTTTTTTTTATATGCAGGTATAACTGTGTTTATGTTATCTTGGTCGCTCTTCAGAGTTTCGTAAAAATTAGGGGTTTATTCAATGATATTGTATTAAAGAGGTAGATATCGTAGCGCGCGCAAATTGTTGTAACAAATTCAGATAATTGTTGTAGTTTCATTTAGTCCGCTAATTACAGCGAAAAATACACTACAGATAGCTATCTCTTTCTGTGTCATACGTTCTGTATTATCTATCGCAGTCGGTACTTTGTAATAACAACGCAACAATACAGAACGTCGCTCAGTATGAATGAATATGAACGTAGGCGTAGCGTATCTTTCCTTTATAATAACATTGGGTTTATTTATAAACGATGATTAAAGTTAAGTGACGTTCTAACGTCAAAAATGGATGGTTAAGCAGTCGCTAATCACTGCAACGTTTACAAATGAATGGGGATGGGGAAGGGGGGTCTAATGTTGATTACAGCATACCGCCATACATCATCCATCATCGGATATACCTACTTATCCGACTGCGTCAGAAGGAGGGTGGGTGGTAACTCTCTTGCTTTCAAAATATTTGGAGAGTTTGCGTATTTAACATACCTATGTACCTACTTCTGCTTGCCCCTTATGAATTAAATCTGTTAATAGTCCAAGTATTTAACTAACCAAAAAGATGAAACAAAATCATTACAATACAGAACCAACACAACTCTTAAAGCAATATAACTACAACAATAAACCCAAACACTCTTCAAAGGGAAAAAAGTTACAACCCCTATGAACGCACCCACACTTGCACACGTGACCCAAATAAAACAAGTGACTTGCGAATACGGAACCACACCCGCAAACACACACATACGGACGCACATACATAACTTATCACATGTGTTTCAGTCTGCACCTCGCACTCCCTATGAACACAGAATCAGCATATCTTGACAGGTGGCGAAAATCAGAACTAAATTTTAAAATGTACTTACTAGATTTGACGTTTGCTGTCATTTGTCATGATAAACAGCGCCACCCCACTCGTTCAATCAACGTAGATTTGTCTTTGGTCTTATCACTAAAACACATACAGATTGTTTATTCATTTAAGTGTAGTTAATTAAAACAAGCATTCGTGATAGGCATTAGCAACTCAAGCGAGAACTTCTTAATTTAGGCGGTTGACACTTTGGCAAACTTTGTGAAATATTAAGTGTTTTCACTGCTAGTTGAAATTAAACTCTAGTTAAATGTTCTTAAGGTTCTGTTTGACTTGTGGGGGTTGTATGTACATTATGCTACAATTACAGCTGTACTAGTTCACCACATATATGATACTCGTGCCCTGCTTTTTTACGGCTGACATGATGTAAGCGGTGTTTATACAAGCAAGTTATGAGTCTACGTCAGTTACGTTTACTTTAAATTGGTACCGTGTGTGTACAGAAGAAAAACATTATGAAATAGTGAAGGAGTCTAAGCTCAAGAATATATCCTACTTGTTGACTAAGCATCAGCGATTCCTACGTGCGTGAGGTCTACAGGGTGGAGTTTTGAGAGATATCTCAAAAATCCACCCTGTAGACCTGCAGTCTGACTTTTCTGATTCTACGTCTCGAACATAATCATGATGTTGGTCCAGAAGAGTTTTTAATCCATCATTCATCATAAAAAAACCGGGCAAGAGCGAGTCGGACTCGCGCACCGAGGGTTCCGTACCATTCTATGTTTATAATTTTTCACCTGCGAGCTACTTACTAGATCTCGTTCAAACCAATTTTCGGTAGAAGTTTACATGGTAATCATACTTTTTTTTTAGTTTTATCATTCTCTTATTTTAGAAGTTACAGGGCCCCTGACACACACATTTTACCACTTTGGAAGTGCCTCTCGCGCAAACTATTCAGTTTAGAAAAAAAATATATTAGAAACCTAAATATCATTTTTGACCTATCCATAGATACCTCACACGTATGGGTTTGATGAAAAAAAAAAAAATTCGAGTTTCAGTTCTAAGTATGGGAAACCCCCAATTTTTTTTCTTCTATTTTTGTGTGAAAATCTTAATGCGGTTCACAGAATACATCTACTTGCCAAGTTTCAACAGTATACCTAATTCTTATAGTTTCGGAAAAAAGTGGCTGTGACATACGGACGGACAGACAGACATGACGAATCCATAAGGGTTTCGTTTTTTACCATTAAGCTACGGAACCCTAAAAATGGCATCTATTATGATACAACCTATAAAATGTAACTCATTTTTATACCTGAACCCTATAAAATGTAACTGTTATCGCCGTGATATTTAAAGTTCACATTATTCGTGCCGATATAGTTCACATTGCTATTTTTAGACTACATAAGTAGAGTTTACCAAATGAAGCAATTTTCCAAATGAAAAACAAAAGAAAATACAAAGTCGAACTGCTTATCGTCCGTCACGTTATGTTGAACTCGGTAGGTACTTACGGGGCTAAGTAATTACATGTAGGTATAATGTTGAAGTAATTTTATGCAAAGTTTTAGCCACATCTGGGTTAATAGAACGCAACCAGCTGGTGTTTTTAACTTTATCTTCATGCCTTTGTGGTTTTTAAGATATTATTTTTAATCTCTCACTTAAGGCACATGAGTAGACAAACGGAATGTGCTTAAGGGGCTTACAGGACCTAAACACAAAAACCCAAGTTTTAGAAACAATCACACTAATATTATAAAGGCGAAAGTTTGTGAGTGTGTGTGGGGAAGGTGTGTGTGTGTTTATATGTTTGTTACTTCTTCATGCTCAAACGGCTGAACCAATTATGATAACATTTTGCATGGAGGTAGCTGACACCCTGGATTAACATATAGGCTACTTTTTACCCCGATATTCTCACGGGATCGACATTTACGGGTGAAACCGCGGGGCGTAGCTTGAAAGACATAAAATGTCAAATAAAACAAAATGTACTCATGTTAACTAACTGTTGACGTTTGCAAAGCAACAATGATGCTGTGGGTATTTATCTTAACACAGACCGTAAAGCTATTTACGTACCTATACATTTCTTTATGAGAGTTTATGTAATCTAAGTAAAGGTTCCCCCTACCTATTGTTAATATCCCTCCCCATGGTACATTGTTCCTCCATTCCGATGACATAAAGTGACTCACCCTTCCCTTGCTTCTAAAAATACCTTGTTTACCTACATTATTTATTGTTGGAGACATTCATTTTACGACTTTTTTTCAAAGTATCTCACCGGTTTCCAGGGTATGCAGAAAGTGATCTTTCGTCATTCCAGTCACGAGGCATATTACATACACTAGCTTCTGCCCGCGACTTCGTCCGCGTGAAATTTCATCCTCCCATTCATCCTCTTAGGGGTGGAATTTCGAAAAACCATTTCTTAGTGGATACCTACTCTTCACAAAGAAAACACCCTCCAAATTTCTTGTCTCTAGGACCAGCGGTTTGGGCTGTGCGTTGATATATCATTCAGGCTGTAACACAATTTTTCGAAAATGTTCTTAACTTTTTAGACCGTTGTATTCTGCTTATGCGTATGACGTTTCATTAAAATCGGTTCATTAATTTCGAAAAACAAGAGCTTGAAAGTTTGTATGAAATGCCGTACGTCGTAAACGCCCTTAAATGTACAGACGCCAGCACATCAAACTACCCGAAACTGTCAAATTTTCCCAATCAACCTTGAACCTTATGGTTTAGCAATAAAGTTGAAAATCTATTAAAGAAATTTGACAGATTGTAGTAGCTTGAAGCTGTACAAGGACAAAATTATGCAAGTCAATTGACAACGATAATCATCACATACTTGGCATACAAATCATTTTTGGGAGTTAAAAAAGGCGTATTCTTAATTTCCTCACACAATCGAATAACGTTCGCTGGAAAAACACCACAATCACCGGCCGGCAATCGGATTGTTTCCTACTGTAATCAGTGGGATTTTACCTATTAGCATACAAAGTGATACCTTATCTATTACATAATCAATCTTTTAATCAAAATGGTGGCCCAGTGGTAATCACCACTGCTCCGGCATGTCCTAGAACCAGCGTTTTACCACTAACCCGCACTGGGACCCGCGTGGCGGATAAAAAAAAAATAGCAAGTGCTCGTACAGAGTGAAGGCCTGTGTCTCAGCAGTGGGAACGTTAGAGGCTGATTATGATTATCCTGTTCGATCTTTACCTACTAGGTAGTCGGCCGCTGCAAACTCAATTTCATTAAGTGGGGAACCGACCCATCCAAAACCCCAGTGCGTTTGCGGTGCTTCTTATCAGAGCATGCACTTACTGGAGTGTCCTAAGTGCCCGTTGACTTGCACATTTCATGACCTATGAATAAGAATGCCAATAATGCAATCAACCTGGCCTACTAGGTTCAAACAGTATAGCATAATCAGACCTTAGAGTGAACTGCTAGACACAGATCTCGGAGACTCTCTTTGAGAGCAGTGGTGACGAAATTATTTACACAAAGTAAAGCGTCTGGCTGGGTTCGAACCCACCTACAACTCGTAAGTCGGGGCCGTTACCACTGGGCCACCACTGGTTAAACAATAAGATTATTATACAAAAGAAGTATTCCCGTTTGAGCACCTATGCAAATGTTTGATAAAGGTAAATCACTTTTCTTCTGAAAAGTACACATGTTGTTATAACATGGGATTCAATGGAAATAGCAAATGGGACTGACTACCTAAAAAATGGGATTCAAAAGTGGGGTCCAACGAAAATACGTCTGCATTTAGCACCAAAAGTATTGCCATTGACAAGAAAAGAACTTAATCAGATACAGGTGTGCCATTTTTTGTTGTTTGAAACATGGGTGAAACATAGTCATTTATTAGTGAATGTTATCCTAGTATTATGCGTACACAAACATATCATGTAACACTGCAATAAGGCATAATTTATACTATAATTAGCCACGGATACGCAACCACGATGCTTGAAATAATTGTATGACATAACTTCTGAATAATGGCCGTTTTACGCGATAAATATAAATAATTATGGAGTGAAATTAGAAACAGGGCTATCGGATTATCCTATTATTATAAATATGAAAGTAAAAATACCTCATCTCCTTTTTTCTTAGGGAAGTATTCAACTGATCCTTTAATACTCCACTGTTTGACACTGAGCACCCAAAGGTAAGCATGTTATCGTTTTAACTTATTATTAATTGTGTCTGTACGGAAACAGAATAGTAAAATAAAAAACTGGCCAAGTGCGAGTCGGACTCGCACACGAAGGGTTCCGTACCACAAGGCAAAAACGCCGAAAAAAACACGTTTGTTGTATGGGAGCCCCCCTTAAATATTTATTTTATTTTGTTTTTAGTATTTGTTGTTATAGCGGCAACAGAAATACATAATTTGTGAAAATTTCAACTGTCTAGCTACCGCGGTTCTTGAGATACAGCCTGGTGACAGACAGACGGACGGACGGACAGCGAAGTCTTAGTAATAGGGTTCCGTTTTTACCCTTTGGGTACGGAACCCTAAAAACCATTAAAAAGTTATGAGCCCACAAAGATGCTATTTTTAACGTAACTTTGGGTGTAAATAAGTAATAAAAGAACTGTAAAATCTTAAAATCCAAGTCCGTACCGACAAAGATCAGTTATCGAAGAGTTCAATAAACTTTATTTATAATTGATTCATGCAGTGGGTTTTTCATAAAACTCGATTTTCCAAAGTACGTTTCGATTTTTTTTAAACGCGCCTATCAGTTCGGAACGGTGTTTCTGTGCGTGAGAACTAGACGTTGTGCCTGTAAACTAGCGTCTAACTGCTCATCACTGATACTAGCTCTGTCAGACATGAAGTCAGGTGAGACAGCGTGCTTTTTGGCCATGACCACCAGTGAGTTCGAGCTCGCGACTAGTGTACCTACTCTTAAGTTAAGAACATAATATTTACCTTTTAATGATGTAAAAACGTTTTGGGCTTCAAATGATGTAGACTTTTTATCATAACGGAGCCTCTTTTTGTAATTTCTGCTATTTGCCACAGTTAGTCGCAGTAACTAAGCTAATACCTATGATACCCCGACCAAACGGGTTAGATCTTTTTTTTTTGCGAATGGGAAATCATAAAATGATCCCCTCCCGCTCTAGGTGGAGCGGAACATGTAAGTACGTAAGTAAGAGTCCGCCCACGCCAGGGCGGAGACATCCATGAAGGATTTCCAAACCGGTAAGCGTCAAGCGGTAACCGGCAGCGGCCGGTGCGCGCTACATAGGATTGTCGCAGTTACTTGCCTTTTTATTAGGTTCTATTTTAAGAAACCAAAAATAGGAGTTATTAGAGAGTTACGAATGAGGCGATATCAATAATATTTTTAGGAAGGCAAAATGGGAATTATTAGTTGATGTTGGGTTTTAATAAATACAAGCCTTTTTTACCGACTTCAAAAAAAGGAGGTTATCAATTCGATACGTATGTATGTAATATTATTGGATTTGCATTATATTCACATATGATGATCTATTAGGGCTTCCAAACAAATATACAAAATTTCATAGACGTATGTATGTATGTATGTATGTATGCATGTATGTATGTATGTATGTATGTATGTTTGTCCACGCATATCTCCGGAACTATTAATCGGATCGTGACCATTTTTTTTTTATTGGCTTACATTTTCTTCAACTTAGGGAACAGTGCAAGTTTCATCAAGATCGATTCAGTAATTTTCAAGATATGGACTAATACGTGTAAGTGTGACGGCCTGGCTTATTGATAAGAGCTACGGGTGTAGTGTCAAAGGGAAATATCTCAAAACCTTGGTCAAATACTAGTGCAAAAACTAAAAATTACGAAATAAAAAGTAATTTAAAAAAATTAAACCGACTTCAAAAAGAAATTAACTCAAAATTATGAAATAACTTTAATTTCGGAAGTCGGTGGCATAAAACTAAAATACAGATCCCAAGACACCGACTTCCGAAATTAAAGTTATTTCATAATTTTGAGTTAATTTCTTTTTGAAGTCGGTTTAATTTTTTTAAATTACTTTTTTTGTATAGTCATTTCTGTGGTTTAATTAACTACTCACAATCAAGCTAAAAGTATTACATTTGAATAATAACGGCACCACTACATAAGCACGTGCTATTGTTTATCAATGAGAAGGAAAACCACAAACATCATTAAAATGTGAGTAAACTCTTGCTGTGTGCGATTACTATTGAAGCTGCTGAGGAAAATCAACGATTACTCAGTTTTAAATTGCACATTTTCAAGCTTCATAAGCATAGAAGCAATAAGGCGCTGGCTGCTAAAAAGAAAGAAAAAATTTAAATGGATATCACCATCAAAATTTTATCAAAATTGGTCCAGCCGTTTGAGCGTGAAGAAGTAACAAACACACACACACACCCCCACTCTCACAAACTTTCGCCTTTATAATATTAGTGTGATTTCCGAATTCGCAGTTTAGTTCGAATTGAGTGTTTCATAATTAGGGCTAACTTCAAGGAACTTGTTCTACCAAAATCGCGTCCCACCGCGTCGCGTTGCACCAGTCTGCGGGAGCCTTAAGAATGGCGATTTGTTCAGGGTATTTTAACTTTAAACTTTCATGTGTTCATAATTATGCGATCATTATTTTAAATATCAAAGATATTTATAGGACCGTGTCATTATAATATAATAGGCGTGTACAGTCACGAGCATAAGTATGTATGTACACTTGGATTTATTCAAAGGCTACTTTCTCCTTTATTTTTGAATGAAATTGTATGCTATTGCGAACATTGAAATGTTTGTGTGATGAGCATGATCATTTGTTCTGTGTCTGGGTGTAATTTATCTATATATGTATGTATTTAGAAATATATAAGTATGTTTATCAGTTGTCTAGTACTCATAACACAAGCTCTGCTTAGCTTGAGACTAGACGGCGTTGTGTGATAGTTGTGGAATATTATTATTTATTATTATTAACATAGTATTTTCGAACCTATAGATTTATGTAAAGTGTCGTATTTCACCTTTGCATTCGTAATTCCGTGAAAAAATCTCAATTGAAAGTTGCCAAGTGTTGACATATTAGTGCTCGTGACTGTACAGGTAAATTGAAGGAACTTGGTCATAGGACCTAGGTAATTATTTTTTATCGGAAGATTATCTGTCAATTAACCCAGAATCATGATAAGTATGATAACATACATGAGCAGTGGTGACCCAGTGGTAACGGCCGCGACTTACGAGTTGTAGGTCGTAGGTTCGAACCCAGACAGGCGCTTTACTTTGGCGAAGGAAAACATCATGAGTAAACCGGCATGTCCTAGAGCCAAAAATTCGAAGACATGACTTCTACCAACCCGCACTACCAACGTGAAAGGAGGCCTGTAATGTTCCCATTTTTTTCTCCTATTCCTGTTTGAGTTTCTCCACTGCGCTTGCAACTATGTCGGCTATGACGGCACGGGCGTGTCGCGGGTTCGATTCCCGCACGGAACAAATATTTGTATAACCTACAAGTAGTTGTTCCGGGTCTGGGTGTTTGTGTATGTGAGTTTAAATGTTTGTAAACGCACCCACAATACAGGAGAAATTCCTAGTGTGGGGCAACGTTTAAAAAAAAAAAACTTTTCTTCGGATTTGTGGTGGCGTATGCCAGCTGTGGGATATAGTGCGCTGACCGGAGTCGGTTGCAGGCAGCCTGCAATCGTATGGCAGGTTTCGTTTAGAGCAACATCTACTTCCTTGGCGTGTGCGGAACGGTGCCACACTAGGCACACGAAGCAGTGCTAGGCCAGTAGTCCGGAGTACAGGCTGATTAGTGATTACGCATGATACCATAGTCTGTGTTAGTCTAACAGACTATGCTTAAGTTTTACAAAGAAGATAGTATTCTTCCAAACTCGTTGATGGCTATTTTCGATTTTGTGTGGTATGACATTAACTACAGTCACAATAGTTAACTGTTTTTTATTTAAGGGGGAAGCGCTAAGGTAGCCCGCGAAATTCAAATTTTCTTACGTTTTTTGCAGTTTGCTGGTCAGTATTAAGTTGTACGTTGATAAAAATATGATTCGCGGTCGTAATAAATATGTATTTACAGAATTATAATCATTATAATCAGTAATACAACTGGTTAAGTCAGTATAATCCCCAAATGTCAAGATTTCATGAAATAGTCATTCTTGGGGATTACTTGGTCTTAGAGAGTTGTGTTGATGACTTTAATTATTATAATTCTGTAAATACATATTTGTTACGGCCGCGAATCATATTTTAATCAACATAAAACTTATTACTGGCCAGCAAATTGCAAAAAACGTAAAAAAATATGAATTTCGCGGGCTACCCTGGCGCTTTCGCCTGAAACTATATTTTTAACTGACTTCACAAAAAGGAGGAGGTTATCAATTCGGTTGTTTTTTTTGCTTAATTTTCTTATTTTAATCCCCTAGTGGGATTTATGATGTCATGGCACATAGCGAGCCCTTTCAGAAAGCCAGCGCTGAGGTATTTATTTTTTAAATATCGCAGCATTATGCTGAGATAGGAGCATTTTTGGCCTCGCACAGGTCTTTAGTTTGTTTGGTTGTTTTTAATGTATTTTTGATAGTTTTAAATGCTCTTCTTTACTGTTTGTATTTCCTGTGCGTGTCCCAAATAAAATATTTTTCTTTCTCTACAGAAACAGCGAATGTTTGGATATGATCAACTATCTTACATTCAGTTTTCATTACCTACGTACAATGTGTAGGTATGTAAATCATAAGAAATAAAGAATTCAATTTAATACCATTGTGGCACATTAGTTATCATTACATACACTAACCACTTACACAATCATGTTGAGAATATCTCTCCGTCCTACTTTCACATATTCAGCGTTAACATGTGTGAAAAGGACAGATATAGGTACCTATTGCAAATTCTACATACTTGCACGACTGGCTCCCACCGTTTGGCTCTTGTCGAGGTGTCAAGGCTTCGCGAAGATTTCACTTTCAATCGATTCAATAGGTTGCCGGTTCATCGATAAAATATAATCGATTCTCTTTTTTTCAATACTTGTATTGGTACAAAAACAGAGTAATTTTGAAGATTAAATGTGAAATCCACTATATTAAATTTGTTTTCTTAAAATCTCTACTTTAGTCATATAAGTAGGTATGTCATGTGACGTTAACGTTATTGCACTAAAGATGAGCAAGTTGAGTTGTTTTACACGAAGGCGGGTTTCGTGACTTTTATGACGTCGAAATAAGAGTCATTTTGTTACGATTCATCTGCCTTCGTGATATGAAACTACTATACGATAATATTTTTTTTCTTACCACTATGAATGGGGCAACCAGTATGACAATGTTAAAGACCCGACAGCTGTTTGATATCGGTTTTAAAATAAAAATCAGCACCCTAATTGTGTAATCCTATCAATCTCAATCTGAATCGTTTTGAAGGATATTACTAATTCATTGCTTCATATGTTCGAAAAATGTGTCTGCTCAACAACGAAAATAACGCAATGAACGTTTTTGAACTGTCAAAATGAAACCCATTGTTACTGATAGTGTGCTACGCAATCGCAGGAGCCTCATCACCGGGTGAAAAATTCAATTTCCTGCAAATCTGCGTCAAGAATATGGGACATGCTGTAAGTCATCGTATGTATTCAATTATGTCTTTGTATGTATTCAATTTATTTTAAGTATTGCAACCGAAGTGCGGGTCGCTTAGCGCGGCACGCGAACATTAATGACATCATCCGACGAGCTCTTGTCACCGTCGGCGTTCCAGCTGTATTAGAACCCAATGGTTTGGCACGCGACGATGGCAAGAGACCGGACGGTATGTCTTTATTACCATGGAAGGTGGGTAGGCCTTTAGTGTGGGACGCTACGTGTGTCGATACTCTTGCGCCATCCCATCTTCCTGGCTCGGCATGCTGTGCTGGCGTTGCTGCTGCGGCTGCGGAGAACCTCAAGCGGCGAAAATATAATAACCTCATCGGAAATTATATTTTCGAGCCGTTTGGGGTTGAAACCCTCGGGCCGTGGGGTCCGAGTGCTCATGGTATTTTTAAAGATATTTCGAAACGGCTGATTGACACTTCCCGTGACCCAAGGGCTGGCTTTTACCTTGGCCAGAGGCTAAGCATCGCCATACAACGTGGTAATGCCGCCAGTCTCTTGGATACATTACCAGTCGACAGCGATGCGGATGAGTTTTTCGACGCTATTTTCTAGTTTCTGTATAGTTTTAGTTATGTTAGAATTTAATTTTGTTATTTTTACCTGTCTAAGTATTACATATCCTACACATGTGACAGTTCCTAAATCACCCAGCTGATAAAATTTTAGTTTTTCCTAATTATGTTTATTTTAGAGTTAGATCGGATTTCCATATACATTACTTATACATTTTATCTTTCACTTATTGACATAATCTAAGTACTCATTCCAATGTGTTATTGATGAGTTGTATTGCAATATGGCAATTAATTTAATTAAATGTTTAGTTGCTCTTTTGTAATGTTAATACTTTGCATACTATGGTATAGAAGCCAAGTTTTTCTAACTTAACAGACAGCTGTGCTGCTGGGGAGTTTGTTGCGCTACTTCTTCTCCCCAGTTAAAGCACTAGGAAGTGGTGAAGGGCGAGCGTTTTTGGGGACTGTCTTTTGTATTATGTAACTTTCAAACACATAGCATTGGGTTGAAGAAGCAGTCTAATAATTCTACCTTTAAAGCGCAAGAACAACAGGAATATGTAAAGGAGTACGTACCATTCTCTAAGTTACCTGTGGTGTGATCTTTCAGTTTGGCAGAAATGGTGACAGCTGTGCTGTCACTTCCAAGTGTCATTCATAGCGTCTAAAAATTTTGCCGCCAACGTACGGGAAAATTTTTCTCTCGTAAATTTTCATAGAAAATTTGTAAAGTTTCAAGTAAAACTTTATAGAAAGTGAATAATAGTGATTGTGGTAGGTAAGTGATATATAGTGGTGCGCTGATCGTTAGTCACCGAAATGACGAAAGGGAGATCGGAAGTTCAAATTAGATTCGTGGTCACCGGTTACTTTGAGGAACCGTGTTTAGCGACCCTGAGCGCCACGATTCTCCTAAGCGCAATAGCGGGGAAAAACCCTCTTCATCCTCGGAGGATTGAGGCACCCCTTTTTCCTACCGCCGAACGACAGGGCAAAGAGATCGAGACGATTTCCTGTAAGTCGGACCTACGCATTTATAATTGAATGAGTAGCCAATAAGCCAAGTAAGTGCTGAATATCTGTTATTATGACATTATATCACTAACCTTACTCAAAAATACTATCAACAAATTTCTGTTTCTTGCTGGTATCACATCAGACAGAAGTGCAGTGTTGTTTTACAAACAACCCTTTCGTGTTTAAAGAATATTACAACTTATGGAAAGGGATTTCAGTGTAAAAATATGATGATTAGGTAGTAATTCCTAAAGCAAATACTGAATGTCTTGAGCTAAAATTACTCAAGCAGGTTCTTTTTTATGACACCCCATCATGAAAAGCAATCCATTATAAGTACATGTATGCTCACCTATCCCATGTGTTTCACACACTGAATTGCAAGTAGAGTGAGTACTTATGCCACTAAACAAAACTAAAGACTTTAGCCCCCGCGGAGGGAGGTGTGGCTTGGATCTCTAATGTGAGTCGAGAGCAAAAAGTGCTAACTGCTAAAGTAGGTCTACAGACACTTGTTATTTGAGCAGCAACATACCCACTAAGATTTTACCCTACGGTCCCTTTTGGAAGTAGTCTGAACACTCCTATCCAGGAATGTACTTACAATAGTTCATTGCTCTCATGTGTTGTTACTTACATTAAAGAAGTTCAACACCTCTAAGTCTAATTTGCAATTAGAACATTAAGATGAATAATAAAAAATTACATAAGTTTTTTATCTAATGAGAAATGTTAAATATTTAAACAACATTATAACTTATTATGCTATACTGTACAGTTTTTGCTGTTTTGTAATAATTAAGTAAATTTTATAGTTATGGTCAGGCAGGACCATCAGGATCTTCTTGGCATTCATCAGAGGGTCATATAGATATCTATTATATTTGCAGTGGAGCAAATAAAAGCTGTTTAATATAAGAAAATAGTTATTTTATTTAAAAAAAAAAATATAAATGAGGATCATACCAAAAATAACTAGGCCAAGATTCATACTAGAGACAAGATTCAGGCTGTCTAAATAACCATGTAAAAGCTTGGGAATGAAAGACTGCAAACATGTTTCTGTTTCATACTGAAAATCATAACAGGAAGTTAAATCTGGCAAAGATTTATATTCAAAACAATTATATTTTGAGATAAGTATCTTTAGTTAAGATAATTTCTAAGATTATGATATTATAATCAAATAGCCTATTGTTTACACTCCGGTATTACTAAAAAGTCAAACGGAAGTAATTATGTATTAATTGGAGGGTAGCTGTTCATGCTGATTACACGAACGACTCCGGAGAGTCTTTTAGAACCAAGAAAATATGGGAATTGACAGCACACCCATTTAGCTTTTCTTCAGTTCCCTGGACAATTGCAGCATTAGCCAAGTAAGTGGCAGAGAATTTGCAAACCTGTGGTATTTGCATGTAATAATGTAAACTGCAATATTTTGTTTATTTGGTTTAGATAATTTTATCAGATCATATTACTCAGTAATTGGGTTGTGGAGGTCAGATAGGCAGTCGCTCCATGTAAAATACTGGTATTCAGCTGCATCCGGTTAGACTGGAAGCCGACCCCAACATGGTTGGGAAAAGGCTAGGCAGATGATGATGAGTTTAGATAATTTTTTGCTGGCCCACTAGCAAAAGCTGTCTCGGAGACGGTGGGTCTTAACAAAGCTTGGGTGACAAATGAATTTCCAAAGTCAATTCTAAATCTCAATCAGGTGTTAGAATATGTAAGCCTAATCACAAGGCCCTGCCTGCAGACTAGGTAGAAAGGAGGATAATAATATCAATGCTTCTAATAAAGAGATTTTGTTCTCTGAGACAAGTTCAAAGCTTATTAACACCCAAATTTTGCTATCCTTGTAAGGGAAAGCTTGTCACAAGCACACAAGCTTGTCACAAATAAACTGATTGATTGATTGATTGACCATTTGACCTCAAAAAAAAAAAAAAAAAAGAGCAGACCAAGGCAAATGAAAAAATGGTTGCTCCACTGGTTTGTCAAGAGTTAATGTGGTGGCCAGAGGCTATTGATAGACCACAACTCAGTTCCTTTATATACGGGTAACCCACTTCCTGTCCACACATGCCGTCTGCCGGTCTTTAAAATATCGCTTTTAGTGATAAGACCGCCCATTGGGTCACCCTATGTATAAGATTCTACACTTATGTCTGTAGTTCGTATGGTGTACATAACAAAGAATATTCTGTTCTAACCTACTCTTGCCAGGAACTTGACCAAACCAGGAAAAAAATGGCACTCTAAGTTGAGAGATGTTTGCCATATACGCAGTAATAAGCAAGCCAAAGAGCCAGTCTTCAGAGTGCACATATTCTAGCTCAATCCGACAAAGTTGTCGCAAACTTAGGGTGTACAAGGGTACATACATCCCTAGTGATCCTGAACCTAACCTACAAAATGACGAAGTTAGCAGATTAGCTGAACACTAGAATCACTCTGTCAGCGGTTTATCTCCCGGGGAGTTTAAAGGTGTTATAACGGCTTAGCCGACCGCTTATCTAAGAACAGACCAGCCGGATTGGCTCCTGTTGCTCCAGGCCCCAGGCCTCGGAGGCCATGTTTCAAAGTGGGGCGTCCCCGATGTAGACCTTTTCGCGTCAAATAAGTCAGCCGCTGTGCGACAGTACATCACAGGGGACTCAAATTATGGCTTGGCAAGCTTCTGCGATGCCTTCAGTTAAGAAGTGACAACATTGAGAACCTATATGTTTCTCTTCACCCAATTTAAAACCGAGTGCTCAGTCATCTGAACTCGAAAATGGGGCAGGGACGTACTATTTAGAAATCGCCCCATACTGGACCCAGTGTGCCTGGCTCTCGTATTTGGAGACGAGAGGTCTCAGAAAGCCAGTACCCTTACAAGATCTATGTAAAAACCTCTTGGACCTGACAAGTTGCAACTCCTAGCTTGGAAAGTTTAGGGGGGGGAAAGCAGTCAGGTTGGGAGGGGCAGTGGTTGGTAGAGGAGCAAGGAACTTGCTAATATGTAGTGGAGATCCACAATAATCATTTATAAAGCTTGTATTCAGAGGTGAATGTCATAGTGTAGATTGCATGACATCTAGACAGTTTTTTGTCCATGTAGAAAGTCTAAAAAATCATTGTTCTTAGCTAAACCACTGCTTACCCCTTGATTAGCAGAGATTTACATACCCTAATATTGTAAGATATCTCACAACTTTTAAGTGTTGAATAAGATAATCATTGATTTGCTCAAACACGAGTACAATATGTGCAACACAAATTGTCAGCATGCAAGAGATGTTAAAAGTAGGGTAAGTAATAACAGTGCGCCCAAGGTTTGGCTAAAAGACACAAAGAGTTTACCTAAAAGCTACCATAATCTTTGTTGATTTTGGTTTACAATAACAGGTGTGTCTGTCTATAAAGCTTGCTCAAAAGATTTATAAACAAACTAAGATAAAGGAGCCTCATGAAGTTAGAAGAAGAGGTCTGTGGTAGCCTTCGGGAGGCTGACTGGTGATTAGTTCATCAGATAAAATTAAACTGAAAGAACCACTAGGCTTACAGAATGATTACTTCTGTAAAGTAGTAAAAGAGAGGGCTATCTCTCAAGAGTATTTAGAATGATCAGCCTATAATGTTCCCACTGATGGAACAAAGGTCTCCTCTCTGTGAAGGGGGATGAGGGTTTATCATAATTATGAGAATTTTTAATTCCCATTGAAACTATGTAAATATGTTTGGGTAAATGAATCATATGTTAAGTCAATTTAATTGATAAATAAAGAGACTTATACTTCATTTACTTGCGAGGGTTAATCTATTAACCATAGTAATATAAAAGGTCCTAAATAAATTTCAGTTTCAATGGAATTTTAACTTTATTATGTAAGACATTGAGTTTGTTTTCCCACATCTTTATAAAGTTGAGGTTCAAAAATATTGGTACTTTTGATTAATTAAGGAAATGAGTGATTCAATTATCCTTTAGTAATGAGATTATTATTTTAATTCAGTTTAAATCTCATTGATTTAAATTATCATTATGGCCTTATATTTCATGTTCACCCTTGGCAAGCAAGGCAAATACATTTGTTAATAATCTATAACATTTTATAGATTTGTTAATTTTAGAATTTTTTAGAATAATAGATTGAAAGATCTTAATTTTTGGTTTGAACATTTAATGAATACATCCAGAAATATTCATTAATGTTATTTTAATATATAATTCACATAGCGTCTACATCCTTCGGGTATTCTTTCACCAGCAGATATCAAACAGGTCTTCAACCCAATGCTATGTGTTTGAAAGTTACATAATAGAGCTGTTTTGCATTAAAACAAAACAGTTATAATGTTATGGAAAACACATAGCATTGGAGCAATTTGCTTGCTGTTGAGTTTTGAAGACTTCTATGAATGACACTTGGAAGTGACAGCACAGCTGTCACCATTTCTGCCAAACTGAAAGATCACACCACAGGTAACTTAGAGAATGGTACGTACTCCTTTACATATTCCTGTTGTTCTCGCGCTTTAAAGGTAGAATTATTAGACTGCTTCTTCAACCCAATGCTATGTGTTTTCCATAACATAATAACTGTTTTGTTTTAATGCAAAACAGCTCTAATTTTGACGTTCAAAAAGTGCTGATTCTCAGACTAATTTGAATACTTAAATTACTTTTTATCACATCTATTCAAAAAGAGCTACTGTATTCTTCGTGAACAAGGCCTAAAACAGCTCTTTAATCTCTAGGGACTAAAAGTGATTTGAATTTGAAATATGGATATTGTTAGTGAAAGTTTCAATCATCAAAGAGATCAATCAAGAACATTGTATGAACAAGTAACAGGCTGTATGATAAAGTAAAACGAGAGCGAGCCAACTTAAAAAAAAAATTGTGAAAAAATAAAAAAAAACGCGCGAAAAGCCTTCGTTTGTAATTGTTTACTTAAAATTTTAAGTGTGTAAATAAATAAACGTCCTATTCTTATTCATAAGTTGCACTTACTTAATTTTTCATAGAGGGTGATAAAAGTGTCCACCTTGGGGGCAACACTATTTTAAGCTCGAGTAACGTACTTTGAATCCCTTGCTGCGCTCAGGATTCTACTTTAGAACTCCTTCTGCGCTCGGGATTCTACTCTAGAATCCTTCGCTCCGCTCTGGATTCAAAGAAACACTCTCGCCTTCAAAATAGTTGTTTGCTCCCTTGGCAAACAATCTACTATTTGATTTTGATTTTGTAAACTGGGCCAACGAAGCCCTTTTCTAAAGGTGGCATTACCTATATAGTTATCTGAATTTCTTTCAATCAGATCGGACATTGGAACTAAGATTGCAGGCATCATTTGGTAGAATATAATACCTACCGTCTGTAACTAGTGAAAACTTAGTGAATGACAGGGCCGATTATTCAATCGTCAGATAACTTTTTAAATCTGAAGAATAAAATATGGCGCTGTGACGTAGGTAAGTATTTATTTTCTGGACAAAACCTGTCAAATCACAATTTTAGCCCCCGACGGAAAAAGTTTATTAGTTTAACGCGTATATCTGTGTGTCTGTCTGCAGCATTGTAGTTTTTGTTTTGTTTGAAAGCTGACATAAACAAAAGTGTTCTATATTGAGATAAGATTCAAGAAGAACTGTTCCGCCGTTTGAAGATTTTCAGCTCTTTTTTCTAGTTGATGATTGGACGTTAGCATTTTCCACAGGTCCGATCGAATCAATATTTGGTATTCTGTTAGTTCAATGATATTAGAACACACCTTGAACATATTATTTCAGCAAGTAAACTACAGTGTAATATTTTTAGTAGATATTTAAATATGTCAAACGAAATAAAATGTTCGGCCTATTCGCAATTTTGAGATCAATGTTTTTCATACATTCGTAATCTCAATGTAAGACGTTATTCAACATATCTTATCAGCCTGTAATCAGTTGTAAAACTATTATTTTCGTTCATGAATTGTTCTTTGTTGAAAGTCTTGAACTTGGCAAGTATGTGAGGTATTGTTTAAAATATTGTAATCAGTGAATGATTAGCTATCTTTATCCTTGTTGGTATTAGAGGGATAGAGTTGCGTAACTGCGTAAGTCGTGCTGTGCCTATATCGCGAACTGTGAGATGTGTCACGATCTGTCGATTTTTTGGTACAAAATTGCATTATCGTTTGTGACAATTAATTTTCACTGTACTACGTGTTAGGTACTTAGGTTTGGTGTTAGATTCCTTTGTTTAAGTAATTTTCTGAGGGCACTTTTACTTTTGCCTTATCCCGCTTCCTCGTGATATCGTGATGATTGTGACATTATTGTGGCGTGCGTGAATACGCGATCGTCGCGTTCATTTTGTTCGGCGAACCCGAACGCGTCGTCTCGCCGATTGATCTTTGGGTTTTCAGAACAAATTAAGACTAAGACGACCCACTGACCATGATTGATAAATGATCACGACGATCGCGTACTCGCGCGACGATTGCTTATATTAGGACATGTCCTTAGACTGGCATTTATTATTAGGTAGGATGGCAATATTTATGGATTTTCTTAAAAGAAGATACCCCCTCATACTTATATTTACAAAAACTGGCCAAGTGCAAGTCGGACTCGCACACGAAGGGTTCCGTACCACAAGGCATAAAACGCCGAAAAAAACGTTTCTTTTATACGCCTTTAAATTTTAACTTTATTTTATTTTTATTATTTGTTGTTATAGCGCCAACAGAAATACATAATCAGTGAAAATTTCATCTGTCTAGCTATCACGGTTCATGAGATACAGCCTAGTGACAGACAGACAGACAGACAGTGGAGTCTTTGTAATAGGGTCCCGATTTTACCCTCTGGGTACGGAACCCTAAAAAAGAGAGACTCTACGGACTACATTTAACAAGATAGGCAGTAGAATCGACCTGTCTGCTTATAACAACACTAGCTTCTGACTGCGACTTCGTCCGCGTGAAATTTTCTTGTTTTAACATAAAATATGTCCTAGGGAAACATTTTCGAAAGATTACTCCCTACATTCAAACTCACAAATTTATCTACCAAGCCTTCGTGAAAGTATGAACTTTTTGAACCTACTGATTTCAATAAAAAGTTGGTTACTCAACGGGCCAATTAATGACAAAACTTTTTAAAGAAAGCAGTTACCTACGAAGAAAGACAATTCTTTGAATCTTCAAGTTTTGTAATTTTTCAAGTTTTTATAATTTGCTCTCAACGGGAGTTCTTTACAAGTTCAGAGTAATGTTAGGTGTTACTTATAATTTTATTTGACACGACGCGGATCATGTCTTCATTAGCTTAAAGCAAGAAATACACGGTTTAAAACGGTCGTTTCAAACCTAAGTTTAAAACAGTGTAGACAGTGGTTTGAAACCAAATTCGTATGACCTTTAAACGTCCTTGGTAGAAAGGCCTGTGTTGCAAACCAGTGGCAGAAGAAGATGTTGGTGTTAAACCGTGTAGCAGGCATCTCGCAACAACAAAAACTTCAAGGTCACCTTGGTTTGTAGAATGGTTTTAAACCGTGTATTTCGTGCTTTAGGCTCCTTTTATTATACCCACCTTAGAGCAGTATTTTTAACTCTTTTGGCTGAAGCTCAAAACGTTGGTCGGATCAAATATCTGAGCAACTGGAGATACCTATCAACGTCGCAATCCACCAGGCCACTATGATAACACAGTTGGAAAAACCGTTGACAATTTGAATTGAAATCACGAATATCAGAGTTTTTACATACCAGAAATCTAAAGTTTTTGAAGAAAAACATCCTTTGTAATACTTTCAATCGTGGCGCTAGTTTTCTCAAATAACCTCAAAGGGTGAACAAGCTGACATCCAGTAAGTACCTACATCTATTTTCACATGACGTCACACATCCCAAAAAAGCGGTCACTTGTTATGTAGTAAACATGAAAACAATGGGTATGGCCGCTAATTTTATTAAAAGCCTACACGTCATAGACAATCCACTAAATAATCAAAGGACAGAAGATAAACTAAACTAATAGGTCGACCGCTTAACTGAGACGTTGCCTGAGGTAGCTGCGTGGTGCGGGAGGGGTGATAGTTGTCACAAGTTGACGAATCACTGAGTTCTCGCATCACGTCACCACACCCCTCCCACACCGCGCTGCTACCTCAGGCAATCGGCCTATTGACTGAGATGAGCTTGAAATGAACTGTCATTCTTTCTGACACTATTGACAATCGATTCATGCTCATTTTATCTAAGTTTTAGCGAGTCCGCGCCCATTCGACCCGCTTAGACTCGACCCGAAGAATATTTCTGTTTTGATAGGCGTAAAAGCGTCGATGTATAGTCAAACAAAAAAGTGTCGATTTAACGCATTTTTACAAAATTGATGGTACCGGACATCGATGTCACAGTCAAGCATTTTGAAGATACACGTTCTAATCATCTAGCATCTTCTCTTTCTCGAATAATCTCGAATTAACTATACTTAGTGTTTTTTTTGCAATCTAATTTTTACAGAATGGGTAGTGAGGACTGATACTTCTGTAACTGCTCTGCACAAATAAGTCCACACCTGCGGTTGTCAGTCACCACAAACCGAGTATTATAAAATTATATTCGTGTAAACTGATTTGTATGGCTTTGTAAGTACACCTGTCGACGATCTAGCGGTTTTGAAATAAATGCGGAACATTCCTGTGAATAATGGTCATTGTTCTATAAATCTTGTATTATATTTATTTGTTTTTTGAGTTTGAACACTTTTGGTGATCGTAATTTCATCAGTTCAGCATGAAATAACATACCCAAAGTACTGTCAAATGATGAACTTAAAGAGGTACGAGTTAAGTTCATCGAAATGAAGAAGTTCGAAGTTTCTCATCCTCCGTAGAAAAGCAAGTATCCCGACCAAACGAAGATCCTCCGACCTAGCGAGGACCCTCCGACCAAGCGAGGATCCTCCGACCAAGCGAAGATCCTCCGACCTAGCGAGTATCCTCCGACCAAGCGAAGATCCTCCGACCTAGCGAGGATCCTCCGACCAAGCGAGGATCCTCCGACCAAGCGAGGATCCTCCGACCAAGCGAAGATCCTCCGACATAGCGAGGATCCTCCGACCAGACTGTTGTTGTGTCTGGTGGTGCCTGACGGTTGATGTCGGGATGTTGTATATAATTGCTAATCGCTATCGCGATGCAGAATTTGTGTGATGCGTAGTTCGAATGTGGTGGTTGGTGCTGGTGGCAATGGTAATGGCCCTAACTTACGAGTAGAAGGTCGTGGGTTCGGTCGTGGTACCTAGTCAGACGCTTTGCTTTGTGTTAATATTTCATCACCACTGCTCTCAAAACGGTGAAGGAAAACATCGTGATGAAACCGGCATGTCCTAGAACTAAAACATCGAAGACATGTGACATCTACCAACCCGCACTGTACATTATGTAGTTCGAATGTGGCGTTGAAAATTCCACAAACACATTCCCATAAAAATAACATACGAAAGCACTAAAAGTAACTAGAAGTATTCAATTCAATCTAAAAATAATAAAATAAGTAGGTAAGTACCCATCTTACTTTTAGAAGTATATTTAAGTATCTACTTTTGGAGTTATGTGTGGAGTGATTCAACTCTTTGCATCTTAAAAGTAAAGTAACCAAACAAAGCTTTCTCCTTTTGTTTTATTCATGTGATTATCTACAACTAAGCGTAATACTAATGTTTCTTTTAGTGCTAAAGCAACTGAAACTGTATAAATTACCTACTTACATTCTTAGTGCCTTCGCTTGTAAACAATAATAAAATGTAAATGCCCTTTGTTCGTCTTGTAAGTTTTCTTTAAATTTTCCTTTGCAAAAACACACCAGGACATACGTTTTATTTGTTAATGTGTTACCTATTAATGTTTAAAACCTGAAATATTTTAGTCACGTAAAAATAAGTGAGGCTTCATGATAACTTGGGCTCAAAAGTAGAACTTGAACATATTTTTGTACTAACCCAGGCGTAATCTGGATGTTTGGGCGTATTAATTTATCAAACGGGTGGTGAATCACACGGATTCAACTTAATGGGCTCTAAGAAGATTTTGTCTGGACTTTAAAAGAGACTGTGACCTCTGAGTTTGTTTCGGCCTTTCTTCTCAGAGTAGTCAGAAAGGATATCATTATGAATCACACTAATAATAAAAAGGCGAAAGTTTGTGAGTGTGTGAGTGTGGGGGTGTGCGTGTGTGTTTTTATATGTTTATTACTTCTTCACGCTCAAACGGCTGGACCAATTTTGATAAAATTTTGTATGGAGGTAGCTGACACCCTGGATTAACATATGTATAGGCTATTTTTATCCCGATATTCCCACCCCACGGGATCGACACTTATGCGGGTGAAACCGCGGAGCGCAGCTAGTAGAGTAATATAATCACAAAGCGATTAATTGACAAGTCTGCTACAAAGTAGAGACGACATTATATTAAACTGCGTATAAATTAATGACGTTCCCAGTCTGTATACGAAAATTCAATCAAATATTTCGAATAGTTTATTCACTATGCCAGTCAAAGATCGGCAAAACCCAAAGTGTGCCCATCTAAAAATTAAATAATTTACTACTTCTGATTTACGACTAATTTCTTCGATCAACAATGGTATTGTTGATCGAAGACTAATTTAATTTAAATAATTTACGACTACAGGTCGATCGCGATCAGGTTAAGCTACGCTTGCCGCGGTTGATCTGGGGATGGGTGACCGTCTTTACATACCGTGACCCCTCCGTGCCTCGGAAAGCACGTTAAGCCGTCGGTCCCGACTGTCATTCGTGGATCTTAGACAGTCGTTACGGATAGTCAGAATCCCGAAAGTCTGACAACCAGTCTTACCCAGTCTTATTGTATTACCCAGTAACTGGGTTGTGGAGGTCAGATAGGCAGTCGCTTCATGTAAAATACTGGTATTCAGCTGCATCCGGTTATACTGGAAACCGACCCCAATATAGTTGGGAAAAGGCTAGGGAGATGATTACTACTGATTTTGTTTGAATAAATCACGTTTTAAATTTCGACGTTAGGATTTATTTGTTATTTCCAAAGTATTAGAATAATCAGTGTTTTCATTTATTGTAGTATTGTATAAACTCTGATTTTAAAAAGTCACCTAATAGCTAGAAACCTCAAAGATTACTTAGGTACTCGGTTTTATCTCGACAATAGGTACAAAACGCTACATCTGGTTCTAAGAATACCAAAGAAAATCACGTAAGTGCTCTTAGGAACTCACCGACAACACACAAGTCGTCAAATCAATTTTCAATGAAACTTCCTCGTGCACCTTTTCCTCGGCAAAACGTCCTGTTAGCAGAATTGGAATACCTGCCCGGAACTATCGTTGTTCTCCAATACTATTAAAACGACTCACTGGAACTTCAACCTTAAAATCTAAAACTTAAGGTTTGATTTTTGTTGTGGCGAGCCTTCGTTTTTTACCCCATTTTACGGGTGTATTTTACGTCTGCGGTTTTCCACTTTTTAAGCCGATTTCAATAAGAGGCTTTTGCAAGTTTTAATAAACTATGAAGGTAGCTTCACGTCCGAGCGCTTCTTTGATTATTTTCTTCTTGTTAGTAATTAATTCTTTTGGCACTTGTGTTTTTGGATGTAATTCTAGATTGTTCTCTTGATACTTTGAGTAGAAATTGAGAGGTTTGACCGAAAACTTTGTAAATGAGGCTTTTTGAAGTGAAAACTTCTTTAGGCGCATTTTGTGCTTTCTGAACAGTGAACGAAAATGAACCGTCGCGCTCGGATCGGTGACGCTGAAACGCGTAGGTATATACTCGGCGCCGAATCATGTATACTCGGCTCTAGTCGTAAGTTTTCACTTCTATCGTATGGCCATAAGCACACTCCCACACTTTCTGAGTCAAAGATATTTTCCTGCATATGGGCTGAACTTCCAGTAAGTATTATAAACGCTTTGGAAAACATTGCCACGTGCCTCGGAAAGCACGTTAAGCCGTTGGTCCCGGCTGTCATTCGTGGATCTTTGACAGTCGTTACGGGTACTCACAAGCCCGAAAGTCTGACAACCAGTCTTACCAAGGTATCGTATTACCCAGTTACTGGATTGTGGAGGTCAGATAGGCAGTCGCTCCATGTAAAATACTGGTATTCAGTTGCATCCGGTTGGATTGGAAGCCGACCCCAACATAGTTGGGAATAGGCTAGGCAGATGATGATTATAAACGCTTTATAAAAGAACTTAGGTATATGAAATAAGATGAGTTTAAAATAATAGGATACATAATAATAACAGAAAGTTATGAGTGAGCTCAGCATGCAAAACGAGAATTAGGCCAATTTGAACACAAGGACAAATGAATTTAGCGCAGATTTCGACGGTCAATGTCATGATATTATATGCTAGCAGTGTCACACCATTTATTTACTGTAGATAATATTATTATGTAATAAACGTTGTATAGCGTTTGTATAGTTATACAACGCTTTGTCTTCTTCTTTCGAAATACAAATTACTGACGACTGAAAGAGCGAAATCGGTGTGTAATTATTCATCGAATATATTACGTTTATTGGTATGGGGGTTAGTAGCCTACTTTATTACATCAACCTTAAGGCCTATTTTATTGTAAACTATATATTTTACCTGAAGATGCAAGTAAGACTATTTTTTATTATTCGTAATGCGTAAGTAAGTAAGTTCCTTGTGAAGGCCGCAGGAACCCGTTGGATGCGAGAAGCACAGAACCGGTCGAAGTGGAAGTGCTTGGGGGAGGCCTATGTCCAGCAGTGGACGTCTTTTGGCTGAAATGATGAAGTAAGTAAGGCGTAGTATGCCCAAAATACTTATCTATATAATTATTACATGAAATTCAAAATCCTGACTGACTGATATATCAACGCTGCACAGCCTAAACCGCTGGTCCCTGAGACATGAAATTTGGAGGGTGTGTTCTTTGTGAAGAGTAGGTATCCACTAAGAAAGGGTTTTACGAAATTCTACCTCTAAGAGGGTGAATGGGGAGGATGAAATTTCACGCCGACGAAGTCGCGGGCAGAAGCTAGTCATTAATATTAAAATCATAATATCCCGTAAACAACCCAAAGATAGGTGATTAAATTGCAAAAGACAGCCCCCAAAAAACACCCACCATTCACCACCTATATACTTTAAGCTGAGGAAAAGAAGCGCAAAACTCCAAAAAACAAAAGCACGGGTAGACAATTTTCCATTTTTCATTTTCCTCAAACAATCCGTTAATCACATTTACAACCTTTTATACCGCTATTAAGGTGTTTACATGACCTAAAGCGCGGTCACTGTCGGACTGCATAGAAAAGAAAGAGAAGCGCGATGACACAACGCTGGTAATTTATTGCAAAATAAGAAGCAATTATCTATTTACAAAAAATCTATTGTTTGGACTAAAAAATTAAAACACTAATACTTTAGTATGTTGCTTGTAGAATAATCTGACAAAAAATCAGAATGATTGTATGTATATTAGTATGGTTTTTATTGTAAAAAGAAAGTTTTTAGAGTTCATGAGTTTTTTCTATCGTATCAAATATCGTAAAAATTTGTTGTATTATGTTTTCAACACACTATCTACCTAGCATATATCCTGAGGAATATCGTATATTTTTCTGATTTTATTTACTATAGTCGATCATATACTTTTATTGCTTCTAAAACTTGCGTTTTTTGCGTTTAGATCCTTACTGAGCAATCTTTACATAACGTCTCATATCTTATCCGTACCTAACTATAGGTACCTATTAGGCTCTCCAATCAGAAAAAGAAACATTTATTTCTGCAAAGGTAAAAGAAAATGAATGAGAAAGATAATTATCGAAGCGAGGTATTCCCAGACTCGCTGAAAAGGAAAATTGCCGACTTTAAATATTTTTTCAGCTAACTACCTCTAAAATCAATGTAAAGTAAGTATTTAGGATTTTTCTTCTTGTGTCTTAATTGGAGAAGCTGCTTGAGATAGCCAGGACTCTACATACAACATTTTTTTGGCAGTTGATTGGTCTTGTAGAATCATTTATCAAGTTACTTCAGAAATGTTTTGCGTTAGTCGACAGATACTTCATTGGTTAAACAGTTATAATTATAATATTAAAAGAGCCTTTGTACTACAGAAACGCGCAATACGAACAATAGTCCGTATCCCCCAAACGGAAAGATGCCATAAAGTTAAGCATATTCACAGTTACAAGCATTTATGTCCTTGTACTTTTGATTAATATGGCTAAATACCTTCATGAATTTGAAACAATAGAAGAACGAGAGATAAGGGGAGGCACCCGTAGAAAAGGTATGGATTAATCCGAAGTTCCATGTTGCCACGATAGCAATCAGTAAAATTATTTAAGTTGCCTTTAGTTCTGAAAAGCAATCACTAGTCCTATTAAAACAAAAATAAAGGATTTTATAATGAACACATGTGTCTTTAAATGCCATTGAAGATTTGTAGGTCCTATCTGGTTATTGTATTATTTAGGATTATTATTTATGTAATTAATTGAATTTTGTATTAATGTTCTTTGTTTTTGTTTTGTGTGCAATTTAATTATTTTTCTGGAAATTCAGATACAGATTATTGTTAATGAATAAATGACTATGACTATTTATGTAGACTAGGTATAGACTACGTATTAATGACAAAAGATTCGTAGGTACCATAATAATATAACATTCAGAAAACATGATAAATACGGTACGAAACGCCGCGTAATTTTGTATGATAAGTGAGAAGATAAAAACATATCATCAGACTGAGATATTTAGGATAGTACTACATTCTTTTTTATGTCATCTACCAGTCTCTTTTCTTCATTCCAATTTATTTGGGGTCGGCGCAACATGTCTATTTCTTCCATACTTCCATCATTCATTAAAAACTAGCTTTTCGTGCCCGACGTCGCCCGGGTATCAATCAGTGGATTTTCCAAAAATAACTTTCATACAAACCTCGTACTGATAATTAAGACCACATTGAAAAACAATCAGCCAAATCGGTCGAGCCGTTCTCGAGTGATGATCTTTCATACATGCTGCAATCGATTTTTATTTATATGTATAAATGTATAGCAAAATAATATCAGTTGCACAGGTCGATCAATCAGATTAAGCTACGCTTGCCGAGGTTGGTCTGTGGATGGGTTGGATGGGACCATCTTTACATACCAAGGCCCCTCCATGCCTCGAAAACCAGGTCCCAGCTGTCATTCGTGGATCTTTGACACGGGTGGTCAGAAGTCCGAAAGCCTGACAACCAGTCTTACCAAGCGATATCGTATTATTATTATTATTCATTGGGTTAAGGATGTCAGATAGGCAGTCCCTTCATGTAAAATAGGTACTAGTATTCAGCTGCACCCGGTTAGACTGGAAGCCGACCTCAACGTAGTTGGTAAAATATTGTCTCGAACTGAATGTATTCAGAGATAAACATACATTGCAGTTATCTCTTCAGAGAGTTAATTAAGAACTTGCATTAACTTGCAACTTTGTGATAACTGAGGCGACGACGACTCCAACTGTTTCTAACAACGATTCGAGCTCCCGCGTTTCTGAGCAAATGAAAACTGACTAAAATGTTTAGTTCAGTTTGTGTGTAGAGGTTTCCTTGCTTACTTATAGAATGGAGCTTATGGCAGTGAGTTGTAACGATCATAAGGATAATCCTGAGTACATAACTCTTTCGACTGTATCATCATCTGCCTAGCCTTTTCCAACTAGATATGTTGGGGTCGGCTTCCAGTCTAACCGGATACAGCTGTATAGCCAGTATTTCACATGGAGCGGCTGCCTTTCCCAGTTACTGGGTAACACGATGTTATCATTATCATCATCATTTCAGCCGAAAGACGTCCACTGTTGGACATAGGCCTCCCCCAAGCACCTCCACTTCGACCGGTTTTGTGCTTCTCGCATCCATCGGGTTCCTGCGGCTTTCACAAGGTCGTCGGTCCACCTTGTGGGAGGCCTTCCAATGCTACGTCTTCCGGTACGCGGTCGCCACTCCAGAACCTTTCGACCCCATCGGCCATCTGTTCTGCGAGCAATGTGCCCTGCCCACTGCCACTTAAGTTTAGCATTATCGGATCGGTTACCTTGGTTCTCCTGAAAATTTCTTCATTTCTGATTTGAAACACGGTGTAATCTCTCAAATAGTAACTACACATTTTTATCTGGGGTTTGTTTCCCATACTATTAGGCTGCCTTTCCACTAGAGATGAGCGAGGATGCGTAGCGAGGGATGTGTGTGAAACCAACCAATAACATCGCTTCATTTTTATAGTTAACTAAGTTAGCGTTGGTATTGGTTAGTTTTACACACATCCTTTGCCACGCATCCTCGCTCATCTCTGGTGGAAAGGCAGCCTTAGGCTACTGTTCTATGACTGTGCGGTCAAATCTGACATCAGTAGGTAGTATAGGTATAGTCAATTTACACCAAATATATTGACTCGATTTTTTTTTGGTGACCGTTGCTTTATATCTGTTTCAATTATACATAACATCACGCCTGTAATCCACGAATGGTTAGGTAGCGGAGTCCCTCTAATGCACATGAAGTACACCTAAATTTCGCTAGTAATGTTTAACGTCGCCACCCATGGGACGCGGGACGGTGGCAAGAGTTTCAATAATGTCAACGAAAATTAATTATACTGCTGAAATGTTACAGCTAGATATTACAGCAGAGTCAGAGCCAGACATGAAAAACTGAACGCTTGTTCGTACGCATTATTATTACCGACTTCAAAAAAAGGAGGTTATCAATTCGATACGTATGTATGTAATATTATTGGAATTGCATTATATTCACATATGACAATCTATTAGGGCTTCCAAACAAATATACAAAATTTTATAGACGTATGTATGTATGTATGTATGTATGTTTGTCCACGCATATCTCCGTAACTATTAATCGGATCGTGACCATTCTTTTTTTATTGGCTTACATTTACTTTAACTTAGGGAACAGTGCAAGTTTCATCAAAATCGATTCAGTAATTTTCAAGATATGGACCAAGACGTGAAAGTGTGACAGCCTGGCTTATTGATACGAGCTACGGGTGTAGTGTCAAAGGGAAAACATCTCAAAACCTTGGTTAAATTCTAGTGCAACAACTAAAAATTACCAAATAAAAAGTAATTTAAAAAAATTAAACCGACTTCAAAAAGAAATGAACTCAAAATTATGAAATAACTTTAATTTCGGAAGTCGGTGGCAAACAACTAAAACTAAAATACAGATTCCAAAACACCGACTTCCGAAATTAAAGTTATTTCATAATTTTGAGTTCATTTCTTTTTGAAGTCGGTTTAATTTTTTTAAATTACTTTTTATTACACTCACCATTTAATCTGTACTTGTAATATATATTTCTATACTAATCCATACTAATATTATAAATGCAAAAGTGTGTGTCTATCTGTGTGTCCTCACGCTTAAACCGATTTAGATGAAAGTTGGTATAGAGATAGTTTGAGTCTCGGGAAAGGACATAGGTTAGTTTTTATCCCGATATTCCCACGGGGTCGACACTTATGCGGGTGAAACCGCGAGGCGCTGCTAGTACTAATAATAAAGCTGAAAAGTTTTTTTGAATGCACTAATCTCAGGAACTACCCGTCAGATTTGACGAAGTCGAGGGCAGAAGCTAGCAATCATAGATATAAGAAAGAAGTAGTCATGCTCATTTTGCTCATGACGCGTGGACAGACACGTCCCTTTGCCACTTCTCCAGTTTTTTACATTTCTACGCTAGTAATATATACCTACTCCCACACTTCAGACAGACAGACACGAGTGACACTAAGTGTCGCCCGTGTCTTTAATATATTATTAATGCTGTTATTAATGCTAATGCTATACATTCCCAGCTCTATTAACGCTGATCTCTTGCGAGAAATGACAAACAATTAATAATGCTCTTTCTTTATTCTTACTTTTTTTTTTGTTAGCACTGCTGGGCAAAGACCTCCCCTATTTTCTTTCAAACCTTCCCTGTCTAGTGCGATCTCTGGCTATGTTGGCCCTATGATAAATAAGATTTTTTTAAATCTTAAGTCCCTCGTTCTATAGGTAGTACGCACGCCATAGTAACAAATATAAGTAGTTGAACGTCTACAAAGTCACTTATTTATTATTCATGGACTTGTCAAGTATTGATTCATCATGTATCAGGTATCTACCTTCCACTACTTGGGCAATATTCATTCATTTGATTTGATTTCTACTGTTGCTTTGGGATTCTTTGAATGTTCTTTGTCTAAAGAATTAGCATTGTCATTCATCAACGTGGCAATGCTGCCAGTCTTCTGGACACGTTTCCAGATGACCGCGATGCGGACAAGTACCTACTTCGGCGCTTAGGTGTCTTTTTGTTTTCATTTGTATAGTTAGTTAGTCATTTAGTTTAGTACTTAGTGTAAATAGTTAGTACTATTTTAATAAATGGATATAATTTTTTTGCAAAATAATCCTAAAATCATTATCATCATACCTACTATATCCAGTGCTTTGTGCTGTTTTTTTTGCCTCTTTTGTGATAATTTTACGAGAAAAAAAAACATTAGAAAAAGGAACTTTCTCATTTAATACATATAGGTACTGCGGATGTTAGATACAAATACAACCAAGATAGAGAAAGTTATCTTTTATTTACTATGAAGGAAGCCAGGTGCGCAAACGAACTTATTACTGAAACACCCAAACGCTTGCATAATTAAAACAAAACCTTCCGACAAGTTTGCCCAAAACCAAATTACTAACTGATCAAAGATTACTACAGAATTCCCTTAAGGCTCCTGCAAACAAGCGCGACGCGAATCGGAGCCTTAATTAATGCATTTGTAAAACCATTCCTAACTCCTGCCCGACATCAACGCAAAACTGTTTTAATTGGTTTCATTGAATCTCGAATGAAAATGTATTGATTGATCGAATTACATTAAAGTTTCGTCACTCGAGATTCTATTCCTCCGGGGGAAATGCTGACGAGAAACTTTGTGTCTGCAAAAGTTTTCAATTCGCGTTCATTTTGTTTACGTTCCATTTATTAAATTAATTTTCTGTGTGGTAATGAAAGCGTACAATGTATTTACTTTGTCTTAATAACACACGTTCTATCATATATGAGAATCCTTCTGACGTCACACTCAGTTTCATTAACGCGTTGACGCCATTTTGTGATCTTCGCTGTGCGATTTGAAAGCAGAACGTAATACAGGTTGTGTTTAATTTAAGTCTTTGATGCTGTCTCTATGAGGGGCCCGTGGCTAAATAATAACAGCCCCACATGTCGATCCATCAGGTTAAGCTACGCTTGCCGCGGTTGGTCTGTGGATGGGTGACCATCTTTACATACCGTGACCCCTCCGTGCCTCGGAAAGCACGTTAAGCCGTTGGTCCCGGCTGTCATTCGCGGATCTTTAACAGTCGTTACGGGTAGTCAGAAGCCCGAAAGTCTGACAACCAGTCTTACCAAGGGGTATCGTATTACCCAGTAACTGGTTTGTGGAGGTCAGATAGGCAGTCGCTCCATGTAAAATACTGGTATTCTGCTGCATCCGGTTAGACTGGAAGCCGACTCCAACATAGTTGGGAAAAGGCTAGGCAGATGATGATGCTGTCTCTATGATTGTACATTCTATACTGGGGCAAAATAAATTAGCTGGCAAAACTCCGCATAGGTGATGGGTATCGATATCTATCTTTTTTAGGGTTCCGTATGTTGTATGTTTCGGACTTTCTTCGCAGAGTAGTCAGATAGGAAACGCCGACCTCATCTAGTTTTTAAAATATGATCGACGTGCAAAAGTGTTTGTACGTCATTAATCATTTACTCATTAGCTGATTATCTCAAGCTATTGAAAACATCACCCCAAATAAACGTTATTTACTTAGCTATAAGCGGCTCCATCAAAGGATTATTGAACAGTATGGCGAATTTCGATAAACTTCTTTGAGAGCAGGAACACCTGTTTTGGAAACTGTATGGAAGTCGCACACCGAAACAGCTCATTAATAACTTAACGAAACAAAACGGCATGTAAATGTAAACTTTATATTGTGAAGCATAAAGTGACATTTACACCGAAACAACTCATTACAAACTGGAATTAACAGCATTGAAATATGAACTTTATATTGTGAATCATAAAGTGACATTTCCAAAATTAAGGGACGGTAGTTGAAGGATGGACGAGGGGACCTGTAGGTGTGCGAACATACAGTATGCAACCTCATTCGATTCGAGTAGCTGCGAAACACTGTGTTGTAAAATTAAAATGATAGTACATGGAAAGTCGCTTTTTGTACATTATTTTTATTAACTGCAGAGAGGTGGACAATATTCTTCAGTTTCGTATGTAAAACACAAATAACGTAAAGTTGACTATTTTTTTTTCGGACAGCAAACCTTTTGTGCGAACGAGGAATGAGACAATTTGAAGACAAAATTAAGTGTAGTTTATAGTTAAGTATACAGAGTTATTGGTAAATCATTAACAACCTCTTAAGAGGTCATTGTACCTACTCATAATTTTATTATGAACAAGTTTTACTATGGAACCAAACCTGAAATCGCGAAAAAAAAATCAGCTGTTCTCTACATTTATGTTCGTATAACTCGTCAAAATGTAGGGAACAGCTGTTGAGTTGAGTTTTTTCGCGATTTCAGGTTTGGTCCCATGGTCGATCGCCGCGCCGGCCGCATGAAAGTCGACATTTCGATGCAAAATGACCTAGTCACTTACGATTTTTATTGACCTGTGCAATAAATGGGGTGACGAAGATTAGGCTTGTGAAGTCAAAGCGACCAGCAGCACGGCGAAAATCGTCCTAGAGTAAATGTAAATCCCCTCCCCATCGGGCTTTTGAGAAACGTGGTTAGTTCTAGTTAAGCTAATTTCATTCCTGCTTTGGGTACAAATTGTCAAAAATATATTAGGAACAATCATTTTTAATGAACTCGGTTTACTATATTGTGACGTTGGCTGAGGTAGATGCGCGGTGCGGGATGGGTGATAGTTGTCACAAGTTGACGAATCACTGAGCTCACGCATCACGTCACCACCCCTCCCGCACCGCGCTGCTACCTCAATCAACGGTCACAGTTAAGCGGTCGTCGGCCTATAGATGTAAGTACACTGATATTATAAAGAGGTAAACTTACAAACTTTTCTGATACCCGATTTCAAAAATTCTTTCACTGATCGAAGATTATTGTCATTCATCATTTTCATTTTATAATTTTCTGGCCATGGAATACCTTATGTGGTGTAGCTGGCTTCTACGCGGGCGGAGTCGCGGGTAGAAGTTGGTTGTGAATTAAAGTGATATCATTCCTGTCAAATTTCATTAATAGATTATCCACTTTATTGCTAGAGCATAAGGTTCAAAATTGATTGGGAAAACCTACTAAAATTATTATTTATTTATTTATTTATCACTCCAAACATACAAATTTTAATATCCTTACAGGCTAGACCCAATGCGATATTGCAGTACACTTAACAATTAATCATCTCTCTTTACAGATTTTTCCCGAAACGTGGGTGAAAAAAAAAAATCTATTCAGAGTTGTTTTTTGGAGTTACGTTATTACCTTCTGTCTTGTGTGCGTTCGTATAATTTATCTACCACCTACTTTTGTACAGAAAAAAGTGTATTGTTACTATTAACAAAGTGAAAAAAATCTGAATATATTTTAGGTGGAGACAGGCTTCATAAGAATTTATATTTGGATAGATATTTTGCGGAATATGTGTGACACTTTTAGATTACCTACAGAATACTGAAATATATTGCTCACTGGAGAATAGTAGGTATGTCGCCGATGAACCGCTGTTTTGCATAACCGCTAACTTTTACAAAACAGCTCCGTTATGTAAAACAGTTGAACGACGTTTGGCGATTAATCATAATTACTTAACTTTAACACGTAGAATTGTATAAAGATTTTGCATATGTCAAAGCAGCGGGTCAACGATTAAAGACTAGGTCAAAAACGACTTTGTCTCTGTCACCTCTGACCTAGACTAGAGTCAAGAGCAAACCCATTTCAAATAAAAAAAATAAACTATAAGTAATAGTGATGTAAACTTTTTTACCCGACCGACCGTACCGTATCAGTCTGTGCTAAATAAAGGCTTCTACAAACAGGCGCGACACGCGATATAATCGCGCGCGACACAAAAAGACCGCGCTCGTTGCGCGACTTGCGGTGTCTTTGTGTCCCGCGCGATTTTATCGCGTGTCGTGCTTGTTTGAAGGAGCCTTTTTAAAGGTATTTTCGTTCTTTCTTCTTCTCTTTGTATTATAATATTCGTTAGTCATGAATACGCAAGTTCAGGATTGGGAAAGTCGATACATCGATATAATCTGAAGCGCAACTCTCAGGTTTTATTGCAACAACTGTGAATATGTAATGAGCTAATATGAAAAAGAATTGCTTAAGATTGTACAATCTATTTTTGGTTAGGTATTGAAAGTGATTGTAACATGCAATGTTTTTTGCAAGCCTGCTATGGCTGATACTCATCATCAAGATGCCTCATCATTTCAGCCGAAAGACGTCCACTGCTGGACATAGGCCCCCAAGCAAGTCCACTTCGACCGGTTCTGTGCTACTCACATCCAACGGGTCATCATCTGCTTAGCCTTTCCTAAGTATGGTGTGATCAGCTTCCAGTCTAACCGGATACTGCTGAGTATTATACACGGGGCGGCTGCCTGTCTGACGTCCGCAACCCAGTTACTGGGTAACACGATATCCCTTAGCAAGACTGGTCTCAGACAGACAGATCTTTGAAAGTCGTGTTACGGGTAGCCACCCGTAACGACTTTCGAAGATCTGTCTGTCTGTCTGTATATTTATTGGTATAGTAGTAAGATGGTAATGGATTCTGGCAAATAGCCAGAGATATTATTGAATGAAAATAAATATATTGGCGAGAACAACTAAAGGATTCTTGAGGACATTCGCCATTTAAAATAAACCATAGTAGGATTATATCCAAGCGGTCGCAAAAATCAATGGGATTTTTTTTCACAAACCCATTATTGGTGAATTAAAATCAAAACTGGGTTTCAAGTGAGGTGAGGTTTGTTTACAAAGGAGTTCGTCATGGAAAGAAAAGAAGAATGTTATCTTATTGTTCACCAGAAAGTATACTTTAAGAGCTTTATGTAATAATATTCTACCCCTAGATAATCCAGAACACGACCAAAAAAAAAAAAAACTTTCTAGCCTTATGCTAGCTAAGTTGGGGTCGGCTTCCAGCATTACCGGATGCAGCTGAATACCCGTATTTTACATGGAGCGACTGTCTATCTGCTCTCAAAACGATGAAGGAAAACATCGTGAGGAAACGGCAATGTCCTAGAACCAAAAATTCGAAGACATGTGGCATCTGCCAACCCGCACTAGGCCCGCGTGGTGTCAACACTGGTTGTCAGAATTTTGGGTTTCTATTCTAACTACCTACCCGTAGCGATTGTCAAAGATCTACGAATAACCGCCAGGACCAACGGCTTAACGTGCTTTCCGAGGTACGGAGGTATCTATGTAATGGAATGGTTTGATCTACCTAACTATCGTTCCTACCTTAAGATAAAGCTAGGTCGCTTTTAGCGATAAGACCGCCCATTGTGTCACCCTTTGTATTGTTTCTATTATTATGTCTGTAATTTATATGGTGTACATAATAAAGAGTATTCTATTCTATTCTAGAAAGATATAGTAAACGATCCTTAAATACGTCTAGAGATCCTTGTAGGGAAACAACTTTAATTACGATAATTACGTGCTATTTTGTTCTTATTTAGCTAGTCACAGATTATAATTACTGCGGTGTTAGCATGATTTTCCGCTTTTCTTTTGTTTTGTATTTACCAAGGGATTATATAAACTTATAAGTTCAAATAAAAAAAAACATATATAAGTATTCTTTATTCTTCTAAAGTCTTCTAGGCCTTGTAGACTTTAGATCTATAGACCATTTTTTATTTTGATTGAGTGCCTGGTACTTGTTGACAGGCCTACGCTGTCCTCCCATACCTACTGTAATTTGGAAACATTGTAAAAGCTATTTATTTTTAAAAGAGTAACAGTGGAGTTTCTTGCCGACTCTTCTCCATAGGAAACGACCAATTGGAACCGTGCACCTAGCTTCTGACGTTTCATAAGTGCGCACAAAGGTTTATGTAAATAAAATATTTTGATTTTGATTTTTAGGGCTTTTTTTTTTTTTTTTGCGGATGGGAAATCATCAAATGACCCCTCCCGCTCTGGGTGGAGCGGAAGGGAGTGTCAGACTCTTACTGACTAAAACCCACCCGTGTTCCTTCCTTAGCCCTTTATGTTCCGGGCCAGCGGTAACCCTTTCGGACAATCCCGCTGACCCGGCAGGCTTCGGCCCTATGGGGCCCCTCCTCGATGCTGACATCTCTTTGAGGCGCGCGTGGAACACGTACGCGCCGTCCGGCACGGGCCTGGTCCTGATCGGACGGTGAGCTACCCATTACTCTCCGCCCGCAGGCCCGCGCCTACGGTGGCCGGGAGTCGTCGCGCGGCTCCCGACGCCCGGAGCGTCTCCCGCGGCGGCTGGGACGGGAGGCTCTCTCCCTGAGCCGTCCCGCCACCTCCTTCGCTAGCATGACTGCTTCGCAGAAGGAGGTGACTGCCTCCCACTCCCTCTCGCCCCGGACCATGGCTTGCACCAGGGCCGGGCGCGAGAGGTCGCCGCCGCTGCCGATCGCCTCTACGAGGACACGGCGGTGCTCCGCCCAAGCGGGGCAGACCTCCACCGTGTGCTCCACCGTGTCCTGATTTTAACAAAGTTAGATATCGTTTATCCGTGGAATAAAATTGACGTCTGACAGTTCTAGTATGGCAGAACAGTCAAAAAGACAAAATTTATTCGCAGGATAAGCCTTTTTCTGGGTATAAAAGTTTAATGGAATTCGCCCTCAGGATATTCGCCTACATTCTTTGCCAATATTTGGGTGAATTCACTTAGCAATAAAATGTTCTCTATTTGGTGTTAGTTTCTTTGTAGTTAATACGAGTAGGTAAAGTTGTCACAGCCGCGCCGGGGTGCCAGCTTAGAACCCAATGGCTTGGCACGCGACGATGGGAAGAGACCAGACGGAATTACCATAATGCCTTGGAAGGTAGGTAGACCTTTGGTGTGGGATGCAACGTGTGTCGACACCCTGGCGCCATCCCATCTTCCAAGCACGGTGAGCTGTGCTGGGGCGGCTGCTGCAAATGCGGAAAACCTCAAACGGTGCAAATACTCCAATCTCTTTGGAACTTATGTATGTTTGTTTGAGCACTTAGTATTTCGAGACATCACCAAGCGGTTGGTCGACTCTTCACGTGACCAGAGGGCTGGCTTATTTTTTGGCCAAGGAATCAGCATTGCCATACAACGTGGCAATGCTGCCAGCCTTTTGGGCACGTTTCCTGTTGACAACGATGCGGACGAATTTTTTGATGCCCTTTGATTATTTCCCCTCCTTTTTACATACTTGTACATATTATTTTAAGACTGTTGCTTTTTAAATTGCGTCAATAATTAGGTCTCAAGATAAATACTACATATTCATATTATAGGTAAATAGTTTGTTGTAAACCTACAGAAGTGAGGATAAAAACTGGCTTGAAACAGTTAAATAAGGAAAATTATTAAGTATACCTATTGCGTTGTTAAACTAATTTGTAGAAAAATGTGGTTAGATATATGCATAGTAATATTATCTGGATGTTAAGATTCTGCATTTTATGTTTTCCTTATTAGGAAGGTATGTTAGTTGAGGTGAAGTTTTCCGACGATTGCTAACCAGCACTTTAAATCACAATCCAAAATATTTTGAAGGAAATTACTAATCCATTGCTTAACATGTTTGAATAATTCATCTGCTCGACAACGTAATAACGCAATGAATGTTGTTGCACTGTCAAAGTGAAATGCATTGCCATTGTAAATGTTCAGTGGCTGACTGGCTAAACTGGAAGGGATACAACACATTTTTGGGCAAAATTAGGCTCTTTCTTTCCAAAGTCTACTACATAATCAGCCTATAATGTTCCCACTGGTGGGACACAGGCCTCCTCTCTGTGAGAGGGAGTGGGCCGTAATCCACCACACGGGCCCAGTGCGGGTAGATAGATACTACCTACATAATTAAAAGTCTACAGGATGCAATTTTTCATTTTAATTTTCCTCATAATTTATTATTATTATTTTTCCTCATACATATTACTCTTCCTCATAGTAATTAAGTGGCATGTATTTTATTGTAGTTTTATTTTTTTTTGTATTTTTAAAGTTTTAAAATCATTTTTAATTTTCGACACAATGTAAAAATTGTTATGAAATAAATAAATAAATAAAAAAAAAATAAAAAAAAATAAACATGTTTTCTGTAGAACTATATCCTACTTACTGCTAACTATATTCTATTCTATTATAAACGCGAAAGTTTGTGTGGATGGATGAATGTTTGTTACTCTTTTACGCAAGAACTGCAAAACGGATTTTGATGAAACTTTACAGTAATATAGTTTATACATCAGAATAACACACATGATAGTTTTTATCCCGATATTCCCACGAGATCGACACTTATGCGGGTGAAACCGCAGGGCACTGCTAGTATTTTATATTCCCTTGAGTTGATATTTTATAACCTACGGAGTTATGTCAACTCAAGGCAATATAAAAATGTGAATATAATTAAAAACTCAACCAAAAGCTTTGACTTATCAGATCGTTTATCCCAATATTACTGTGCAATTTGAAGATATAACCAACGGATTTTCAAGCAATGGAGGGGATTTTCAACATTTTCATAAAAGTAATTTATAAAAATGAAACAATTGAAAATGGAATTGACAAGAGAGATTTGTGACTGTTATTTCGAGCCTTGCCTATTATTACTAGCCTGACACTAGTCGTGGGTGACTAGTAAAATACTAGCCCGACACTAGTCGTGACTAGTAAAATACTAGCCCGACACTAGTCGTGACTAGTAAAATACTAGCCCGACACTAGTCGTGACTAGTAAAATACTAGCCCGACACTAGTCGTGACTAGTAAAATACTAGCCCTACACTAGTCGTGACTAGTAAAATACGAGCCCGACACTAGTCAGAGTTTCGCTAGTTATATTAATTTCACCCTGTATATTATTGTAGGTGCGGTATGTATACGAATGTCGATACTTGTAAAAGTTATAAATTGTGGATTTCAGTTCACGATAAGACTTGGTTCTTACTGAAGCTCAGAAGATAATAGAGACGATATTGGAGTGCCCCGGGGCATGAAACGTCGGATATAAAACTGGAGCAATTGAAACGAAAAGCTACTACTGAATGTATAGGAGTTATGAAATAAACGGAGTTTGAGTCCGTATTTTCGTATTTTTTGCTGTTCCTTTTAGCCTTTTGAAAGTTTTGTATTTTTCTGTGAAAATGTAATGAGTAAGCAAATATTTAATTCACACAATCACGCAGTGACTTGGCTTGATGACAATGTGTGAGCCCACTCTTCTCAGCATGGACACTTTTTCTCGTGACTAAGTACGGTGAGGGCAAATCTAGCAATTTTAATCTTTGATGGCAAGCTGGTTTATTAAGGTTGCTGGAAATCAACATTTTGTGATGTCATACTTTTATGCTTCTACTTTTGGCTTGTTAGCAGACAACTTATTAATATTGCCAGTTATCCGTTCGTTCGAACCCGTGTTTGGATCGAATCCGGAACGAGGTGATCCGCAGAGAACTAAAGTTGTCGACATGGCTCACAGAATAAACAAATTGAAGTGACAATGGGCCGAACGCCCACATGAGCGGATGGCATGGGACAGAGTGGGATGGGGTAGACGTGTTCATAAGTGCAGGAGATTGCAAAGGTAGGACAGGACGCCCCCAGGCTTGGTCGAGCAAGGATCTTCGCAGGGGGCTGGTAGCAGCTGGATGAGAATCGAGAAGAATGACGTGCAATTGGAAAGGCTCCAATAGTGTACTGCTGCAGGCTGATTGTGATGATCCTTTGTTCCTCTTAATTGTGTGTAGATTTGAATGAAGGATTTGAGATAATATCAAGTTATGGAACAACAAACTGAACGTTATACTTAACAAAGTTCAAATTCCATGTCAACCAAAAACTTATTAGAACCTTTTTGTTATAAATAGTCACTCAAAAATCAACTTAAAATGCATTTTACTGAAGTAGATAACTGATTAAGTGTCGATGGAATGTAAATTATCTGAGATTATGAATACTGTTATAGATTTAAGCATGTCTTTAAATTATGAGCCCTGATTATTAAAAGGCTTTGGTACGTAGAACAACTTCATTCTGAATACACTCTTAAACAGACAGTGTTTTGTAATTGAAATTTATTTTACTCTGTTTTTCCTACTCCTATGGTGACCTTAAAACGCCCCCCAACGTTATGTTGTTACAAATACAAACGAAAACAAATGAGCCGACACATCCCGCGTTTTTACAGACCCTGTTATTTCAGACCCCATACAAATAAAGAGTTTGTTTTACGTAACATTTACTGGTGTTTGTGAAATAAGCATGAATATACATTTAAATACCCCGGGATCTCTTTCAGATGGGTGTTTTAGTAGTATCCCTAGAGTCTGGGACGGTAATGCTGCTTTTACACCAGACATATGCGAGGTAACTAAATAGTGAAGCTAAGCTACGAAACTAAACGTGTGCCTATTTCCATTTGAGCTAAGTAAAAAGTATAAGTAGGTAATAATAAAGTATGTGGAGCAGTGGTGGCCCAGTGGTAACTGACACGACTTACGAGCCAGTAACGACGACGTGCGAGCGAGTTTGGTCATAGGTTCGAACCCGGACAGGCACTTTACTTTGTGTAAATTCCACAGACCTAGATATAATATTAAAACATGGTTCAAATACTAAAATCATGCTTTTTTGTGATTAGTTTCCCGCCCGCTCGCAATGTGACCTTCCTTAGCCAGATATCCGATTTTCCTTCTCATCGATTATTATAGATGTCTACAAAGCCCTTTATATTCTTGATTTATTGGCTATAATGTCTGTATTATGTAGTCTTTGTGTGGTTTAAACATTTAATAGTTCAGTGAATTATTCGGAGAATCACGGGAATTTTGTTCGCCGAGTCTGCAGTTCTCTCTCTCTGTATTTAAACTGTGACGGCTGGATGGGATAAAATTCAAACGAATTCCATTTTGAAATCGGAATGCAAACTCTGCTAAAGGTAGACCTAGTTTATTTTTAAATGATGAGGTAGTTTGCCGCAAAGATGCTATAAAATATAAAAACATTTTTACAAAAAAAAAAAAACAACCGACTTCCAAAAAACACTATAAAAAAAAAACTTTAATTGAAAAATAACTTTAATTTCGGAAGTCGGTGGCAAAAACTAAAATACAGATCCAAAGACACCGACTTCCGATTTTTTTTGTAAAAAAGTTTTTATTTTTCACTTTTTAGTGGGTCAGTTTGTCATTTATCTAATTTACAATAGCTTTTACAAATTATTGCTTTTCCCGATGCAGGGACGTTAATTGTTGAGGAGTTCTCCTACTAAGAACCAGGAGAACTGGAGTTGAGAAGTCACCCTCAGCTCCACTTCACCATAAGCATTGTGACGAGCATAAAATGCTTAGCAACCACATTAAAGTACCTAATCGAATCGTAACCCGTGAAATGCTTATTATTGAGTAGTTCCGGTGGCCATCTGTGGTCTTCATCATCAGTTCCACTTCACCAAATGGTGCTTTCCGAAAGCAAATGCACGAGTTACTATAAAAAATACCTAATCGCTATAGGTGTGCCTATAAAATTTGAGGGTTTCCCTCGATTTCCATGGGATTCCCTCATCTGATTCCGAGTTGGTGACAATGGGACCACCTCGAGACCATACCCTTTCAAACAAAAAAAGAATTTTGAAAATCGGTCAACAATTGGCGGAGTAATCGCGTAACAAACACACAAAAAAAAAAAAAAAACATACCGTCGAATTGAGAACCTCCTCCTTTTTTGAAGTCGGTTAAAAATAGGGGTAGACAGAACTTTCGATGACGATGGTAGGTATTTGATCCAAAATAAGGATTGAATACTACGCTCATATTATAGGTGGTGGTGGAGGTGGTGGTGGAGGTGGTGGCTATTTCCATCACACACAATCAGCCTATAATATTCCCATTGCTGGGATAGAGGCCTCCTCTATTTTTTAGTCCAGGTAATACAGTAAGCAGGTTCACTGGTTAACAGCAAGTTAAAACGAGATGAGTAGAGTTAGTCTCTATCTTGGGGCTCGGAGTACGAAGTCCAGAGTGGAGACTAGAGAGGTTATTTCAGGTATGGTATACTACGTGTGTATGTATGATGTTTGTGTGGTGTGTGTGTGTGTGATGTGTGAGTGGTGTGTGTGCGTCTGGTGTGTGTAAGTGTGCGTGTTTGTTCCATGAGTAAATGAGTAGTCTTTTTATTAATGCTATTTATTGTATCGTGTATCGCCATCGAACTGCATCATTTCGATTACGCGTGTCATCGCAAAATGACAAATATGTCTGAGTTCACGATACTGATATTGTCAATTGACTTTATTGGATGCTGATAGTTTTCGTAATGCAGTAATGGAAACTTTTCATTGGGTGTAGTGACTTGATTAAGGCAAGTATTGGAGATGTTGACGTCATTGCAGATGCGCATAATAATAAAATTGTTATGCATAAATAATAAGGTAGTTTTTTTTTTCTTTCTGTCTTAATGTCGATATGTTGTATACTAATGTTCAAGAATATAGATATCTATCAATATATCAGTTCTGCGGAAAATTATAGGGAATCAAGGCACTTTTAACTTCTTACCAAGGAGTCCTATATTAAGTTTAAAGGAGTCCTGTACATATTATTATGAAGTTTATAAAAAAAATCGTAAAGAAAGTCGAATCTGGAGCACTTGTATTTATTTAATAGTTTTCGATTTATCAGAATTAGATTTTGTAACAATTTTCAGCCAATTGTAACGAATTAAGCCTTGTGTTTTTGTCGTACTAACACGTAATTTACAAAAAAGCCTTTTCGGAAAGTTCTTATTTACAGCTTCTGAATTCCAAACTTGATTAAAACGAAAGACTGATTCCTAAAAAAACAGTTACAATTAAAAAAAAAAGATAAATCTACGCATCAAAAGGGTACAACTACACTTTTCTGCCTTATTTACGTAGCTTAATTTTGGCTCCCAGCGTGGTACTCAAAATATATCTTTTTACAGAATTTACAGTCGCCTTTTCTCTTGTAATCTGTGCTCTTTTTTATAAATAGCAGCGACGTGCTTCATAATGTGGGGTTAGCACGCACCGCGGCTATGATGATGACTATAGTAAAAGTGCGCAGTGTTGCACACCCCCACCTTATTTCAAGTTAAACAAATATCAACTTTGTTTCAATGATAATTGACTTGATTTCAGAATGACTAGCACTATTGAAAAAGCTATAAAAATGTTTGAAGTTGTAGCGTGAATTAACCTTTAGTGTGTAGGAATTAATAGTAGATTGTTTGCCAAGGGAGCAAACAACTATTTTGAAGGCGAGCGAATCCTGAGCGCAGCGAGGGCGTACAAATATATTAAAATCCGTAGCACGAGGTATGTCACGGTGTGTGAGAAATAAAACTTCTATCTACAAAACTAACAACTAACGGGTGTACAGATGCCAGCACATCAAGCTACTAAAATCTGTCAAATTTCTTTAATAGATTTTCAACTTCATCGCTAAAGCATAAGGTTCAAAGTTTATTGGGAAAATCTGACGGTTTCGGGTAGCTTGATGAGCATCTCTACAAAATATACAAAATAGTTACCTACAAGCATCAGAAATGGGCCATATGGTGGATGCTTATACAAATTCTTGTGAGTGCGCATAACTATAGGAATAGATTTATATAGCATGTCTAGCTATTTCTAGCCTCATGTAATCTGGTTTCAGTGTCAAGGTTTATCTTTAGATGGGAATTAAATATGGAATGTATCTTCTTCCATCGTAATAATACTCCATAGGCGAGGAATGTAATGTTAAGATGACACACTGAATTGTGAATTGGGAAGAAAATTTCAGCGATTACCAATTCGTTTGCTAACCGTATTTTTACTTTAGACTTTCAGGATGCCTAGGTAAAGTACTGAAGAAAATCCAGATAAAGCAAACAACTTTATTCTTCCACTCAACCTTTTTGTACAATTCCTCAAGTCAAAATGTTTAACCGACCTTTTCCCACTTCCCAAGTTTAGATAATTTGCGCGGTAGAATCAAGTTCTGTGATTGGTTAACGATTTAATGTCGTCAACCAATCAGAAGCATCCAACGACCAACAGACAAACTAAAGTGTTGCCAGTACAAAATATTTTAATCAAATAGTTACTTGCCTGGAAACTAGTCTTTTTGCGTTTAAATTTAATGAAATAAAAATGTAAATTAGCGAACCCTAACACTTATTGTGTTTTTTTTACAACTCTTAAAAAAGTATCCTACCAATCGCACTACGGTAGTCCAGTATCCGCACCTAAGGATAAACTAATAACATAAGGATACTAGAAATCAGTAAAGGCGAACTCGGATAGGTTACCCAACTGTCTGGACATTGTTACGGATAGTATTTCCGTATCTATTACTTTTGTTTGCTTGAGCACTTACAAGTTGTTGAGTCTTTAGGCGCTTTATGGCGCCCTGTTTACTTAAATAAAACTCGATCCAGTTTTAACAGATGTGTATTTGTATCACAACATGGTATACAAGCGACAGCTGAGGAATACACGTTTACGCAACGCAAAGTAACAGCGTGTTAATATTAAATCACATGGAGTGAAGTAATAATGGTTTTCATTCCCATTAAAATTCAGACTAACTAGCTAACTACCGTGTTCCATAGACATAATGCTCTAGATCACTGAGTGTTGTCTTTATAATATGTAATAGTGGGAACCATAGACAATTAGTACCTATGGTTCGCTACAAGTCCAGTCAGTATATTCTATAAAAATTTCATCGTGAAGCTCGCTTGAAGCTTGAAGTGAGCTGTCAATAGTGTCAATCTAGACATTGACACTATTGACAGTTCACTTCAAGCAAGCTCACTTCTAAGTTTTCACGGTTAAATATTTACAGAATACACCGGCATAGTAAAAGAAAAGTTGTTCGTTAGAAACCTTTTTGTAGAAAGGTTCCTAATGAAAACTGCTCTCTTTTCCCAAAAATCAAAAACCGTCGTTCACCGAACCAAAGAAAAACCTACTAAACTAGGATTTCGCGTGCCTAGTTTGGTCGATATGTATGTACAGACCCAACACATCAAGCTACTACAATCCGTCAAATTTCTTTAATAGAGTTTCAACTTTATCGCTAATGCATAAGGTTCAAAGTTGATTGGTAAAATGTGACAGTTTCGGGTAGCTTGATGTGGTGGCGTCTGTACATTTGAGAGACTTGACCTCCTTCGAGACTCGCTAGGAACGTTTGACTCGAAAACTCGGTCAATACATTTTGACCTTTCAGTTCAGGAAATGACATTTCGTGGTCTTGTGTAGTAAAAGTGATAGAAATAGAAATTTTATAATTCCTATTTCTAAGTAACCTCACAGCTGAACACTGTCTCTTTAAGATACAGGTATGATAGTTTAAGAGGCAGGGCTCACAAAATCTGTATACAGAATTCTGCAGCGAAAAACAAAAGTGGAGTAACGTTTTCGTGTGAAAGGCTAACTTAGATAGGACCTAGCTAGTTTAACTTTCTTTATTATGATCAGCTGCATCCGGTTAGACTGGAAGCCGACCCCAACGTACGAGAAAAACTAGGCAGATTGCATTTCGGGCCTACTTCTAATGCCTTACTAAGCTCGCTCGTGACTTTCTGATAATATTAAACACTAGCTGACCCGCGCCCACTTCGTTGGGCGATAAACATTTTTACTTGTGATGAAATTATGAGTGTGGTTCGGTAAGTACTGAGTGCTATGATCTATTTCCTGACTGCCAAAAGGAGGGTATTTTGATAAAAATTCATAATTGTTGATAATATGACCAATAAACTTGACCTAACGATTTAAACTATTTTTTTTATATACAAAGACTAATTTTTGTGACTTAAATATAAAAGTTAGACATATCGTCGTCAATTAAGGTAAGGGACAAAATACCCAAAATGAGTTGAGTATACAGTTTTGTTCAGAATTTTGCGCTCTTTCGAATGGTGTACAGTCACGAGCATAAGTATGTATACACTTGGCTTTATTCAAAGGCGATGTTTTCCTTTAATTTTGAATGAAATTTTATGTTATTACGAACATAGTATTTTCGAACCCATAGGTTTATGTAAAGTGTCGTATTTCAAGGTTGCATTCGTTATTTCACGAAAAAATCGCAATTGTAAGTTACCAAGTGTTGACATATTAGTGCTCGTGACTGTATATGAAAAAATTCTAGCTTAAAAAAAATGTCCCTTACCCTACTGATTTTTGGATTCGAATTTCGAATCAGCCCCATAATAACAATGTATCTGAAAAACTATGCAATATAGCAACTTGAAATGGTGTAATTACCGCCGTCAATCCACTTCAAATAAGGTAAGGGTCTTCCCAATCAACGAATTATTCTTCACACATTTTTTCAACAAGACCTTTACACTATTTTTTCATTATAGATTGGATCCAACGTAGAGATCAATTTAATGTAAGGGACATTACTAACAAAATACGTTGGTGTAAGGGACGTCTATTTTCTTAAATAGCGAACTTATTTAAATAAATGTTACACAGGTAGATAGAGCACTAAAATACAAGATTATGTGTGAAATCAGATCCGATAAAAGTTAATAACAAAAAAAGTTATAGGCGATTTAGTCCGGAAAAAAACTTTGTCGGCCTCTCCTGAGAAATCGTATTACGTCCCTTACCTCAATTGAACCTACGGTCGACGATATACTGTCGCTGAATTTTTTATAGCCATTATCAAGCTCTACAACTTTTCTCTAGAACTTAATCGTAGTCTCTCATCGTTAATGCAGCGTTCGTAAGAAACGTTTTCGTTCGACCGTTTTTTCTCCGGCTTACTTTGCAAATCCGACTACCACGAAAAAGTCTTTTCATTTTTCGGGTTAATATATAGTTTATGACACTCACAGATAGTGTGGATTTCTATTGGTAAAATAATTTTCAGAATCGGTTCAGTAGATCCAGAGATTACCCCCTACAACCTTACAAACATTACCTCTTTATAATATTGGTATAGAATCGGATATCTATGGTATAGATTTCATAATTCATAAGTTTTTGTCATAAATATAATACCTACCTACTGAAAATTCAACCTCATGATTTTTCTTTTTCCTACCCTTATTCCAATTTATTTGGGGTTGGGGCAACATGTTTTTTTCTTCTATACCTATCTATGTTACTGTATAATTAAAGTCTCAATTTGTTGTGGCTGAATTTCAGTTATTTATAATGGAACAATTCAAAGATTTCATGTTGGTCACTTCAGAGAAATTTTACATAAAGTAGCACCATTTGTCCTTGGGCAGAACTCTACATCGAAATGAATTGTTGAAAAGCCAAGTTTAGGTAGCGAAATGTTTAGGTTTTTTTTTTCATCTTCTGTCAGGTTAACTTCGCTTTCATTTTGCAGCATCAGTGAAATGAAATGAAATGATGATGAAATGATGAAATGATTTTATTTTTTGTAAGTAGGTTTGTACAAACACTTTTACACGTCAATCATGTTTTTTTTTAAACTAGATGAAGTCGGCGTTTCCTATCTGACTACTCTGAGAAGAAAGGCCGAAACAAACTCAGAGGTCACAGTCTCTTTTAAAGTCCAGACATAATCTTGGTCAGGTTATATGAAGACCATGTAGATCGATGTCTGAGGTGGCCTTTTGAGGAAAGAACCACACAGATTGAGAGGACCTGTTCGGTAGTTATGTTTTCTGGATAATCAGCCTATAATGTCCCCACTGCTGGGACACAGGCCTCCTCTCTTCGAGAGCGAGTGGGCGGTAATATATCACGCGGGCCCACTGCGGGTTGCTCGAAGTCACATCTCTTCGAATTTTTGGTTCTAGGACATGCCGGTTTCCTCACGATGTAGGTAATCACACTAATATCACAGTCTATACCTAATATTATAAAGGTGAAAGTTTGTGAGTGTGTGTGTGTGTTTATATGTTTCTTGTTGTTGTGGGGGTGTGTTTATATGTTTCTTGTTTATATGTTATGCTTCTTCACGCTCAAACGGCTAAACCGATTTTGATAAAATTTTGTATGGAGGTAGCTGACACCCTGGATTAACATATAGGCTACTTTTTATCCCGATATTTCTACGGGATCGAAACTTATGCGGTAGAAACCGCGGGGCGCAGCTAGTACAGCTTAGTAAAATTGTAATGCTTGTAAATAGTTGAATAATAATAATTCTTTCAACATCGGGTCAAAGCATGCAGCCTTATAATAGAAATGAACTGCTTTTCAAACACATTAGGATAAGTCCAGAGGACCTAAATTAAGCTATAATTTTTCCAAATGATATTTAAATACATAATCAGCCTATAATGTTCCCCCTGCTGGGACACAGGCCTCCTCTCGGTGAGAGGGAGTGGGCCGTAATCCACCACGCGGGCCCAGTGCGGGTTGGCAGATGTCACATGTCTTCGAATTTTTGGTTCTAGGACATGCCGGTTTCCTCACGATGTTTTCCTTCACCGTTTTGAGGGCAGTGGTGATGAAATAATTTACACAAAGTAAAGCGCCTGTCTGGGTTCGAACCTACGACCTACAACTCGTAAGTCGCGGCCGTTACCACTTGGCCACCACTGCTCTCTCACATTTAAATAGCTTTCGTGCATTTAAAGGTTGTTTTAGCTGTTCAAAGGTTGTTGTTCCAATAAAAAACAGTACCTAATGTAGGGACTATAAGACTTTATCGTCGTATATTTTCCCCAATGGGTTAGTAAAACTGTAAGCTGTGCCTATAACGTTGATTGATATTGGCTCGTCTTTTTGAAGAGTGCCTCGAGTGAATCATAATAATCCTTACGAAATATAAAACAGTCGCCAAAATGTCTGTACGCGCTTATCTACCGAATAACTAGACCAAATAGGATAATAATTTTTTTGTTGTTTTAGTAGGTATTGCCAGGACAAGGTTTGTATGAAAGAAAATTTTGGAAATTCGAAAAAAAAAAACACCCGTCCGAAGTTGGGGCGGGCCGCTAGTAATAAGTAATATAGGTAATAAATAACTAGTTAGGGGGGTTTTTATATATCAATGAGTTAGGGCAACTTTTTTAGGAATTAGTTAAATTAGTGGAACAACAAATCGAGGTGCTTGTGGCTAAGTAATAACAGCCGTACGGGTCGATTGATCGGGTTAAGCTACGCTTGCCACGGTTGATCCTTGGATGGGTGACCATCTGTACATACCAACGCGAACGGCGTGTTTTCCGTGGCACCAAGGGGTTCCGTGCTACGGAAAGCACGTTAAGCCGTTGGTCCCGGCTGTCATTCGTGGATCTTTGTGAGTCGTTATAGGTCGCTAGAAGCCCGAAAGTCTGACAACCAATCTTACCAAGGGGTATCGTGTTACCCAGTACCTGGGTTGTGGAGGTCAGATAGGTAATCGCTCGATCTAAAATACTGGTAAGTACTTAGCTGCATCCGGTTAGACTAAAAGTCGACCCCAACATAGTTGGGAAAAGCCTAGGCAGATGACGAGTGGAATAACAAACCATTAAAATCAAGGTGGTTAATATTTAATAGTAGGTATAAAAAAATAATAATGGCCAAAATAGAATCACTTTTTAATGAGTGGATTCAAGTTTTAACATATAACTATTTTAACATGTTACAGCCATGTAAACCCTTTTTCAAAGTATGTCCAACTCATGGTCGTAAGTCGTAGCTTAGATATTCTAAGTTAATGTTACCTATCGAGACAAAAATAAAAATCTTCCTGCATTTTTAAATAAAACTTCATTTTAAAATATAACTAAAAGCAAGTTGAAAAGATTCACCTCACTTCTTATATGGATGGATAAGTCTCATAAAAAAATCCAGTAATGGCACTGGGAGCGCCGCCATATTGAAAAGTGGAAGGAGGGGCGGAGGGAGGAGGTGACCCCCCTTCTTGGCTGTCTATGAAAATGAATAGCTTATACTTTATAGAATAGTCGCCTTTTGTGTGAAGTGCATAATGATTTTTATTATGAAGTGTTTTCTTTGAAGGAATAGTGTTGGCGGTTGGGTGGGAAAATCTTTTATAATGTTGTAGTTTGTGTAAGGAATTGAGAGGTTGGTGAGGGTTAGATATTGGAGATATTATTATGCTAATAGATGGATGGATGTTGTCGACTGAAATTTAATTTGATAAATGAGCTGTTTGTTTTCTAATAATAAAATTATTTTTTATTCCAGATCATCCATCGATTTCTTACTAAACTTCAACTATATCCGACGATCCTGCATACTTACCTATCTCTTTTGTTGACTGAACACGGCTGTAATATTTTAAATATTGGCAAATATAGACATACATCAATGTTGGTATCTGTCAATGTCATGTGTCAAATGCAAAACGTCATTGTGTTCTCTGTCACTTTCAACCATCACTCATCTTGCGCGATAAGTGTGTTGAGAAAAATCTTTATTTATACATAATTCATCACTCTATGTAAGTATAAAAGAAAGCTTACGATAACTTTTTAAAAAATCTGCATTAGTGAGATTTTGCAACACCTAAAAATATTATTTCGTCCCGTGTTCCGAGAAAAACAAGTAGGTACAGCTACAGCGAGTTTCCTTTTAATTTTCAGACCTGTTTGAAATTCATTACTGGTTTTGCTTTGAAACTGTATTTCATTTGAAGGAAATTTTAAAGTAGATCAGATAGTGTTTGCACGGCTTACTGAAATGCAGTGCGACGGTGTACCTACCTCAATGCAAGAAGTTGTATTTGAGAATCCTATTTCTATTTACAGTTTGTTAGGAGTCTTAGGACAGATTGAATTTGTTTTTATCAGTAGTTTGCCCACAACTTTGGCATTTTCTCGTTAGGGTGATATATTGAAAAAAAAATGTGGTTTTTCTATTTTGTGTAAGTTGCTAAGTATGTGGAATAGGGATTTAACATTTTGGTATATGTTTTTTGACTCTTTGGTCTATCATATAAAAGTAATACACGATTCAATGAATTTTTCTTGATACAAAAAAATTGCAAAGATAGATCAATTTTTTTTACTTTTTTACGACATCACGGCGCGGCGTAACGCTTAAGAGTTATTCAATGGAATTTACTATAAAACATAGAAAATGATCTTATCAAAGTTTACTCAAAGTAGTTTTAAATTGAATTCATTTATTTTGTCAAAAAGGAGTAAATTCGTTTTGGCACATACGTCGTTTTGTCGCCATCGCACGCACACTATAGCCATCACTCTTCTTTTGCGTTTCAAAACATAATTGCATCACTTTCGCTCGCATAGTAGGTTTTCGAGGATTTTAGATTTACCAGGTAGCGCCTTAACGCTCAGGGGTTGAGAGGTTGTGGTTCTAAATACTTTACTTTTCTTTGTCTTTTTTTTTAATTATAAAACAGGATAAACACATCTCGTTGGTTGCTACTATTGTAATCTTTTCAAGGAACTTATGGTCATACAAGATGCATTCAGGAAGCTGCTTAATAGGTAGGTACCTACTCATTTTCATTAGCAACAGCATGCGCCTCGTTGTAGTTTACTCCAATGAAGGGAGGCACTTGCTTTTCTCGAAGGGGTTTATTTACAAACTTTGCTTAAAATTAATGTCTGGTTAACCATAATTCTGACCATTTTTGACGTTAAAACGTCTCATAACTTTCAGAAATGTTTACAAATAAACCCTTAAAAGTCTACTATTCTGCAAGTTCAAATCATTTGCGAAACTGAACACTTTAATGAATATAATTCCAAACTCAAATATTTACCCTACTCGCCGAGAATTCCTGTAGGTACCCCAACAAAGGCACAATATAAGAATGTCAGTGCCACCGCTGGCGTTTAAATGAAATAAAAATTTCCCCTGAGATGCTTTTCCCGGGTTTTTCTTGAGTAGTGTGAGTAAAAGGTTTTCACACGCGGTGCCATAAAGGAGTTTGCAATTTAGATTGCTTCCTAGTGCCTTGATTATGTGCTTCAACTGTAGGGAACTGAGCCATTGCAGTCTCTTACTTGCACATGGAAAACAAAGAGATGGAAGCAAAAGTTACCCGAGTAGGTACTTCAAGGACTAAAAGACTATGAGCTGGCCCCCAGTGGTAACAGACCTACGAGTTGTAGGTCGTGGGTTTGAACCCAGACAGGTGCTTCACTTTGTGTAAATCATTTCCACTGCTCTCAAAACGGTGAAGGAAAACATCGTGAGGAAACTTGTAAAGAAATGTTGTAGAAAAAAGTTCAAGAACCAAAAAAGCGAAGACATGTGACATCTATTAACCCGCACTGGGCCCGCGTGTTGGATTACGGTCGACTCCCTCTCACTGAGAAGAAGCGTGTGCCCCAGCAGTGGGAACATTATAGGCTGATGTACTTGCACATGGAAACCAAAGAGATGGAAGCAGAAGTTGCCAGATTAAGTTGAACTACTAGAAGGTAGGATGTTACATTGTTCTCGCATATACAAGCAAAAAGACCTAATGTACCCAGGATTTTGTAATATCTTGATTTAAAAGAGTGTCCATGGAGTTTCTTGCCCGTTCTTCTCCATAGAGATCTACGTTTTGGAATGGGCAACTAGCTTCAACTTTCTGACTAACTGACAGACTATTTAATTTTGACAATTCAAAAGTGCCTGTACAAGGTTTAATTGAAATCAATGCTTTGAGTTTGAGTTACATACGATACGTACTCGATCGCCAGGACATGCCTGTTAAAAAAACAAGAAGGTTTACTCTGTCGCCGTCGTTCCATAACCTGTGTGACAGGTTTTCCTAGTCCAGATACCATCTAATTCAGTCTCCCACAAAGAATTTATCAGAGGTGTGTAATCTTCATATTTTTTGAGACGCCTTTGTGGATGAGAAGATTTTTGATTAAAATAAAATAATAAAAACTTTATTGTTCAAGAAAATATTACAATATTCAAATAGCACTAGGATTCCCTGTGTCGTGGAGACTGGGCTCCTTCATCTGACAAGATTATTAGGTACATAGTAGGTAGGTACATACGTAGCATCGGTTGGCAATATTTCTAAGGCGACAAGAATCAAATGTTCTTTCAAATAAATACATTCAGCCAAGCATATGTAACTTAGGGGTATTGAAGGGGATTTTTATATTGAGCCTGGCATGCAAGATGTTTGATTATTGAAACATTCAAGGTGATTATTTCAAACATTTATGCAACAAGATATAAGCCAGTTCAAAAAATACCTATGGATGTCACGTAATCAACTTTGAACGTAAATATCTCGGAAACGTGACACTTTACGGGGTTTGGTCTTATATTTTTTGTTTGTATTGATGTCAGCTATCGATTTATATAGGTTCCATGCGTGGCCGCCATTTTGAAAAAAAAAAAACAAAATGGCGAGGTATGCGACGGATCTTCAAAGCCCTTCAAGACGTATAGTGATTGACAGATTGGCAGTAAGATCATAGGGTTCTCGAAGTGAATATTTTACTTCGTTATTAGGGTCGTCTTATTTGAACACGAAAGCAGTACCATGTTCATTTAGTAGCTAGTTTTCTCACGTTCTTTTCAAAATATTTAGCAATTCACTCGTAGCTGTCCCTTTTTACCGGACGAATTGAAGCGTTTCATTTATATTTCGCGTTTCCAAGCTCCGTTCCATTCAACCTTTTCATTTTCGCACTCAGCGCTACGTTTTCGAAACCTCTCCACTTCCAATGCGAATGGCAGACTGTCAGTTACGTTCGAAGTTAATAGAACAGCCATGTTATTGAATATTAACTTGGTAATGTGGAATTGTGGTGTTTGTTTGTTGTTTTCATTACTTTGGTGTTGAAGTTTATTTCGATTTATTGGTTTCATGTGTTTCATATATTAATTTACAGATGTGTTAGGTGGAATTCATTTAATTTGAAATGAGGATTTAGTAGGACGTGAAGTAGGTAAAGTCAGAAGTGTTGAGCAATTTGACTACCAACTTAAATTATTCGTATATTCAAATCACAACTGTTTTTTGACAATTATATGAAATGGTTTTATAACGACAACTTCCGACTGTACATCCGTAACCATTAATGACTGCTAGGCGTTAAAACACAACGAGCTTTATATAGGTATTGTCTCGGATATCTATGGTATTATCACATTGAGTAAACGAGACAGCGCTCTACAAAGGCGAACTTATCCTTACATACTTGTGTAGCAGACTTAACCTGCCTTGCAAAGTATTCTTACACACTCCCTTTCTAATAAATTGTACTTTTTATTATCATTCCACATAATTTCTTCTGTTTTATTACGGTACAACATGAATTAAATGAACAAGAGAGAGCAATATACATTCTTATCTCACTCAGATAAAATGAAACAACATTACGGTCTTCTGGAGTAATTTCGTGCCTTTTAAACGCCCACCCTTCACGAAGTTTATTACATTGTACTGTAATAGTATTCAATAAAGAGCACCCGTTTCTCGTCACTTTCTGAAACACAGCATTAATACTTCATGGTACCTATTCTGAAAAATAGAGAAAAAAAAACTGGCCAAGTGCGAGGCGGACTCGCACACGAAGGGTTCCGTATCACAAGGCAAAAACGCCGAAAAAAACGTTTGTTGATATTTATTTTATTTTGTTTTTAGTATTTGTTGCTGTAGCGGCAACAGAAACACATAATTTGTGAAAATTTCAACTGTCTAGCTATTGCGGTTCTTGAGATACAGCCTGGTGACAGACAGACGGACGGACAGACAGCGAAGTCTTAGTAATAGGGTCCCGTTTTTGCCCTTTGGGTACGGAACCCTAAAAAAGTACGTCAAGAATAAATACATAGTGTGGGGAATACGCTAGAAAGTTAGCAAAGTACCTAAGTAGGTATAGAAATAAATACCTTGACAATAGACAAAACAATAAAATAAACCTAGAAAAAAAACACGTCAAAAAACGCAAGAAAATCCGCAAGAACATGTAGTAGGTACTTTCATGAAGATGAAACTATTCCCAAGTTTAAAACCAGCAAAAAAGAAGACCACAGCCGCAACCCAGCCCGCGGTTTTTAATTAGTCTTTATACTACATGTTCCTTTTGTTCTGAGGAAGTTACAGAATTTCTTTTATTAGACCTTTAGCCCGAGGCCAACACTGCGGATGAAAAGAAAGGAACACCGTTTTGCTGTTACAAAGAAGATCATAATGAAAATACGAGTTCAAGAATCTTTCATTATGAAGTTTTGTATTTGTTGGTAATAATGGGGATGTTCATAGTTGTTGGTGTATGAACTTTTTTGATAACAAATAGGTACTTAACATAACCCAGACAGGCACTTGTTTTTTTTTCCGTTAGCCTGTTCTGTCCCACTGCTGGGCAAAGGCCTCTCCCATTTTCTTCCACATTTCCTTATGCTGTACCTTCTCCATCCAGTCGGTTAGGAACTAGTCTAAATCGTCACGCCCTAGGCCTGCCTCGGTGCTCGGTGCTCGCGCCTTACTTTGTGTAAATTATTTCATCATAGCTGCTCTCAAAACGGTGAAGGAAAGAGTAATTCATCAACTCAACATCGTGAGGAAATCGGCATGTCATAGGATCAAAAATTCGAAAACATTTGACATCTTCCAACCCGCACTGGGCCCGCGTAGTAGATTACAGCCCAGATCCTCTCATCGAGAGGAGGCCTGTGTCCCAGCAGTGGGAACATTATAGGTTGATTATGTACCCAAAAGGATACCAACGGAACCCTATTACTAAGTCTCAGCTGTCTATCCGTTCGTCCGAATGTCTGTCAACGGGCTGTATCACATGAACCGTAATAGGTAGATAGTTGAAATTTTCACAGAGTGTGTATTCTATGGCCGCTATGACAATCACACTAATATTAAAGGCGAAAGTTTGTGGGTGTGTGTGTGTGTGTGTTTATATTTTTGTTACTTCTTCACGCTTTGGAATGGGCAACTAGCTTCATATTTTCTGACTGACCGACTTCTTGACAATTCAAAATAAATTAATTAATTGAAATAAATGCTTTGAGTTTGAGTTTTGCTCAAACGGCTGGACCAATTTTGATAAAATTTGGTATGGAAGTAGCTGACACCCTTAATCAGTATATAGGCTACTATTTATCCCGATATTCCCACGGGATCGACACTTATGCGGGTGAAACCGCGGGGCGCAGCTAGTGTGAGATAAAATATTTTGATTTTGATTATGTGCCTATGTGTGTGTTTTTCTAATGAAATTATATAAAGAAACGCCGGATACCTTAGGAAGACATATATGTCCTTGACCTTATTGGTGATGTTATTCAGAAAGGTCAGGTACGCAGTACTCGCAACCGGCGTGCGTGTATGAGTCACAGTATGACCTGTATTTACGTAGTAACTATTCAGTAATCTGTGCCTGTATATGAACGTAAACGAGGCAAAAGGAGGAAGGGTCGTAACAGTCCGGGTCAGCGAGATTGTCCGAAAGGGTTACCGCTGGCCCGGAACATAAATGGCTAAGGAAGGAACACGGGTGGGTTTTAGTCAGTAAGAGTCTGACATTCCCTTCCGCTCCACCCAGAGCGGTAGGGGGTCATTTGATGATTTCCGACCCAAAAAAAAAAGGGTCGTAGCAAGTGGCGGTCTGTAGTTTCTCCGTACCCCCTGCGTATATGTATGTATGTTATAATAAAAAGAGAAAATAAACATTTATATAAAAAAAGAGAAAACAATAAATTGCTTTAAAAAAAAACACCGGTAGCCCATTAAACTTCTGAACCGAAAGAAATTGTTTTGTTTAAATAATTTTCTTTATTTGGGGAAAGCGTGAATGTAATTAAACACCGTTAGCGGCCTTAATAAATTACGGCGAAACGGAATTAAACGCTGCTTAAACAAACTTACTTTTGAAGCAGTTGGTGTAGAAGTGGCCTAACGCAAATTGGTTAACCTTGCTTTTTTTAACTGTGATTAATTCTTGAAACGTTTTCCGAGCTTTTCGTTTTAGGCCTTTAGTCTTTCTACTACCTGAATCACCTCCTTGACGGATACAGGTGACTAAATCGACACCCTGTTTATCTGAATCTTATTTTGCTTTCGCTTAGGAAAGCCATGTTACCTTTCGTCCCTCGCAGCTAGATATAATGCACTGAAAAGAAAATGGCTATAATAAAAGAGGCCGACATTCACCTAATATGAATTGGCCCACTGTAGAGCAGGCCGCAGGAACCCGTTGGATGCGAGAAGCGCAGAACCGGTCGAAGTGGAGGTGCTTGGGGGAGGCCTATGTAAAGCAGTGGACGTCTTTCGGCTGAAATGATGATGATGACTGTAGAGCACAGGCTTCCTCGTCAGTCCACATTGTCCAAGTCTCCCCGCAATGTTTTTCTTTTCATATTCATATTATGTTTATTTGCATTCCATAATAATAATTCTGTTGGTCCCGGCTGTCATTCGTGGATCTTTGACAGTCGCTACGGGTCATCAGAAGCCCGAAAATCTGACAACCAGTCTTTCCAAGGGATAGGTATCGTATTACCCAGTAATTGGGTTGTAGAGGTCAGATATGTAGTCTCTTCATGTAAAATACTGGTATTCAGCTGCATCCGAATAGACTGGAAGCCGACCCCAACATAGTTGGGAAAAGGCTAGGCAGATGATGATGATTTGCATTCCGTAATAAGTATTTAAAGGTGAAACAAATAAAAATAAAATTAGGAAATAAATTAACAAGCAACAATTTTTAAATATGTTAAGTAATACCTAACATTAATTTTTTTTTTAGTAAATTTAACATTTATTTTATAAAGAGCAGAGGGGCGATTCCCGTAATTTAAAAAACGTTCAGTCTGATCTCGGTCTCAATCTGTCAAAAATACCTACGTCTAATAAATTGTGATTGCAACTGAGATGAGATCGTGGCTTGAATTTGAATGTTTTTTAAGTACAAAAATTGTGACCTTCTATTATACCGTACCGTACTTAAAGCACGACATACACGGTTTTAAACCAGTCTACAAACCAAGGTGACCTTGAAGTTGTTGTTGTTGCGAGATGCCTGCTACACGGTTTAAAACCAACATCTTCTTCTGCCACTGATTTGCAACGCAGGCCTTTCTACCAAGGACGTTTAAAGTACAAACGAATTTGGTCCAAACCACTGTCTACACTGTTTTAAACTTAGGTTTGAAACCGCCGTTTCAAACCGTGAATATCGTGCTTTATGAACCGTATAATATAATGTACCACAACCGGTACTTACATAATATTATTTCATGCGGTGTGCCTACAAAAGAAAATAAAACACATTTAAGCCAGTGTCGCATAGCAGGCGTAATTTATAACGCTTGCTTACGTTTTTTTACAATTTATTCTCGTAAAAATCGAGACATAAATAATGTCCATTGCTTAGAAACAGCCGGTAATTTAGCAAGTAAATATGGCGGGTACTAGACTCGTAATCGCCACAATTTTGTGTTGTGACGCAAGACGTAGGCAAGTGTCTCATTTACTTGGCCACACCTACAACTTAGGTACGTATAAGATACATACAGAAATCTCATGTGATCACGACCTCTCATGATCGACACCGAAAACCTAAAGGCCATAAAATGGCTTTTCGAAACACTGGCCAGCTAGAATATATGAATTCCTAAGAAATAAATTAATAGTTCAAAAAACACTAGAAAAACACGCTCATAAAAATGCACGTAAGTAAAAAAAAAACTAATCGTGGTCAAAGTTCATTACAAGACTTTTCTATGAAATCCAGAACAGCTATGATACGACATTCCATCATGAAGTTCCTGTTCATATCTTCAGGCTCCATCATCAGATCAGTTCGACAGTACCACATTATTGTATAGTCATCAGAACTACATACAACTGCCAATTTTCATTACGCTACGACCCTTGGAAGATGGTTAAATTAGTTACCTTAGATTCCATTACATAGTTAGTTACATACAGGTCGACCTAATAAAAGCGTGTTAATTAATAATAATAAAAAAAGGAGTTATTTCGTTCTGATCCCCTGAACCCCCCCTCCACACCTCCCTCGATCCCCTGCTTGTTCGTCTTCTGTTTTAATCTCTGCCTTATCCACTAAAAATATTCTCATTCCGGTTTGATCCGCTTTTGAAAAAAGATCTGTGATTAGAATTGTAGTGCCAGCAACTACATATATTGCGGAAAGGCGTTGCTGGCCTTCTTTGAGGAGCTGGGTTGGATCGGGATCGAGTAACCGATTTTTCCACCCTTACGCAAAATGTGCGCTTTGACGTGGTGTTGCGGACACCAGCCCTTATTACCCACCCGTTACCTACCTATAAGTATTGCGGACTTGAATTTCTGTCCCAGGATTTATAGCCATTGAAAGCTAGATAGCCGTTGAAGAAGACTGGCGCGTGGACTGGCACACGAGAATGACAACTGAGTCTCTACAAATATATGTGTGATTCCGAGTAGTAGATAAGTTATGAAAAAAATACACTCAGATTATCTCAAATCTGAGTGTATTTTCTTCATAACTTACGTCGTATTAAATTAATAATCATAAAACAATGGGAAAATCTTTGCTATAGAATGTATATGTTCAGTAAGTCATTACGGCCTGGCCTTGTATAATATAAAATATATACCTTGCCGCTATCAGCGGCAGCTAAGCACGGGGCGGCGAGAGGTAAAAACATATATAAAAAAAAATCACACGAAGGGTTCCGTATCACAAGGAAAAAACGTAAAAAAAACGTTTGTTGTATGGGCCCCCCTTAAACATTTATTTTATTCTGTTTTTAGTATTTACTGTTATAGCAGCAACAGAAATACATCATCTGTGAAAATTTCAACTGTCTAGCTATCACAGTTCATGAGATACAGCCTTGTGACCGACGGACAGACGGACAGTGGAGCCTTAGTAATAGGGTCCCGTTTTTTTACCCTTTGGGTACGGAACTTTAAAAATGTATGAACCATGCCACGACGCACTGCACGCAGCGTCAACGTTAGCAGTAAGGGTGCATTTCCACTGAAGCGGAGCTGGGCGGAGCGGAGCGGAGACGTGCAGGAACCATCAAATCACAGACGAGACGAGTGACGCGATCAGGACTTCAACCATTGTGATTGATCGATTCCTGCACGACTCCGCTCCGCTCCACCCAGCTCCGCGTCAGTGGAAACGCACCCTAAGACACCGCGCCGCTTCCCGCTAAGCCAAAAGTCATAGCTACACACAAAAAAAAAAATTGATTAATGCAGTGCTTATATTTACATACACTATATAAACGTGATCAGACCTACTAAATAAAATCATATTTCTTTTTATTACCTATTATCTACGTTTGTTGTTCCTATTATATCTCACTTCCTCAATAATTTCCACTATTTTTAGACAATACAATCTTTACCCCAAGAAGTCCCACAGCGCATGAGCAGACCTCACAAGTGAATCCAATGTTAGATACTTGTACATGAGTATAAGTTTTAGTTGAAACCACAATCATGTAAGTTCATGTAACCAAGTTTGGCCTGCTTTCACTACTCTAACTACTTTGATGGACTTCGCTCGCCTTGGATGACCGACAAAGGGAGGTGAGAGGGAGAGGGGAAGTGTGGATTACTTAGAAGTGTATTTTACCATAGATATATTTCTATATCGTCTTTGTAGTGTACCTATTTATTTAATATATATGTAAACACTGTCTCATTCACACAAGCTGCTGTCACTAATGTCATCTGTCAGTCACGAGGAATGGCGGGAAAATGTAAAAGTGAAGTAGGCTATTATACGAAATAACGCTTGGTAGTGAGCCGGTGAAGTTATATTATGCAACATAAATACGGAATCAACAGGATTCTACAGTCTTGCTTGTTCAAAACAGTCAGACAACAAGACCAAGGTTGATACCGCGGTGCGGCGTCGGTCCTACATATTTACTTACCTTTTTTTTGTTATCCTATCTATACTGTACTGCTAGGCAAAGGCCTTCCCCAAATCCTTCCAGTAACTCTTTTCCCGCGCCACCTCGGAACAGCCCTCGCGGTACGCGTCCAGGTCATCTCGCCATCTCTTTCTGAGCCGACCTCGGCGGCGCCGTCCATTTTCAGGCACCCATTGTGTGGAGACTTGCCCAGCGGTCATCGTACATGCGGCTGATGTGACCCATTGAGCCTGGCAGCCTTCTTTCCCACATCCAGTATGCCCGTTTTGGAACGCAGCGTGGTGTTCAGAATTCTGTCCTGGCTTTTTACAACCAGAATGCTGCGTCCCATCGCCCTTTGGAAAACTTCAAGGCGTTACTTTTGCGAATCAGTGACCGACCAGGTCTTAGCACTTACTTAACTTTTCAATTTAAAAACCAGCCAAGTGTGAGTCGGACTCGCACACGAAGGGTTCCGTACCACAAGGCATAAAACGCCGAAAAAAACGTTTCTTTTATACCCCTTTAAATTTTAACTTTATTTTATTTTTATGATTTGTTGTGACCCTTTGTGTACGGAACCCTTAAAATGAATACCTATTGACAATACTCGTTTAACTATGAATGATGGGAATGCCAGTAATGACTGATTAAAAAAAGTTCGATTTTATTAATCTTGAGGAATATCTGAACATTTTGAATGTAAACAAGTCGAGTGTGTCATAAAAAAATCCTAACCCATAGAGTCCAATGTGTCGGTTTAATACGACGCAATAACAGTAAGTAACCCTCGTAGTTCATTGAACAACCTTGAATTTATGGAGTAGCCCTCCTACTGTCGGAAGAATGTAAGTAGGTAGTATTGGACTTATTTATATTTTACTAGCTGCGTCCCGCGGTTTCACCCGCGTAAATGTCGATCCCGTGGGAATATCGGGATAAAAAGTAGCCTATATGTTAATCCAGGGAGTCGGCTACCTCTATACAAAATGTTATCAAAATTGGTCCAGACATTTGAGCGTGAAGAAGTAACAAACATATAAACACACACGCTCACAAACTTTCGCCTTTATAATATTAGTGTGACTAGCGGCCCGGCCCAGCTTCGCAGGAGTGATTTTTTTTTATTTCCTAAATTTTCTTTCATACAAACCTTGTCCTGACAATACCGAACACAACAAAAAAATAATTTTTAATACAGTTGCTCAAAAAGTGCCAACCATGAAGTTTTTACTAAAAAGTTTTTGTGATTCATACAAATACGTATATTTCAAAAAAGAAGCTACTAATTTATTTCAATATCAGATTTAATGATTTAATTGAATGAGTTAGGTTAGGTTTCATTTCATTTCATCTCATTAAATTTCATTTTCATTTCATATCAATAAAAAAAATATACTGAAGACTAAGCTGTATGGATAGTTCCTTTTGCCTACCAAAATGGGTGAAGAAAAAAAACTCTGCTTATATTCTACGGTTGGCGCCATTTTCCAGAAATTTTCTTTGCGAGTTTAGTTGTTTGTTGCACAAAATGAGTAATTTCGACCCTATTTTTTTTTAATTAACACCACCGGAACTCAGTATAATTGCACAAAATGCTTCGGAGAACATTTTACCGGAAAAGTCAAAAAGTCGTTACATATCCACATACGAATAATTTTTTGCGTGGAGAGAAGAGAAAAAAGCAATATCGTGTTTTTATTATTTTATTAAATTGCTTCATTTTTTCGCAACTGTATTAAAAATAGTCGTTCAGTACACCTGCGGAACCGTCATTGCAACTTGTTCCGACTGTCAATCATTTGTCGGAACTCTTTGCAATGACAGCCTTTCCGCACTTGTAATTAAATATACTATATCCAATTTGGTGCAGTCATTCGGATGCTAAGCGATATTTCGGCAACTTTATTTTATACTAGATATGTTTAAGGATGTAAGGATAAGGTTATAGGAAAACCATTGACTGTGTTGTTATTTTTAGGGTTCCGTACCCAAAGGGTAAAAACGGAACCCTATTACTAAGACTTCGCTGTCTGCCCGTCCGTCCGTCCGTCCGTCTGTCTGTCACCAGGCTGTATCTCAAGAACCGCGGTAGCTAGACAGTTGAAATGTTCACAAATTATGTATTTCTGTTGCCGCTATAACAACAAATACTAAAAACAAAATAAAATAAATATTTAAGGGGGGCTCCCATACAAAAAACGTGTTTTTTTTTCTCCGTGTTTTTGCCTTGTGGTACGGAACCCTTCGTGTGCGAGTCCGACTCGCATTTGGCCAGTTTTTTTTGTTTTCTGGTGCATACCTTCTTATGGCGCACGGTCTTTGGAGATAAAACCAGGCAGTGTGGGATTTTTACCAAATTAAAACCACCCCAGTGGACACCATCTGCAAATGGAAGGGGCACCGTTACCTCTCAAAAGAACAATCCGGAGCTCCCTCTGTGCAACGCCTGTTAGGGCACATCTCTGGGGAGACTGTAAAGGGGTCTCCCCGAAACCTAACTGTGCAAGGCAGCACAATATGACCACTGTGCGCCGTCTAACGAATAATAGCCCTAAGGACCCCTCCGATCATTATAATTCTACACCCACATTATGAAAAGACAACGCCTCTTCATTGGCAGAAAATACTTCATAAGTACTTAATTAGTCCTAAATTTGGATTATCCTACTGAAATAAACATCTTATTAATTAATGTTCCTTTAATAAGAAACAATATCGAGCAAACACTTATCCCAATTTATTTGGGGTCGGCGCAACATGTCTTTTTCTTCAATACTTTTCTATTAGTCGTCATCCCGGTAGTCACCCTCTATCTAATAATATCATAGTCATCATTTCAGCCGAAAGACGTCCACTGCTGGACATAGGCCTAATATCATTGTACATTTATATGAAAAAATAAGCAAAATAATCATAGGACATCAAAAAATTCGTCCGCATCGCTGTCAACAGGAACAGTGCCCAAAAGGCTGGCAGCATTGCCACGTTGTATGGCAATGCTAATTCTTTGGCCAAGAAATAGGCCAGCCCTCTGGTCACGTGAAGAGTCGACTAACCGCTTGTAGGTAATTGGTTAAATCATTTAATATTGTACTTTTGTGTGTTGTGTTGTATTTTGTGTGCGCCAAATAAATGGTTTATCTAACTATCTACACAATAAAAGGATGGTATTCTTACAAGACAAAACGCAACGCCTTTTCATTGGCATAAAATACCTACATATTATTAGTTCTAAATAAATATTATTCTGCATAAATAAACAACGAATAATATCATTTTATATTATTATCTAATAATATAACTTTCCTAAATAAGTATTGAAGCTGGCACTATGTAATTATGTAGTCTGTGTTTCGGAACGTTACTGGATTGGTCGTGACGTTTCGGAACGCACCTAGGGAGCGGGGTGACCTTGAAAGGACGTCCTGTTTCGGAATTAGATTAACTGGATGTGGATTCGTATTGTGGTGTATGTAGTATTTTATTTACATACTGTACCAATGGAGATATTTTTTAGAAAAACTTTATTGATTTATCAAAATCGTATCGTGCTACATTGTTATACCTGATAAGTCATCAGCCCTCATCGCGATGGCCGTTTTGCGTCGATGTGACGCATGTTTTCTCCCAAATTGTTATTTTGTTTTTTTTTATGCGTCATGCTTTCCGCAAATAAACATATTTTTTTTCTTTCTTCTTTATTTCTTATACTAATTTATTTGGGGTCAGCGAGCATTTCTTCTTCTTCAATAATTCTCTGTCATACTAAACTAGATCGTTACACCTACTTGAATAGATTTTATTGTTACTTAGGTACCTACCTACATTGTTTTAAGTTGGTATAGTATTATTGTCAGTATACAGGGTGATTGGAAGATGGGTGCAAAGCTTTAAGGCGAAGATAGTACAGGCAATTCAGAACCATTTAAGCCATGGTTGTCTTAGACGAAGTCTTACCACTTTTTTTTTACCAATTTCTTAAGATTTTTTTCGAAAATTCCCAAAGTTTTAACTAAACTACTTATTTATGGCCAAATTGAATGATAAACGAATTCATTTTTATTGTATTTAATTAAAGTAATGTGTAAGCAATCTAGCAAAACATGTTTTAGGCCTCTGTGTCGTTAGACATTTTTTTTACAGATATTTAAAGTTCATAACAAATTTTAAAATTCATAAATACTTTTTGTAAACCTTATTTTAAAAATAACGGAGCGTGCTTTTTTTGTTCAAACCTTTTTGAAAACATGCTTGATAATCGCTCTTTCTTTTGAGGTAACATTTACGCAGATATCTTACAAATTATTGAAATTAGAACCTAAAAACCAATTTAAGGGAGAAATTTTAAATTTTAGGCAGTCTAAATAAAACAACATTTGAATTTTTATTTATGTTTCATGGTCAAATTGTTGTCCGTGATTCCTAATACAAGCACGGCTCCGTCTTCTCACTTCTGTTGTTGTTATTTTCAACATCATATCTCCAGCTTCATTGTTTCAAACTCTGAATTCATTCTCTCTGTCAGTTCTTCTCTCGTGTTTATTTCAACATTCGTATACACCAGCTCCTTGGCCCGACCCCACACGAAAAAGTCCAGCAGGGTCAGATCTGGTGAGCGAGCGGGACAAGGGATGAGTCCATCTCTGCCAATCCAGCTGTCAGGAAAACAATTATTTAAGTGTTCCCTTACATTTAACATCCAATGCGTTGGACAGCCGTCTTGCTGAAAGATGACTGTACTGTCTCTTGCGAATATCGGGACACCGGTTTCCTCTATCAGCTCTGGTAAATCCACTTGTAGAAAGTGAAAATCATTTTCACCATTGAAAGTCTCCGGTAAGAAGTGGGGCCCAATCAACGTCCTGCAAATTACTCCAGCCCAAACATTGACAGAGAATTTCCTCTGAAACGACACCTGCTTCTTAAAATGTGGATTGTTGTCTTTGGCGGCCCATTCATGAAGGTTATGAAAGTTTGTAATGCCCTCCCTAGAAAATTTGAATTTGAAATCAATCTTGTGGACGGATGAAAGCAAATTTTCTAGGGAGGGCATTACAAACTTTCATAACCCACACAACACATGGGGAACACTTAAATAATTGCTTTCCTGACAGCTGGATTGGCAGAGATGGACCCATCCCTTGGCCCGCTCGCTCACCAGATCTGACCCTGATGGACTTTTTCGTGTGGGGCCGGGCCAAGGAGCTGGTGTATACGAATGTTGAAATAAACACGAGAGAAGAACTGACAGAGAGAATGAATTCAGAGTTTGAAACCATGAAGCTGGAGATATGATGTTGAAAATAACAACAACAGAAGTGAGAAGACGGAATCGTGCTTGTATTAGGAATCACGGACAACATTTTGACCATGAAACATAAATAAATTTAATTCAAATGTTGTTTTATTTAGACTGCCTAAAATTTAAAATTTCTCCCTTAAATTGGTTTTTAGGTTCTAATTTCAATAATTTGTAAGATATCTGCGTAAATGTTACCTCAAAAGAAAGAGCGATTATCAAGCATGTTTTCAAAAAGGTTTGAACAAAAAAAGCACGCTCCGTTATTTTTAAAATAAGGTTTACAAAAAGTATTTATGAATTTTAAAATTTGTTATGAACTTTAAATATCTGTAAAAAAAATGTCTAACGACACAGAGGCCTAAAACATATTTTGCTAGATTGCTTACACATTACTTTAATTAAATACAATAAAAATGAATTCGTTTATCATTCAATTTGGCCATAAATAAATAGTTTAGTTAAAACTTTAGGAATTTTTGAAAAAAATCTTAATAAATTGGTAAAAAAAAAGTAGTAAGACTTCGTCTAAGACAACCATGGCTTAAATGGTTCTAAATTGTCTGTACTATCTTCGCCTTAAAGCTTTGCACCCATCTTCCAATCACCCTGTATAATAATAATAATCCATTTATTTCAGGCATCGCAGGCCCATAGATAAATACCTTAACCTAAACATACATATTTTAATAAAAACTATGACCTAAAACTATTATGCACGAAGTGATGAATGTGTCGGCGTCGTGTTGCGCTGCGTGGTGTCGCGTAACCTTCCACGAAAACGTCGGTACGCTACACCTTTCGGCCAAAACTCTTCCTTCATGAAGGTTTCCAGGTACTGAGTTGGAACCCGCACCACAAACGATTTGAAGTTTATGTTGTGGCGCGATTCCAACTTCTCAACTCTCAAGGTCCACTTGGTCTTGCTTCTGATGTATTCCACGATGTCTTGAGCCACCGTGGAGTGATGCAGACGGGATACGTACAGCTGCGTCGACGGTGTTGCAGGACGCAGCAACATAATTGGTCCCGCTAGTGCAGTACCACATCGATTACGGGAAGTGGGCTTAAGTTAGTATATATAACTAACTATTTACACTAGGTCCTAAATTAAATGACCAACTATAAAAATAAATAAAAAAACAAAAGATGGATGGATTGTGTGAGGAATGATGATATGAAAGAGAAGGGAGTGAATGATAGCGTGACGGTTGACAGGGGAGAATGGAAGAAGAAAACGTGTTGCGCCGACCCCAAGTAACATGGGATAAGGGCAGGAAGATGATGATGAAAAAAACTAAAGAACACTTAGGCGTCGAAGTACTCGTTCGCATTGCTGCGCATCCGTAAACGTGGCCAGAAGACTGGCAGCATTGGCGCATTGAATGGCAATGCTGGTATTGATCCTATTTGTTTTTTTTTTAACATAATTTACGATAGGTAACGGAAAATTTTTACTCTGGTATATTTTTTAGAGAACAGCGCAATTGAATTCCATACCTACCTAGTACCTACCCAGTGAATTTCGTGGTGATGTTTCTTTCATATTTTGTAAACAAACACACCTTTTCGTAGAAATGGTGGGATTACCAACAGGTAAATCGTATTTCTGAGGAAAGAAATAATCCGTATAAATAATCATAGGAAATCGCAAAAACTCAGAAAGGCACTTTCAATCCGTGCACTTGTTGACAATAATTTCGGGAACCATAACTAATGACTGAAAATTTGTCGTAACATCACTCAATTGTTTTTTTTTTGTTGTAAAAGCACTAATTAGACCATTAGACACATTCTGTGATTTAGCGAAAGTACTTTTTAATTGTTTACTAAAAGTGCACAGCGTTAGTCAAAACTATCCTTAACCGGGTGAATTAATTGTGTGTAGTGTGTCTCGCGTTGGCGTGGATCCACGTTCTCACGATACGAAGGGTTAAAGACAGACTAACGCGCGCTGTATTAAATCAATGTCAACGCAAAATATTACTAAAACTGTTTTGATTTTGATGAAGATGTTGTCTTAGACCGACTAGTGTCACGCTTTTACGCTTTTAGATACGTTTTGAAATTACCCACTCATTCACTCGCTGATAAAAATACAATGAAATATCATTAAAAACAGTTAAATATTCCACTCAATACACGCTAGAAATATGTTTCATTTTAATAATTTAATTTATGAAATACACACTACACAATACAATTCATACTAATATTATAAATGCGAAAGTGTGTTGCCTCTTCACGCTTAAACCGCCGAACCGATTTAGATGAAATTTGGTACAGAGATGGTTTGAGTCCCGGGATAGGACATAGGATAGTTTTTATCCCGATATTCTTACGGGATCGACACTTATGCGGGTGAAACCGTGGGGCGCTGCTGGTATTTAATATAGTCTGTCGTCCTTGGAATTTACCTCTTATTATTATAATGCTAACGTTCACGGAACCATTAACCTGCATTACGACCACAAAATGTATTGAATATCTAACCTTCAGTTTTAATGATTCAAAATGGTCTAAATATTATGTAAAATGTAACTTTTGTCACGGAATAAACAACCTTACTTCCTAAATCCTAAGTTCCATTATCAATTTCAGTTTTCAAATAATACATTCGCACTCAAACATTTCGTTCTAATTTTACGTAACGAGTATTTTAAAATAGACTTTACCTGTCGGCTTCTTGAGAAAGTAATAAGGTTTCCTATGCAAACTGTTCTGGTAGTCAGCAAACGTAGAAATATTGTAAGGTAGCTCGCTGGTACGTTACTATGGCAACTAAACTGCTGATTGCACGTTAACCTTTGTGACCCACACCTACAACTATAGACGGGCAATCCACCCGGGTTTAAACCCGGTGCTTTGATAAACACCCGATAAACACCCAATTTTCTGGGTGTTTATCAAAAGCACCGGGTTTAAACCCGCCCATCTATACCTACAACACTAACGAAGTGGACATAGGTACACACTGCGGCGTTCGAATATATACACCTACACAAACAATCTGCTCAAAGTTTGAACAGTGATATTCCTTCTGAATAATGCATGAAGCAGTTTCCAATCAATGTGAATCAATAGTCTATGGTTGTAGGTAAGTATTTATTTATTAAAATGCTATAAAACTCTCGTTACAGCACCCTTATTGCGTAACACACTATCAATCTCAATCTGAATCATTTTGAAGGATATTGCTAAACCATAGCTTCATATGTTCGAAAAATGTGTCTGCTCAACAACATATGTAACGCAATGAATGTTGGTGAACTGTCAAAATGAAACCAATTGCTACTGATAGTGTGTTACGCAATTACCACGCAGGTCTTAAGCTAATACGATAGCCAAGTGATACACACAAAATTTAGATTAAAGCACAAAATACATCTCAAGATCATAAAGATTATGTTTTAGGAAAAATTATTCAGAAAAAATCCTGTGTTCACAGTAGGGTAATGGACAAACGCGTATGAAGCAGACAATTTTTGTGTATTCTATAGTATAGCTATCATGATACGTCTACGCCATGTAGTGGAATTTGTGGAGATTGAATAGGTTGTATTATAACCAAATCTAGAGTCTAGAAAACAAACTTATCTATTTTGTTATTTAGTCGAATCTTCACGTGACCAGAGGGCTGGCCTATTTCTTGGCCAAAGAATTAGCATCGCCATACAACGTGGCAATGCTGCCAGCCTTTTGGGCACTGTTCCTGTTGACAGCGATGCGGACGAATTTTTTGATGCCCTATGATTATTTTGCTTATTTTTTTCTTATAAATGTACATATTATTATTATATTTAAATATTAGCGTAGATTATATACCTAACTATTATCCTATTTGAAATTTGATAAAGAAACATCTATTTCGTTGTTTCTGAAACTGACAGGCGAAACTCATCTTACACGTGACGATTCTAGTGTCCTACATCCATGTTCAGTTATGACGTCATTCGGCACAGGAGTGGGGATAGGGCGGGGAACTTCTTCAACTTCAACGCCTGGCTCCCTGGTACTAGCTCGAAGCATGACCATTAGGCACTGAGCCGATTTCCTCAGTTGAATGCCGAAGTTTGGGGTAATCACTGTAGTTAAAAGCCTTTTAGTATTAACAATTTAGCCAGTTGATACATTTATTCTACACTTAGAAACTCATTGAAACATTCAAATTATATGAAAGGCAGCAAGCTTTACTACTATACTTTGAGTAGGTACTTTTGAATCGTAGTTTCAACTTTATGTTATACTACCAAAATCAATTCATTTGGCCATTAGCAGGGTAATTACGTAACACACAAACAATTGCAAGTAGGCTTTAATTTGACAGTTCTACAACATTCATTGCCTTAATAACGTTGTTGAGCAGACAAATCTTTCAAACATTTGACGCAATGGATTAGCAATATCCTTCAAAATTATTCAGATTGTGGTTGAAAGTGTGTTACGTGTAGATTGGTGATCACATTGTGGGCGAAAACTAGAAAAAACATACTTGCCCATCCTCCTCCCTTCGCATCTTAAATCAACTAAGTTCTATATTCTTTCTAGCTCACATAACGCTTATTAACGTCCAAAAACAATACAAAAAAAAAAACGGACCAAAACACTTTCACAACCAACCAATCTCCTAATCTCAATACTTTTATAGCCTTTCTAATCCTACTAAACTCTTCCACAAACAATATCAGCGGGCGCCCATCTTGATTATACCGCCATAATATAATAAAATAAGGCAAAACATCGGGTATTGTTAATTTAGACAGTGCAGTCACGTCTGAAGAGTTACCTACGGTAATGAGAAAAAGGCAGAAAGGCAGAAAAAGGCGGCCCAATTCCATTTAAGCGTGGCAGCTTTCCGAGTGTCATCAGCTGTTTTAGTGATGCAACAGATTGTTGTGTTCTTAACGCGGACCACATGTATAATACCCAGAATAATCCGTTCCATAGCTCTCTGGCAGCGAACCTAGAGCGTGGACCCCTGCTGAATTGTCAGAAAATCCCATATTGGAAAATAAAGACGTGTCCTCAAACCTGTGTCATCGCAGTCCGGACACAATAGGTATTTTCTTCCTTCTTCTTACTGTCTAAACACACTATGCCGAAGGTATGCGACCGAAGTTCGGCATGATTACGCCTGCAATGCTATTTGAATTACTGACGGACACATTATGCCGAAATTACGTTGCGTTATAGCGTACAGCCGAACTTCGGTCGGGCGTAAGTTCAGCGGCAATTCGGCGGCAACGTATTCTGTAGGGCACACATTATACGCGACCGAAGTTCGGTTCGATTACCGAAGAAGCAGCTAGAGGCAAGCAAACTTGCGCCCCGCGTGTGCGCAACTGAATTTCTGCCGCGTTAGTTCGGCACTTGTGTCATATCAGCCGATTACGTCGAAACGTAAAATAAGCCGCGGAACTTCGGTCGCGTACCTTCGGCATAGTGTGTTTGGACACTTAGGGCCTGTGCACACCACGTTTTTTAAACGCGCTGTTGAAGCGCGTTGTAGAAACGTGCGTCGACGGCGCGCTTTTATCCTACAGAGCAGTGCCTGCCAGTAGCCGACTCGCGTGCGTATCGCGTCTGTATCGCTACAAACGCGCGTCAACGGCGCGTTTAAAAAACGGCCCTTAGAATTCTTGTGGAGCACATAGTAGTGGTAACACAAATCAGTCAAGAACTTAGTCGTCGTAGTTTGTCCTTACACCGCTGTTTGCACGAAGGTCCCCGTAATTTGTAGTTACTAGTGGTGCCTAATGAGACCCAGAGGTCCTAATTTGTATACGATTGGGCGTTATTTTAGAAAAGGATACAAATTTATCTGATTTCACTAAAACGATGAAGGATTGGAGGTTTTTTTTGTCAGGAAAGATTAGAGATTTTTGCTGATTAGAGAATTCCAAATTAATAGACAAAACATTATGTAAGGGTCAGTTCACACCGAGACGCGACGCGACGCGCAGTTTTCAAGATAGAAATACAATTACAGACCTTATCTACTACATTAAAAAGTACACAATTCAGTGTGTACTTACTACGTCTCGTGTGAACTGACCCTTAGAGGTATTATCCTTTTTAAAAAGTCAAGGTCAACAGGAAAATGAAGCAAATGAGGCAAAGAAAATGGTAAGAGAGACTGCGCAAGTGTCACTTAACAGTCCGGCCGTCGAGAGACGCAACAATTTTAGTATCTAGTAAAGATCAAATTCGCAAAACACGTATTCGTTACGTGTATAAAGTTACAGTTGTCAAGAACGCATTCTCGGCCGTACAATAATTCACGTAGGCACACAGCATGTGAAGACGTGTGAAATAATTCACATAGGCACACACCATGTGAAGATGTGTGAAATAATTCACATAGGCACACACCATGTGAAGATGTGTGAAATAATTCACATAGGCACACACCATGTGAAGATGTGTGAAATAATTCACATAGGCACACAGCATGTGAAGATGTGTGAAATAATTCACATAACTTTCGTTGATCCGAAAGTGTAACTAACAGTTTGTTTGTGACTTACTTCTAGGGTTGTCAACCCCAAAAAAAGCAAAGAAATGATGATGGGCAGTTACAATCACACTAATATTATAAATTCGAAAGTTTGTGTGGGGGTGTATTTATATGTTTGTTACTTCTTCACACTCAAACGGCTGGACCAATTATGATAAAATTTTGTATGAAGGTAGCTGACACCCTGAATACCCTGAGTACATATATAGGCTACTTTTTATCCCGGTATTCCCACGGGATCGACCTTTACGCGGGTGTAACCGCGGGGCGCAGATAGATTCCATGGGATCCTCTCATCAGATTCCAACTTGATGAAAATGGGACCACCTCGAGAGTATACCCTTTCAAACGAAAAAAGAATTATCAAAACCGAACTACTCTGTAAAAAGTTATGCGTGGTCACATAAAAAAAAAAACGCGTTGACTTGAGAACCTCCTCTATTTTTTCGTCGGTTAAAAAGGAATCTACTGTGTTTAATATAATGATATTTAAACCAAGCGATAGCCAAATAATAACTCAAAACGACCTAAATATCTACAAACCGTATCGCTTTTAGCTTTCACCGACTGGAATGGTGCCCATACCGAAAGAAAAACGATCCAGAGATGATATCCAAACAAATGATAAAAAAATGCTCTAGATAGAAAAGCAAAAAAATCATTGTCTAACCTCTAATGGGGCTGGCAAAACGCCGATACACCCACGGCTGCGAAAACTTCGCTTAAAAGAATTTCTTTTTAATGCCATTTTATCTGATTCTGTCGTTTTGCCATTTTGTCGTTGAGTAGGCACCCACTGGCTTTGTTCACGGCTCCACTTGCCTGAAAATTAAAGATTTTCGTCATTACAAGTGTGTTCCACACAAATGTTTTTGTCTTGGGATCAAGTTACTTCTTTGCCAGAAAAAATAGTTTCTTGAACAACTAATAAACTATAGACAGATAGAGTTCATTTTGCATTAATTTTAACAATTATATCATTTTATTCACATTTTCCCTCTTTCTCCGTCACTTTCTATTATTATATACGAATTTGTGTGTGTGCGAGTAGCACGGAAGAAACTTTGTTCCTGACCGGGGGTCCCCCGACCGCACACGTTTTTATTTTTTTCCTTTTCATCGGGTATGCATAGTAACTACCCCGTTAGTCTCGTGGTCGCAAGCGCGACTGCTGAGCGTGGGTCCTGGGTTCGATTCCCGGGTCGGGCAAAGTGTTATTGAGTTTTTTCATTAGGAATTTCTTAGCAACAGCCCGGAGTTTGGAAGTTGGCGATGTGATACCCCCATGCCTTGGAAATCACGTTAAGCCGTGGGTCCTGCGCCTGATCTCTCCCCGGTCGTGTCGGATTGCCGTCCCATCGGACTATGAGAGTGAGGGAAGCGGGAGTGCACCTGTGTCTGCGCGCACACTTGTGCACTATAATATCTCCCGCGCCGAAGGCTAGTCTCTAGAGATTGGCCACCGTGGCCGATATACGGCCTGGAGGACTATATAGTAACTATGTAGGTAAGTAATGTGTTTGGCCAAAGAAAGCTTAAATATTTTTGTGATAACTCATGAAATTCAACTTAATTATATCTTGCATGTAATTCTCCTGTATTCTTAAAATTCAAATAATGATTGCGCCCTCGATTATGTACAGTCAACAAAAGAGATAAGTATGCAGGATCGTCGGATATAGTTGAAGTTTAGTAAGAAACCGATGGATGTTGTCGACTGAAATTTAATTTGATAAAAGAGCTGTTTGTTTTCTATTAACAAAATTGAATTTTATTCGAGAACATCCATCGGTTTCATAATAAACTTCAACTATATCCGACGATCCTGCATACTTATCTCTTTTGTTGACTGTACAGTCACGAGCATAAGTATGTATACACTTGGCTTTATTCAAAGGCGATTTTCTCCTTTATTTTTGAATGAAATTTTATATTATTAGGAACATAGTATTTTCGAAGCCATCGTATTTCAACGTTGCATTCGTTATTTTGTGAAAAAATCGCAATTGAATGTTGCCAAGTGTTGACATATTAGTGCTCGTGACTGTACAGAAACCTATTATATAGGTAGGTATGTATCGTTGGCACATTTTCCCTTACAAGATAATTACATTTCAATATCGAATAAACGCGGACAGTGTCGGAGCTTCGCACGAAAATAGCTTTTTATGACAACCTCTGCAATTTATATAATGGAGTTTTCCTTACCGTTTGCGTAAGATAATATACCTACACTCATAATGGTTTTTTAAGGTTATGTTTTTCCTTATGCAGTACTAGCTTCCGCCCGCGGCATCGCCCGCGAGGTATTTCTATAAAAACTATCATCTGTCCTTCCCCAGGATGCAATCTATCTCTCTGCCAAATTTTATTGAAATCCGTTCAGTGGTTTAGGCGTGAAAAGGTAACAGACAGACAGACAGAGTTACTTTCGAATTTATAATATTACAGTATGGATTCGTCTGCTCAACAACGTATACAACGCAACGAATGTGGCTGAAAGGTCATTCATGAGTATGACGGTAACATTTTGCCACAAGCTTTAACTGTTTTCGGATCAGTAAAAAATACTGTTTTGAACGTTAGGCTTATAATGGACCTGTTTAAAGCAGTTCAGATCAATGTTTTTTCATTTTTATTTACAGCTTATTTCTTTCAGTGCATTAGGTAGCAGCCCGGGCAATAGGGTCGCTCCCTATTTAATGGGACTTAATCATAACTGGCTAAATGTGGGTGTATCCTACTATAGGTACAGACAGATCAAGCTACCCGAAACTGTCAAATTTTCCCAATCAACTTTGAACCTTATACTCTAGTGATAAAGTTGATAATCTATTAAAGAAATTTGACAGATTGTAGTAGCTTGATGTGCTGGTGTCTGTACATCCCCTTCAGAGATTAGAGGCGTGGTGATGTTATGTTACTTCTTTAAGAGTTGCATCATAATTTGAGTATTAGAAAATAAACCTTAGACCCCTTATCTACTAATAAACGTATTATATGAGATGAATTATAGTTACACACCGATTTCTCTCTTTCAGTCGTCAGTAATTTGATTTTCGAAAGAAGAAGACAAAGCGTTGTGTAACTATGCAGACGCTATACAACGTTTATTAGTAAGGGGGTATAAGTACAAAAGGTTTGGTCTTATACAAGGTAAAATGGAAAAACCTGAAAACCTCTTTTGGGGTTATTGTTCTCATCATTAAGAACCACTTTAACTATAAGACGAACCTTGAAACCACGCAAAAAATCTGATTTTAACTACCTAAGTTCTGTCGAGTTGTGCGAACACAAAATGTATGGAGCAGCCGATTTTTTCGCGATTTCTGTGTTGTTCCCATATTAAAAGTGGTTTATAATGATGACTACAATTACCCCTTTTCAGGTTCTCAGTTATTTCAACTACACCTTCTATGAATTACAATTATTTATATATTTACTCAGAGAATATTAACTCAGAGAAAGGGGTATTAATTCTAAATCTATTTTAAGAGCAAAGCGGGCGTTAGTCCCTTTTATATAATTTACTATAATTACAAGTACAACGTAGGTAGTAGATAAACACTAGATTCTATTTTAGCTCAAGAACTTAAAATAATATTTGAACCTCATGAATAATTATAAAACAAAACGTAGGTACGTTCAAACATTTCAGTAATAACCCAGGGAGCTAACGTAAAAGCGGAGAAAACTTGCTATATGTACTTAATTAAAAAATATGGAAAAAGAGGGATATCCTGAAATGAAATGAAATTGATACACGTCGTAATATAAAAAACTGGCCAAGTGCAAAGATATGTGATTAAATTGCAAAAGACAGCAATCAAAAATACCCACCATTCACCACCTCCTATATACTTTAAGCTGAGGAAAAGAAGCGCTAAACTAGTTTAAAAAAATCAAAAACCCGACTGCGGTAAAAAACTTTAAGTTAAAAGAACTGAAAAGCTAAAAACAAGCCCATTTTAAATTAAATAAAAGTTGGAAGCGGCGGGACCCATACCATTTTTTTATTATATTTTCAAATTCAAATGGGTCCCGCCTGCTTCCAACTTTTATTTAATTTAAAATGGGCTTGTTTTTAGCTTTTCAGTTCTTTTAACTTAAAGTTTTTTACCGCAGTCGGGTTTTTTATTTTTTTAATTACTTGTTTTTTATAGCTTTTCAGTTCTTTTAACTTAAAAGAAAATGATATAAAATCGTAGCCATTCTACTGATTTTGTACGATCACCAATCTGTATAAAAACAATGAAAAAATACCATTAAGGGTCAGTTCACACCGAGACGCGACGCGACGCGCAGTTTTCAAGATAGAAATACAATTACAGACCTTATCTACTACACAAAAAGGTACACGATTCAGTGAGCTACGGCGCGCGGCGGCGGCGCCGCGCTGCATAGCTCGACGTAGCTAGTAGACACTGAATTGTGTATCTTTTATTGTAGTAGATATAGTTTTCAAGATAGAAATACAATTACAGACCTTCTGTAATTGTATTTCTATCTTGAAAACTGCGCGTCGCGTCGCGTCTCGGTGTGAACTGACCCTAACAGCTTTCCGACTTTTGTGGCTACTTGCGTAGCTCGTAGGGCTCTTGTAGGCTCGTAGCAATCCGCGTAGTTGGCATGTTCAAAGTTATTATAATCATGTTTATTATTCTGAAATCCCACACCGGTTTCGGTTCGAGTTTCACAAATTCGGTTGCAAGTTATTGCTTAGTGTAGTAGGTAGTAAAGAAAGAAAGAAAACACGTTTATTTGCGGTAAACATGACGCAATAAAGAACTTATACAAAAAAAAAAAATAATAAGAAAGGGTACTACTAGGGTAGTACTTTCTTCGTAATTGAGAGGGCGGTGTCTACCGAGGCGTAAGGCCGATACAAAGTTACTAAATACGCATTTTCCACGAATACGTACCTAGTATGTATGTATGTGCCGTGAACATGGGTTTCGTCGGAATTGGAATTGAACGGATTTTGTTCACCGTGGTGAGAAATTTCTAAGGTCTTTGTAAGTGGAATTGAAATGGAATTAATCTTATCTGGTGGAAAATGTACTTAGTGCAATGTAAATTTATTCTCATAAAATCACATATTACAAGTATGTACAAACAGAATATGCCCTGTGGCATTGTCCGCTTTTGTGCCAGTATTGTACAATCAAATTATATAATACACACAAATTGACACCGTATGTCAATTTGGCGTGTCATAGCCATTTTATACAACTGTAAAAAAATTACAGTTGTGATTTGAATATACTTACGGATTCTGATGTATAAGCTATATTACTGTAAAGTTTCATCAATATTCGTTCAGTAGTTTTTGCGTGAAAGAGTAACAAACATCCATCCATCCTCGCAAACTTTCTCGTTTATAATATATGGGCAACATAAGTCTCTACTTCAAACGAAACTCATAAATAACAATTAGACATTCGTACAAACCATGGTTAATTCAGTCTCAAACGAAACCCAATCTCCAAACATGTCTACCATACATCTCAAAGAACCCCAGGTTCAGTCAACCAAAGAGATGGATCGTCGGATATAGTTTGGATGTGGTCGACTGAAATTTATTTTGACAAATGAGCTGTTTGTTTTCTATTAATAAAATTACATTTTATTCGAGAGCATCCATCGGTTTCTTACTAAACTTCAACTATATCCGACGATCCTGCATACTTATCTCTTTTGTTGACTGTACATTTTCATCGACACAAGGAACGGTACTGCGTAATAGGCGCGTTTTTGTTGATCCCCGACGGCTCCAAGGTGAAGGGCGAGATCGATAGCCCACACTCGAGGTTTTGTTACTTGCACATTACTCCACAATGTGACGTATAAGGTTTTGGGGGTGAGGAAATTGGTTTTAGGTCCTCTCTCTGATAGAGAGGAGGTCTGTGTCCCAGCAGTGGGAACGTTACATTATAGATTGATTAAGCTATGATTATGCTATATAGAAGATGGATTATACCTACGTTTTAAAAAGTAAATAGGTATTAATCACAAAACAGAGCCTTTCACCAGAAAAGAGGACTGAATACTTTTGAAAACCGGTAGTTTTAAAGTTAAAAAACATTCCTGACATCAGTTTAATACAGGGCGACAGGTACATAGTCGCTGGATTGGGAAAATTTTACAGGTGTGGGTAGCTTGATGTGCTGGCGTCTGTACCTGCCACCTTGTAGATATAGCTCGAAACCTGTTGTAACTGGGCTGTGGAGGTCAGATAGGCAGTCGCTCCATGTAAAATACTGGTATGCAGCTCCATCCGGTTAGACTGGAAGCCGACCCCGACACAGTTAGGAAAAAGCTAGGCAGATGATAACAATACATAATAAAAAGTAATTTTAAAAAATTAAACCGACTTCAAAAATAAATTAACTCAAAATTAAGAAATAACTTTAATTTCGGAAGTCGGTGTCTTGGGATCTGTATTTTAGTTTTATGCCACCGACTTCCGAAATTAAAGTTATTTCATAATTTTGAGTTAATTTCTTTTTGAAGTCGGTTTAATTTTTTTAAATTACTTTTTATTTCGTAATTTTTAGTTTTTGCACTGGAATTTGACCAAGGTTTTGAGATGTTTTCCCTTTGACACTACACCCGTAGCTCGTATCAACAAGCCAGGCCGTCACACTTACACGTATTAGTCCATATCTTGAAAATTACTGAATCGATCTTGATGAAACTTGCACTGTTCCCTAAGTTGAAGTAAATGTAAGCCAATAAAAAAAAAATTGTCACGATCCGACACATACATACATACGTCTATAAAATTTTGTATATTTGTTTGGAAGCCCTAATAGATCATCATATGTGAATATAATGCAATTCCAATAATATTACATACATACGTATCGAATTGATAACCTCCGTTTTTTTGAAGTCGGTAATAATAACAACGAACGGGAGATATCATCATCATTCATCATTCTCTTGCTCGTATCCTTTTTCTAGGCATATCATCTTTCACACAATTCATCCATTGTTACTTTGGTCTTTCGAAAAAGTAGATATTCTAACTGTACTGACTTTGTTTTTTTTTTTTGGTTGAAGTAGGCCGCAGCAAGGACATCCTCCACAAGTGGGGGTTCATGGAAGGCTCAGACCTCGGGTGTGTATGCGGTGTCTCTCCACAGACAATGGCTCACCTCCCATCTTGCCCTGTCACCTGCACACGTGAGGACCTAGTATCCGCATTGCTGAATTTTGAGCCAAACTATGTTTATTTTTCCTATTTTTGCCATCGTCGACACGCTAAGAAGGAGACAGTCGTTACAATTATTTTCTAGCATGACACTATTTTTATTGAATGATATAAAATCTATTATTGTTACGAGAAAAAAAGTCGGTCTGTGTCTGATTGTATATCCTTTCTGTTGCGTCTAAAATCTTCGAGAAAGATCCAGACTAATTCTTAGAGGTTTCGCCAAATGTGGTTTAGTTAGGTTAGGTCCAAGCTTCGCCAAGATTTGTGTTAATTACCCCTACATCTAAATGACGTATTTCAGCCTTGATTTTCGGGTGCCCGTTTAAGTAATATATCTGTTCTGCGAAGAAGATTTATTTCTGCATAATTTTGGTTAAGCTTGGATAAGTCCCTTATTTAGTATCCAGGGACATGACTGAATTTTTATAGCTTATTAGCAGCGCCCCGCGGTTTCACCCGCATAAGTGTCGATCCCGTGAGAATATCGGGATAAAAACTATCCTATGTCCTTTCCCGAGACTCCAACTATCTCTATACCAAATTTCATCTAAATCGGTTCAGCGGTTTAAGCGTGAAGAGGTAACAGACAGACAGACAAACTTTTGCATTTATAATATTAAGTATGGATTCTTTTCTGATTATCTTGGTAATATCGAAGTTATATTACAGGTACGTGCAGTCACAAAGGAATTCGAGATTTTTGAACAAAATTGTTTGTGTTATTTGCCCTTTTTTTCTAAAGGGAACTCACATTGGGATTGTCGGATTATAAAAAAAAAACCAAACTTGTTGAAATTGTTGATTTTGATAACGTTATACCTACTGACACAACCGTTCGGGGTCTAAATTAGACATCATTCATTATTCTAGAAGCAGAGTTTAAAGGTAAGATAAGATAAAATATATTTCTTTGTCAAAAACACGTGTAGGTTTACAATCAGTTGGAACGATTACAAAAAAAGAGATTCAGCATGTTTTGCCTAGAAAGGCGTACAAATAAATAATAATAATATAATTCAAAGTTCAAAAAAAATCATAAAGTTACGTTAAATTAATAAAAATAACAATGTCTTACATAATTTAAATAGTCGGCAACATCAGAGTAGCATTTATTTATTAAAAGTTACTTCATGCTTTTAATATTCAATAATAATAATAGTATTGGTAATAATAATAGCTTGTATAGTACATTGCTATGGGAATATCTTTCGCTCATTGTACAGTTCAGCGAAACACATCACTTTTAGCTAAAAATACTACGACAGTTTGATTTAATGGTTCGTATTTTCAGGAACAGACATGAAATTTTTTATTAGTTAATAGGTACTGGGAGCGGCTTGGAAAATACATTCGAGTTACATCCCATAACATTTTTAATATCTTTGTTTATTTATAGTATTTTTTACGGCGTCGCGTCAGTGAAACTCCAAGGTCTTATTAAGTTGTGTTTTTATGCTGGTTGCTTATATGTTTTTAGTTTATAACGTAGGATAAAGGTATCCTTCGATGAGTCATTTTATGGGACGAAGCTTCAGGAATGAACTGGACTAAATTTATTAAAGGGCCCAGTGGAAATGGCCGGGTCTTACGAATTGTAGGTCGTGGGTTCGAACCAAGGCAGGCCAACCAACTTTGTGTAAAATATTTCATCGCCACTGTTCTCAAAACGGTAAAGGAAAACATCGTGAGAAAACTGCATGCCCTAAAACCGATTTCAAGGACATGTGATATCCACCAACCCGCACTGGTCTCGTGTGGATTACCGCCCACTCCCTCTCACCTGTGTTCAGAGTCCCGGCAGTGGGAACATTACGGGCTGATTATGTAAAGGCAAAGCCAAATATATATATTTATTCGTAGGGTATGGTCCAGACGTCAGCACATGAAGCTACTACAATCTGTCAAATTTCTTTAATAGATTTTCAACTTTATCGCTAAAGCATAAGGTGCAAAGTTGAATGGGCAAATTTGACAGTTTCGGGTAGCTTGATGTGCTTGTGTACAAGGTTGGTAGAGGTCAGTTCAGGACACAGCATGAATCACAGCATGGCACGGCGGCCCGTATAGGCCGCTGCAGACACAATTAGTCCTAGTGGGGTATTATTGACCCCAGTGGGAGTGCGGTGCCACTAATCAGACCATGTCCCACTTGCTGGAGGGACATAAGTCCCCGTTCACCTGCACCTTGGACGACCTAAAGGATGTCACAGATACCTCAATAGACGTGGCCGCCTACTAGGCACAAACAATATCTAACATGAGTACCATCGACCCTAAAAGAAGAAGGACACAACATGACATCGACATCCAATAGACAATACCAAAGTATATCCAATACTTGAACAAATCAAACCAACCAAAACATTATTATTCTAGAGGGCAAAGTTATCCAACTAAAAAGACGTCTCCTCAGAAGTTATTATATAAAATAGACTTCTACAACACTGATACCGAAAATCAGACAATAGTTTACAAGAAAAGGCACATCATGAACAGTTTGAATATCAAATTCTTTATCTCAGTTTCTTTGGGGAGTCTTGTCTGAAAATTTACTGATATACGGGTGGCTCGAGTTAGAAACACCACGCTGGACAAGTCTCAGGAATGCACCCGTAGAGATGGGCAAAGATCGTCACTCACTGGACGGCAGGACATCGCCGTCGAGGTAGACCAAGGCGAAGGTGGCGTGACGATCTAATAGCATTTGCAGCGCCAACATGACCAGAGATCGCACAAGACGGGAGGTTTGGATGAAAAAGAGGCCTTTGCCCAGCAGTGGGACACAAAATAGACTAACAAAAAAAAATACGGATGGCATAGATCGATGCGCAAACTGAAACCAGGAATTCAGAACCTGATTCCCATCCACTAGAAATCCCCTATATCCTATCCCATTCACGTAGAAATTATCCGTCGGCAATTTAAAAAAAACTGATGTTTCATAGAAAAGTGCAGTGCAGTAGTGTGCAGTACCTGTGCGGTCAAAATGGATGGAACCGTAAATTTTTTTTTTAACAATCCACGAAAAATTTCAGTGTCATGTACTGCATGTTGTACACATGTTTGACAATGAAATAAGAGTTAAATTGCAATGACTTACTAATGGTTTTACGTCATTTAAATTGTATCGTGAATGCGATTAACCGTCAGTGCTCTGGGTGGAATACCTCATTTAAATGACACGCATTTGCGTATGCACCATGGGCCAGTTTCAGATAGGGGATGATTTTGGTTAACGTTACATGTGGCAAGCTTATATCCTTTTCATTCAGTGACTGTTCGTAACCCATCACAGTTGTATGGAGTTTGATCTTCGTTGCTACAAATACTCATGTTATATTCATGCCTGACATTTCATTGTCTCACAAACAGATTTGTACGAAAACACCAGCCTCTGTCTTTACTTTCTAAACTTTTGTTTTCTAGGTAATATTCGTCCATATTACAATAAAATAATCTCGAATACATTAAGTTGTTACTGTGACCTTGACTTCGCGTGAAAGACATCTTTTTTTGCTATCTCTTTGGAAAAAGGAGGGAAGATTAATGGAGACCCTGATAAGTGGCCCTACGTGTTGTCTGTTTATGTTCAAGAGAGAAAATTTATGTTGTTTTTGCTGTATGTTGTTAGGTTCAACCAAATAGATTCACACGGAGAGAAAAATCACTTGAAAATGAAAAATTGTTTTGTGTTTAGGTAAAAAACCAAGTTGTGGTGTAAGTAAACAAATATTTTCAGTTATTATTATTTTTACTAACAGCGTGTAATTCCTAAAAATCAAATTTAGTCAATACAAAATATTACACAAATTAATGTTTATTTAAAATCACAATAAAAATTGTTATACGTAGCGTTGGAAGGCCTCCCACAAGGTGGTCCGACGACCTTGTGAAGGCCGCAGCAACCCGTTGGATGCGAGAAGCTAAGAACCGGTCGCAGTGGAGGTGCTTGGGGGAGGCCTATGTCCAGCAGTGGTCGTCTTTCGGATGAAATGATGATGATGAAAAATTGTTATTAACAATCCGCTCAGCCTATCGCAGTCCACTGGTGGACAGGACATAGGCCTCTCCTAGGCTGCGCCACAATACCTGTCCTCCGCCTTCCACATCCAGTCTGTGCCAAACACCTTCGTCGTTAAGGTCGTCGGCCCATCTGGCTAGGGGGCGTCACACGCTACGGTTGCCGATACGCGGTCTCGATTCCAGGACTCGTCTGCTCCAGTGTCAAAAATTGTTAAAGTTTTTTAAATACTACAAAACAACACTTGATTGAATGAAATGCGCGGACAAGTAACGTAAGTATGGCCGATATCCGATATGGAATGATTCACTTTTATGTTCTCCAGCAAAATTGAACAGCTTAGGTGAACATGTTATATCTTCTTCTTCTTCTTCTTCTTAGTTTCACTGGCACGACAGCTATTCAAATTTTGTTGGCATGCTTCGCCTCTTCCATGGCGTTATCGGTGGCAGCGCAGAGGCCACTGTGGCTGCATGTTTTGGGGCACAGAAGGCAGGACACCTTTCACCCACTTACTCACTATCTACCACCAAGAGAGCATCTTCCTGCAGGGTGTCACCTTCCATGGTCCACTTGGAAGTTTCTTAACCGTCTCTGATCTCAAATGGGAAGGTGTAAGTCGAACCTCGTAAAGTGGTATCATGTTATACTTACTGTCATTATAAAAGTCAACTTGTCGAGACACACCTTCTACATCGAAATGCCTACATTTCTTACTTGAAACTAATAATAAAGCTGAACGTACCTACAAAGGGGTTATTTATGAAGCTGTATTTACATCGTAAATAGCAAGACGTGAGTTTAAATGTAAGGTTATATGAAGAACACTTTGATGCGATGAGTTTCAAGGAATGTCTGTGAATGTTCTTTTGAAACATTGTGAAACAAAAATACAGTAAAATGGTCGTGAATCATGGAACAAAGTGTATTTTATCAAGAAAACATGCAATTGTTTGACATTAGACAAGGCTACTCTTCTTGTCTGTGTACTTGTGTATCAAATTTTGATACTTATACTGCAAAATTACTGTTGTAACATTTGATAGGAACTTCAAAAAAGCATGACTGCTTCCTCGGTCTTGTAGTCGTAAGCGCTAATTCTCGGTTCGATTCCCAGGTCGAGCAAAGTTGTTGGGTTTTTGCCATTAGGAATAGTAGTAGTCCGGAGTCTAGATTAGAACCCGGTTGATGGCAATAGGCTCACCCCTTATTTCATAGGACAAAAACATAACAGGGGCCTAAAAAGGCCACTTCGGCAGAATTATAAAAAGATAACATTAACATTCTTTTTAGTAAGTGCTTATATTTATATGTAATTAGGTATATATTATATTCATAGTTTTAATAGGTTTATGCGTATCTTTATATTTAAAATATTTATTCCTCAATGTTCTTGATTGCACCTACCACTGTTTGTCTCTGCATTACCCAAAGGTTGACTGGTAGAAAATGCCTATGGCATTAAGTCCGCCTCTGTACATTTATGTGCTTGAAGTATTAAATAAATAAACATTATGAATAATCGTCGTTTAATTAATTAAATCGTATCAAATCCCGATGGTGAAGGTGATGGTGAATCCCAATCTCTTTGATTATATACACACATTGTATTATTATAATATATATGTTAGTCTGTAAGGGCCAAAGTAGCCTGAAAATAAAGGTCTTATTATTATTATATCAACGTAGTGCAGCGAAAAAAAATAACACAAAAAAAAAGAATACACGGACTGTCTTCGCCATATTATGATTCATAATGTTATCCTTTTATGATTCTGCCAAAGTGGCCTTTCGAGGCCCCCTGGCTAAATGTGGGTACACTACAGGTACACCTCTGCTCTAAAAAAACAATCAAATACAGATTTAATTAAAACAGATTACCAGTTAGTGAAATAATATCAAAAAGCTCGTTTTTGAAATCCATTAAACATGTTGTCCCTAAAAATCCCTTCGTCCTTTTGTCCTGTTCCCTTTGGGATTGGACCGCACTGTTTAAGTATGTAATAAGCTAATTCCGTGTCCAAACGTTTGTTGGACCGCTGAAAAAGATTAAGGTGTAGGTACTTTGTTTGAGTTAAAGCCGGATTTAAATTAGATCGTGTGTTTGTGGGAGTAATTGTGTTCGGCAAGTATGGGGAAAACCGCATGTTGGGGTAAAAAAAAGTATTTTGAAAGCCCGGAAGGAATTTCAAGGGTAGGGGCAGTAGCATCATCATCTTTCAAACTCAAAGCATTTATTTAAAACTAGCTGGATAAATATCGGGATAAAAACTATCCTATGTCCTTTCCCGGGACTCTAACGATCACTATACCAAATTTTATCTAAATCGGTTCCGCGGTTTAAGCGTGAAGAGGTAACATACAGACACACTTTCGCATTTATAATACATACTAGCTGACCCGGCAAACGTTGTTTTGCTCCTACACTACTCCTACCCAACTCCTACCCTACTCCCACACTACTCCTACCCTACTCCTACACTACTCCTACCCTACTTCTACCCTACTCCTACCCTCCTCCTACCCTACTCCTACACTACTCCTACCCTACTCCTACACTACTCCTACCCTACTCCTACACTACTCCTACACTACTCCTACCCTACTTCTACCCTACCCCTACCCTACCCTACTCCTACCCTACTCCTACACTACTCCTACCCTACTCCTACACTACTCCTACCCTACTCCTACACTACTCCTACACTACTCCTACCCTACTTCTACCCTACTCCTACCCTACTCCTACCCTACTCCTACCCTACTCCTACTATAAAAAAAAAAAAAAAAAAAAAAAAAAGTATCCTATGTCCGTCTCCTGGCTCTAAGCTACCTCCCTACAAATTTTCAGCCAAATCGGTTCAGCCGTTCTTGAGTTATAAGTGGTGTAACTAACAGACTTTCTTTTATATATATAGATTACTAGCAGCCTGTCGATTCTGTAAAAATCTCACCGTGAAAACTTAGGTGAAGTGAGTTTGTTTTGCTACATACACACACCCCCACTCGTCCACACACACTACTCTTCCACCATTCCAATTAATAATGCCATCTTGTTTACATAAGTCCATAATTGTCCATAATTAACGCATGTTGATCTTTTCTTTGATTTTACTATTATTATTATTATTTAATTATTTTATTATTATTATTGTTTATTATTGTGTTTTTTTTTTAATATTTAATTCATTGATTGATAATATTATTTTGTTTGAATTCTGAATGATTTTAATTCCTATTTTCATAATTAATTAATTGTTATTTGTGTCTTGCTGTGCTGTGTCACGCTGAACAGTCAATAAGTCAATCTGCCATTTCTGTCTCTATTGGGCCACCAAGATACAGGCTGTGCCTAGTTTGGGGCCCACGGCTAGTTCTACATAAGCACTCTTTTATCAATCATGTTACTGTTTGTATGTTTATTAACTTGTGTGTGTCAATAAATTGATTATTATTATTATTAAGTTTTCACGGTGAGATGGTTACAGAATTGCACGGCTGCTCCTACCTGAAATCGCCAAAAAAAAAAACAGCTGTTCCCTACATTTTGACGAGTTATACGAACATAAATGCGAACGATTTCAGGTTTGGTCCCATAGTGAAAATTATTCATAATGATGAGTACAATGTTCTCTTAGAAGGTTGTTAATGTTTTACCAATAACCCTGTATACCGTAAAATAATGGTTCGTTTATTCATTATTTATTTATTTATTAAAATCTCCCTACCACTATCCTTCCATTTACTTACTAACACAAGTCTTTATTGTGATTATGTTATTTCTATTATTCTGTAGGAAAATAACTTCCCAACAGAGTAAACACACAAGTTATTTCGTCTACAGTTTGCAATATTGCACCAACAGTTCGCTGATTCGACGCTTTCAGACGCCATTAGGTCCCGTTCCCAGAGTCAACTCTGCAAACTCGATTACTTCGAATACTGTGTTTTAGTTAGGACTGGTTTAAAATAGGAGTTCGAATAATGTTTAATTAAAAACTAGCCTCTGGCCAAGGTAAAAGCCAGCCCTTGGGTCACGGGAAGTGTCAACCAGCCGTTTCGAAATATCTTTAAAAAGACCATGAGCACTCGGACCCCACGGCCCGAGGGTTTCAACCCCAAACGGCTCGAAAATATAATTTCCGATGAGGTTTGGCTGGCTTTTACCTTGGCCAGAGGCTAAGAATCGCCATACAACGTGGTAATGCCGCCAGTCTCTTGGGTACATTACCAGTCGACAGCGATGCGGATGAGTTTTTCGACGCTATTTTCTAGTTTCTGTATAGTTTTAGTTATGTTAGAATTTAATTTTGTTATTTTTACCTGTCTAAATAAAATGGTATATTAAAGACTTCAAGTTTTTTCAACTGCTTTCGTTAGTGGAGACTGGATAGTTAGGTAATTACTTACTTGACGTTTCTGAAAATTGTATTTTACACGGGTACAGTCAGCAACAAGATTCGATTAACTCTTCAGTTTTTTAATCTCAATTATTGAGCAAAATATTAACACTTCAGTTTTTTTTTAATGTCAGTTATTGAGCAAAATATTTGTTCAAAATCGCACTACTGCTGTACTTCTGCTGCAATTTTGAACAAATATTTTGCTCAGTATCCGAGATTTAAAAAAATTAAGTGTTAATCTACTTTTGTTGCTGACCGTACCTACGGAGGCTAACTATCTACAACTGAGAAAAAAAACAGACATAATCAGAAGGCAAAATTTAATATCCTGTCTACCCGACTGCGCGAAAGCAGACAGGGTTATGTTTTTCATGCGTATTGCTTCATGTTTTTCATTTCTTTATCTTCAATCTCTTATCTTGAGGGGCCCGTGGCTAAATAATAACAGCCGCACAGGTCGATCACGCTAAGCTACGCTAAGCTACGCTTGCCGCGGTTGGTCTGTGGATGAGTGACCATCTTTACATACCGTGACCCGTAAAGCACGTTAAGCCGTTGGTCCCGGCTGTCATTCGTGGATCTTTGACAGTCGTTACGGGTAGTCAGAAGCCCGAAAGTCTGACAACCAGTCTTACCAAGGGGTATCGTATTACCCAGTAACTGGGTTGTGGAGGTCAGATAGGCAGTCGATCCATGTAAAATACTGGTATTCAGCTGCATCCGGTTAGACTGGAAGCCGACCCCAACAGTTGGGAAAAGGCTAGGCAGATGATGAATCTTCAATCTGTTACTTGGATAATGTTTCTTTATTTCCTAGACGTTGATACATAGATTGAAGCGATGAAGATGAAAGACTCGAGATCTTTTAAAAGTGATTCCTGAAAGCGTACAAATTGCACATTGTTACAAAAATATGTATTGCGTATACACGTCACAACGATATTACGGATAAAAGCCCACCTCATTTCCCGAAATACACGCAGCCGGAAATGACGTCATTCATTTTACGTAAAACCTAAATATACGAGGTCTTTGTCCTATTATGTACAATAACAATCGCCAAACGGGGAAAAAGAGCCTCCACGAATGGCGATATTTTTGGATGTATTCCCCGCCATAGCGGTCAACCCCACTGCCAACCTTGCTGACTGGCTAATATTTTCACTTCAGGCCGATCGCTTAACTGAGACGTTGCCTGAGGTAGGAACGCGGTGCGGGAGGAGTGTGGTGACGTGATGCGAGAGCTCAGTGATTCGTCAACTTGTGACAACTATCACCCCTCCCGCACCGCGCATCTACCTTTTTCGCGGCGGGGTCTGTCAGACTCTTACTGACTAAAAACCACCCCGGTGTTCCGTCCCACACCTACGCCGGGGGTCGCGGGAACGTACGATCCTTCCGCAACCCCCGACTGGTGCCGGCCCGCCACTGCGGGCCTCGTCGGGTCAGGGGGGGGAGTGAGGTGTTTGACTCCCCCCGTGACGTCTAAGAGGGGCGCGCGTGGAACACTACGCGCCGCCACCTCGGGTCCTGATGTGTGGGGGGCGACGGACGTCCCCGAGTCCGTCGCCCCTGGACCCATTTAGGGGGGCTGGAAGAGCGTATGCCACGCCGCGTCCTCCCGGCAGTCGACGCAGTGGTGACACCGGGCGTCCGGCTCCCTGTTTATGCGACACAGGTACTTCCCGAAGCAACCATGCCCCGAGAGCACCTGCGTCACCCGAAACGACAGGGAGCCGTGCCTCCTCCCGAGCCAGCGCTCGAGCACTGGCTGGACCGCCCCGATGGTACCGAGGCCGGCGGTAGGGCGTGAAAGCCTGTCCCGCCAATCCGCCACCAGGACCTCGCGAAGCTGAGACCGACGCAGCTCCATATGGCGCTGCATCAGCCTTTCGCCTCGCGCCCGCGCTTCCTCACGCCACTGGTACAGTGACGCAAGTACTTTCGCCTCCAGGTCCCAGGGCGGGGATCCAGCCAGTACGCAAGCCGCCTCGTAGGAGATCGTGCGATAGCCCCGAACGACCCTGACGGCCATCGCTCTCTGCGGCTTCCGCAAGACTGCGATGCTACCGGCCGTCAGGTCAGTCGCCCAGATCGGGGCCCCATACAGGGCCATCGATCGCACGATCCCCACGTAGAGCCGCCTACAGGCGGCGCTCGGGCCCCCCAGATTGGGAAGCAGCGTTGACAGCGCCCCAGCCGCGCCCAACAATTTGGGCGCCAGCCGCCGGAAGTGGGGGCCGAAATCCCACCGGCTGTCGAGCACCAATCCCAGGTACTTCATGGTAGACTCGACAGCGATCCGAGCCCCCTCGACCACGATGTGTGAGCCGGGCGGCGGCGCCCGCCGGGGGCCATGAAACACCATGGCCTCCGACTTGTTGAGGGCCACCTCCAGGCCCAGGCGACGTATGCGGCCCACCACCTGTGACACCGCATCCGTCACTAGCAACGCTGCCTCCCTGTGCGAGCTCCCGCGGGCAGTGACCAGCGTGTCATCGGCATAACACGTCAGGTCCACGCCCGGTTGGAGCTCACCCCTCAACACCCAGTCGTACCCGATGTTCCACAGGGGCGGGCCTACGACCGAGCCCTGTGGAACACCGCACGACACGCGGTGCTGGCGTTCGCCATCGCGTCCCATGTAGGTGACACTCCTCTCCGACAGATAAGCCCCAACAATGCGGCGGAGGTAGGGAGGCACCCGATGATACCTCAGTGCCTCCCGAATACAACTCCAGGGCAGGGTGTTGAAGGCGTTGGAGATGTCCAAGGACACCGCCAACAACACCTCGCCCCGGGCCACCGCTTCCTCCGCCAGGACTCTCACCCGCGACACAGCGTGAATGGTGGAGCGCCCGTGCCGAAAACCGAACTGGCTGCCGTCCAGGTCCGGCCCCTCTCCGCACAAGTGGCTGACGAGGCGGGCTGCGATTATCCGCTCAAACAGCTTACCCACCTCGTCTAGCAGCACTATGGGCCGGTACGCGGACGGCGAGTCCGCGGGGCGCCCCGGCTTCCTGAGCAGGACCAGACGACCAGATTTCCACAAAGTGGGAAACTGGCCCTGCTCAAGGCAACCGCGCATCTACCTCAGACAACGTCTCAGTTAAGCGGTCGGCCTATACCTAATGTCTTTTCAAAAAGCAAATTTTTACTCAATCACTCATCATTACTTACATTCATCTGTATTTAGAAGAAATCAAGTTTATGCTATTCTTCCATTTTTTCCTGCAATAGGCTATTTGACAATGTAAAAAATAAGGTCATAATTATTGACACTCGTATAGATTATCGCTTTTAAAATCGATTTGCATTAATTTTACTACAAAACAATGTATTATTTATTAAAAAAATCCCGAAAAAACTTCATCTTTTTAAATCTGGCGCCACGTAATCGAAAACGGTCTGGATTGGCTGAACTTATGATGACGTCATGATATAGTCAATTTCTGTCTATCGTTGACAGAACAGATGACTTTTGTCTAGTATCTCGACCGTTTCAACGTTTGTTTACGTGTATTTTGACGTCACGACGCCATATTGTTAAAGATAGCGTTTTGGCGGCTTATTTAAACAGTACATTTTTATTTACTATTTTCTAAAAGAAATACATTATGCAATTGGAAGTAATAGGTTTTTGTGGGCTCGTTAGACACCATTAAATAATCTGAGATGTTTATCAGAAACCAGTCAAATAGCCTATTATTGTAGCTATGAACAACATTATAAAATTAACTTCGATTGTCAAATATCTTTAACGCATTGACAGATACTAAACGCCCAGAAACGTAATAACAAAAAACTTCTATTGTGTCTCGTTTAGTGCCCTTCAGACGATTAAGTTGATTTACTTACATAAAAAAAGTATCTAATTTAATAAAATTAAACGGACTTCAAAAATAAATTAACTTAAAATTATGAAATAACTTTAATTTCGGAAGTCGGTGTCTTGGGATAATATTACATATATATTATACGTGTCGAATTGATAACCTCCTTTTTTTTTGTAGTCGGTAATAAATAAAAAAATCGGGTTTAAGTATTCACAATTTCACATAGTCAAATCAAAGCACTGAATTTGTAAATGCCACCACAACTCATGAAAATCTACAAAAGAAAGAGATACATCGCCAAGTAATTGTATTACTTAGTATTTTGTTGAGGAAAAAAACGACGGGTTGCACTCCGGGAGTGCCGGCAGAAGTGAAAACTTAAGTTTTGGATATTTTGGAATGGTTATGGAATAATTTTGCACGAATTGCTTTAATTATCAGAATAAAAGTACTATCTTTTATGTGGTAGAATACAATATTTATTTAATGCGCTATCGTACACAAACATGACAATTTATATTACATTGCACGCTGTAACATAAACACACACGAACATTCGCGCAAGCGCCCTGCGCCGCCTAAACGGAACAGCCGGCGCAGGCATACATTTTCGCCGCGCCGTAGAAAGAGAGGGGGATACTCCCTCTCCTACGCCACGCCAGCTGTCTACTCTCCATCCGTCTTACGAATTTTCGATCAGGTCACGTGTCCTGACGCGAGTTTAACATTTTTTACCCATTACAAAAAAAGTGTACAACGCCGCTAAAGAAGTTTTCACTTCAAAAATTCCAAGTAGAGAAATCTTGATTTATTCCGGTCTGATCCCCTGAACCCCCCCTCCTCGATCCCCTGCTAGTTCGTCTTCCGTTTTAATCTCTGTCTTATCCACATTATCTAGGTTTACTTTGCCCTCGTACAAATAATAATTAATCTTTCGTCTCTTTTATACAACGCTTCCATAATGAACATTATATCGTAAAACACAGCCTACCCACAAGACCCGCTTGACCCTAAAGGCGTCATTAAGAAACTTCGAAACTTTCCTTAGCCCGTGCAATTAAGTTGAGGCAAAAAATGGCGGAGCGTAGTTGTCTGCCCTTGATCTTGGAGTGACGTCATGAGCGGGGTGTACCACCCCTAACGCCCACGAAGCTGAATTTACAGACAAGTTTAGAGTAGGGTCGTGGTTACAGCGAGTGCGGGCAGTGTGGGTTGATTCACAGTGGTAGCGATGGGGTGAATGTTGTAGGGCATGGCATAAAATAAGGCTGCAACACACTTGTAACACCCGACGCCATCCCACGCTTACTTATTGGCTAAATGACGAAAATAGCTCAACGAGATAAAAAATGTGGCAAATGAGAGCGTGGGATGGCGTCGGGTGTTACAAGTGTGTTGCAGGCCGAAGAGTTCCACGCTTGTAGGCACATGTCTGTTACATTCTTTATTCGTGGTCAATCAAACTCAAAACATTAATTTCAAACTAGCAGCGCCGCGCGGTTTCACCCGCATAAGTGTCGATCCCGTGGGAATATAGGGATAAAAAGTATCCTATGTCCACCCCCCGGGATGCAATCTATCTCTCTGCCAAATTTTATCGAAATCCGTTCAGTGGTTAAGGCGTGAAAAGGTAACATACAGACAGACAGACGGACAAACAGACAGAGTTACTTTCGAATTTATAATATTAAGTATGGATAAACCAATTACAGGCACTTGAATTGTTGCCCATTCCAAAGCGTAGTAGGTACCTATGGAGAAGAACGGGCAAGAAACTCCACTCCTTCTTTTCAATCATAAAATTGTTACAAAATATTGGCTACATCATTGAGATGGCATCCGCGAGATGACTCTTATATGGCTAAAGCCCACGTTACATTTGCTACATTTAATTGGTTAAGTTTTAGAATGAGTACTTAATTATTTATTGCTAACCCAAGCCATTAGATCTGTAGCGCAAGTAATCTTTGCTTTAAACTTCTGCCATTAGCTTAGAACACAATACATCTTTGCCTATTCTACTAATACGCCGTGTAAACATGCTAATATTAGTGAAATTTAATAGAAGCTGATGTTTTGTTTACTAAGCGACAAGCAGACATGGTTGGCGACTAATGACCGATTCCTAGTAGTTGCGGACCATTATTGGTTAAAATTAAGACTTGTATAAGCAAAATCGAAGCAAATATCGAAGCAAAGACCTCATAGCTTTGTTAAGTAGACCCTTCTATATTGAAGTAGATAGCTACTTCAATATAGAAGGGTCTACTTAACAAAGGTAAAAACACAGGTAACATTAGCTAACCTTGGAAAGCAAAACAATTCGTTTTTGTTTATTGGAACCGAGCATAAGTGAGAAGTACGAAGGTCGTGTAAACCAGGCATACTATCGAAGCCACCGCTACTCTTATGGATCCCGATCCGCGCTCAGTATGACCAAAACTCGACACTAAGCTTGCCAAAGGCCTATCCCCAAAAATTATACATTGGCTGTACACGGCAGTGGTCCGCCCCATGATCAGCTACGGAGCTGTGGTTTGGTGGCCCCGTACCAAGTTAGTGACAGCCTCTAACAAACTGCAACGCATGCAAAGACTAGCCTGCATGGCGACGACGGGCTGCATGAGGACTACTCCGACTGCAGCAGTTGAAGCCATCCTGGGAATCCCACCGCTCCACCTGTTCATACAGCAGGAAGCGACGATGGCGGCAGTACGTCTTAACACACTAAATCTCTGGGGTAAGAGTAATACACCACACACCACGCTGCTTGAGGGACTACAAAAGGAGTTCCCCATCACGAAAGCTATAAACGACCGTGTTCCTAAACAATTTATGTTTAATAAAAAATACAAGATCCAGCTTCACGAGGATCGCCGATGTGAGGGGCTGTGCCCTACAGAGCTGCGTATCTTTACGGACGGATCCAAAACAGATAGTGGCACAGGTGCTGGAATCTTCTCGGAGGATTTCAACATACATATAGCCACACCACTGGGGGTCCATAACACAGTGTTCCAGGCCGAATGCTTGGGCATCTCTTTAGCCGCTTCAGCCATTATGGCCAGGGAAGTAAAGGAACACTCAATCCGCATACTCTCAGACAGCATGGCTGTTCTGCAAGCGCTGAACAGTTACACTGCTGACTCTGGGCTAATATACGAGTGTCACCAGCGCCTCAACCAGGTGGGTAACCTCAATAATATAACCATTCAATGGATCAAAGGACACAGCGGTTCGCTAGGCAACGATGCAGCCGACGAACTAGCCAGAAGAGGGTCGAGCATGGCACCAGTGGGACCAGAGCCCATCGCGCCACTCCCCTTCGGGTACATACGCACTCTGGTAAGGAAACGCACTAGAGACCAACATAGCAAACTATGGACGGACCAAGGCGAATGCAGGCAGGCTAGGGAAGCACTTCCCACACTGGATGGCCGCCTCACGAAACAGGTTCTCCGTCTAACTAAGCAAAAGCTGCGTATAGTTACCGCAGCTTTAACTGGCCACGGGTCATTCAATAAACACCTCTTTGTCATAGGAGTAACAGACAGTCCGCTGTGCAGGGCCTGTATGGAGGACGACGAGACAGCGGCACATGTGCTTCTAAACTGCCCGGTGGTCGCCACGTACAGGGCAAAGTACTTCGGTAACCCAGGTACCCTACGTGAGACGGTCAGTAACATAAAGGCGTTGCTGGCCTTCCTTGAGGAGCTGGGGTGGATCGAATAATCGATTTTCCCACCCGTACGCAAAATACGCGCATTGACGTGGAGTTGCGGATACCAGCCCGTTGTACCTATTACCTATTACCTATTTGCCAAAGACAAAAGCTGAATTCAGTATTCCGTAATACTGAGGTGTGAACGAATAGCGTTTACTTGGCAGAGCTTCCTGCTGGTTTAAATGGTAATTTATATCCTTTGCCAGAATTGACGGGATCCTTTTGGAATCATTTATTTTGGTGGATATTTTTTGGCGTGGTTGTTTTAGATTTATTTATTGTGGGCTAAGTCATACCTAAACATCAATCCCGTCTAATCTGGGTCTTAATTGGGTTGGACTCCCAGCTTAGCTAGGATTTAAACATTCTTTTTGGTACTGTTACTTACTTCTGATTAATAGGAGCAGTGGTAGCCCAGTGGCAACGGCCCCGACGTACGAGTTGTAGGTCGTGGGTTCGAACCCTGCCAGGCATTTTAGTTTGAGTAAAAAAACTCATCACCACTGCTCTCAAAACGGTAAAGGAAAACATAGTGAGGAAACCAGCACGCCTTTGAACCAAAATCGAAGACATGTGACATCTACCAGCCCGCGTGGTAGATTATAGCCCACTCCCTCTTGAAGAGAGGAGACCTGTGTTCCAGTAGTGAGAACATTATAGGCTGATAATCATAGTGAATAGTGATCTTTAGAACTTCCAGCTTAGCTAGGTTTAAGCTCTCATTGTGGTAGGTACTGCAGTGCTATTCTGTAACCATCTCAACGTGAAAACTTAGGTGAAGTGAGCGTGGAGTGAGCTGTCAGTGTCATCCCACCACGCTAATGCTTGGGATTGACAGTATTGACAGCTCTTAAGTTTTCACGGTGAGATTTTAACAGAATAGCTCAGCTGTAGCTACTGATTAATGGTAAAAAAACACATTTCTGTTCCGAAAATACACTTTTGAATATTTCTCTAATGAATGCTTATTTGAGTTTCTCTAAATTCCCTTTTACATCATCATAATGTGCCTTAATACGGTCATCCATTTCATCTCTCCATTTTAACTACCCAGATAATAAAAAGGCGATGCTACTTAATCATAAAAGAACAACTTTGCCACTTTCAAAGGCGTCTTCAAGCCTCAATATTGAAACTTAATCACTGTCAGTCACTACTCAATTATATCCAATATTCTTTGAACACGTTTAAAATGCAAACCAGAATGACGTAAACTTCTAGAAGGCTCTTATTTTTTCCTATTTTCTTATGATACTGTTTATCTAGTGCTTTCTTACGTTGATGAAGTATCTTTCTTGTTTACTCGCCCTAGTACCTACCTATCAGCATCACTGTGATTTATTTCTTTCATGAAACACTATAAATAATGTGTATCTTGTGTTACACTATAAGTAATGGCGGGCAGTAGAGGGAAACAATTAATATTGTTGAGTACGTGATTAATGTTAGAAATAAAGAAGAAAGAAAAACTGTTTATTCTGCACAAACAAAACGCACATAGCATATAAAAAAAAAAGATAAATATACACACGACGACGTAGTCAAAAGCCTCGTACTCAAGCTTAAAAAAAAAAATGTTGTCAATTTTGTCTATTGCTTGATGTCCGGGCCAGGGACCAAAGACAACACACATTATTTTATTACTTGACATTGACAATTTGAGATTGACATTTGACAATCTCAAATTGTCAATGTCAAGTTGTTGTGCAAGTACTTAATACTATTGAGTACAAGTATACCTAGTGAGGGAAGCACCTAGGACCGATGGCCGGTGGAGCAGACAAGTTCTGCAGTGGAGACCGCGTTTCGGCAAGCGTAGTGTGGTACACCCCGCAGCTAGATAGACCGACGACCTAAAGAAGGTGGCTGGGACCGACTGGATGTGGAAGGCGGAGGCCTATGTCCAGCAGTCGACTACGATAGGCTGACTTGATTGATTTGAAAGATTGATACCTTGTAAACGTTAGTGAATTTTGTGAACATGCAGCGCCACTAGTTTCGGACCCAATTCGACCTTATGTATAAGAGTACTCAAGTTTCTCGATTCGATCTTGAAAATTCTGTTAACATAACATAACATAACGTAACATCACGCCCTTTTTCCCTGAAGTGTTAGGCAGAGGTGACATATTAAGCGGAATTTTCAAGATCGAATCGAGAATCTTAAGCATAACTGGCGAAATGTGGATGTAGGTACTATAATGCGGGCCACTTACGATCAAGTTCACCGTCAAGTTGAACAGTTGAGTATGGCTATGGGTATGCACGATAAGTGACTTATCATGCATACCGATAGCCATACACGTGAGTGGCCCGCATTATAGTACCTACATCCACATTTCGCCAGTTATGCTTAAGTCCCATGCAATAGGGGGCGAGCCCATTGCCATCAACCGGGCACAAATCTAGATTCCAGGCTGCTACTGAGTAATTCAAAACCCAATAACACTTTACGCGACCTGTGAATGGAACCCAGGACGCTATGCTCCAATGCCGCAATCTCATGCTGCTGCTGATATTTATAAACAACAATAAATTATTTTCCTGATCGACCATGTTTACAGAATAACTGACAGTAAACAGGTTAGTAACAGCTTTCCAACTCACATTTCATTATACAGGGTGATTGGAAGATGGGTGCAAAGCTTTAAGGCGGAGATAGTACAGGCAATTCAGAACCATTTAAGCCATGGTTGTCTTAGACGAAGTCTTACCACTTTTTTTTTACCAATTTCTTAAGATTTTTTTCGAAAATTCCCAAAGTTTTAACTAAACTACTTATTTATGGCCAAATTGAATGATAAACGAATTCATTTTTATTGTATTTAATTAAAGTAATGTGTAAGCAATCTAGCAAAACATGTTTTAGGCCTCTGTGTTGTTAGACATTTTTTTTACAGACATTTAAAGTTCATAAAACATTTTAAAATTCATAAATATTTTTTGTAAACCTTATTTAAAAAAAAAAACGGAGCGTGCTTTTTTTGTTCAAACCTTTTTGAAAACATGCTTGATAATCGCTTTTTCTATTGAGGTAATATTTACGCGGATATCTTACAAATTATTGAAATTAGGACCTAAAAACCAATTTGAGGGAGAAATTTTAAATTTTTGGCAGACTAAATAAAACAGCATTTGAACTTAATTTATTTATGTTTCATGTTCAAAATGTTGTCCGTGATTTCTAATACAAGCACGGCTCCGTCTTCTCACTTCTGTTGTTGTTATTTTCAACATCATCTCCAGCTTCATTGTTTCAAACTCTGAATTCATTCTCTCTATCAGTTCTTCTCTCGTGTTTATTTCAACATTCGTATACACTAGCTCCTTGGCCCGGCCCCACACGAAAAAGTCCAGCAGGGTCAGTGAGCGAGCGGGCCAACGGATGGGTCCATCTCTGCCAATGCAGCTGTCAGGAAAACAATTATTTAAGTGTTCCCTTACATTTAACATCCAATGCGTTGGACAGCCGTCTTGCTGAAAGATGACTGTACTGTCTCTTGCGAATATCGGGAGACCGGTTTCCTCTATCAGCTCTGGTAAATCCACTTGTAGAAATTGCAAATCATTTTCACCATTGAAAGTCTCCGGTAAGAAGTGGGGCCCAATCAACGTCCTGCAAATTACTCCAGCCCAAACATTGACAGAGAATTTCCTCTGAAACGACACCTGCTTCTTAAAATGTGGATTGTTGTATTTGGGGGCCCATTCATGAAGGTTATGAAAGTTTGTAATGCCCTCCCTAGAAAATTTGAATTTGAAATCAATCTTGTGGACGGATGAAAGCAAATTTTCTAGGGAGGGCATTACAAACTTTCATAACCCACACAACACATGGGGCACTCTTAAATAATTGCTTTCCTGACAGCTGGATTGGCAGAGATGGACCCATCCCTTGGCCCGCTCGCTCACCAGATCTGACCCTGCTGGACTTTTTCGTGTGGGGCCGGGCCAAGGAGCTGGTGTATACGAATGTTGAAATAAACACGAGAGAAGAACTGACAGAGAGAATGAATTCAGAGTTTGAAACAATGAAGCTGGAGATATGATGTTGAAAATAACAACAACAGAAGTAAGAAGACGGAGCTGTGCTTGTATTAGGAATCACGGACAACATTTTGACCATGAAACATAAATAAATTTAAATCAAATGTTGTTTTATTTAGACTGCCTAAAATTTAAAATTTCTCCCTTAAATTGGTTTTTAGGTCCTAATTTCAATAATTTGTAAGATATCTGCGTAAAAGTTACCTCAAAAGAAAGAGCGATTATCAAGCATGTTTTCAAAAAGGTTTGAACAAAAAAAGCACGCTCCGTTATTTTTAAAAATAAGGTTTACAAAAAGTATTTATGAATTTTAAAATTTGTTATGTACTTTAAATATCTGTAAAAAAAATGTCTAACGACACAGAGGCCTAAGACATGTTTTGCTAGATTGCTTACACATTACTTTAATTAAATACAATAAAAATGAATTCGTTTATCATTCAATTTGGCCATAAATAAATAGTTTAGTTAAAACTTTAGGAATTTTTGAAAAAAATCTTAAGAAATTTGTAAAAAAAAAGTAGTAAGACTTCGTCTAAGACAACCATGGCTTAAATGGTTCTAAATTGTCTGTACTATCTTCGCCTTAAAGCTTTGCACCCATCTTCCAATCACCCTGTATTTGGTTAGGCTAAACTTAGCCTAACGTCCCCTTTTATGGCATTAAAAATACACCGTAACTTGAGAGTTTATCGAGCTATAAAAGGTATATCCTATAAATTGACGAATTTTCCCATATATACACTGTTCTTGGAAGATTGGTATCCGTTTTTTTATTATATGTGTTAACTTTTGATCGAAGAACACGAGTTAGAAGTAACAAGAGTTTATTTTACGTATCTTCTTGTAATATAAAGGGAAAATATAGGTCGTCTCAAAAAATATAAACTTTATTTTCATAATCTCTTAACTACACTAGGTACTAAATTAAAAGACTTTAAAAAAACAATTAAAAGTAAATATTAATTAAACTAAATTAATTAATTTTAAAGAAATTCCTCGCCGGCTGATCAACACTTTTTTTTTTTATTCTGATGGAAAATCATCAAATGACCCCTCCCGCTCTGGGTGGAGCGGAAGGGAGTGTCAGACTCTTACTGACTAAAACCCACCAGTGTTCCTTCCTTAGCCCTTTATGGTCCGGGCCAGCGGTAACCCTGTCGGACAATCCCGCTGACGGCTGATCAACACTTCACGTGACCATAAAAAACAAATAAAAAGTGTAAGAAATTAGCAGGAAAGTATGCCTCACGGCTGCGCCAAAAAGGCCCAGTTCAGCAAAAATGGCAGACGATTAGTGTCTGACGCAGGTTTTCAACTGGACCTGATGTGTGAGGTGACGGATGTAAAAAAAAATACAATACCTACGCGGCCAAAATATATGGAACAGCATTTTTTTTTATAACTGAGGAAAAATTTCAACGCAATAGGGTTCAGAATCTTGTATTGGTAACAGCTAACTCCATGGTAACAGCTTGCGCGTCGTTGTCCGTTTGTCTGGATGTATGTTCCGGATTGGCGCAAAAACAGCTGAACGGAATTATATGAAATTTGGCACACAAATAGTTTTAGTCAGTAGCGTTCCTGTGAGATGGTTTCTGACATCCTTGCGGGCGATTCTGCGGGCAGAAGCTGGTTCCTTATAAAAGTTTGTAGAAAATAAAAGAAACAATTTACAATGTCATAGTGTGGAAAAAAGCTTATCAAATATACAGTACTAGATGGATATTCTGAGGTCAGCTTTACCACAAACTTTATGAATTCAACATGTGCCTTCATCAGCTCTAAAATGTCAATAGTTATGCAATAACCTCTTTTGAAAACCCTATTAGATCTGGTCCATTATGTAAGTACTTTTTATGAGGGGAAACAAAAATAACCCTTTCAAAACAGTCCGTGGGGTGGCGGAACAAAAGGAATTATGTAAGTAACTGGTTCTACGAAACACTTTTATATAAGAAATGCCCTTTATTATTATAGGTATTGTTTGTTAAAAGTTGCGAATATTAGCTTCATAAGTTTGTCAATACACGTGGGTTTTCTTTTCTTAAGAAATCCAGTAATTCATTTATTATTTGTTGGTTTAGGATCTCCAACATAAGCTGTAGTACACAATACATCACACTAATATTATAAAGGCGAATGTTTATGAGTGTGTTTGTGTGTTTATATGTTTGTTAATTCTTCACGCTCAAACGACTGGACCAATTTTGATAAAATTTTGTATGGAGGTAGCTGACACCCTGGATTAACATATAGGCTACTTTATATCCTGATATCCCCACAGGATCGAGATTTACGCGGGTGAAACCGCGGGGCGCAGCTAGTGGCACATAAATAAAGGGCAACATCAGGTGTTAAGTAGATGCACTCCGTCACTTATAGAAGACTACAGAATGCACAATAAAATTAACAATTAAGCTAACAAAGTTAAAAGTTGCTACACCCATTTCCTAGCCATTTAAGTTGAAATTATTATGATTAGTATTCTAAACAATATTATGACGGTTCAGAGACAAAAACCAAATTATGCACAATGATTTTGCTGAATTCGCAAAATCCTTTCTTAAAGTAAAGTGTACTATCCGAACATTTTCTGGTAAGTACTCTTATTGATAAGAGAATATTATACCTACTTTACACAAGTAATGGGTCTTAGGGTCAGTTCACACCGAGACGCGACGCGACGCGCAGTTTTCAAGATAGAAATACAATTACAGACCTTATCTATTACACAGAAAGGTACACGATTCAGTGAGCTACGCCGCGCGGCGGCGGCGCCGCGCTGCGTAGCTCGACGTAGTAGGTAGACACTGAATTGTGTACCTTTTAGTGTAGTAGATAAGGTCTGTAATTGTATTTCTATCTTGAAAACTGCGCGTCGCGTCGCGTCTCGGTGTGAACTGACCCTAATTGAAATATAAAAGCGCATTAAGATTGGCATTTAAATCGGCATCGCAAAATTTTGCCCAGACATTTTGAAGCTGTAAAGTTCTCGATAAAAGGGCTGGCTGTCACACCGTTACGTCAAAAATCCATTAGGTACAGTCAACAACCAAAGTCGTTTAACAATTCAGTTTTTTAAATCTCAGTTATTGTGCAAAATATTAACACATCTGTTTTTCAGTCTCAGTTATTGAGCAAAATATTTGGTATATTTTAGTGGGTTCTGCTGCAATTTTGAACAAATATTTTGCTCAATAACTGAGATTAAAAAAAACTGAAGTGTTAATCGACTTTTGTTGCTGACCGTACCTATGATTTTTCTGTGCTGTACCTAGGTACTGCACCTCATTCCAGTCCTGAGTAAAGACAGACAGCCATAAAGAACGTTTTATTCATCTTATGAACAGCTCCCCAATTGCGTATCACACTTTATTTCACAATCCGAAGGATTATAAGAAATTCCTAATCCATTGCTTCATATTTTTGAAAAATTTACATGATCGATAACGTAAATAACGCAATGAATGTTGTCGAATTGTCAAAATGAAAGGCATTGCAATAATTGTTAAATATATATATATTATGAAGTATTTCAAAACATCATATTTCTTATCATTTAATCATATTATCAAGAAAAATCAAACCATAGACCTCATTCATCGCTTTCCATATGGCGTGATCGAGGTCAAGAGTATAGGCCCATTCAGCAATAAAAGTCATAATTATGCATTTTAAATCAAATGAAATATGAAAATGAATGTAAGTAATAAATCTATAAACTATTGTTATGTAATAGAATGTTCAATACAAAACATATTACTGAAACTTTTTAGGTTATTATTAACACGTAGTGCAATAAAATTTAGTTACGGTGTAAACGCAGTCGGTCTTTACGACTTGACTACACAAACGACGTCAAACCAATAAAACTCAAACCGTACGAACTTATTATCTACCCTCTTTAACGTTCCATTTGCTTTCCAAGGGGATAGGGAGGGAGGTCGTTATAAACTGGATACCTAGTGATCCGACGGGGCTTTTGAAATTTTAGATGGTAACTGTCTAATTTTAGAAGCAGCGTTTACGGTTTCGTATTGGGTTTCCGAATGCTAATTCTTTGTTCTGTAATTCTGAGGGTAGGTGCTTATTTTAAGTTTAGTACGAAGCTTCAAAGAGGCTGAGTGTATTTAGAGATAGAATAAGGACAACAGGAGCTGTATTTTGATGCTTGGTTTAGTTATTATCACGGATATGTTATTATGTTTAAGGCGAAAGCGCCAGGGCAGCCAGCGAAATTCAATTTTTTGTGCCTAAAAAGGCCACTTTGGCAGAATCATAAAAGGATAAAATTATGAATCATAATAAGGCTTAGACAGTTCGTGTTTTTCTTTTTTCACTGCATAGGTATAATCAAAGAGATTTGGATTGGATTGATTGGTATTTTAGCACAGACAAAAAAAAAACAGAAAAGTCCTTTACCAATGCAGGGATGTGTACGATTAATTTAACAGTTAACTGTCCATTATGATTCATAATGTTATCCTTTTATGATTCTACCAAAGTGGCATTTTTAGGTCCCCTGTTCTCGCGAAAAAAAAATCAGCTATTCCCTACATTTATGTTCGTATAACTCGTGAAAATGTAGGGAACAGCTGTTTTTTTTTTCGCGATATCTGGATTTGTCCCATAGTAAAAGTTGTTCATAATGATGAGTACAATGACCTCTTAAGAGGTTGTTAATATGTTTTACCAATATAAATAAGAAAACCTGTAAGCCTAACTACCTATACCTTAATCCATACACATCCAATTTCAATTTAATTCCGGAAGAAATGTCAGGTTCATTCTTAGCGAGAACACATCGGAAATGGAAAGTTATTTAAGTTCCCGAGTTCAACTTGTGAATAGAAATTTATTTTAATTTCGTTAAAATGTAAATGTCTTACACCTGAAATCGTTTTTCCTTAGGAACGGAACAATTCGGTGAAAACCAACGACCCCGAATTGCTCGTTTTTCTATTTTAAATGCAGTATTCATCTTGACTATAATCAGAAGGTCTTTTCTTTATTATTCAATGAAGTTTTGTCTGATCGCTGCCTCGAGTTATGATTTTGACCCGCACCCTAATTGCGTAACACACTATCAAACGGAATCTGAATCATTTTGAAGCAAATTGCTAATCCATTGCTTCATAAGTTCGAAACATTTGTCTGCTCAACACGTAAATAACGCAATGAATGTTGTTGTACTGTCAAAAAGAAAAGATTCCGATAGATAATGTGTTACGCAATTGCCCCGCCGGTCATTGTTTTGATGTGTTTACTCATTTTTGTGATCTGCATCATCTGCCTAGGCTTTTCCCAACTATATTGGGGTCGGCTTCCAATCTAACCGGATGCAGCTGAATACCAGTATTTTACATGAAGCGACTGCCTATCTGACCTCCACAACCCAGTTACTGGGTAATACGATACCCCTTGGTAAGACTGGTTGTCAGACTTTCGGGCGTCTGACTACCCGTAACGACTGTCAAAGATCCACGAATGACAGCCGGAACCAACGGCTTAACGTGCTTTGCTTTTTTTTTTTTGGCCTATTTCGGCCACATAACGCGAAGGGGAGATAGCAGCCTTGAGAAGCTGGTCATTGTTGGCAATACCGAAGGAAAAAGAGCACGAGGCCGGACGCCAACACGATGGTTTGATGGTTTGATTTCAGCAGGTGGCGATGGCAACTTTGTAGCGGAGTCGATAAAGGTACATGGTACATCCTCTCGAAAGGACTTATAATTCCAGCCAGTCTATTGTGTAAAAACTCTCATAATGAAAACTTAGGTGAAGTGACCTTGAGCTGTCAATAGAGTCTATCCCGTAGACAGATTAAACTATAGACTGCTGCATATCTTCTTTTTCATTCGCACAAGAAAAAGAGAAATGAGACAGAGTAAGAATACTTCTGTCCCTTACTGCGTGTCGGCTAAGCACATCAATGTGCACAACAAGTTTGACGTTTATGAATGAAATAATAAATAAAAACTACACCGCGATTAAACGGAAAATAAGATCTTTTTCGTGCATAATTCAATAATAGTACATTTGCGCAACTGTGAAAATGGTAAGGTGCAGTGTAATAAGCTGTAAAAATGATAGTATGATGAAGATTGCCGGAATTTTTGTCCCTTTCGGTGACACGGATACCATGAGTCTATAGATTACTCTGTCTACGGTCTATCCCTAGTAGAGTCAAGTGGAATGACAGCTCACTTCACCTAAGTTTTCACGGTGAGATTTTTATAGAATAAACCAGCTGTGGTTTAAGTAGATTCTTTTTTTTTTAAACGTTGCCCCACTCTAGGAATTTCTCCTGTATGTGGGTGCGTTTACAAATATTTAAACTCACATACACAAACAGCTTCTCACATACACAAACAGCTTCTCACATACACAAGTAGATTTTCTTTGTGATACTATATATTTGACCTTCCTCTATCTTTAAATACAATTGACCCAATGCTCATCCCTCTACAAAAAACAAACACTATTTACATTCTATCAAAGCCGTCCAGTATTCTACAATCCACAGGTGAAATCAACATCCCACCTACTTCCAAAGGTACATTCCAATTAAAAAGAACTGGAGTGAGACAGCGACCCCACCTGACCTATATCTGCTCCCGGTCTGACTGAGGTCAATATGTATTTAGGTTTCCATTTAAATTTCAACTTTGTGCCGTAAGCTTTAAAGTAAATTTTTGTGTTGTTTGTTTGTTGTTCCTGATATAGAATCGTGAGACATTCAACATCGATTGTTCTATGCAGGTCGCAGGTGATACCTATAATATTAATGGGGTCCGCATTATCGGAGGAATTAGTGAGTTCGGCGATAAAGTGGGTTTTATTGCCCTATATTAAAATTAATACTTGTATTCTTGGGAATGCTTGGAAGCGTTATTATTGGATAATATGTGGCTTGAAGTAAAAGTTATGTTTGAAACAATACAGAGAGTAAGTAGTTAAAGTTATTAGAGCAGTTTTTTTAGTCTTTCTATTTTATAATTTTTACATTTTATTCTTTTTCTGCGTATTGTCATTCTTATATCTTTCATTGATTTATTCCGGTTTGATCCCCTGAACCCCCCTCCACCCCCCTCGATCCCCTGCTAGCTCGTCTTCTGTTTTAATCTGTCTTATCTACTTTATCTAGGTTACTCTTTTTGACAGGTAAGTAGGTACAGTCACGAGAAAATAAACGTTTCATGATTTACAAATGTAATATTTAATGTTTTTTTTTAAATAAAATGTAGATTTCACTATAACCCTCGGTTCTTATAAAAAAAAACAAATCGTTTTGCTTACCTTTCTTCCTATCTTTCCTCAATAGACCATTTCAGACTCCAATCTACAGGGTCTTCACATGATCTGACCAAGATTTTGTCTGGACTTTAAAACTGACTGTGACCTCTAAGTTTGTCTCGGACTTTCATCTCAGAATAGTCAGATAGGAAACGCCGACCTCGTTTAGGTTAAAAAAATATGAATATCGTCTAAAAGTGTTTGTACAAACCTACTTAAAGAAAATAAATCATTTATCATTTACCAATGGTAGCATTTTTTATTGCCAAACTGAGCATATAAGTAGATTCGTAAGCTATCTGCGATAGCTATTTCGATATTGGAGGGGTTATTGGTAAAGTTACAAGAGTCGTAATTTTAACCCACGGAATAGAAATTTCTATTCCGTGTTTTAACCAATAACATCTGCCTAGCCTTTTCCCAACTAAGTTCGGGTCGGCTTCCAGTCTAACCGGATGCAGCTGTATACCAGTATTTTACATGGAGCGACTGCCTATCTGACCTCCACAACTCTGTTATTGGGTAATACGATACCCCTTGGTAAGACTTGGTACGAGGTTGTCAGACTTTCGGGCTTCTGACGACCCGTAACGACTGTCAAAGATCTACGAATGACAGCCAGGACCAACGGCTTAACGTGCTTTCCGAGGCACGGAGGGGTCTTGGTATGTAAAGATGGTCACCCATCCACGGACTAACAGCGGCAAGCATAGCTTAACCTGATCGTTTGAACCGTGCGGCTGTTATTTCTTAGCCACAAGTCCCTCTTAATTTTAACCAATAATGGTCCGTAAATTATAGGAATCTATATATATAAAAGAAGAAACTGACTGACTGAATGAATGAATGACTGACTGACTGACTGACTGACTGACTGACATATCAACGCACAGCCGAAACTACTGGGTCTACGAATGTGAAATTTTGCACACGGCTTCCTTTTATAATGTAGGGGAGCACTAAGAAGGGGTTTTTGGAAATTCAACCTTTAAGGGGGTGAAAAGGGGGGATTTCGTTTGTATGAAAAATCTTATTCCTTGAGTTAATAAACTTGAAACTTGGCACAAATACTTATCTAAGTAAATTATTAAGTTTGGCATTTTTTGTTTTTCTTAACTACCCCCTAAAAGGGGATTGGGGGGTGTCAAAGTTTGTATGGAATAATTTTAACGCGCTGTCCGAATATCTCGAAACTCAGTATTTATACTAAAGACCAAAAAATAAAGAAAAACGTGTATCATGGTTTTCCAAAAATGTACCCCTAACGGGGTGAAAAGGGGTAGTTAATTTTACAGGGGAGGATTTTACTGCGTGGCTTGATTAACTCGAAAATTGGTACAAATAATCTTTGAGTCAAGTAATGAGCACATCCCAAAGGATTTTTCGAAATTCCACCCCTGTGGGGGTGAAAAGCGGGGATACAGTTTATATGAAAAATCTTATTCATTTGGTTAATAAACTTGAAACTTGGCACGAATACTTATCTAAGTAAATTATGAAGATTGGCACTTTTTGTTTTTCTAAACTACCCCCTAGAAGGGGATTGGGGGGTGTTAAAATTTGTATGGAAGAATTTTAACGCGCGGTCCGATTAACTCGAAACTCGGTAAGTATTTATACTTAAGACCAAAAATACAGAATAACATGTATCAGGGTTTTTCGAAAATCTACCCCTAACGGAGTGAAAAGGTGTAGTTAATTTTACAGCGGAGGATTTTACTGCGTGGCTTGATTAAATCGAAAATTGGTATCAATAAATCTTCGAGTCAAGTAATAAACACATCCTTAACGATTTTTCGAAATTCCACCCCTGTGTGGGGGCGGGGAAGCGAGGATACAGTTTATATGAAAATCTTATTCATTTGGTTAATGAATTTAAAACTAAAGGGAGATTGGGGGTGTTTAAATTTTGTATGGAAGAATTTTAACGAGCGCGTCCAGAGTCCAAAATAAATAATAAAGTATTTCAAAGTTTTTAGAAAATCTACCCCTAACGGGGTGAAGAGGGATAGTCAATTTCTTAAGGGAGTAGATTTGATTGAAAAATTGGTATAAATAATCTTTAAGTCAAACTATAGTAACATCCCAGACGATTTTTCAAAACCCTTTAGGGATAAAAAGATTTTTCGTATAAACTGTATCCCCTCATACAGTTTATACGAAAAATCTTATTCATTTGGTTAATAAACTTGAAACTTGGCAATATTTGGCTCAGTACCTATATAAACTCAAACTCAAACTCAAACTCAAAGCATTTATTTCAATTAAACCATTTTACAGGCACTTTTGAATTGTCAAGAAGTAGGTCAGTCAGAAAAATGTGAAGCTAGTTGCCCATTCCAAAGCGTAGGTACCTATGGAGAAGAACGGACAAGAAACTCCATGGACACTCTTTTTAAATTATATTTTACAAAAATATTAGTTACATCATTACTTTTGAATTTATAATTAAATAATGTGAGAACGATGTAAAAATAAACAAGACGTATGCGTTAAAAGCGTCCAGAGTACAACAAATAGTACTAAAACAACAATCCAAAAATAAAAATAAAATAATTAAAAATAAGCCGAGGCAGCTAAGTGATGACCAGCCCCAACTGACGGCGCCCGTTCACGAACATGACGCATAGATCAGCACCATTCAGCTCAACCATTTTGAAGGGAGCTAAATGATCCAACATACACGCCACCGTCAGCGAGACATTTGTGTGAGCATGACATACTATCAGCCGCCAGGGCACATTCGAGTCAATGAAAGACATATTACCCGGTAAATGGTAAAATAAGGTATAGTACTTACATAGAACTCACATCTGTGCTATGCAATTATACAATACAAATGAAATTGAGTTTATACAATGCAAAGATAGTCTTACAATCTTCAGCAGCTCCAACAGTATTTTCAGGTGTTAATCAATTAGTTGTGGTTGTGGAGCAGGACCAGCATTGAGCCAGGCATTTTTATCAGCTATGTAATCCCCTAACTTATAATATGCCTGACTGCATAGTGTGCGTTTTATACAAGACTTGAATTTTGTCTCATTCAGTTGAAGAATGTGGGGAGGTATTTTATTATAACATTTTAAACAGTACCCCATAAAAGATGAGTCTACTTTAGCCAGTCTGAAACCTGGTTGAACTAATAGGTCCCTATTTCTAGTACTATAATTATGTCTTTCACCTCTTTTACTAAAAAGATGTAAGTTTTTTCTTACATACATGATGTTTTCGTAGATATATTGACAAGGTACCGTCATGATGTTAATTTCCTTAAACAGTTCCCTCAGAGAATCGCGCCTGCGGAGGTTATATATGGCTCTGATGGCTCTTTTCTGCAGAATAAAAATAGAATCGATGTCTGCAGCCCGTCCCCAAAGTAAAATACCGTAAGACATGACACTATGAAAGTAACCAAAATAGACTAGTCTCGCGGTATCCACATCAGTAAATTGACGGATTTTTCTGACAGCATAAGCTGCTGAACTTAGCCGTCCTGCAAGAGATGTTAAATGAGGACCCCATTGTAGCCTTGAGTCGAGCGTGATCCCTAAGAAAACAGTTTTATCGACGAATTCTAGTTTCTCTTGATTCAATATTATCTCACAATCACTACCCTTGACATTTGGTAAAGAAAATCTTATGCACTTAGTTTTTTTTCCATTTAATACTAAATTATTAGCAGTGAACCAATTTTGGACCTGCAGTAGGGCGTTATTTACGTCGTCAAAATTTGTAGCACGTCTATTTACCTTAAAAATTAAGGAAGTGTCATCAGCAAATAACACCATTTGTGGTTGATTTTTTAATAAATGGAGTAGATCATTAACATACACTAAAAAGAGGAAAGGACCCAATATCGAGCCTTGTGGCACACCCATTTTTACTTTTAAACCATATGAATTGACACCATTTATTTGGACTTGCTGTTGTCTGTCATTTAAATAAGAACTAACTAAACTGAGCGCAAGTTTTCCAAGTCCGTAATGCTCAAGTTTCAAAAGCAAGGTTTCGTGATCGACGCAATCAAATGCCTTAGAGAGGTCACAAAAGATTCCAATGGCGTCTTGGGCCTCTTCCCACGCGTTAAAAATGTGTTTTAATAAGGTTACACCAGCGTCAGTCGTACAACGTCCTTTGGTGAAACCAAATTGCTGATCGTGAAGGATTTTATTCATGTTAAAATGATTGAGCATCTGATTAAGCATTATCTTTTCGAACACCTTACTGAAAACCGGCAACACGGATACGGGTCTATAATTATTGGTGTCTTTACTGTCCCCAGATTTGAAAAGTGGTATTACCTTACTGTATTTCATTAAATCGGGGAAGATTCCTTGATCAACACACAAATTAAATACTAAGGCTAAGTAAGGTGCAATAGTCTCAATTATGGAGGCACAGACTTTAATGGACATTCCCCAAAGATCTTCGGTCAATTTGATCTTAATTTGCTTAAAAGCTTTTATTACTGAAGCGGGGTTTATATGTTTAAATTGAAATTCAACCGGGCAGGCTGGAACGTTCGCTCTTAATAAATCAATTGATACGTCGGATGAGGAATTTAAGGCTTCCGTCGTTTTTGATGGTATATTAGTAAAGAAATTTACAAATTCCTGAGCTACTTCTAAGTTAGAGCTTATGGCACCACGTGAAGTCTCTAATGTGTAATCAGTGTTTCGTTTTTTATTCCTACTAGTTTCGTTATTTATAATTTTCCAAACCGTTTTTATCTTATTTTCTGCTGATTTGATTTTATTGCTAATGTACAGGGCTTTGGCTATTTTGCAAGTATTTCTAAAAATTTTGGAATATGTAGCAACATACTTGCTGAAAGTTTCAGTATTGATGTAAGGCTTAAGGCCATACAGCTCGAAAAGTCTTTCCCTACTTATCCTAATACCTCTAGTTGCCCAGTCACTAAAAACAAAATTAGGGCAAATGTTTTTTGTTTTCTTTTCAAAAATTGTATTAAATTGAGTGTGCACTACTGAAAAGAAATCCTCGTACAATTTATTAGCATCATCCCCATCATGGCCCAGATCATTTAACTTATTATTTAGGGTACTATTGAATCTATTTAGTTTACCAGTCGTTATTGGTCTAAATTGAATTTGCACTTTTTGCAAAGGTGTTTTAAACTTAAAAGATACCGTTTGTCCACTATGATCAGACGGCAGATAATTTACGATGGCTTTATTTAAATAATCACAATCGCAAAAGACATTATCAATACAAGTAGCAGAATTTGGAGTTATTCTAGTAGGTTCTGCAAACACATTATCTAAATTGAACGATTTAAAAAGGCTTAATAATCTACTGCTATTAGAATTATTTTCCAAAATATTAATATTAAAATCCCCACAAATAATTGCGGCTTTGTTATTGGATGCAAGTTTCGCTAAGACATCTTCCATTATTGACTCAAATAAAGAAAAGTTCTGATAATTAGGGGGTCTGTAAACGCACACTATGACATGCTTATCTAGCTCAACACAGGACAGTTCGATGCAATGTTCAACTGATAAACCCACTATGTCATTTCGTTGCTTGGATTTTAAACATTTTTTTATCATTATTAGAGAACCTCCACGCAGCATAGATTTACGGTTAAAACAACTGCCCACACTATAGTTCTCAAAATTAATTAACATTTGGTAATCCTTTAACCAATGTTCAGTACAACAAACAATGTCAAACTTTGTTTTTTCTAAAAACATTTCAATTTCTAATAATTTGGAAGAAATGCCTTGAATATTTTGATGAAATACTGTCAAGGCATTCTGCTGATCTCCTTTTTGATATTTACATAATTTAGAGCAAGAAGATACCTTGTTGTTGTTAGGTATAAGAATATTATTACTGGTACCTTCTGTTGTCTTACAAACTAGTTTAAATGATTATCCGGAGTTAATCCCAAGACTTCAATGTCATCACCAGGCAGTGAGCTCATAGTGCGTGAGAGAAATGGAACCTCCTTCGTATAATTTGTACAAATATTTATAGCATTTGAGCTACATTCATTCAGGCAAACCACCTTATTATTAGTATTATTACTAACTGTTGTGGTGTTAATAATACAAGACTTCGACATAATACTTATGTCTGAGTTTATATAAAAAGCTAATAGCCTTGCTATTATGTGTCTAAAACTAACAGGCAGATACACAGTACCCCTAGTCGACTTTAAAGTTTCAACATAACAGTTGGTGTCAAAATATACAAGCTTGTCACTGTTATGACTAACTACAATAGCGGTCAGCGTTTCCACGGTGGGCTCTCACCCGCCTGGACAGGGAGGCGGCGGCGGAGGCGGCGTTTATCCAGGACTGGCTTTCGCCGCCTTCCGCTGGCCTGGACGTGGACACCGTGGCGGGACACCTAAGGGAGTCTCTGACCGAGGTGTGCAATTCTAGCATGCCTCGGTCAGGCCGACCGCTGCCCAATCGGGCGGTGTACTGGTGGTCGGTGGAGCTGGAGGGGCTTCGAGCGGCGTGCGTGGGGGCCAGGAGGGCCTACGCGCGGAGCCGGCGGCGGCGTCGACGAGACCACGCCCACGAGGACCATCTCTATGAGGTGTACATAGAGGCAAAACTGGTCCTCGAGCGGGCCATCGCCGACGCCAGAGACTCGGCGAGAGCGGAGATGCTGGAGGGTCTCGATAACGATCCCTACGGGAGGCCATACAGGGTGGCGCGCAACAAGCTGCGCCCCTTTGGTCCCCCGGTGGCCGAGACCCTGGAGCCCTCTTTCCTGGATGGGGTGGTTCAGTCCCTGTTCCCGTGCAGGGACAACTTCACCCCACCAGTGATGGACCCTCCGCGGGGGATGGCTCCGCCAGCTGAGGAGGAAGAGGAGGCCCCTCCTGTCACGGAGTCGGAACTCAGCGCGGCGATTGTGCACATCCGCGCCAAGAAGACGGCTCCGGGCCCCGACGGTGTCCCGGCGAGGGTGGTGGCAATTGCCGCCACCCAAATGGAGGAGCGCTTTCGGGACCTCTTTAGCGCATGTCTTGCGTCTGGGAGGTTCCCGAAGCCGTGGAAGGAGGGGCAGTTGTGCCTCCTTCGCAAGGAGGGCCGCCCTGCAGACTCGCCCTCGGCATACCGACCCATCGTCCTGCTCGATGAGGTCGGCAAAATGTTCGAGGGGATAATCGCTGCCCGCCTAAATAAATAATGTCACTTTTAGTTTAAAAACATACCCTCACAGAGAATTTAGAGGGTGACAAAGTTAATAAGTTAGAAAAATATGTAACCCGCTGTCGGATTAACTCCAAACTCGGTAAAAAAGTAGGTATGTGTTTTAGGGTTTTTCAAAACTCGACTCCTACCAAGGTGGAAAAGGGGGTGGATTGCTGGGAAATATAGTAGTAAATGCTGTATCCACTAGCAGGAATAGCGCCTCCAGTGTTTCGCAGAGCACTGGCTTCAGCGAAAGAGCCAAAATGCTCTCCGACACACGACCCTTTGCACGACAACATCCTTGTGCCTGTGCCACAAACGCTGAAAAGCCGAAAAGGTTTTTTAAAGTGTGTCGTCCCACTCACTGGTGAACCAGCACAAGAAAGACTGAAGCTGTGGCGAGACAGTCCTTCCTTACCCAAACCCAAAATTTTTAGAGGAAAGTACGAAATACACGCGGACGAAGTCGCGGGCAAAGTGCTAGTCGGGCATAAGTAGGTCATGCCGCGTTAATCGATTCTTTTATGCTATCTCCCATTGAATCCGTCCCATTCATTTGGCAGAATTGGATTAACTTTGCATCAATTAACACATTTAGCTCTGTGTGAAACCTGCGTATCTACTACTACTGATATTGTTATGGTTTGAGTAGGTTGGCACTAGTGTTAGGTAGGTATAGCAACCGCACATTTTTATCTTTTATATTTAAACTAACAGCGCCCCGCGGTTTCACCAGCGTAAGTTTCGATGCCGTGGGAATATCGGGATAAAAGTATCCTATGTCCTTTCCCGGGACTCAAACTAAGTCTATACCAAATTTCATCCAAATCGGTTCAGCGGTTTAAGCATGAAGAGGTAACATACAGACAGACAGACACACTTTCGCATTTATAATATTCGATTAGTATGGATATTATAATATTTGATTTTAGTTTTTCCTTAATTAGTTAGTCTATTTGTTTATACATTTAGTCTTGTAGTCTCGATGAGGCTAACTAGCTAAACTGTAGTCAATTTCAACTTTAATTTTACTTATTTTGTCTACTATCAAAATGTTGTAGGTACCTACCTACCTATGTAATGGTGCCCAAGATATAGGCTGCGCCTAGTTTGGGACCAACGATACCTTCTTAATGTAATGTTGAATTATGAAATAAACGTATTTACTTTAAATTAGTGGAAATTTTACTGAGCTTTTACTTATGATACTTAAGCCACAGGCAAATAAATCTTACCGTGTGGCTTTATATGTGCAAATATGGTTTAGCAACTAATGGTAAATATGGTTTAACTATTATAAATATAGCAGGACTGGCTGGAGACTGCCCAAGTTGTTTTGCATATAAGGTCAGCGACAAAAGTCGATTAACTCTGCTACTTTCCGCCGGGTCAACGGGATTTTCCGAAAGGGTTACCGCTGGCCCAGAACATAAAGGGCTATGGAAGGAACACGGGTGGGTTTTAGTCAGTAAGAGTCTGACACTCCCTTCCGCTCCACCCAGAGCGAGAGGGGTCATTTGATGAATCCCCATCCGCAAAAAAAAAATCTGCTACTTTTACACATCATCAAAATTAACACAAAATTATTCGATTCATTGTGGGAGGGACTTGTGGCTCAGATATAACAGCCGCACGGGACGATCGATCACCATAAGCTACGCTTGTCGTGGTTGGCCGGTGGATGGGTGACCATCTTTACATATCAAGATGTCGTTGGTCCCGGCTGTCATTCGTCGATCTTTGACAGTCGTTACGGGTCGTCAGAACGTCGTCGTCTTACCAAGGTATCGTATTACCCAGTAACTGGTTGCGGAGGTCAGATAGGTAGTCGCTTCATGTCAAATACTGGTATTCAGCTGCATCCGGTTAGACTGGAAGCTAACCTTAACATAGTTGGGAAAAAGCTAGGCAGATGACATTGTAGGATTTCAGCATTTCATATTAGCTGAAAGTTAACATTCACGCACAATGGTCCACTGAAGGACTAAGTGCGGAAACCAAACCCATAACATATTATGTAGATAACATAGAAGTTAACACTCTTTTGTTTTTTTTTATCCGGTTTCGGTTCCGATATAATTATTTAAATTATAAGCTCAGTAATTAAAATGAATAAAACTGAAGTAGAACAATACCTGCGACGGTTGTTTTTGGCAGTTGAACAACATTAATTGCGTTATTTACGTGGTTGAGCAGACGAATTTTTCAAACATAATGTAATGAGGCATGAATTAGAAATTTCCTTCAAAATCTTTCGTATTGTGATTGAACATGTGTTACGCGTTAGGGTGCTGAAGCAGAAGATTAATAAAAACGTGTGCGTTTGGGTGACTCCCGTCAGGAATGAAGTTCCTTACGTGATACTTGCACACACACTCGTATATAATAGAAAGAGACAGAGAGATAAAGAGACATAAACAAACAAAAAAAAAACATAACAACAACAACAAAACACAACAAAAAAAAGAGACTAAAAAAAAAAGAGTAAAAAAAGAGTAAAAAAAAAATTGTAAAAAAAGTATCGCAACACACACACACACACACATCGCACCACATCACACACACGCATCGCACATCGCATCTAATTCGCATGGATTCAACGCTTTTTCTTTACGTGACGATTTAGTTAAAGAACTTCGTTTCCAAAACAGAAGACTATTACCGCTGAGTGTACCTTTTAATAATGGATTTCGTCGTTTATAATAACCTAATCTCATAAAACCATTTATAAGTAAACAACCAGATATATACAAAATAATTGATCGTATACACATTCGTTCGCTCAATCAATCACGTTCGATTATTCTAATCGAACGTGATTGATTGTCGGGAGTGATGAATTAGTTTGTACATAATGGTCATCCACGTTACTATGAATATTGCTGCAGGGTAGTTGAAACTTTGTCATTTATTTATTTATTTAAATGCCTTCACACGATTTTATTTCTGAACTATCCATGCACTTTTGCAGCCCACTGTACCTATATTCTTTGCTACAGCTTTGTTAAAACAAAAGAAAGTAATGACTTTCATCGTACTTCCTACTAAACAATTACTGTGACTAATAATTGTTTTGATATGGTATGTGGGCCTGTATTGCGATGTTTATTTGTACATCTAGATGGAACAAAAACACATAACGCCGTTTCTCCTTGAGTAGAATTTTCATCATAAATAATAATTATAACTCACTAGCAGCGCCCCGCGGTTTCACCCGCATAAGTGTCGATCCCGTGGGATTATCTAGATAAAAACTATTCTATGTCCTTTCCCGGGACTCAAACTATCTCTATACCAAATTTCGTCTAAATCGGTTCAGCGGTTTAAGCGTGAAGAGGTAACAGACAGACAGACACACTTTCGCATTTATTAGTATCGATATTCGACACGACGCGCCCTGTTGAATTATGTTCATTTTTCTACATTATTAAAAATGACGGAGAATCATTTTCGATACAAAAACCAGTAAAATATTCTACCGAAAATATATACGAGAATGTACTGCCCCCAAGTAAGAGATGTTGTATCTACAGTGACCCACAAATCAAATTACAAATCAAACTACATACATTTCAACTGCTTCCGAACAAATACATACACAAATATGACAAGATCTACATAGAAAGTAAAGATCTAAAAATAAATAAAACGTGAAAGAAGTGAGGTCCCATTTGTTTGTGTTCAATCAATCAGCTAGGGTTGTTAGATAACCAATTCCCTCTCCGGGATTTTATTTAATTTCCGTTTTTATAGTCCCGTAGGTATATAAAACGTTTCAATCGGAATCTTTTAGTAAGCCTACGATATATTTTTGTATGTATAGTGACTAAAAGAGTGATGAATATACATGTTGATGGATGGAGAGGGAGAGGAAGGCCGAAGAAAAGATGGATGGATTGTGTGAGGAATGATATGAAAGAGAAGGGAGTGAATGATAGCGTGACGGTTGACAGGGGAGAATGGAAGAAGAAAACGTGTTGCGCCGACCCCAAGTAACATGGGATAAGGGCAGGAAGATGATAATGTATATCTGTGAAAAGACGGAATCACGCAACAAAACGTAATGATACAAGTTTTTCTAGCCGTGAAAAACTACTGTTTATTCGCTGCGTGTTGTATGAATCACTATGGAAGCTTTTTCACAAAAACCGTGCCATGTATGAAGGGCCTTAAGAGATGAAATAGTTTCCAAACTCAAAATAAGTTGGCTATAAATATAGAATCCTTACCAATACGCTTAGAACCGCAATGTTTAGTGTTTTTGATTCATAATTTTGCGAAAATACTTATAGTGTCTCCAAAAGTTAGGTGACATTTTTTCCACCTTCTGCTGTAATGCCACATTATGATTTAAAAATAACCAGGAATAAAAATTTTAAAAAATATTTTGATAAGTATTATAATTATTTTTTATGATAAGTCGAATGTAGACTAATATTATAAAGGCGAAAGTTTGTGAGTGTGTGTGTGTGTTTATATGTCTGGTCTTCTTCACGCTCAAACGGCTGGACCAATTTTGATAAAATTTTGTATTCCCACGGGGTCAACATTGACGCGGGTGAAACCCGGTGCAGCTAGTAAGTAAATAAAAACGTTATAGTGTACGGTTAAAACATATGAAACTACTTACTGTTTTCATAATCCATACCAAACTTGTTTAGTTTTCTATATGTTCGTACTGAAATCGCACGATAAAACTCGACATATTTCGCTTCTGAATTTCCGGGACTCAATATGTTTGACATCCTTAGTCCTTATTTACGACATCGTAAAGAAACGAATAAAGTTCTCAGTCAAGGTTACCTTGTAGTTTATTTCCAATCGTTGTTGCTGGCGACAGGCTGATATCTTCGTCTACCATTAATGTGCCGCCATGTTGGGTAGAATATTGATTACTGTTACTAATGATTGCGATCATTGATACCTTTTTGATATAGTACTTTTGGGTAATCCTGAAAATAAAACGAAAATAACGAATCACCGTGAAAACTTGGGTGAAGTGAGCTTCAAGTGAGAGTCATTCCACTTGATGCTAGGGATTGACACTATTGATAACTCACTTCATCTAAGTTTTCACGGTGAGGTTTTTATAGAATATGTCTATAAAGGTACACACCAAACCGCACACGCACCAAACCGGAAAGGGATCGGCACCGTATCAACTCGAGCCGTTCAGTATTCTTTGTATGAAACTCCCTACTGCAACGCACACTAATCGGAATCGTAACGTAATCGCCTTGTATGTTGGGGAAAATAACATTATTAATAATTAGCTACTATCCTTACCTGTAAAACAAATATATTAAAATAGTAAGAAATCCACCATAATCCCTACTATCAAAGGGTTTCTAAAAAAAGATGAAAAAATTTGCTAAAGTTACCCGCGTTTACGGTAATAAGTATAAAAAAAAAACTACACTATAATGAAACACTTCAACGCTAGTTTCATAATAGCAGGTGTGGCTGTAACACGCATTTCCTTCCATTATTAGTAATTGTTTCATTTTTAGCTACAAATGTAATAAACTCCTACAGAGTTCATATATTTTGTTAAGACTACCTTTATCAGCTAAAACAACTTACAACTATATAAAACATTAATGACCAAAAGTAATAAACAATATAATAAAATCGGTTTCAAAAATGTATAAAATAACATAACGTAGTTTGTTATCAGGAATAAGTTAGAAACATTGATAACGATAAAAATGAAGTAGTCACGCCCAGAATAATGAATAGCATGAAGAAAATACCAAAATAAACGGAACCTCTAATTATAAAGAGCATCATGCAATACTTTAGGAAGAAGCTATTATGTATGAAATTACGACTATTGAATCAAAATGCAACCAAATGCAGACAAACAGGTATAATTGTTCACAAGCAGTTAATCAAAGGCTATATAAGCGAGTTTAGCTAATAAACCATCGAAACACGCAGCCGATTCCCAACATGAAGGCGATCGTTGCGTGTTTGTTGTGCGTGGTACTAAATGTGGAAAGTGTTATATACGACAATGTCACGTACCAACCCGCGGACAGACAGCTTCTGGACTTTAAACGAGATCATCCGGTAGGTAACAATTGTTTAAATACAAAACATTCCTATTTATATTTGGATAAACAGACAAAAGAAATCGATAGAATTTATGTACAAACTCAATTATGTACAGCCTTTTTTTCCCCGCGTAACCTTAGTAAAAAGCAGTGTAGCTACAAGTAGTTCTTCTATTACAAAATAATTTTGTTCTGAAATACAGTCAAACTAATATTGTGTACTTAGCTCATTAGCCAGTGCAACAAGCAGATAAGTGTTTTTCAAAATAACATATATGATGCGCTAAAAATTTCTTATCTCTTTCAGTTACCAATAGGATTATGGACTAAAAATAATGGAGATCCAACAGAAATACGGGACACACTTACGATAAACTCCGATCAATTTAACAATCAGTTACTTCTCGATACAATGCTGACATTTGATGGAGAGAGAACACCCGAGAGAGTGGTCCACGCCAAGGGAACTGGTGCTTTTGGTTACTTTGAAGTCACAAACGACGTCTCTAAGTATACCTATGCGGATGTGTTTAACGGAGTTGGTAAGACTACGCCAATAGTTGTCAGGTTCTCTAGTGCAGCTCAAGGTCTCGGTGGAACTGACGTCAGCAAAGAATTAAGAGGCATGTCAGTTAAATTTTACACTAAAGAAGGCAATTTAGATCTTTTGTGCTTACAGACACCCGTATATCTATACAGAGATCCCATTTTGTTCTGGACTCTTGTACATGCTTTCAAACGGAATCCGCAGACTAACATATTGGTAGATTTAACGGCCCGTTGGGACTTACTCACGCAAAAACCGAGTACCATGCACACCTTCTTTTGGATATTATCTGACTATGGACGTCCGGATGGCTACAGAAAAATGGATTCTTTTCCCATCCACACTTATGAAATTTCTAATAAAAATGGAGAGACACATTATGTAAGGTTTAACTTTAGAACGGAGCAAGGTTTTAGTTATATAACTAATGCTCAAGCGGCTGTGATACAAGGCACAGATCCGGATTACTTTAGTCGAGATTTGTACAATGCTATTGAACTAGGAAACTTTCCTGCATGGAGATTAGAGATGGATATAATGACACCACAAGACATACAAAAAGTTGATTACGATCCTTTCGATGTGACTAGACTGTGGAAGAATGGCACATTTGCCACCGTGCAGATAGGGCGTATAGTTTTAAATAAAAATGTTGAAAATCAATTTAGAGACGTAGAACAAGGAGCGTTCAATCCTGCCAATTTGGTGCCCGGTATTCCTGGGCCACCTGACTTTCTGTTCAGAGGCAGAAGAATGTTCTACAGAGACACACAAAATTATCGTTTGGGAAGAAATCACAACAAAATTCTCGTTAATATGCCATTGTACGCAAAGACATACGTTCGTGATGGGAAGCCACCTACTGGACTTAACATGAATAACGCAGCAAGCTATTATTCAAATTCATTTAACGGTCCAATACCTTATGTGGACGAGAAGCGACCGAGGGAGAAGTTACAAGTACTGGAAAGAAATGCTGTTGACTTGGAACCCTTGCGGTATTTCTACAATAACATTCTTGAAAATGAGGCACATAGACAGAGGTTTATTGAGACTGTAGTTTTATCTCTTGTGCCAGTCACACCGCCGGTGGTGCAGCGGGCTATAAAGTTATTGTATCTTATTGATCGTGATTTAGGCACGCGGGTGAGTATTGGGTTGGAAGTAGCTCTAGCACAGAGAAGCGCCCAGCAAGCAGCAGCGCAGGCCACTCCTTCTCCGTCAGTACCTATAAGGAACACACCAAGTGCAGAACGAACTCCTAAGACACCAATCTATTCTAAAAGTGCACAAGATAATCACAAATAAAGTGTAATGCCAATTATAAATTGAATATTAAATTAAATACTAAGAAACCATGCATAATAATTGCAATCGGTTACGGTAGATATGATAAAAAGGTGTACTTAGATTATACTATGATTGTGATTAAATGTGTAATGCTGAAGTATATAGTATTTTATTTTAATCATCAATTGTTTGGTTTTCTCTCTCGCCAATCCTTTTTTTTTCTTCATAGCGTGACAAACCTACGGTTCACGTGAAAGGCGGTTTTCTATATTGAACATTTACTTTACACATAAAATTTAAAGTATTACATGGCTTTGATTTTACAGCATCTAACTATTCTTTTAACATCCACACTTGATGCTCCTACTGCTCTATGGTAAGATGGTAGCATTAGTCAATCAATCTGCCTAGCCATGTTAGGATTGGCTTCCAGTCTAACCGGACGCAGCTAAATACCAGGAGCAACTCCCTCCACGACCTAGTTACTGGGTAATACGATGCCCCTTGGTAAGACTGGTTATCGGATTCGTAACGACTGCCAAAGATCCACACACGAAAAACTTGTACGGTAGGAGATCTAGAATCAAGTGCTAAATTCATGGTCACCGTTTGTGCGTTGGCGTCGATATTCCTCATCATCTACCTAGCCTTTTCCAAACAATGTTGGGGTCGGCTTCCAATCTAACCGGATGCAGCTGAATACCAGTATTTTACATGGAGCGAATGACAGCCGGGACCAACGGTTCAACGTGCTTTCCGAGGCACGGAGGCATCTCAGTATCTAAAGATAGGTAACCCATCTATAGACCAACCGCAGCAAGCGTAGCTTAACCTGATCGATCGACCCTTGCAGTTTTTACGAGTCCCTATGATAAAATAGTAGCAGAAAAGTAATTTTATTACAGAGGTTAGTAGGAATGGGAGTCACCAATGTCAAGTTTAAGAATTTGTAGAAAAAAGGATAGCTTTATGATAAAGTTCCACATGTGAAGGATAGGAAATCACGGGAATAACAGAAAATGTACTTTAGCAATGGTGGGGCAGCCTTAAATACAAAAATCAGAGGGAACTAATTAATGTTCAGAATTATTATTTGCGATCCGAAGAAGTGTTCCGTAAGGTCAAATTCTTAGACCAGAAAATTTCCTTTTAGATGTCTGGTTTAACGGTCATGCAATTTGAAAGCCCAAATAATAAAGCTGAAGAGTTAGTTTGTCTCAACGCGCTAATCTCTGGAACTACCAGTCGGATTTGAAAAACATTTTTGGATCAAACACAAAAAAAAAAAAAATTAAGTGAAAACTTCTATGCGCGTTGGGCATTTTTTGAGATTGGAAAAAACCATTGAAATCGCGCCACTGTTAAAACCACAGCCACTGTATACCGGAAGCGACACCGCGCGTGTTTTGTTAATAAGACGATTAAAAAAATACCCGCTTTGGATGTGTTCGGCTGTCCTCGGGATGAACTCGGTTTTAATGTGTACAGTATGTCAGTGAGTGATGGCAAAGTATTCTTTTTGTGTTTTGTTTTCACTGCTGTCGCCACTCTCGGAGTGCCACTGTTTTTTTAAGATTTTGACCTTCCTCGGTTATATTTAACATCATGCTGCGACCCTTAAGAGCCGAGAAAAATAACGCTAAGCGAAAGCGAAAACAACGAATTTGACTCGGACGAAGTCGCGATCAGAAGCTCGTGTTAAATATGAATAGTTACAGAAATAGAACCTGTTGTGTATTATTTTTATTATTAAGTCACGATAATATTTTATCGGAGAATACAATATAGGGCTGCGTGTTTTCAAAAAGATTGCAGTTATTGGAGCATCCTGCTCTAAGAATAATTCAAGATAGAGGAGTGGTGTCAGCGGGATTGTCCGAAAGGGTTACCGCTGGCCCGGAACATAAAGGGCTAAGGAAGGAACACGGGTGGGTTTTAGTCAGTAAGAGTCTGACACTCCCTTCCGCTCCACCCAGAGCGGGAGGGGTCATTTGATGATTTCCCATCCGCAAAAAAAAAAAAAAAAAAAAAAAAAGATAGAGGAGTGGTCGACAGCAATATATATATGACGGGGAAGGTATTCTGTGTCTCGTTATTATCAGCCATATTTTAACTACTTGTGGGCTACTGTGGGTATGTGTTGGATAATGCGCAATAGAAAAACGGTTTGCAGTTCAAATCAGATTATAATTTCACGAACAGTTTAATCACACTAGCAAATTACACACTATAGGTACACGATACCACCAGATACGGAACGCGGGACAGTTTCTGAGCACGTGTTGTTCGTACGATGTCCAATCTCCAAGAGCTACTTCACATCGTTCTGTCGAGCTGTCGTCGACTCCCAGGAACTCAAGCTAGACTCTGTCGAGCGCCACCAGATGGCGCTAGCGTTCCGAATAGTCAAACGAATGACCGGATGCGACACGGCCATCCTGCGATTCACACGTCCTCGTGTGTTAATCTGTAAACAAACACACCCGCAAAGTATCTCATAGCTCGGTCACTCCTGACCAAATATGGTACAGGCAAAAACACAATCAAAATTCAAACAGAGTTCAGAGCATTTTTCACTACTTGATTCCCAAATCTCAAGATTACTATCAAAATAATCAACTAAGCCAATAAAACATCCTTAGAGCATCACATAACACAAAGCAGGAATCTTATTCGTGGCCTGTGGCTTTTCATTAAGCCCCTCCAACAAACCTCACGTTTGTTTCATTGCATTCTCTTCAATGCCGAGTCGTCACTGACTCTACGGTCTTGGCTTCGAGGCTAGACCCGACCATACTACCCAGAGCTACCGCGTACCACGTACCCACGGTCTAGCAAGTAGATGCCGATTTCTAACGGGCTATGGCTACGATACTCTGGTACGGTCACCGACCAGCCGAACTAAAATTCACTACTATCACTCGACTTAATCTCTACTCTGTTTCATCAACAAGACTATTACTTGGCTTTCCTTAAATTCGTTAGTAATACTCAAATTTTCTGACATTTTTCGCAACCTCCCCTAAGATAATAAAAAATTAAAAGGGACTCGACTCTTTAAAATCAGTGTTATTTTCGATTAATTTGCAATAGGCATTCAAATGAGAAACCAAAAATTAGATTAGAGATTACCGAGACCAAGTACAACGATTCCACACTACGTTAGTCAAAGAAAACAAAACCTCAGGCATCCCATTCACGGTCCCACATATTTGTCACATACGCACTTCCCGCAGGAATGCCGAGTCGTCCTTGACTCTACGGTCTTGGCTTCAAGGCTAGACCCGACCATACTACCCAGAGCTACCGCGTATACCACGTACACACGATACACTGGTACGGTCTCCGACCCAATGAGCCGAGAACCTGAGTACACAAACTAAACTGATGCCAACTCATCATCCATTTCGTCTACAATCTCAATTAGTACTTGGCCCTCGGGCATCTTCCGAACACGGTCATAGAGCGTATTTGTAAGCTCGCCCCTAAGACGACCCACTGACCAAAAAAACATCAACCAGAGCCATGTACCATCGTTATCCACATTACAACAATAATCTTTTTCACTCAGAGCCTTAAACACCTGGAAACCCACACACGAGTAAACCACTCTAACGCCATGGCGCTCCGGCCAACCAGCAATCGCATTGCTCTCACACATCCATCGCATGGATCCGTATGCATCACCCTGTGACTACATACAACTTTACTACGGCCGATAGAGAACCCCTACTCACGTGGTTCCCGCTACTTAGGCTTGCTCATTGCTCATCACCACTGTGATCACCATCTACTTCGACTGGTACATGACCTACTGGCATCATTCTTCACCTAACGTGAGCGTATTTAAAAATTGCATTGTAAACTAGACTGGGCTATACCTCACAATGTAACCATTTTTGCTGTTGTTTACAAGGCAAGCACTCGGTACCCGAGTCAAAACAAAATGAAAACGGCTCACCAGATTCGGTAGACAATAGATCCGTAGCTGGCTTAATGGTACAGACATCCACTCGCTATCATTGCCTCCTTGGCAGAAGTCGCGAAGCTTCTTGCACGGAAAGCACCGTCCTTGATCAGCGATTATTCATCCAGGAGATCCAAAGAGTGCAGCGCTGTCTGACACTGCCATCTTGCTTGCACACGTCGTTGTGTTAACCTGTAACCACAAAAAAACCAACAGCAGTGCATGTTCCACTCGACCAATTCTGACCACATTGTTATCGAAACGCATTACTTAACAAAAATTTAGTAAAAACGATAAACAAAAGATTTCTCTAGTAATAATTGGTTAGAAACTATATCAACTTAGATCACATACAACGCTCATAGACCTGCTGTCGCAGCAGCTAGTGACACTCATGCCACCCACATCGTCATCACCTCAAGTGATACGACCAACACAACAATAGTCTCCTTTGAGACCCCGCTGCACCACCAGCTGCCCATCGCGCCCTGAACAACTCGCAATTGAGTTGCAGTTACGACTACAGACAAGTGCGTACAGTGCGACCTAGCCATGGTATGTGCTCTAACTACTCGGTGGACGAACTGTCGTCACCGTCTTCTACGTTTAACTCGTAAGGAACACTACATATAGGCACCTTTCGTATGCGATCGTAAAATCTCAAGTTACTCGCTAATCACAACGCTACGTAGGATTTTTTTTTCTGTGCTGAATACATGCGTTTGACCAATAGGTACTAGTAAATGCAACATCATTAACTCGTTTGCCACTTAACCTCTCCTTTACTGACGAGCATTCAGCACCAGAATCGTAAACAAAACAATACAGCTCACCTTTATTTTCTAAAGTGCCTGCGGGCAGATAAACGACGCAACCATCCACTTGCCGTTGCTGCTTGCAGCACGTACTCCACCTGCACCATCTGCTTGGCTGCCACTGCTCGTGCACCGGGCCGCGACATGTCCTGGACTCCCTCACTTGCAGCACACGAAGGGCTTCACCGACGCCGCGACGGCTGCAGGCTGCTTGGCTCGATTCTTGAAGTCGCCCCGCGTCACTGGTAGCTCCACGCTACGCCCTTGGCTCCTTTTGTGCGCCATAGTGACGGCCACAACGAGTTGACCTCCTTGCAGTGAATTTTTAGCAAAACACAAATCAGCTGTCGTACCGTGTGCTGTTATGTTTTCACACGACGCGTCCTACCGTGTGTTCTAATTACGAAAACAGGATACGACGAACACAAACGCCGGTTACCGACACACTTTTTTTTTTTTTTCAAACATGGCGGTAGGCGTAACTGGCGCGTCATTCGGCAAAGGTATTCTGCATACAGCCTATGCCCAAAACAACATGCACTATGATCGCGCATCCGTATCTGCTTTGTCTGGGTCGAACTTGGACAGATCCACACGATTATTTAATAAGCGTTCTATGTTTGCACTTCGTTTTTCAAATGTCAACGGTCACTTTCCATTTTGCGCATGAACCAACACGAATCACACTTCTGATGACGGGGAAGGTATTCTGTGTCTCGTTATTATCAGCCATATTTTAACTACTTGTGGGCTACTGTGGGTATGTGTTGGATAATGCGCAATAGAAAAACGGTTTGCAGTTCAAATCAGATTATAATTTCACGAACAGTTTAATCACACTAGCAAATTACACACTATAGGTACACGATACCACCAGATACGGAACGCGGGACAGTTTCTGAGCACGTGTTGTTCGTACGATGTCCAATCTCCAAGAGCTACTTCACATCGTTCTGTCGAGCTGTCGTCGACTCCCACGAACTCAAGCTAGACTCTGTCGAGCGCCACCAGATGGCGCTAGCGTTCCGAATAGTCAAACGAATGACCGGATGCGACATATATATATAATAAATTGAGGGGCCCGTGGCTAAATAATAACAGCCGCACAGGTCGATCGATCAGGTTAAGCTACGCTTGCCGCGGTTGGACTGTGGATGGGTGACGATCTTTACATACCGTGACCCTTCCGTGCCTCGGAAAGCACGTTAAGCCGTTGGTCCCGGCCGTCATTCGTGGATCTTTGACAGTCGTTACGGGTAGTCAGAAGCCCGAAAGTCTGACTACCAGTCTTACCAAGGGGTATCGTTGGTATAGTGTAACCCAGTAACTGAGTTGTGGAGGTCAGATAGGCAGTCGCTCCACGTAAAACACTGGTATTCAGCTGCATCCGGTTAACTGGAAGACGACCCCAACATATTTGGGAAAAGGCTAGGCAGATGATGATGATATAATTATATAATATATAATTATCGTCTAAAAGGGATATATCCAAAATAGTTTTGTGTTCCAAGTCGATAACTACGAGTATTATGAATGCAGGTATGTACGTTTAATGTAAATCAATTCTTCAGCCAGTTTAGATGCATTCAGACAGGATGTATCACGCATTTCCTTTCAACAAATAATTATTGGCATAACGGATTTATTGATTGCTTTATAAGACATGAAATTTATTTCATCTCTGATTACAATTTACTGTGATTGCTGAGCAATTTATTATAAAAAAACCACCACGGTTTAACCCGTAATTTGAACGCGTGAATTCCGGAGTTACTTGATTGAATTCAAATTGAGATTGGCACGATAAATGCTAAGACAGACGAAAAAGAACGAGCCGTTTGTAACTTTGGTTTATTACCCGTTAATTCTATTGATTTGTAACTAAAACAGTGCGGGACAAAGCTCTTCTCGTACAAAGAAGGTCGTTCCTTATGTTAATTTGAAGAGGCTTAGTTAGGTACGTAAGTTATGAGTTCAGGGGGCCTAAAAAGGCCACTTTGGCAGAATCATAAAAGGATAACATTATGAATCGTAATGGACAGTTAACTGTTAAGTTAATCGTATCAAATTCCGTTGGTGAAGGATTTTTCAGCTATTTTTCAAATTCCATTGGTGAAGGATTTTTCAGCTATTTTTATTTGTCTGTGCTAAAATAAAAACAATCCAATCCAAATGTAGCTCACCGTCCGATCAGGACCAGGCCCGTGCCGGACGGCGCGTACGTATTCCACGCGCGCCTCAAGCAGATGTCAGCCTGCCGGGTCAGCGGGATTGTCCGAAAGGGTTACCGCTGGCCCGGAACATAAAGGGCTAAGGAAGGAACATGGGTGGGTTTTAGTCAGTAAGAGTCTGACACTCCCTTCCGCTCCACCCAGAGCGGGAGGGGTCATTTGATGATTTAACATCCGAAAAAAAAAAATCCAATCCAAACCCACTCTCTTTGATTATACCAACTTAGTAGCGAAAAAAAGAAAAACACGGACTGTCTTCGCCATATTATAATTCATAATGTTATCTATCCTTTTATGATTCTGCCAAAGTGGCCTTTTTAGGCCCCCAGGATTCCCCACAATATTTTCCTTGACTATTTGTTAGTGACATCAAAGTTATGTCTCAAAAGAATAGAATGAGAAATAATTCGGGTTCATTACCCTTTTGCTGATATTAAGAAAATTTCCAAAATGGAAAAAGAGGAAGGACCAGTGCGCAGTGTCAACTGAGAATGACACTCATCATTTCTAGTTGACCATTAGAGAAAGATACGAGATTAGGAAAACTCAAATTAGGAGTATGAAGGAAAAAAATCAAGCTCCGAAAAGCAATGAAGCCGAAATACCACCAGCAGAACCATCATCAAGTAATTAAGCATGTAATTTCAGTACAACATAATAACTTAAAACCCTTTTAAGTGTTTTTAATTGATCTATAATCGCTAGTTACTCGTAATAAAGGCTATATAAGCAAGTTTCGTTGACCCAGTGCGGAACACGCAGTCGATTTCCATCATGAAGGTGATCGTTGCGTGTTTATTTTGTGTGGTACTAAATGTGGAAAGTGTTCGATACCAGAATGTCACGTACCAACCCGTGGAAAGGCAGCTGCTGGACTTTAAACGGGACCATCCGGTGGGTACAAATATATTGTCGTTTTATCAATAAGTAAAACCCAGTAAAAGCCTGAGCTGTCTGTTAGGCTCCAGTAAGAGTACTCTGAGAGTATCCTGTATTCTGTATTATACCCTGTATTCCCCGAAGGAGTGTACATACATACATATACACCCACATTTCGGCAGTTATGTTTACCCATGTAATAAGGAACAAGCCTATTGCCATCATCGAGTTTATGCTAGATGAGAAAACCCAATAACACTTTGCTCGACCCGCGAATTGAACCTCATGCTCAGCAGTTGTGCTTGCGTTGGAATATTACTGATATAAAAAAATATATATTAAAAAAATACAAAAAAAGTGCATGTATTTTAAAAAACTTAGAAAAACAATGAAATATGAGCAATCCATCCATACTAATCCTTAACCATACAAATATTATAAATGCGAAAGTGTGTCTGTCTGTCTGTTACCTCTTCACGCTTAAACCGCTGAACCGATTTAGATGGGTATAGATATAGTTTGAGTCTCGGGAAAGGACATAGGATAGTTTTTATCCCGATATTCCCACGGGACGGGATCGGACCCCGGGTGAAACCGCGGGGCACTGCTAGTACATAATAATGCTATATTATGCTTTTTTTTATACATATAACTTGGATTTTTATTTTACTGTGTTTAGTTTAGTTTGTGATCACGTTTAGTACGAGTCGCAATAAATACTTTTTCTTTCTTTTTCTATAGATAGATTTTGAAAAGAAAAGTAATATCAAAATTATGTTTGAGTTTTTTATTTGCAGTTACCGATAGGACTATGGACGAAAAATAATGGAGATCCAACAGAAGTACGGGACACACTAACGATAAACTCCGACCAATTTAACAATCAGTTACTTCTAGATACGATGTTGACTTTTGATGGAGAGAGAATACCCGAGAGAGTGGTCCACGCTAAGGGTACCGGTGCCTTTGGGTACTTTGAAGTCACAAACGACGTCTCCAAGTACACGTCTGCTGATTTGTTCAACGGAATTGGCAAGAGAACGCCATTAGTTGTCAGGTTCTCAACAGCATTGCAGAATCTAGGAGGCTCTGACCTCGGCCGAGAATTGAAGGGAATGTCAATTAAGTTTTACACCAAAGAAGGTAATTTAGATCTTTTGTGTTTGCAAATGCCTGTCTATCTGTACAGGGATCCCATCTTCTTTTTGAACCTAGTGCATGCATTCAAACGAAATCCACAGACGAATCTATTCGATTTCACAGCACGTTGGGATTTAGCAACACAAAGACCGGTTATCAACCACAACTTCTTTTGGACATTAGCTGATTATGGTATTCCGAATGGGTACAGACGGATGGACGGTTTCCCCATTCATACTTATGAAATTTCAAATAAGAATGGGGAGAGACATTATGTAAGGTTTAACTTTAGAACTGAACAGGGTTTCTCAGCAATTACGTCTGCTCAAGCAGCTGTGATACAAGGTACAGATCCGGATTACTTCAACCGAGATTTGTACAATGCTATTGACCAAGGAAACTTTCCTGCATGGAAATTAGAGATGGACATGATGACACCACATGACATACAAAATGTTGACTACGATCCTTTCGATGTTACCAGACTGTGGAAGAATGGCACATTTTTCACAGTGCAAATTGGGCGTTTGGTATTAAACAAGAATGCTGAAAATCAATTCAGAGATATAGAACAAGGAGCTTTTAATCCTGGCCATTTGGTGCCCGGTATTCCTGGGCCACCTGACTTTTTGTTCAGAGGCAGAAGAATGTTCTACAGGGACACACAAAATTATCGTTTGGGAAGAAATCACAACAAAATTCTCGTTAATATGCCATTGTACGCAAAGACATACGTTCGTGATGGGAAGCCACCTACTAGACTCAACATGAAGAACGCACCAAGCTATTATTCAAATTCATTCAACGGTCCAATACCATATGTGGACGAGAAGCGACCGAAGGAGAAGTTACAAGTATTGGAAAGTAACGCTATTGATTTGGAGCCCCTGTCGTATTTCTACAACCACATTCTTGAAGATGAAGCGCACAGACAGAGATTTATTGAGAATATATATTTGTCTCTTGTGCCAGTCACACCGCCGGTGGTGCAGAGAGTGATCAAGTTGATGTACCTCATCGATCGTGATTTGGGTAGACGAGTGAAAGTTGGCTATGAAGTAGCGCTCGCACAAGCACAAGCTGAACTAGCAGCTCAAGCAACTCCTCCACCGAACCTACCTATAAGAAACGCGCCGACAGCTGAAGGACCTCCAAAGAATGCTCAGACAAAGGGTGCACATAGCATACGTATTCTTTAATAACCACTTTGATTTACAATTAAAAAGTATTTAATTCGCATTGTATTCAGACGCCTTAATATTTGCAGAAACCATACAAATTGAATTTCTTTTGCAAATAAAAACTGTTTACTAAATAGTGACTTTCCTTTAAGTTTTAATTTGTTTGACAGATAAATAAACTTTCTCTAGTAATTATTTTTAATGTTATAATACGGTACGGATTTTTGTTTTACCTGAGTTTGGTAAATGTGTCAGTATGTAAACTATCCCGTACATCAAGTACGAGCATTGACGTGGAGTTGGGCTGTCGTCCCAGCCACAGCCCGTATTAACTATGTAAAATAAAATTGTTGGTATATACGTTTTTATTTACCCTGATTTTATATAACTCGCTATATTGTGGTCATCCTTTTCAATTCGATGGTACATAGGTACAGTCAACAGCAAAAGTAGATGATCAAAATCAGAAATTCAATACTAATGAACGGAGTTCGCGTCAGAACTCTGCCACACAGCCACACAGTCTCTGCACACAGCTCAACAACAGCAACAGCTCTGCCATACAGTTCTGACGCACTCCGTTAATTCGTATTGAATTTCTGATTTTGATCATCTACTTTTGCTGTTGACTGTACATACATAATCAGCCTATAATTTTCCCACTGCTGGGACACAGGCCTCCTCTCGGTGAGAGGGGGAGAGGGCCATAATCCACCACGCGGGCCCAGTGCGGGTTGGCAGAATGTCACATGTGTTTGAATTTTTGGTTCTAAGACATGCCGGTTTCCTCACAAAGTTTTCCTTCACCGTTTTGAGAGCAGTGCATGGTGATGAAATAATTTACACAAAGTAAAGCGCCTGTCTGGGTTCGAACCTACGACCTACAACTCGTAAGTCGCGGCCGTTACCACTTGGCCACCACTGTTCGACGGTATATAACCATTATTATCTATGTACTATCTCAGATATTACAAATGCAATGGCGTGCAACGGATACATCAATCGGTCAATATTTGGCATTAATCCAATAAGGCGGTTATTTTTACATAAGTAGGAAATAACAGATTAGTTAGTATCAAGTATCACGAAAAAAAAATTGGTGGTTTTCGTTTCATTAGTTGGATTCGAGACGTCAAGTAAGTAAAAAGTAACTCAGATGCTTGTTAATTAATGAGAATTGCGAGTTTACAAATACGTTTTTCTCAAATCTATCAAAATTATTTAGAAGGAAAGTGAAGTAATTTATCACTTCGTAGTTTTTCTATCTATACTCTATAGTTTATCAATTCTTACATTCGGCCATGAATTAACAGTAAATTTCTTACACATTGTACCCCAAGGGAGCCGACGGGACTATATTACTATAGCCATGCAATAAAGTAACTATTTGATTCTCATTATTTGATGACAATTCTGTCGTCGAGCCCCTTTTGTTATAAATCAAAATTATTCACAGGCATAACAAAGCTAAACTAATTGAACCACTGTTGTCTAAATATGTCTAGCCCAAAATTAACGAGATTGGTAATTAATTAAGCCGTTTGATACAATAAACGTAAGTCGCTGTTTCTGGTAGAATTACTTAGTTCCTTGTTTATTTTGATAACATTAACTTCCAAATCGAAAGTGTGTCTGTTTGTTATCTCTTGAAGCTTAAACCGCTGAACCGATTTAGATGAAATTTTGTACAGATATAGTTTGAGTCCCGGGAAAGGACATAGGATAGTTTTCATCCCGATATATCCACGGGATCGATAATTATGCAGGTGAAACCGTGGAGCGCTGCTAGTATTATAAATGCGAAAGTGTGTCTGTCTGTTACCTCTTCACGCTTAAACCGCTGAACCGATTTAGATGAAATTTGGCATAGAGATAGTTTGAGTCCCGGGAAAGGACATTGTATACTTTTTATTTCGATATTCTTACGGGATCGACACTTATGCGGGTAAAACCGCGGGATGCTGCTAGTACCTATTATAAATTAAAGTCGCTTTGCGTGTCTGTTTCATTGACACAACGGATTTTGATGAGGGTTTCACCAGCATTTAGATAATTTATTCCGGAATATGTGTTTTTTACATGAATATTAAACAGGGTTATTTTAAATTGGCTAGGTAAATTATTACTTAATTATAGTAATAATGTTGATGATCAAAGTTAACCGGTGGCGCAAAAAAGTCAAATACGAAAAGTGTTATACACGCCTTTAAAAAAAGATAATCTTAATAACTTCATATAATCTTCTTTAACTAATAAAGATTGACACCGGTGTTAAAAAATGTGGGCGTCCAAGCAAAACAGTTCTCGGCATTTAGTTTCCGAGATTTTGTAATATATAGAGCGTGTAAAAGGGTACGTATCAAAATCCCGATTTTTAAAAGGCCGAATATTAACACATTGAAGGACACTAAACGAGACACAATAGAAGTTTTATTGTTATTACGTCGAGGGGCGTTACGTGTCCCGCAAAGTGTTAAAATACCGATGGACGAAATCCCGAAAATTGAAACGCCGAATGGTTGTTTGGTCGAAAGTTTAAAATCCCGAAAGTTCATATGCCCGAAAGTTTAAAAACCCGATGTTTAAAATCCCGAAGTTATTAATCCCGAAATTGCCACCGTTTCCGAGATAAAACGTTTTTTTGTAAACCTAACCTCAAAACACTTAAAAGTTGCCTAAAAAGCGTAGTCGGAGGTTAGGTTCATCATCCGCTTCAGACTCGCTTTCTGTTTTTAACCGACTTCAAAAAGGAGGAGGTTCTCAATTCGTCGGAACCTTTTTTTTTTATTTTTTTTTTTTATGTATGTTCCCCGATTACTCGAAGATGGCTGGACCGATTTCAAAAAATATTTTTTTGTTTGAAAGGGTATACTTTCCAGGTGGTCCCATTGTCATCAGGTCAGGATCTGATGATGGGATCCTGGAGAAATCGAAGGAACTCTTCAAATATTATAGGCACACCTATAGCGATTTGGGTATTTTTTATAGTAACTCGTGCATTTGCTCTCGAAAAGCACTATTTGGTGAAGTGGAACTGATGATGAAGACCACAGATGGCCACCGGAACTACTCAATAATAAGTATTTCATGGGTTGCGATTCGATTACTTTATTATGGTTGCTAAGCAAGTTATGCTCATCACAATGCGAATGGTGAAATGGAGGTGATGGTGAAATACCAGGAGAACTCTCAACAATGAATTTCCCTGCATCGGGAAAAGCAATATTTTGGTAAAGGCGATGAGCAAGTTCTCTCTCGATCTAAGTTACAAAAGCCTAATGTCGGCTTTTGTAACTTAGATAAATTATAAACAGACCCACTAAAAAGCGGGAAATAAAACTTTTTAACAAAAAAGAAAAACCGACTTCCAAAAAAAACACTACAAAGTGAAAAATAACTTTAATTTTATATAATCTAGTCCTAGTAATTTACATCTTTCCACTTGTGTCCGAAGATGTTTCAGAGACTTCCAAGCGGGTTACGAAAGGTTATAACACCCTGCAGGGTGATCCTCTTTTGATGGTAGTATAGAGGTATGAGGAACAGGGTGTAAAGTTCACTCAACCTCCATAGAAAAGGGAGGATCCTCCGACCAGACGGGTGTTATGTCTGGCGGGCAACTGCCCAATGATTCATGTCGGGCCGTTGTATCTATGCTAATTGCGCGGTAAACTCTGCTTGCGCGATGCAGGATTTGTGTGACGTCAGTATGACGCGTTGTTCCCATGTGGCGTTGTAGATACCGCTACATCACTCCCCCCCGGAGACCGGAGGTCGATAGTGGACTGAGTCTTGTATCTTGCGATGCTTGCCAGGCCAGCTGAGGTTCCAGTGAGTCGGAACCGGTTGCCGCATAGTTCACGGTGAGTCGGAACTGTCTGCGAAGATGTCCCCAGTGAGTCGGGGTGGCGCTGCGTTATGCTCCAGTGCGTCGGATGTGGTACAGCGCCGGGTTGAGGCTGACTGCTGGCGTCGACCAGGAGAGCGTATTTCAAGAACTCTGCTTGTGGACCGGCCGAAAGTGCAGTGTGCTGTGCCGAGGTTGCTGATGAGGCTGAGGGTGATGACCAGGAATGCGCGGTCGCTGCATGCTGGTGGTCAGGATACCCGTTGAAGCCGTGGAAGCTGGCTGGCTGGGTGACTCGCCGCTAAAGCTTGCGGGAGTGATGATGACGTCACGCTGAAGTAGGTGCACGAAGGCTGCGCTGACGTTCATGTTCGGGGTCACCAGTATAGAGGTATGAGGAACAGGGTGTAAAGTTCACTCAACCTCCATAGAAAAGGGAGGATCCTCCGACCAGACGGGTGTTATGTCTGGCGGGCAACTGCCCAATGATTCATGTCGGGCCGTTGTATCTATGCTAATTGCGCGGTAAACTCTGCTTGCGCGATGCAGGATTTGTGTGACGTCAGTATGACGCTTTGTTCCCATGTGGCGTTGTAGATACCGCTACAGTAGATAGTAAGTTGGAGGTGGAATTTTTTTTCACAGATTGCAACGCGTAGAGACGCTGTCAATTTTAAGAAGCTGTGCCTGTATGTATCTTATCCGTTGCGTTGGTAATTGTGCGCCACTTATTAGGTGGTATCAGATTCCTGTTTGTGGTTCTCATCAATAATGACACAACATACAAGCATATCGATTTACATTGTATATGTTTTTTTCTGCTTAATGTAATTACCCTGAAATTATAGTCAGTAGCACTGGTTTTCCTGCAGTAACTTATATAAAACGGTGGTACTTATTAAGTAATTTGGCACTTGGCGATTGAGAATAGGATGAGGCTACTCGCAGTCTGTATTTGTGTTTGTGTAGCTGTGGAATATGTGACCAGTTATCAATACTATAATGAGACGGTCGGGGATGCTGTGTCACAACAGTTGCCAGATTTTCGGAGACGACATCCAGTAAGTACTTACTTAAAATATAAAAAACCTCTTTAATAGAATATAATAAGCAAGACTTAAAATCGATGGTATTTTTTTTTCAGAGATCAATTGGAGTATGGACTAAGACAACAGGAGACCCAATAGATATACGAGATACAGTAACTCTGAACACTGACATATTCAACAATAAACACCATTTCCGTGTCAGTTCTCACCTCAACAGAGAAAGGATACCAGAGCGAATTGTACATGCAAAAGGCTATGGCCTCTTTGGGTACTTCGAAGTGACAAACGATATTTCCAAGTACACTACAGCCGATGTATTTAATGGAATTGGAAAGAAAACGCCGGTTGTTGGACGATTTTCTACAGCAATACAGAATGTTGGTGGATCTGATTTATCCCGAGAAACAAAAGGTTTATCTGTGAAATTTTATACCAGACAAGGAAACTTAGATTTATTATGTTTGCACCTTCCCATATTTTTATACAGAGATCCATTGGAGTTTCTCCATTTTGCGCATGCACTCAAAAGAAATCCCCGTACCAACGCCGCCATAGATAATACTGCGAGATGGGATTTCATTAGTTTACGACCAGAATTTTTACATACCATATTCTGGCTACTCTCTGATTTTGGATTGCCGGATGGATACAGAAAGATGGACATTTTCCCAATTCACGTGTATGAATTATACAATAAAGAGGGTGACCAATTTTATGTCAAATTCAACTTCAGAACTGACTTAGGCTTATTTAATCTGACAAATGCGCAAGCGGCAGCAATTGGTATTGAAGATCCTGACTATTTCAACAGAGACTTGTACAATGCAGTAGCTGCAGGAAATTATCCATCGTGGAGACTAGACATGGATATCCTAACAAAAGACGAGTTGGATAAGTTAGATTACGATCCATTTGACGTAACAAGGCTCTGGACAAGAGGAACTTATCGTACAGTGACAGTTGGACGACTGGTTTTCAATAAGCTAGTTGATAATAATTTTAAAGACATCGAGCAATCTGCATTTAATCCTGATAATCTAGTTCCTGGTATAATGGGTCCAGCTGATGTAGTTTTTAAAGCTAGAAAGGTTTTCTATCCAGATGCGCAAAACTATCGATTGGGAGTAAACCATGATAACATTAGAGTGAACGCTCCTTTGTATGACAAGAATTACAATAGAGATGGTATGCCCCCTGTGCTTGATAATATGAAAGATGCTCCAAACTATTACCCGAATTCCTTCAATGGACCGATGCCGTACGTAGATGAGAATCGGCCTACGGATAGATTATTAATTTTGCATAGAAATGCTATTGATTTGCAACCTATGGCTGAGTTTTACAATGAAATAGTGGATTCTGATGCTCACAGACAGAGGATTATTAATAACTTTGCAGGGATGCTGGTAGATGTGCCTCCGGATGTGGAAAGGAAAGCCCTCCGCTTGCTGACTCTGGTAGATATCGACTTAGGCCGTCAAGTAAGAACAGCGTTAACAGCATTGAGGACTGTAGTACCACAGGAGAGACTGGAACAAATCACACAATGTATAGCCAACGTAAATTAGAACAGCATATTATATAAAACAAAGAATAGGTATACAAATAAATAGTACCTACCTATACAAAATGTAACATGGGATAAAGAAATTTTGTGTCTATAATCTTATGTATTGCTGTGTTTTTCTGATACTTTTGTACTGTTTCTATATAAAACATTGATTGGTGTTTATTTGTTTTATTCTTGATTTATCATATTTGGGAATTTCTCATCGTATACTTAAAATGAAATCACTAACACCCTTCGTTAAAAAATTGCTTTATAAACAAGAAAACGATAATCAGACTTAAGTAGGACTTAGTAATAGTAGATTATTCACTAAGGGGATAAAGCAGTGTCTTAAAATGTCGCGGGCGCTATTTCGCCCAAGATCGCTCGCCCAAGACGAAGACACCTTTATCCCAGCGGAGAATGCTCTACTTTTCGCACCTACCATAACCATAATCAGCCTATAATGTTCCCACTGCTGGGACACAGGCCTCCTCTCAAAGAGAGGGAGTGGGCCGTAATCCACCACACGGGCCCAGTGCGGGTTGGTGGATGTCACATGTCTTCGAATTTTTGGTTCTGGGACATGCCGGTTTCCTCACGATGTTTTCCTTCACCGTTTTGAGAGCAGTGGTGATGAAATAATTTACACAAAGTAAAGCGCCTGTCTGGGTTCGAACCTACGAACTACAGCTCGTAGGTCGTGTCCGTGACCACTGGGCCACCACTGCTCTACTGCGAAGTAATAAAAACCAATTCGATTATCGAATTAGTAGTTTATGAAAGAATATTCCAAAAATATAAAAGGTTTAAAATTAAAATAAAACGACAAAATCAAAACACAACTGCAACTAAGATTCAAAATAGCTTACTTTTCAAGCAGTCTGATGCAGATGGTGGCATCAAATTTGAGATTAAACTAGATTAACATAATTACGGTCTACTGCCTGTCGGGATTTTTTTAATTTTTGCAATCTAATCTCATGCATTTTTATCAAAAACACAATACCTAAATAATATGGTTAATTGAGCATCAGCCCAAATCCAACATCCTAAATTCCTAACGCGGGGGTACCTATACGCGCCACAGCAACCGATCATTTTGTTCGTCGACGGCGACTAAAACCTGTGAAGTGAGAACTCTTTGGTCGACCTGTACATTAATAGAAAAAGTTTATTTTTTGGTTAATGTTACCATACGGTTTTCTTAGTTGACGTTTCAAATTCAAATCACATTATTGACCAGCGGATCATAATGAAATTCAGTACAATATTAATGCCCGGCTAGAGTTTAGGCCTTAAATTACTTGCTTTAGGTTAGCTTTGAATGACATATCATTTGACGTTAGCGAGCAGGTGGTGTGAAAGATAATGTAATAGAATGAGGATAATAGATTGGATGTAAGGAAGAAAGAAAAGCATAAAATATGATTCTGAATGGAAATGAGAGTAGGTACCTACTTACATTGTAGGTAATGTGCAAAAAATCTAGCCGAACTCTACAACACAGCTTAATATTACGATGAACCATGAGAAGAAAAACAAAGAATTATACAATTAAAATAGTTAATCACATAAAATTACCAACGAAATAAAAAAAAGAAGATATATACATACTTGCACTTATAGACATTGACACCAATAAGTTCACCTACTACTGTTGCTGTTACACTATTATTGTTGCTTTTGAAGTTATCACAATAAAATGTATCAGAGGTTTTATCAAAGTCAGATAATCTTTTATCCGTGGAATAAAATTGACGTCTCACAGTTCTAGTTTGGAAAAACTGTCAAACATTCAAAATTTATTCTCAGGATAAGACTTATTCTAGGTATAAAAGTTTGGTGAAATTCGCCCTCTAACGTAGATAGTACACAAAATAAAATAAAAAAACACATAAAATCGGGCGCCGCACTCACTAGTTTTATGATCTGTCAAATAACTTTCAATAAACAACCAAAAAGTTTGTCTACGCATGAAATCGTGAAACCGACTACCAATAAAAAAAGTATTGGCACAGAAAACAAAGGAGGTTCTATTTAACGTTAAAAATAACAATACACTTTCTGGTTGGCAAACAACAGGGGGCCTAAAAAGGCCACTTTGGCAGAATCATAAACGTATTTTGCTTTTTTTCGTTGCAAGAGATTGGGATTGGATTTGGATTGGTATTTAAGCACAGACAAAAAAAAAATAACTGAAAAATCCTTTACCAATGGGATTTGATACGATTAACTTAACAGTTAACTGTCTATTATGATTTATAATGATTTGATGAATTCCTTTTATGATTCTGCAAAAGTGGCCTTTTTAGGCCCCCAGTACGGTAAACAATGCGGTTTATATACTTACATTTGTGTATATTATGTAACACATGTTAAGCTTGCCGAGCGTCCATTAATGCGTTGCTCTGTGAATTAATTAATTTAAAACTACATTTCTCAGATAAAAATTTTAATTGTTTTTTTACTTTAAACATAATGTATGTACTTAATTACATTATGTATGGAATATGGAATATGCCAAATGGCCGCCACGGCAACACCTTGCTTTATTTAAATTTAAAGTTCGAGCGTCTCAGGGACATCGACGTGCTTCTACCATGGATTCAGATCATGATTCCGCGTTGTTATTTGTCGGGGTATTTAATGCACTTTTCTAAGATAAAGCTGATGTTCTTTTGATAACCGACTAGACATTTGTACTGAATTCCTGGTTACAGTTTGCGCGTCGATGTATGCCGCCACCCTGTTTATTTGAACTCATAAAAATGAGTCTTGTAACTCAACATAATATTTGCAACTCATCGCGATTTTTTCTGATCTTTATTGATAAGGCCTTCTCTGGTACTGCCCAGCTACAGGAAGTTAGCCGCAAGCTATTTGCATCCGCTACGTCTTTGAAGACATTGCGTAATTTCCTACCGACTGCCACTAAGATTGCGCTTGCACAATCGCTTCTATTACCCATCCTTAATTATGCTGATGCCAGCTATCTTGATCTTACCCAAGACCAACTCGATAAACTTGAGCGGCTTCAAAATTTTTGTATAAGGTTCATATTCGTGGGTTCGATTCCCACCCAGGACAAATGTTTGTGTGATGAGCATGATCATTTGTTCTGTGTCTGGGTGTAATTTATCTATATATGTATGTATTTAGAAATATATAAGTATGTTTATCAGTTGTCTAGTACTCATAACACAAGCTCTGCTTAGCTTGAGACTAGACGGCGTTGTGTGATAGTTGTGGAATATTATTATTATTATTATTATTATTATTCGGTCTGCGCAAATATGACCACGTTTCCGAATTTCGTGCAAAGCTCAAGTGGTTACCAATTCGCCTCCGTCGGAATGCTCATATTCTTTCCCTTTTGGACAATGTGCTCTTTTCCTCTTTCACTCTCTCTATCTCAAGAAACGTTTCCAGTTTCTTTGTGATTCCCACACGAAATTTTAAGGTCATCAGATAACTTGAAGTTCCTCTGAGAATCGCCAATAATGCCTATGCATTACACAACTTTCTTTGATAAATCCTTTACTGTCCAGGCCGCTCGTTTGTGGAATACATTGCCACTTAAACGCGAGCAGTCGTTACATGTGTTCAACAGACTCGTGAAGGAACACTACTTGTCGTTGTGATCTTGTTGTCCTAACAGCAATCATCTACTGTCTTCTTTTACTTTCGTTGCTTAGATAATTTAATATGTATCTATAATTTTGGATATGTATATATCTGTGTATCTATTTTAGTGTATTGTGTACATAATATTTGCACCAACGACAGCCCCATTTTATGTCCAGGAAAATCACTGTCCATTCCAAGGTTGCCTGGAAGAGATCGCAGAAAGCGATAAGGCCGTAATGTTTGATGTATCTTTTTCATGTTATGTATTTTTGTGGTGTACAATAAAGTATATATTGATGTATAATGTATATGATTATAATGTATATAAAATATTTTATAGACATTATGGCTGTTTGCCCAGAAAATCAGCCTCGACCAGGCGCATTTATTTTTATTTATTCTCAAAAATCAAAGTGACACTTCGTCGCATTGGCATTATGAACCCTGCAGTGACTGCAGTCGAAAGGGCTGTGGTAGAGAACCCCAGGTAACGCTTCCCACAAGGCAAGATCGCAAGGTTCTTCCTTTTCAATGAAGGAGTGGTAATTATACCTTTCCGAAGCGACACATTATTGATTTCAAACTTCCACACGAAGTCGCGGGCACAGTTAGTGTAGAAATAAAACTGTCGGTAGCCAAATAATACTATACTACTAATAACTCACGTTTTCCTTTACTTAAGTACAAATTACTTCGCAAGCATATAAAGTCGATGAACATATGCAACGTTTTCACTTCGTAAGGATGAGGCAACTTATCGTTTGTGTTTGTTTGTGCGCCATTATTGAACATGTGACTGCCTTTAGATGCGAAAACGAGACGGTAGATGCTTCCTCGCAACAGTTGTTGGAGTTTAGACAACTACACCCGGTATGTACCTACTTTTGTACCTATTTGTTTCTATAATTGATTGGTCTCCATAAGAAATAAACAATTACAGTCCGTCCGTCGCTCGAGAGAATAGGTACATTCCTGATACATGTCAGTGCGACAATTCTAATAACTAATAAAGATCAATTTCGCAAAAGACGTATTCGTTTGTATGAAACTGACAGGTGTCAAGAACACATTCTCTCGTTGGCCGGACAATAAGCAATAAATTATTAATTGACATTAGTTTCTTAATTATTATTTTTTTGTCAAGAACAGCGAAGTCAATACTTCCGTCTTCTGAATAATTTATAAACTATATAATGTAGCATAATCATTAATCAGCCTATAATGTTCCCACTGCTGGGACACTCAGGCCCAGTGCGGGTTGGTTGTTATAATGTAAACTAATTAAATGACCACGACACGACACGATTGGACGAATCGAAGTGAACTAAATTAATTCATATAATCTTATTTCAAAATATGCATTGTATTAAAACATGTTGGTTTTATATTTCAGAGACCAATAGGGGTGTGGAGCAAGCTTACAGGAGACCCAATAGACATAAGAGACACAATAACACTAAATACGGATATATTCAACAACAAACATTATTTCCTACTCGGCGCTCATCTTGACAGAGAAAGAATACCCGAGCGTCTAGTTCATGCTAAAGGATATGGTGCATTCGGATACTTCGAAGTCACACATGATGTCTCCAAGTACATTAAATCAGATGTCTTTAATGGAATCGGCAAGAGAACACCAGTAGCAACACGGTTTTCAACAGCAAGACAAAATATTGGCGGGAATGACGTTACTAGAGAAACAAAGGCTATAGCCATTAAATATTACACAAACGAAGGCAATCTAGACATGATATGCTTCCACATACCTGTCTTTTTGTATAAAGATCCAATTGACTTTGGTTTTTTTGTCCGCGCCTTCAGAAGAAACCCTCGTACTGGAATAGTTGATAACACAGCGAGATGGGACTTTATCACATTGAGACCTGACTTTTTACATGCGAATTTATGGTTGCAATCTGATCTTGGAATACCTGATGGATATAGAAAATCGAATTATTTCCCATTGCATACCTATGAAGTTTACAACAAGCATGGAGAGCGATTCTATGTGAAATTTAATTATAGGTCCGAGATAGGTATGGTTAATCTGACAAATGCGCAAGCAGCAGCAATAGGTGTTGAAGATCCTGACTATTACAACAGAGATTTATATAACGCAATAGCTGCGAATAATTACCCAGCTTGGAGACTAGAAATGGATATTTTAACAAAGGATGACTTATCAAGAATTGATTACGATCCATTTGATATGACAAGATTATGGAAACGAGGAACCTATCGTACCGTGCCAGTAGGACGGTTAGTTCTCAATCGTCGTGTAGACAATAATTTCAAAGATGTTGAGCAAGGCGCATACAGTCCAGACAACTTAGTTCCCGGTATAACCGGACCGCCTGACCTTGTTTTCCAAGCAAGAAGGATTTTCTATCCAGATGCGCAAAACTACCGTGTGGGAGTAAACCATGCAAATTCAAGATTAAATGCTCCTTTGTATGACAGGAACTACAATCGTGATGGGAAGCCTCCTGTGCGGGATAATATGAAGGATGCACCGAATTATTTTCCGAACTCTTTCAACGGGCCAATGCCTTATGTGGATGAAGCACGACCAACAGAGAGATTGCTCCCATTACAAAGAAACGCTGTTGATTTGCAACCAGTCGCAGAGTTCTATAATGAAATCATAGAGAGTGATGCACACAGGCAGAGGATTGTGGATAACGTTGCACAATCGTTGGTAGACGTAGCTCCAGATATATTGAAGAAATCTCTTCGTTTGCTGACCCTAGTTGATATTGATTTCGGTAACCGTGTAAGGGCGTCATTGAAGACATTACAGAGGGTATCCGCAGAGGAGAGACGAACTCAACTAGCTCAATGTTTTTCTAGTGCCGGCTAAAATACATTTATTTAAACCAATTATTATGTTCCAATACACTGAAACGGAAATGATTATTTTCGTTTTAAACGGACTGCCTAAGTATACAATAATTATGTTGAAAACTGATTTCCTTTCGAAATTGAAATACAGTTTACACAGGAACTTAAAATTGCCTTATAAAATCTTAATAACTTCTTAATGAAAACAGTTCTATGATTAAATTACGGTAGGTATTATGCTGCACACGGTGGGTGCTTGAAGATGGACGGCGCCCGCCGAGGCCGGCCCAGGAAGAGGTGGCGAGACGACCTGGACGCGTACCGCAAATCGGTTAGATCGAGGTAGCTCTAGAAAAGGATGTCTGGAAGGATTTTGGGGAGGCCTTTGCTCAGCAGTGGAACAGTGTTATTTGTAGGCTAACATATTTTTTTTTTCACTAACTGGCTGGCTGATTTTGTACAATACTGGAACTTCTTGTAGGAAAATAAAGACTGCATGGGTAGGTTGTGGAATAAAATGAAAGTTAGTTTATTATTTAAAAATCAAAATATTTTATTCTACATTAACCTACATGGGCACTTATGAAACGTCAGAAGCTAGGTGCACGGCTCCAATTGGTCGTTTCTTATGGAGAAGAGCCGACAAGAAACTCCACGGTTACTGTTTTTAAAAATAATTGGCTTTCACAATGTTCCCAAATTACAGTGTTATCAGGTATGGGAGGACAGTGCAGGCTTTTTTTTTTTTGCGGATGGGAAATCATCAAATGACCCCTCCCGCTCTGGGTGGAGCGGAAGGGAGTGTCAGACTCTTACTGACTAAAACCCACCCGTGTTCCTTCCTTAGCCCTTTATGTTCCGGGCCAGCGGTAACCCTTTCGGACAATCCCGCTGACCCGGCAGGCTTCGGCCCTATGGGGCCCCTCCTCGATGCTGACATCTCTTTGAGGCGCGCGTGGAACACGTACGCGCCGTCCGGTACGGGCCTGGTCCTGATCGGACGGTGAGCTACCCATTACTCTCCGCCCGCAGGCCCGCGCCTACGGTGGCCGGGAGTCGTCGCGCGGCTCCCGACGCCCGGAGCGTCTCGCGCGGCTCCCGACGCCCGGAGCGTCTCCCGCGGCGGCTGGGACGGGAGGCTCTCTCCCTGAGCCGTCCCGCCACCACCACACACACACGCCATTGTGCAGGCCTGTCAACAAGTACCAGGTATTTAACAAAATAGAAAATGGTCTACAAATCTACAGTCTACAATTACTATAACGTTTTTGTTCGTTTCCTTTTGCTGCGTGTCTTACTTGTTTTGTTATTATAAAACACTAATGCTATATTAGGTACATAGTACACTACACATATAGCACATAATACACGTACATCACCGATAGTTATACATGCGAGTACTTTACTTAATTACAATACGATCACTCATGTTTAAATTGACGCCTACAGAATCCATTAGTTAATCAATTTCTATTATTACCTTATGAATTCATAGTAAAGTGTATGTTTCTTAATATGGAAATGTCTAAATAGATTGAAATTCAAAATAGATCTTCATGAATCATGACTTGTATTTATACAGGTGGAAATTGAAAACATGCACCAAATCGAAATGGGGAATTGTACTCATCATTATGGACAACTTGTACTATCGGACCAAACCTGTAATCGCGAAAAAAAGCAGCTGTTCCCTACATTCTGACGAGTTATGCGAACATAAATGTAGGGAACAGCTGATTTTTTTTGCGATTTCAGATTTGGTCCCCTATTAAAGAGAGACACGGAAGAGGACACGGGCGGGTCTCGGTATGAAAAGATGGTCAACCATCCCGGACCGACCGTGGCAAGCCGGATCGATCGACCCCTGCGGCTGTTATAATTTGCTGTTATAAATGGTGTTAATGGTTAAAAGTAAGTGACAAACCTATTTGCATAAATATTAATATTCACATACTTCTTCGTCCCTGAATAATAATAAAAATGCAAATTTATTAGAACATAGAACTGACACGGTACAGAATACTTTTCCACCATTATATCCGCGCCGGCGCTGCCGTCGTTGATTATGGTAATTCTCGCGATAACTTCAACTGTGGAGCTCTGTTTATTCACTCCTAACGTATTAATTATGAAGCTGAGTTGAGAGTGGACTGGATGTCAACATGGACACAGAGTAGGAACATGCAGCAACACTATAGGCGGATGGTGCTATAAAAAGAGTTGGTAGAACAAAAGATTCAAGTAGATACCTTTGCACGTCCACCCTAATTCAAAGCCGTTTATTATTACCGTATAATCATAATTATTGTAATACCGTATTCACTTAGCTGAGAGTTTGAGCTGTGGATGGGTGACCATCTTTACATACCGAGACCCCTCCGTGTCTCGGAAAGCACATTAAGCACTTGGTCCCGGCTGTCATTCGTGGATCTTTGACAGTCGTTACGGGTAGTCAGAAGCCCGAAAGTCTGATAACCAGTCTTACCAAGGGGTATCGAATTACCCAGTAACTGGGTTGTGGAGGTCAGACAGGCAGTCGCTCCATGTAAAATACTGGTATTCAGCTGCATCCGGTTAGTCTGGAAGCCGACCCCAACATAGTTGGGAAAAGGCTGGCAGATGATGACTTAGCTGAGAGCCTGAGACTGAAAATTCTGAAGCTAGTGTTTTCAGACTATTGTATTTAGGTTGATAATCTAGGATGTCATATTTCGTCATCAATCATCAGAGCCTATTTGTCAGAGGGTAGTAGAACAGAGAACCATGTGCAGCTGAGGTTGACAGGTACAAGAGCATGTTTACTGTAGTTTAATTATTTACTTTCCGTTACTACATAATTCTAACTGATGCTTGATCTACCCATATTTTCTCTTATAAGCGTTTATGTATGCATGTTCTTCACCAAGAAATGTAATCAGCCAGAATCTATAAAAGTAAAAGTTTAGGTGAAGTGAGCTTGAAATGAACTGTCACCCCACCTGCCGCTAGGGATTGGCAGCTCATTTGACGTTAGTTTTCACGGTAAGATTGTTATAGCGCTAGTTTTATCCTTCTGTACGTATTTACTCTGTGTAATGGATGTTTGTCAAACAAAATTGTCGGTCACTGGATGAGCTGACCTACTTCCTGCATGCCCTAAATCTGAAAGTGTTGCCAAAATAAAGCAGTTTAATATGAACTAACAGGTAAATTAATGAAACGAATATATTGCGCCTTTTATCAAGTTCAGATGTTTATAACGACCATTATTTTGAGTACTTACTCGTAGTAGTTTTTGGAGAATGGTTTTGTTCTTTGTAATCATTATCTAAATAGCACTTACAATTTGGTGAACTTTCAGCAGTAGAAGTTTACGAACTTCGGCGATAATTATATTTGTTTCTATGAAGATTTAAGAACTGTTGGAGCAAGAAATTGGAGATAAAATTTGTGTGTGCTTATAACCGCACGATGGATGAGAAAACTTACCGAGTGGAGCTGTGTATTCGCGCTTCAACGCCGCCACCGAGTATACGCCATTCAGTGTCACCGACCGACTAAAACCGAGTATACGGTACCTATACCTGATTCAGCGTCACTGACCCGCGTTCACTGTTCAGAAAGAGCGCAAAGTGCACGTAAAGAATCCTCATTTCAGAAAGCCCGGAAATAGGTCTCAATGGAGAGATATACTCGACTAAGCAGTAGAGCAGTGGTAGCCCAGTAGTTGTATGTCGTAGGTTCGAACCCAGAAACGCGATTTACTTTGTGTGAATTATTACATCAAAATTGTTCTCGAAAACGGTGAAGGAAAACATCGTGCAGAAACCGACATGTCCTAGAACCAAACATTCTCGACGACATAATATGACATCTACCAACCCGCACTGGGCCCGCGTGGTGGATTACGGCCACTCCCTCTCACCGAGAGGAGGCCTGTGTCCCAGCAGTGGGAACATTATAATAATAATATAATATAATATAATATTCCACAACTATCACACAACGCCGTCTAGTCTCAAGCTAAGCAGAGCTTGTGTTATGAGTACTAGACAACTGATAAACATACTTATATATTTCTAAATACATACATATATAGATAAATTACACCCAGACACAGAACAAATGATCATGCTCATCACACAAACATTTGTCCTGGGTGGGAATCGAACCCACGACCTCCGGCATAGCAGTCATAGTCACTGACCACTAGACCAACAGGCCAGTCAATATATAGGCTGATTATGGTATATGGCTCGACTAGGTTAGGTACCCGCAACTATAAAGCCATAGATAATGTTGATTTTATCAATATTATCACGACAAATGAAAAACTCCGAAAACTTAACCCATTCCATATATCTCTCATGAGTCTCATGACCCTTTATCCAATCCAATAAATTATCCATAAATTCCAAATTCTTTATTCTTTTTCAATATCTCAAAGTTTGACAGTAAAGTTGCGATTATATCGAAAATCGAAGGAGGCAGTAATATTTTACCAGCAAGAAGGTGATCCTTGCGATAAAAATGTCTTGTTTTAGCTAGGTAAAGGCAAAATCGTAAAATAGAAGAATTCATCGTTCGTCTACTGTGAGCTTTGTTTAATTTATAGGATTTCCATTTTTTACTTTAGCTGGTTTTGGACAAAGTTCATCGAAATTTTATGTGAGCTAAAATATATCTTTGTTGTTATTTGAACTTCTTGAGATGGTAAGTCGAACCTTTGTATCATCACAGGCCCGGGGGTATTCATTAAGCTAAGGCTCATTACAGTACTTGTAGTATAATCAGCTCCATCTCTACTCTACGAAAAATAGACACAATCAACAATCTCTTCTTATATCCTATACAAAGTGACAAGTTCTTGAACTTTGACATCGCGCCGCACTATTTTTAACCGACTTCCAAAAAGGAGGAGGTTATTCTACAAGCTGTCATTTGGTTGCCTTTCGCTTCTACGGTTGTCTAGCATTAAGCATTTAGATTAGGTACTACAAGCTGCTTTTATATGAGAGTTAAAATAATATCTCTGGTATTGTTAATACTTATAGCTTTTAGGAAAAACTAATGACTGAATTTATTACCTTTTGCTTTAAACATTAACAGGCAAACAACCCTCAATGCACTTAATCTGCGTTCGCGATGTATTTGCCAAAAATGTAAACAATTATGAATTAATGGAAAAATAAGTTCAGTTTGCGCTACAACTTCAAACATTTTTATAACTTTTTCAGTAGTGCTAGTCGCTCTGAAATCAACTTCATCTTCTTCTTTTGTCATTTGAAATAAAGTTGATATTTGTTTAACGTGAAATAGGATGGGGGTGTGCAGCACTGCGCACTTTTACTATAAGTTTTAACATTCGTGTGGTAGCTATCTAAGGGAGTTTATTTAGATTTCGAACGATTAGACCATTACAAATAGGCTTAAAACTAGAACCTTATTTTAAATAAGTAATTTTAACTACCAAAGCCGCTACAATACCGTTCCCAATCAAACCTAAATACCAGGCTAGCATAAGCAAAAAGGACACGGAAAGGGCGCCGCGCGCCGTAACAGTTGGTTATATACGTGTTGCGTCTCATCGGATTATGTAAATAGGAGTCTATAAGCGGAGGGTCGTTCCGTGCCCGTTGTTTCGGAAAACCCCCGCGCCCCTTTTCAGTTCCCTTACCCTCCCAGTCCCCCTCGTACCCCGCGACCTGTCCACTGTACTGGAAGTAAGCTCGACCGTCTATTCCACTGGTGTATACTTAGAACTCGACTAGTCTGTGTTGACTACGAGAACGGCATAGTTTTCAGCATGATTGGAATTCTATTCTATACGTTACAGTATGGCGGAAAACTTTATAATTACTTTTATGATGGAACTAGCTGCGCCCCGCAGTTTAATCCGCATAAGTTGCGATCCCGTGGGAATATCGGGTCATGGTCTACCCATGAGCCAAATTTCATCCAAATCCAAAATGTCATCTTTTCTCTTTATAAAATTAGTTTAGTTAGGTTGTTCTTTCAATCTAGGAAAACCTCACGGTTTTCAAAGCTAAGCACAATGCATAAAGAAAGACTATACTTCAAAATGTTTGCCACATTTGGTCATTCGTTTTATCAATTTGGGCAGTGCACTCTCGGTTGGCACTGGTTTTAGAATTATGCTGATATCGACTGGAGAACGCTAAGGCAATGGAACAAATTACCAATACCAAATCAAAGCTCATTTTTAACAAGTTACCTAGATAACTAGACTAGTAGAGAACGCAGCGGGAGAGTTGGCTAACTGCCTTTTGGCTAAGTAATGAGGCTTAGCTGCTTTGTAGCTAAGCAAAATTATATTTTTATTTACCGTTTTCATCAAACAGGCAAGCATTATTTTCAAGAAAAGTATTGTGGGAATGAAATGCTAAACTAAAATAGCGTAACTGCAAATAAGTTTATGTTTTTCACTTAAACTGTTCTTTAAATGCTTAATTATAAAGAATTACAGTCCTTTAGCGTGTCTATAGTCAAGGAAAATCAGATAACGTCTTCAGATATTTTAAAGTACAGACGCCAGCACATCAAGCTACTACAATATGTCAAATTTCTTTAATCGATTTTCAATTTTAGCATAAAGGTTCAAAGTTGATTGGGAAAATTTGACAGTTTCGGGTAGCTTGATGTGCTGGCGTCTGTACATTAAGCGAAGAAGTGTGGGTTAGACGCTTTTATGTGATGGAATCATCAAAAATTATGTTTCTTCGGCCTAAAAGATTTTCATATCTTTGGAACTATTTATATTGTAAATTTTTTTCTTAGACAGAAAGAGAGAATTTTAAACTCTGTCACATTCTATTAAAAAGTGAAAATTGACTATTTGGGGTAAACGGGTTTCTAGTTAGAGGGCGGCAGTATTAACAAGCTAACATTAGTCTTTAGTTGCATACTGCGGGGTAGTTAGAAACCTAAAGCGATCCACAAACTTGGGGCAGTGTCTCTTAGTTATAGGTAAGCTTGTTAGTACATCGTGGGTCGAAGATGCTTCTAAATAATAACAGTCGCACGGGTTTGCCTCAGTCGGTGGATCTTTCATTACATATCGAGACACCTCTGTGTCTCGGTCCTCGCTGTCATTCACAGATCTTTGAACGTCGCGCGTCGTTAAGTTACGTTTGATCAAAAGTCTGACAACGAGTCTTACCAAGGGGTATCGTGTTATCGTATTAGTCGTACCAGTAACTGGGTTGTGATGGTCAGGGGGTCTACTCCGAAGCGGTTAACTACTGTACCGGCCGAATGTTCGGTCATTTTCTGATTCGAATATTGTTTTCCTACAACGAATTTAAAAAAAAAAAGGGTTAAGGGTTCTAAAAAGGTTCGGATTGGCACAGTTTGGTCGGGACCAATAGTCAATATAGGAAATTAATGGAAGTAGAAAATGACTGAACATTCGGCCGATACAGTGGTTAACCGCTTCGGAGTAGACCCCCAGGTAGGCAGTTTCTCCATGTAAAATACTGGTATTCAGCTGCATCCGGTTAGACTGGAAGCCAATCCCAACATAGACACAGGTATATTTTTTTTTGCATTATAAGTAGGTATATTTAACAAATCAAATTTTTTTCTTCTTGTTCGCACACACTATTGTCTACATTTCTTTTTCATTTCTCCTTTCGCAGGTCTGCTGAAAGAAATTTCTTAAGAAATAAGCAGTATCTTTGTAGTCAATTCTGATATGTCGTATCTGTATCCATTTTACTGTGTGTACATCACACTAATATTATAAAGGTGAAAGTTTGTGAGTGTTTGTGTGGGGGTGTACCTATATGTTTGTTACTTCTTCACGCTCAAACGGCTGGCCCATTTTTGATAAAATTTTGTATGGAGGTAGCTGACACCCTGGATTAACTTTATTTTTTTATTTTATTTTATTTTAGGAAAGCTTACAGACGAATAACATTATAGTAACAAAAATATATAACTAAATTGCTAATTACAAGCCTCCACAGATAGATACAAAAAAAAATATATTAGTTCCCTAGTACAAATATTGAATTATTAATTTCAAAAGTTGGTTAATTTTATTTAATTGTTTATAATTTAAGCTAACTTGTAAAATAAACGGTTCAAGAGCAAGAAGGTGCCTCCTGTACAAAAAATGGCTTTGCCAACATAGATATAGGCTACTTTTATCCCGATATTCCCACGAGATCGACATTAACGCGGGTGAAACCACGGGGCGCAGCTAGTAAATAATAAATTAAATAAATTGCTGGGAAAAGGCTAGGCAGATAGATTAGTCGATGATGATAAAGCGCTAAAGCGTTATTGCAACAGTTCGGTATAAAGCAACTTATTTTTTTAATAACCGACGAAAAATATCTATGTGCTGAATTCATGGTTAAAGTTGCGTTCGGTTTAAGTTTGCTCGTCAATGTCCCTGACACCCATTATATAAAATATTCTAGGAAAAACCCAGTGAACCAGTGAAAGCTATTAGTGGTCAACTGAAATACCCTTCACACAGAACTAGAAGAGCCCGCAGCTCCACTCGAGTGGAAAGTTTTAAATTTTCCGGGACGAAAAATAGTTTGAGTGATTTTCAATTTTAGAAGTTCTATTTTTTTAATACTTTTAAGCACACTTTACAGAGGCCGACTTAAAGTCATAAGCATTCTCTACCAGTCAAGCTTTGGGCTTCATCCCAACTCTCACAGATCCCTGGGTGATGCAGAGACAAAACTGTTTGTCTGGGTGACCATCTTTACATACCCAGGAGACCCCTCCTGCCTTGGAAAGCACGTTAAACTGTTGGTCTTCGCTGTCATTCGTGGATCTATGACAGTTGTTACGGGCAGTCAGAAACCCGAAAGTCTTAAAAAAATTGGCATCCTGGGGAAGGACATAACACGTTCCCGTGGGATAATTTCCGACTGCCACGCGAGCGAAGCCGTGGGCAGAAGCTAGTTTAGATGTATATATATATATTTTTTTTTATTTATAAGAAGAACCTAAGTATTAAGAACTATAAATAAATTATAATTTATTACACTAATATTATAAAGGCGAAAGTTTGAGTGTGGGGGTGTGTTTATATGTTTGTTCCTTCTTCACGCTCAAACGGCTGGACCCATTTTGATGAAATTTTGTATGGAGGTAGCTGACACCCTGGATTAACATATAGGCTACTTTTTATCCCGATATTCAAACGGAATCGACATTTACGCGGGTAAAACCGCGGGGCGCAGCTAGTAGTTAAATAAATAAAAGGACAACAATAACATTAACGTTGTGAAGCATAATATTTAACCGATTGTCCTTTAGATAAAAAGTTCGCGTGCACATTCATAATAAGCACTGCCAGCTTCTTACGAATGTGCTCGCGAACTTTATATCTATAGGACAATCGGTTGGTTGCTATCCTTATTTCCTGGACGAGCGCATTCCACATAGAGATAGTCTGAACGAAGAAGGAAGAGTGTATGACGTCAGTGCGGTGATTGGGATATTGGGATCGATTATGTGAAGAATGTAGATTTCTATTGTGGTTGGCGCAAATTACTGAAAGTTATGATTAGGAGAAGAGGGCGAGTCAATAAACGAAAACAAGTTTATAATGTGTGCACATCGATCTGTATACACTGGAAGCAAAGTTGAAAGAAAGACTCAAACCCCATGAAAACGACACCCATGACGAAAAAAATGGCCGCCATCTTGGATTTTCATTTCGACCTAGTGAGTTCGAAATGAAAATTGCAAATATATGCTTTGAGTATATAATTTCAAATAGGTACATACATACAAGGCACTTTTGAACGTCAAGGGCTTCAGCACCCTCAAGATCCATGAAAACTACAACATATTCCTCTCCCTCTATCTCTTTCTATTACATACAGTGTGAGTCTTCATAATGTGCACATAACGAAATGAGGGAAAGATAGCTTAATTTTATCGACGGAAAAAATAAGTATTTGAAAAAATAAAAAAATATTTAAAAGGATCTTTACCTGCTAAAGTATGGTGATAGCAAGGCCTTTCTTTAACAGTTGATAGGAAATGTTGTGATTGAGGTATAAACATGGTATTTTTACGTTTAAAAATCTGAAACGATGGAGAATAATGTAAAGTAATAAAAAGGGTAGGTAATCGGGGCTTTTATTGAGTAATTTTACAATTATTGTCAGAATTGATGAAAAAATGTCAGATTTTAGTTAAAAAAAAAACCATAATTCTCAATTGAGGGGCGATTGTTTAAACAGACCACAGCGAAAAAAAATTTTAAAAATACTACATTTTTTTTTTTTTAGGTTTTTTTAAATATTTTTTCCGTCGATAAAATTAAGCTTAGTTTCCCTCATTTCGATATGTGCACATTATGAAGACTCACACTGTATAATAAAAAGTCGCATGGAGGGAGCATCGCTTTTTCGCTACGTGACGTTTTCTACCAGTTTACTCCCACCGCAAGCTCCGTAAAAGAAGTTCGTTCCAAAAGTATTTATTGGGACTCACTCAGGAAGTTATTAGCACAAACTATGCACAACTTTGTTTCAGCAACATGTTTGTGTTGTGGAAAACCACTTCTCTAAACGACACTAAGCAAGTGTAATGATCTTGTTGTAAGTGCCACTTAGTGGTGCTGCCTAAAGAGATGAGCTGAAATTATTAACGGTTTTATTCTATGCCATTACTTAGGATATTATGGAGAATACTTTTTGGTTTCGTTTATTGTAAAACGAAATTCAGTTTCGGTGTTGTTGGCTGACTCTTCAGAGGCAATACACGTATCCACCATGCTGAATTCATTAAAAAAAATGATATTCTAAACTCAAATTTTTCAATTCATAATATAATTATACTTTTTTAAATTCATCTTGATTACATACATCGGTGAAAGAAACATCGTTAGGAAACCTGGACTTATAGTTAGGTCTAAAACTGCCAACCCGTCTTGAGCAAGCGCGGTGTTGGTGCTCAATGCTCGTGCGTCGTGCCTTCTGTGCATGAGAAGAGACCTTTGCCCTGCACTGGTGACTGACAGTGAGTTTTGACCATTGACATATATATTACTAGCGTAAGGACCGGGCTAACGGCGCGACTAAATGGCACCAGCGCGCTGGCCCTAAAATGACGGTTTTAGGGCCAACGCGACTCAGTTGACAGTGGTGCGCGCGAACTTCGAATTTCGAACGAAGAACTTCTATGTAAAATGTTCAGACGGGCGTATCCTTACTTTTGAAATCATTGGTTTTGACGTTCAAAACTGCCTTTTATGTGCCTATTTGAAATAAATGCTTTGACTTTGACTTGAGTGGACCAATAAAAGGCTTTTTTTTGCGGTTAGGAATCGTCAAATGTTGTGGAATAAAATGAAAGTTAGTTTATTATTTCAAAATCAAAATATTTTATTCTACATTAACCTACATGGGCTTTTATGAAACGTCAGAAGCTAGGTGCACGGCTCCAATTGGTCGTTTCTTATGGAGAAGAGCCGGCAAGAAACTCCACGGTTACTCTTTTTAAAAATAATTGGCTTTCACAATGTTCCCAAATTACAGTGTTATCAGGTATGGGAGGACAGTGCAGGCTTTTTTTTTTTTTTTTTTTTGTGGATGGGGATTCATCAAATGACCCCTCCAGCTCTGGGTGGAGCGGATGGGAGTGTCAGACTCTTACTGACTAAAACCCACCCGTGTTCCTTCCTTAGCCCTTTATGTTCCGGGGCAGCGGTAACCCTTTCGGACAATCCCGCTAAGGCATTCTACGTATTTCGTGTGCGACCGCTGGCCCGGAACTTAGAGGGCTAAAGAAGGAATTCCTTAGCCCTCTAAGTTCCGGGCTAGTGGTAACCCTTTCGGACAATCCCGCTGACCCGGCAGGCTTCGGCCCTAACGGGCCCCTTCATTTGATGCTGACATCTCTTTGAGGCGCGCCTGGAACACATACGCGCCGTCCGGCACGGGCCCGGTCCTGATCGGACGGTGAGCTACCCATTAATCTTCGTCCGCAGGCCCGCGCCTACAGAGGCCGGGAGTCGTCACGCGGCTCCCGACGCGACGCCCGGAGCGTCTCCCGCGGCGGCTGGGACGAGAAGCTCTCTCCCTGAGCCGTACCGCCACCTGCTTCGCTAGCATGACTGCTTCGCAGAAGGAGGTGACTGCATCTCACTCCCTCTCGCTCCGGACCATGGCTTGCACCAGGGCCGGACGCGAGAGGTCGCCGCCGCTGCGGTATTATTAGTATAAACTCGAGAATACCTAAAAGAAAACTCAGTCACGTCAGTGACTAAAACCGAGTGCAAAAGTTAAGTAATATGATTAAACCTTCCGATTTCGTGTTGAAAGTTTTTGAAAGAAAATATCCTAGAAAAGTGCGTAGAATACTTAATGCCTCTAAGTAGACTCTTAAACTTAAAAGTAGCAACTCTTTTTTGTTAAGAAACTTTTACTTCGATACTTGGGTAAAAAGTTTGTTACTTTTAATGGATATCCAATATCAAACATTGTTATTATACATCTATTTGTGGTAAAGTACACGCAAAATATACCTGTGAGTTAATTTATAATAATTTAAATTGGTCGCACACGAAATACGTAGAATGCCTTAGCGGGATTGTCCGAAAGGGTTACCGCTGCCCCGGAACATAAAGGGCTAAGGAAGGAACACGGGTGGGTTTTAGTCAGTAAGAGTCTGACACTCCTTTCCGCTTCACCCAGAGCGGGAGGGGTCATTTGATGATTTCCCAACCTCAAAAAAAAAAACTAGTGTTATCATTATCATAAGCGTTATGATATTATAACAGCTGATTAACATGTACTCTGTAGTCCGGATTGATCTAATACTCGTATCAGTTGCCAACAGACTGTGCGGTACTAGGTACTACTACTATTAGAAATAATTTGAGGAAGCATTACTTCACTTTTTTTCATTTATTTATTTGGGATCTCCAACAAAGGATACACTTTAAAAAGAAATCACAATAATACAAAATCTTATTTTATGTGTGCTCTTTCAATTACAGGAGACCACATACAACTTGGTGTCAACAGGAAAAATGTTGAATTTAGAGTAAAAAGAAAAAAAAAATATAATTTATATTTTTATTGCGTGAATAGCTCATCCTGTGCTCAACATTGGCCAAAGTCGGCACTAGTGTGACCGGTATCATCACTCGTAGAACGTCTATGGTACTTAACATAGGAACTGCTTACCTATAGGTACTAACCAGCTGCTGAAATATACACACTGTCCTTTGGCAAGACTTTCTGTTTTGTATTTTTATTTTACTATTGTTTTTTTTTAACCCCCGACGCAAAAACGACGGGGTGTTATAAGTTTGACGTGTCTGTGTGTGTGTGTCTGTCTGTGGCATCGTAGCTCCCGAATGGATGAACCGATTTTGATTTAGTTTTTTTTGTTTGAAAGGTGTATTAGTCGGGAGTGTTCTTAGCTATGTTTGATGAAAATCGGTTCTAGATGGCCGCCGCTACAAAATGGCGGATAACATATTTTTTCACAATTCCCTCAATATGGGTATCAAACGAAAGGGCTTCAATAGTAGAATACTATACACTATAACAAATTTTAAATCCAAGATGGCCGCCACAACAAAGTGGCGAATTACATTTATTTTTCTCAACTCCCTCAATATGGGTATCAAATGAAAGGGCTTGACTAGTAGAATACTACACTATTAAAAATTTCAAATCCAAGATGGCCGCCACCAAAAAATGGCGAATTAAATTTTTTTTCACAACTCCTTCAATATAGGTATCAAATGCAAGGGCTTGACAAGTAGAATAATTGACACTATATTGAAAGGGAATAAGGAATATTAACTACCTAACGAAATGAAAACTAAAAACTTGAAAAATATAATAAAACAAAAAAATCTGTTTAGTCTTAAAAATTATTCTTCAACTATAAATTAATCAATATTTATTGACGGATAAAAAACCTGATAAAACACCAAATTACCAGAATCTTAAAACGGAAGAAAATAAAAGAAATGAAATACAAAAATTAAGGTGTCCCTACAAAAAGCATGAAATAAAAAATTCAATTAAAAATTTAAAAAAAAAAATATTTTTGTCGGGGGTTTTTTAAATTTTTAATTATGTCTTTAGTTTAGTTTATGGTATTCGTGTGCTAGTCCCAGTTGAAATACTTTTTCTTTCCACTGCTACCTACTACAATTGGGAGTTTTTGAAAGAATGACGAATGCTTCTTTTCCCTATTGCCAATATTAATTGAATTCCAGTTTTAATCCGCTGTACGTTATAACTATATTTGTGTGGAATCTACTCAGGTTTAATCTTTCCAAATGTTAAAATTTCGGATTCGAAATTCATCCGGTTTCAATTTTCAATGAATAAATTTCCATTCGACGGGGAAATACAACTGGAACTTATAGGAAGGACTAGCTGCGCCCCGCGGTTTCACAAGCATAAGTGTCGATCCCGTGGGAATATCGGGATAAAAAGTAACCTATATGCTAATCCACGGTGTCAGCTACCTCTATAGAAAATTTTATCAAAATTAATACAGCCGTTTAAGCGTGAAAAAGTAACAAACATATACACACACCCCCTCACAAACTTTCGCCTTTATAATATTAGCGTGATTTCATTTTGATAATAAGTAGGTTAATTAATAAACAAGTGCTATTGCAACAACTCATAACTGCCCCTTATTTGAACGATAGCTATATCGAAGACCAAGTCGCTTTTCTTGTCTGTCTGTATGACCGCGTTGTTCTTGTAAACTACGCAAAGGATTTTGATGCGGTTTTCACCATCACTTAGAAAATGTATACCGGAAGGTTTATGTGTAATACACACACACTAGCTTCAGCCCGCGACTTCGTCCGCGAGAAATTTCACCCTCCCCCCATTCACCCTCTTAGGGGTGGAATTTCGAAAAACCCTTTCTAAGTGGATACCTAGTCTTCACAAAGAACACATCCTCCTTTCATGTCTCACAGGGTTGTTGCGAACATCAGCATCAGCACCAGCGGAACTTCAGCATCATTTTTAGGGTTCCGTTGCCAAATGGCAAGAAACGGAACCCTTATGGATTCGTCATGTCTGTCTGTCTGTCCGTCCGTATGTTACAGCCACTTTTTTCCGAAACTATAAGAACTACACTGTTGAAATTTGGTAAGTAGGTATATGTATTCTGTGAACCGCATTAGGATTTTCATAAAAAAATTGAAAAAAATAATAAATTATGGGGGTTCCCCATACTTAGAACTGAAACTCAAAATTTTTTTTTCATCAAACCCGTACGTGTGGGGTATTTATGGATAGGTCTTCAAAAATGTTTTTTTTTTTTTAAACTAAATAGTTTGCGCGAGAGACTCTTCCAAAGTGGTAAAATGTGTGTCCCCCATGTAACTTCTAAAATAAAAGAATGATAAAACTAAAAAAAATATATGATGTACATTATCATGTAAACTTCCACCGAAAATTGGTTTGAACGAGATCTAGTAAATAGCTCGCCGGCCGGTGAAAATTTAAAAACATGATGATACGGAACCCTCGGTGCGCGATTCCGACTCGCTCTTGCCCGGTTTTTTTAAACATCAGCGTCAGCATTCACATTTATCGATGCTGATTATTAATGCTGAAGTTTGAGTCGTGACATGACCGCAGAGGGGGCGGGATTTATAGCACGTGTAGCGGTATCTACAACGCCACATGAGAACAACGCGTCATACTACGTCACGCAAATCCTACATCGCGCAAGCAGAGTTTACCGCGCAATTAGCATAGATACAACGGCCCCGACATAAATCATTGGGCAGACATAACACCCGTCTGGTCGGAGGATCCTCCCTTTTCTATAGAGTATGAGTGGACTTTACACCCTGTTCCTCATGCCTCTATACACGTGTTGTTTTCGGTTTTATATCACCCCCGCAGGCGAGTAGGTATTCCTAGCGAACAGTTATTCAGCAGTGCTGGGATAATTTACAAACCTTCTAGGAACAGACTTGAAGCCGTAAATGCAGCACAGCTACTTTAAAAAAAATACAACTTACCATTGATTAAATTCCAATATTAATCATACGAAATATAGATCTATTTATCTTTCGTAAAATTAATATTGGAAATATCTAGACTATGTAGTGGTACTACATCATAATAAAAATAAGTTTATTAACACAAGCGTGCAGCGAGCAGTGGTGGCCAAGTGGTAACGGCCGCGACTTACGAGTTGTAGGTCGTAGGTTCGAACCCAGACAGGGCGCTTTACTTTGTGTAAATTATTTCATCACCACTGCTCTCAAAACGGTGAAGGAAAACATCGTGAGGAAACCGACATGTCCTAAATCTAAACCTGAAATCGCGAAAAAAAATCAGCTGTTCCCGACATTTTGACGAGTTATACGAACATAAATGTAGGGAACAGCTGATTTTTTTTTCGCGATTTCATGTTTGGTCCCATAGTAAAAGTTGTTCATAATGATGAGTACAATGACCTCTTAAGAGGTTGCTGGTGTTTTACAAATAACCCTGTATATTAAATAACTAAACCAACACGTTTGAGTGGTAATTGTGAAAGAAAATAAACTTCACAGGTGGCAATAAAAAGAAAAGAAAAAATATAATTTTTCAGTTTTGACGTCTGTTTTGACTTTTACTTAATAAATAATATAGAAAAGCTAACGTTTCTTTTGTATAAAAAAACTTTTTTACAAAAAAAAAACAACCGACTTCCAAAAAACACTATAAAGTGAAAAATAACTTTAATTTCGGAAGTCGGTGTCTTTGGATTAGTATTTTAGTGTTTTGCCACCGAATTCCGAAATTAAAGTTATTTTTCACTTTATAGTGTTTTTTGGAAGTCGGTTATTTTTTTTTTGTAAAAAAGTTTTTATTTTTCACTTTTTAGTGGGTCAATTTGTAATTTATCTAAGTTAAAATAGACTAATGTCAACTGTTCATCACCTTTTACAAAATATTGCTTTTCCCGATGCAGGGACGTTAATTGTTGAGGAGTTCTCCTGGTAAGAACCAGGAGGACTTCTCAACAACCACTTACCATACGCATTGTGACGAGGATAAATCGTTTAGCAACCATAGTAAAGTAATCGAATCGCAACCCGTGAAATATTTGTCATTGAGTAGTTCCGATGGCCATCTGTGGTCTTCATCATCAGCTCCACTTTACCAAATGATGATTTCCGAGAACAAATGCTCAAGTTACTTTAAAAAATACCCAAATCGCTATAGCTTTGCCTATAAAATTTGAGGGTTTCCCTCGATTTCCATGGGATCCTCTCATCAGATTCCAACTTGATGATAATGGGACCACCTCGAGAGTATACCCTTTCGAACAAAAAAAATAATTTTGAAAATCGGTCCACAATTGGCGGAGTAATAGCGTAACAAACACACAAAAAAAAATCATGCCGTCGAATAGAGAACCTCCTCCTTTTTTGAAGTCGGTTAAAAATGATCTTTAGTATTAAAATAAAACCCGCCTACCAATGCTATCCACGACATATTAAACGAAAGTCCGCAGGTAGTTACATAGACATACTTACCTATCTTTTAGATAATAAAATTATAATTTCGCCCTTGCTTTTAGGAGGCGACCCGTGAAATTACTGTAGATATTGTACAGTAATGAGACTTTTAACGGGTATATGAAGACGAGAGTCACTTGTACTCCCCATCCTTGTAATATTTTTTTTGTAGGTACTGGACCATTCCTGTGAACCTTCTGGTTTCGGAGATATTGAAGATCAAAATTCGAACCTTTACAAGTTTTAAGTGATAAAACACAACTTTAAATCCCCTTACGACCCCTGTACCTTGACATGAACCCATAAGCACAATGTTTGACGTGCGTTACATTGCGCACTACCGCAAACAGAAACTTTTCACACCTAAAATAAACGTCGTTTCTCAGCAATTATTTTTGTGCAATGTTACTTAGTTTGGTATGTGATGTGTCTTTTTACACCCTGTATACTAAATATATATTATTCATCTTTGAACGAGCTTTGATACTGTATACATTTGTAGTTCTGAGACTTTATAAGCACCACGGATATCGAATAAGCACTAATTACATTAATTAACATAGGAACCATTTTACTTGCCAATAATTATGTTTAAATAATATAATTTAAAACTAACCCAGTATAGTGGACTTCCTTGCGTACTTTCTCTCAGAGAACACCAGACATATACGCATAATTTTACTATAATGATTGCTCTATAAATCACGCAAAAGCCAATAAAACAGTTAAAAATCGCTGAATAACAGATTATAAAGCCTTCATTTTTATATTCGGTGTTCCATAATAAATGTCAGACGAACAGGGGGCCTAAAAAGGCCACTTTTGCAGAATCATAAAAGGAATTCATCAAATCATAATAGACAGTTAACTGTTAAGTTAATCGTATCAAATCCCATTGGTGAAGGATTTTTCAGTTATTTTTTTTTTGTCTGTGCTTAAATACCAATCCAAATCCAATCCCAATCTCTTGCAACGAAAAAAAGCAAAATACGTTTATGATTCTGCCAAAGTGGCCTTTTTAGGCCCCCTGAAGGCTCGCTCGATTCTGCCTTTTAGCCGAATTGGGTATGAATCGAATATTAATGAAGAGTCGGGAATAAATAAACCAGACTTCGTTGTGATGTTACCTTTCGTTACTGGGTCACTCGATGTGTGACTTTAACAAACTATGGGACGAAGTTTAATTAAAGGAAGATAATGTTACCAAGTGCTTCACTTTGTTTAAATAATTTTATCACCACTGGTCTCAAAACGGTGAAGGAAAACATAGTGAGGAAACAGACATGTCCTAAAACCAAAAAAAATTAAGACATGTGACATCTACCAACCCGCACTGGGCCCGCGTGGTAGATTACAGCCCTGACCTGTGCCGTAACAGTGGGTACATTACAGGCTGATTATGAATGTTACCAGAACAGAAGATACAATGATTGTGAAAAGTGTGGCAACACCACCGGACAGCACCCACTTTAACAACCAAAGTTGAAGTTCTACTGTCATAAGTTATCAAACATACGTGTCTTCATTTTGCCGTAGAAGAACCCTATAACAGTTTGCCAGACTCAGGAATCGAAACCAGATCCACATTCTCAGCAGTCGAGCTAACCAACACTAGACCGAACGAGGCAAACAAAAGTACCTACGATGCACAAAAGTGGGTCCAGTCGACCTATTCAAAATGTGATTAGGTTGAGTGATCACGGGGGTCCAGTTCGAGTGGGTCCAGTTCGAGTGGGTCCAGTTGACCAAAGACTCAAAATATACTCAATACTCAATATATTTATTGCTTCCACAATGTGAACTTAGGTGGTAGATTAACATAATAATGATCATTGTGGACCCTGTCGGGCACAGCAAAAGTAGGAGAGAGGAAGAGGGCTTTTATTTGACTACTTTATTGTTATAATAAATATTGAAATTATTTTATAAAAACATGTAAGTAATTTAAAATTTGTCACGGTTCGTTAAATAATAAAGAATAGATAAAATAAAAACAAATGTAATAAAAACTTCAGTTTAAGCAGTTAGCTTATCAACTTGCTAGTTACAGGTTCAAACAATACCTACACAGTTTCACAAACTATATTAGGTTAACCTGTTGTGTTTCGAAGTAACTAATCACGGTTGGAACTGAACCGATGATTGAACTAACAGTTATATCGGATTTGGGCTACAATTCCCGTTTGCAGAGTAAAATGGCCGGACAATTGAGTTGATTGCGCGCTCTACCTGTATCTGTATTTTATGTTACAGAATTGTTTCTTGATGATAAAATTGGCCACTATAATGAAGAAAGAATGAACTAAAGTTTGCAGTTTTATTCTTCATGAAGTTTTTTTTTTTATATTATTAAGTATTGTCTTACTTTGATTTCTTTAGAATAGAATAGAATACTCTTTATTACTCTTTTTTACCTCATCATCATAAGTCTATAGCAGTCCACTGCTGGACACAGGCATCTCTCGCACGCCATTCAGCTCGATTTTCGGTTCTCATCCAGCTGCTACCAGCCACTCTGTGAAGATCGTCGCTCCACCTAGCATGAGGTCGACCAACCTTAAGTTTGACGATTCGCGGTCTCCGCTCAAGAACACGTCTACCCCAACGGTCATCGGTTTTAAGGTTTTAACCGACAACATCATGTGTGGCATTAAAAACATTGCCTTACAAACTATTCTCTATGCTTGGCTTCCTCCTGTTCAAATTTTGGTGTCATCCCAACAATATTTTTATCTCAGTGTTATATTGTCGGTCCATTGCCACTTCAGCTTTCTTATTTTGTGAGCTCTGTCAACAACTTTAGTTCGAGAAGTTTGAAAATCGAACGAATGAGGTGTCGTCGTTCGTTCTATTCCTTTACCAAGGTATATAATGTAAAAAGTTTTTACAAAAAAAAAAAAAAACAAACGACTTCCAAATTTATAAGATAGGTACTACAAAGTGAAAAATAATTTTAATTTCGGAAGCCGGTGTCGTTGGGTTCGCATTTTCGTTGTTTGCCACCGACATCCGAAATTAAAGTTATTTTTCACTTTGTAGTTGTAGGTACTCACCCCACACAAAATCGTCTATCACTACTTTCTTTGTAAATATCAGTGACAGGAAGTTATTATAACATCATCAATATAAACTATATAACTATATAGGGTTATTGGTAAAACATTAACAACCTCACGAGGTCATTGTACAGTCACGAGCACTAATATGTCAACACTTGGCAACTTTCAATTGCGATTTTTTCACGAAATAACGAATGCAAAGTTAAAATACAACACTTTACATAAACCTATAGGTTCGGAAATACTATTTTCGTAATAACATAAAATTTCTTTCAAAAATAAAGGAGAAAATCGCCTTTGAATAAAGCCAAGGGTATACATACTTATGCTCGTGACTGTACTCATCATTATGAACAACTTTTACTATCTATGGGACCAAACCTGAAATCGCGGTTAAATAAAAAATCAGGTGTTCCCTACATTTTGACGAGTTATACGAACATAAAGCTACGCTTGCCGCGGTTGGTTTGTGGATGGGTGACCATCTTTATTAACGATTAAGTGTCCTTTTTGGCAACAAACTATATTATTTAAACGTAAAAATCCAATTTAAAGTTTCATCTCGATTCACCTCGTTTTACGCTACCATTCTCTGCATTTAATGTCAACGCACAACAAAAGGTTATTTTGATCATGGATAATACTATGAAAGTCAACCTTTTCCAGCCATTTTACATCTTGATTTAAAAATACACATTTCTATCTTTAGTAACCTTGTAATGTAACGATCCAGTTCTTTTCTCAGAATAGCCACCCATCTCATAACGTGGGCGTTACAAAAGGTGACTGGAAAATGGAAATCGAGATTAATATCAGTAGAGTAAAGACGTCACGCTTTCAATAATGTGCGAGTTCGAACACCATTCTTTCAAATATTTACGTGAGCCCACTCAAAAACAGTATCACATAACGCCTCAACCCCTTATGTACTTACTTTATAGCTACCATTTACTGGATAAAAGTCATAGCACACGTATCATATCGGAAAGGGATTGGCACCGTATCGCCTTTCGCCTCGCCGTCAAACAGGCGTCAACCTAACGTAAGCACGTAACCAAACCGGATCAGAAACTCCGATACGTCGACTCGGCTACGGCTAGGCGACGCACGCCGCGCTTACGGCTCGCCGACCGCTGGTTGATGGTGCAGCAGGCAGGCCGGAGGGGTGAGAGGGGCAAGGGTGGACGAACAGTCGACGTCACCTCGGGTACGGAGAGACTTAAGCTCGGGACGACGAGCCGTAACGCACAGCTTGTCCCGAGCCGAAGCGATTAGGATTCCGATTAGTGTGCGTTGTAGTAGGAAGTTTCATACAAAGAATACTTACTGAACGGCTCGAGTTGATACCTTTAGTCTTTCATTGTCTTGAATGAGCCTTGGCGGCTGAGAGAGTATGTCATGCTCACTCTAATGTCTCGCTGGTGGTGGCGTGTGTGTTGGGTCTTTTAAGTTCCCTTCAAAATGGTTGAGTTGAATGGTGCTGATCCATACGTCATGTTCATGAACGGGCGCCCGCCGTCAGGACTGGTCATCTCTGGCAGCTAGCCATGGCATACTATAATTTATTAAAATTTTGAATGTTTTTTTTTTAATCTTGTTATTACCAACACTTCTAACGTGCACGTCTTTCTACATCGTTCTCACATGCTTTCAACATGAATGACGTAACCAATATTTGATTTAAGTGAGAGTGGAGGGTGGAGTTTCTTGCCTGTTCAATAACTACCTAATAATTCTCCAGACCGTATTTCGGCCATGGCGCAGACAGGTGCACTCTCTTCTCTCACTTTCGTAGTCCGATGGGCCGGCACGCACCAGGCATAGGCATACGTACCTGCTACGCTTTGGAATGATCATCTGTCTGACTGACCGATCCCTTGAAAATTCAAAACTACCTCTAATTGGTTTAATTTAAATACATGCTTTGAGTTTGAGCTTATCAAGTATCGACATTAATAACCGGTACCTACGTATGTTGTGGACTTGGAGGTGTCGAACACAATGAGTGTCTACTCGTTATACAGGGTGAAAGAAAAAAAAAGAAAGAAAAAAGAAAGAAAAAAAGAAAGAAAGAAAAAAAAGAAAGAAAGAAAGAAAAGAAAGAAAAAAAAATAAAGTAGCAGAAAGTATCAGTTTATCGTTCAAAGCTGAGTAGATTTCTCACAAGTAGCAGTAAATGGACGATATCTCTAAAACAACCTAGGTATTTTGGAATCCAAGTTATCGGGGCAAAAATTTTGCTAATTAGCTCTAGTATTTCAAGGAATGCACCAAATTACCTATCTTATATCTATGCCAATAACCCTGCACCCTAATTGCGTAACACACTGTCATTCTCAATCTGAATCATTTTGAAGGATATTGCTAATCATTGCTTCAGAAGTTCGAAAAATGTGTCTGCTCAATAATGTAAATAACGCAATGAATGTTGTTGAACTGTCAAAATGAAACCCATTGCTACGATACTGTATTACGCAATTACCCCGCAGTACCTAAGCATCCACATAGCTTTAGTACAGACGCCAGCATAACAAGCTATTACTACAAACAATCAAATTTCTTTATTAGATTTTCGACTTTATCGGTAAAGCATTAGGTTCAAAGTTGATTGGCGAAATTTGACAGTTTCGGGTAGCTTGATGTGCTTGGCGTCTGTACATAAAAAAAAACAACTGATCAACACTTGGAACTAGCTGTATCGCAAATAAAGGATGAAATCGTTACAAGTGCCTAATACCGCCCAGCCACTACTCATGGCTATTCTAGGCACTCTATGCTGCATAGAATAGGCACCAGTTGTCATTTATTGCTGAAGCGATAGTAACACCCGCTAATAAAATCAAAGCACGCTGTTGGAATTTCAACTTCCGGCGCTGAGCCGAGCGTTGAAAATCCAACAGCTCACTGTTATTTAGGCATTCATTTAGATGTAAACTAGTCTTAGTGAAAACTGGCATACGTGTAGTATTTAAAGCCTCTCTTTTCTTACATTTTTTTTTTCTGCCAACAGCAGATTTTATTCGGTAAAAATCTTACTGTGAAAACTTAGGTGAAATGAGTTGTCATTCCACATGATGCTAGGGATTGACAATATTAAAACTTTTTTACAAAAAAAAAAACAACCGACTTCCAAAAAAGACACTACAAAGTGATAAATATGTTTGTATTTTTCACTTTTAAGTTGCACTTACCCTACACAAATTTGTATAACACTACTTGCTATGTAAATATCAGTGACCGGAAGTTATTTTAACATCCTCAATATAAACTAAGTGGTAAATCATAGGGGTCAAATACAGAACCTCCTTTTTTGAAGTCGGTAAAAAATACGTATTATTGAAGCTAACTCAAAAACTACCCAAGAAAGTTAATAAAAATAAAATTTAGCGACTATTCCTGAGGCATATTATCCCTTAAAAAAATATTTTTTGAAATCGATTTACAATTGCCGGATACCTATATCGGGTAACATAGGTACTTACATACAATAAAAAAATACAGTCGAATTGAAAACCTCCACCTTTTTGAAGTCGGTTCGTTATGTAAAGATACGGCACTAATAGCCACAATGCATCCCATGATAATTCCACTAAACCACCACTGAAAAGTCATAGGAAAGCAAACGACGCAATTTCGTTTGCTTGAATTTTTACCAGTATTTTTGGTTTAAAAACCAAACTACTGAACCGATTTTAATTTCTTTTGATTTTGAGAATTTTGCAAATCGGCTTTGTTTTTTTAACGGAGTTCTGAACAAACGTAAAAAAACTGGCCAAGTGCGAGTCCGACTCGCACACGAAGGGTTCCGTACCACAAGGCAAAAACGCCGAAAAAAAACACGTTTGTTGTATGGGAGCCCCCCTTAAATATTTATTTTATTTTGTTTTTAGTATTTGCTTTTATAGCGGCAACCGAAATACATCATCTGTGAAAATTTCAACTGTCTAGCTGTCACGGTTCATGAGATACAGCCTGGTGACAGACACAAGGCAAAAACGCCGAAAAAAACACGTTTGTTGTATGGGAGCCCCACTTAAATATTTATTTTATTTTGTTTTTAGTATTTGTTGTTATAGCGGCAACCGAAATACATCATCTGTGAAAATTTCAACTGTCTAGCTATCACGGTTCATGAGATACAGCCTGGTGACAGACAGACGGACGGACGGACGGACAGCGAAGTCTTAGTAATAGGGTTCCGTTTTTACCCTTTGGGTACGGAACCCTAAAAACGAATTAAGAACCCCCTCCTTTTTTTGAAGTCGGTTAAAAACAGCTCACTTTACCTAAATCTTCACAGTGATATTTTTATAGAATAGACCGACTGGCCTTCACACGATTTATTTCAGTTTTTCTTACATGACAATCCTACTCAGTTAAAAATATTTTTTGCACCCACCTTTGCTCATAAAACTTTCACCGTTCCCAACTAACTAACGACATAGCTCTGAAACCTGAGCTAAATTGCTCAAAGATGAGTTATTATTGCTCTCAGGTAAGCTATTACGAAGGCAAGGCACTAGGCATTTTAATTAGTGGCTGGCTCTTCGCGTTCGCCTGAAGGAGGTGCAATATCGATCCGGGTCGTTGGCCTCGTTGAGTACGCTCTAAGCTCGGGAAACGTAGGAAAGATTTTTATGGCAGATACGTTTTTCTGTGAACGCGATTTTGTGTGAACGTTACGCGTTACGTTCCGTGAAAAAACGCCTACTTACGTCAAAAGGGGTGGGAAGTTTGAGGCATTCTTTCATAACGGTTGCCTACGTTTTAGGTGTTTTTAAAAGGCTTCTTAATTCCGATTATATACTTAAACTAGCTTCGTCCGCGTGAAATTTCACACTCCCCCATTCACCTTCTTAGGGGTGGAATTTCGAAAAACCCTTTCTTAGTGGATACCTACTCTTCACAAAGAACACACCCTCCAAATTTTATGTCTCTAGGACCAGTGGTTTAGGCTTTGCTTTGATATATATCAGTCAGTCAGGACTTTGAATTTTATAAACAGGGGTATTGGTACAACATTAACAACCCCATAAGACGTCATTGTACTCATCATTATGAACAGCTTTTACTATGGGACCAAACCTGAAATCGCGAAAAAAAAACAGCTGTTCCCTACATTTTGACGAGTTATACAAACAAATGTAGGGAACAGCTGATTTTTTTTTCGCGATTTCATGTTTGCTCCCATAGTAAAGTTGTTCATAATGATGAGTACAATGACCTCTTAAGAAGTTGTTGGTGTTTTTCCATTATCCCTGTTATTTGGATAAATAATTGGGACAGTCAGTAGTCGGGCCCTCAACTCATGGTAGGGTTAGGAACCGTGGGTTTTTAGCTGGTAGGAGGCCGACATAACCCTAGTTCTCGCCAGGCGGAAGGTATCACTTTCCGAACTGGGGTTAGGTAAAAATATTTATAACGTATTTTCCTACCCTTTTATCCTGTGGGGAAATCCTCCAAACTAATCCACAATCCACACAGGAGAAATGGGGTTATAAATATTTTATTTTTAGTGTATAATTGGTTTTCTTACACATAACATGTTTCCTAGTCATTTTCAATACTTAGAAGAGAACACATATTGGCTAGAGTTTCACCTCTTTATCGCCCCAATTTCACATGAAGTCAGCCGTCTTGGCTCACTGAAAAACAGTTTCAGAGATGGAACAAGATATAATATGGAAGTGGGTTAACGACCCAGATATATCAGCATCAGCAGTGAAGTAGAACTCGGTGACTCGGTTTTTCGATTGCCAAGTGACGCTCACTTAGGGGAGCAGGAAATGGAGTAGTAGAGCGACGAGGATCGGAATATCTTTTTAATTGTGGGCTCTATTGTGTGGATGCTGAATGCCCATCAGTAATAGTACGATGAGTGGAAAGAAGAGTGTATAATTATAGGTATACGATAAATTATATCTACTAATTTTGGAGTGGACTTTGCCAAATAAAGATACGATTAGGATAGGTACTTAGATACTTTTGTCGAACTTAATTTTGTTTATCTTATTACTAGCTATTGCCCGCGGGTTCGTCTGCGATTCAGGATGAAAATTATCCTATGTCCTTCTCCAGGTCCCAGGCTACCTATCTCTCAAATTTAATTCAAATCCGTTCAGCCGTTTTAGCGTGAAAACGTAACAAATTATCAAACTCACTTTCGCATTTATATTAATCAATACTAGTTAGGATTAGGATTTACTTTACTTAATTTTTCATCTTAGAATATAATTAGGTAGGTATAATATCGTGAAATTATATCAATATGGCCAACAGCATAGCATTTCTCAAAGAAATGCTTTATTATTCATTATTATAAACCATTTTACATGAATGAATCCAATTTACACAAAAAACCACACGCTAAAGGATTTTTCCATGAATTTGAGCAGCAGCGACCATCTGTGAACTAACCACATCATACTGTCATGACTGACCCCTTCTGCGAAGCGTGGTATAGCCACACGACCACAATGTGTTGCGTAGGTGTTAAACACGGTGCTAAACCCAAGTAGGTGCTAAACAAAATGGAAGAACTGTCGCGTTTACTTTTTCTATGCAATAGTCTTAAAACACAGTTGCAGTACGATTTGACAAAACATCGTAATTGTTATAATAATACCTAGGTAACCTAGGTATGTTAGTGTAATAATAATTATCCACAACGAAGTTATAGGGGGTCGAAAATGGCCTGAACTGCTTCGAGAAAAGGATGGTACGGCCGTGCCGCTTTTTGCTCGACTTGGCGGGGGCACTGCCGTGCCCCCCGATATGAATGTAGTGTACACATGAACCTTCCGGAATACATTTTGATATGATAAAGACTGAAAACCTCATCAAAATCCGTTGTGTAGTTTAGAAGAATAACGTGGTCACACAGACCGATAAGTAGGTACGAACAACGACTGTAATTTGTAAGTATGTAGGTTTAGATATAGATTTGGGCTTACATGACCTAAAGCGCGGTCACTGTCGGACTGCATAGAAAAGAAAGAGAAGCGCGATGACACAACGCTGGTAATTTTATTGCAAAATATGAAGCAATTATTTAATTACAAAAACTTTTTATAAAAAAAGCATACTATCTATGCTTTTTTTAAAGAAAGTTTTTAGATTTTTTTTCTATCGAATCAAATTGCTTGTATTATTCAACACACTATCTACCTAGCATATATCCTGAAGAATATCATATATTTTTCTGATTTTGTTTACTGTAGTCGATCATATACTTTTATTGTTTCTAAAAGTTGAATTTTTTGTGTTTAGGTCCTTTAAGCCCCTTAAATTATGCACCCTATGCATATTCATTAGAACCTCACGAAGCGTCGAGCGACATTATCATTTTTGTCTAATCTTTCCAAGTTTTCAATCAATCATTTATTTTGTTAACATAGGTATGGTTACAGATAGTTTGTTGTCTTAGTATGTGCACTATGCTTGCCAATATATATGGCGTACAAAATTAACAGAAGCAATTACAATAATAAGGTGGCATGTCAATAGATTACAATAAAAAATAATAATTATCCAACTTCCAGTGCCTAATATAACACCTGAATTATTTGTCCATTTACCGATCTGTTTGTATAACACCTTTGAAAACGCGTGCTTTAAAGACATACCATCAATAAATACAGAGAGCGGCCATGTTGAAAAAACGTCATCAATAAATACAGAGAGCGGCCATGTTGAAAAAACGTATGGGCATCCATCCGAATACACAATTCACCCCAGCGCTGCAATCCAGTTTATCTAGGCCTCCCTCGACCCCCGAACACTGAATGAAATTGAGTGTAGTAGGAAGAAAGTTGCTTGCGTCAAGGCTCTTGTTAAAGTGGATGCTTTTGCTTTTATTTGCTCGTGCCACCTTTGTTGACACTGCTCTTTAGCTCCAGTGCAGACGATTATGATGAATTAATATTTTGTTGGAGTTATTTTCTTTTTATTACCAAGTATTTTATGAAAACAAGTGACTAAAGATGTAAAGTAAAAAAAAATAAAGTGTAAAAAAATTAAAAAAAAGATTTTCCCGTACCGGGAATCGAACCCGAGCCTCCTGGGTGAAAGCCAGGTATCCTAGCCACTAGACCATACGGGATACTGATTGAGAAGTGAAAATTAACGTTCAACTGTCGTATATGTCACGTTTCTTTTGTTTCTTCTTGAAAATGATTATTTTGTTGTAAACTTGGCTTGACACGCTTCCGCGTGTCTAGATTACCGAAACTCTTTTGTTTCAACTCAAAACTTCTCTATAATTTGTGGAAAGCTCATTTAGTATGCAAATACCTAATACTGCTATTGGACAATAACTGTGTAACCGCTTGTATTTTCCTAATTTTTTGATTAAATGATTGTATTTCATCCTAGTTCTTTTGTTATAATTTGCAAAAAGCTTTTCAATTCTACACTAAGGTTATCAACAAAACGAATGGGGTCTACAACGACATCTAGGGATCTTTGTTAGAACTACGTCGTAACGGAGCGCTCTTATTGAGAGAGATCAGAGTGAGCAGTGAGCGCAATTTTACTATAGTCATTGTGCAAATAGTGTAACATAAGGATACTAGATGTCGCTAGCTATCAGTGCCAAATAGCTGGCGTAACCAACAGAGGGCGTTGCTCCCAAACTCATGAGAATAAAATTCTATGTTGAGTGTTGAGGCAACTGTATATCGATGAGATATATTAGACGTTAGTACTATTAGTTATTCTGTGCAATTAGTAAGATTTATTTGCTATTAGGGAAGTATTTCTTAGCATTAAGTATTCGGGGATTTCATTGAAAAGCCTTTGTTGTTGCAGTAATAAGTGATATTGTTAGATTTACATTATAGACAATGATTAAATAACAAGAAGTATTAATATAAACACATTTATATAAATATGAATATCTCTTTATTTTTAACAATAAACTCTAGACAGGAGGTATTTATCACTTAATTTTTATCTATTTACTAATTTGCCACGTACATACATAGGAATGGTAACATTGAATCTATTACAAATACTAGAGGTGGGATTTCTTATAAGGAATACTGTAGGTTCTAATTTACAATAAATATAAGCGTTTTAAGACAGCATTCGTGATTAAATCTCACAAGTTGAAAGATAGTTAATGATATTTTAATACTGAAGGAATATCTACTGACACCGAAATGGAATGAAAATCATGAAGTAGGTAGACACGACTAGTGATGACTAGAATAGGTTTAGGTTCATCGTCAGACCACGTAGAAATATATCAAAATCAGTCAAATATATTTTTTGTCTTTCATAAATCTTTAACTACAAGGTCGTAGTGGCAACTTTTTGTTCTGAATTTCACTTAAAGGTAGTCCGAAAATTATATTTGAAATAGCAAAATATGTGTTTTCATAATTACAATTGGGAACTTTTTAATAAATTTGAATTTCTGGCTTTAGTAACATTACGTAAAAGTGTTATAGAACTGTCTAACGGATATAATCAAATTCAACTATGACTGAATTGGAAGGGTCCCCTATGTTGTTTCGAACGCCGCTGTTGCGACACACGCTGTTGCGAATTATTTTTCCACTGCCTCACAGGTTCGAAAGCTCATGGACTCGAATGAAGTAGTCGCGAAAGACGCTGTTTCGAAAAACATTTTCTCTGCCTCATACGCTCGAATGCTTGTGATTTTGATTTATTTTGTCATAAAGTGTACAGAAAAATATTTAAGCAGTAATTAAATAAAGTCAACAAACGTGGTGTCAACATCAACATTTAATATTATTATTAACGTACTGTTTTACGTTTGTTGTTAACATCGTACATCAAAAATTATTTACCTATTCGTGAGTCTCGCGTCATATATTTATAGGTTTTATAATTGCGGTTTTGCTTCCCATTCCTGCCTAGATAATAATAATGCATAGAATAAACGCAACATATTCAGTTTTATCGATTTCAATAAAAAGCCAAACGCAATAATTTCAAAATGTGAGGGTAGGTGGCCACCACAAAGTACATATATGGTTTTCTAAATACGATTTTAGATGTGTGTGCACTTAGATACTTAGACATTTTTTTATAAAGATCAGTCTTAGATTTTGTGTTAAGTACTCATAGAAAAAATGTACAGTTGAGGTACTAATATTTTTGATTGTTACTTTGCTATTAATAATATTAAATGATGTTGACACCGAATTTGTTGATTTTATTTAATTACTGCTTAAATATTTTTCTGTACACTTTATGACTAAATAAATCGAAATCACAAGCATTCGAGCGTATGAGGCAGTGAAAATGTTTTTCGAAACAGCGTCTTTCGCGACTACTTCATTCGAGTCCATGAGCTTTCGAACCTGTGAGGCAGTGGAAAAATAATTCGCAACAGCGTGTGTCGCAACAGCGGCGGGCGTTCGAAACAACATAGGGGACCCGAATTGGAATCGTTACAAGCGATTAAAGGACCATTGTATTATAATCTATTTCAAAATATATAATTATTATAACATGGATGTTATCATAAATCTCTGACTAGAAATATATCACGTTAAGCGTTAATTTGAATAAAGATGACTATAATCTATATGGATGACGTGTTTGTTCAATGGAGCCAGCCAGATGGTGATTGACCAAAGCTTATGAAGTTGACTACTGCATAGAGACGTGGTTATAGGTTATATTGATTGTATTGTAGTCCACCTCAGTGCAGTATTCAGGTGGTTATGCTAAGGATTTAGTGGGCATCTCGTCGCCTCCTTCCGGGGCCGCCAGCGTAGTTGGCTGCTGCGAGTCCCATAAGGTGCTTGGCTTGAAGAGCGCCGGAGTATCCGCGGCTGAGGCCGAGGTCGAGGGCTCGCTTCTCGCTGGAAATAGAGACGTAATGGTTAGTTACTGTGATGAGGTAGGTAGAAATTAAGCAAAACTAGAAGCAGTTTTAATAGTTCGCTATTGTCGCATAAATTCATTCAATAGTACCTACCCAAGAAGTGGATTAACAGTGATTATTATGCTACCAAAAACTGAATAGATACCACAAAACAACTGAGAAAAGGACTAGGTACAAAAATTGTGTCGTCTAAAACATTTTGTACAACATTTTCGACGAGGAACGTAAAAATGCTGACTTCAATGTAAACGTGAACCGGGATGGTAATGCGAATGCCACCCCTTGAATGTTGTAAATTGTTTTGTGGGTAGCGCTTAAAACATTTTTACCTATGTAACCTTAAACAAATGCTTGCAGCAAATTGCATGCTAGGATCAGACCGGAATAAATAATTTTTTTCATGCTCGTTCGTCAGTCTCTTTGTCATTCAGTAGGACTACCTACTGAATGCGAGCTTTAAATAACGTAGGTACTAACGTTATTTGAAGCTCGATTTGTTTATTTATTACTGTCAATTGTTTTTAACTTTCATTGTAAATCAGTCCTTTGTTTGTTAATTTTACTTAAGGAAGAGAAGTTTATAATTTACATTTGATATTTTAAGCATCCAGCACTAGGTAAACAACCCTAGGGCAAGCTACAAAAAGATATGCGAAAGTCGTACACAATTCTATTGTAAAAATACACTAAATCTATATAACACACTTTTGTAAAAGGATAAATTCTAATTCAATAGATATTCATGTTATTTCAAAACATGGTTTCTAGATATCTACTGTATATAACAAGTACTACAGGCAGTTACCGAAGTTCAAATCAGGGGCTCTAGGGATTAGAACCATATTACTATTGGTCTAGTAGGGCAAATAGTCTTGGTTTTAGTACTTGGTTTTATTACATTTGTATTTTGTAAAAGAAATATTACTCGTGAAACATTATTCTAATGAAAATAGAGGTGTATATTAAAACTGCGCCATTGAGTTAGGTATTATTGAATTTAGAATAATTTTTGAAGTATTATTTACTCCGTAAAAGTAAATCTATAAAATATAAATGAATATGACAGGATTATAAAAGATTCTATTAGTAATATGAGAAAACTGTACACCTCCAGAGCTCCTCGCAATAATCCTTGATGTAATAAAGCTGATACTTCGTATAATCAAGCGATAAAGACGCTAGCAGGTACAGCAGCTAATATAATAAAGCTAAAAGATTAAATTGTTGATTAACTAAATACTGAAGCATTAGGAAATTTTATAATCCAAGCCAAACAGAATAACTTCATGCATGAAATACATTCAGTGATAATTACATTTCTAACAACTGAAAATGAAAATGCACGGAAAATAGGAAGTTATGCACACTTAACTAAGGTAACCTAAGTACGACATACAGACGTACCTAGTAATGTCTTCTTTATAGCTGTAAAGAGATAAAACAGATATTACACAAGTAGTAGATGATAAAAATGTAGGTGGTGATAAAGTTACCATAGTCAAAAGACTATACTGTACAGCGGAATTTAGTTTAATTCAATAAAAAACCTGAACAGATTAAGTGATTCGATTTCCTTCTGAAATATTCTATAGAATCTTTTATAAGTACTCAGAATATATTTTATACTTACGTAAAAAGTGCGTGGGTTTTAGATAAAAGGTAAGTTATAAAATAAATAAATGGAAAATATTGTATTTCACAATAAATGGGGATGGTAAAATTTTGAAACACAACAATTAAAAATCATGCAGAACATTGGAATCGATAAAATGATGGATAAATGACGGCTCTGAATGTAGCGAAATCATCATCTTCCTGCCCTTATCCCATGTTACTTGGGGTCGGCGCAACACGTTTTCTTCTTCCATTCTCCCCTGTCTACCGTCACGCTATCATTCACTCCCTTGTCTTTCATATCATTCCTCACACAATCCATCCATATTTTCTTCGGCCTTCCTCTCCCTCTCCATCCATCAATATGTATATTCATCACTCTTTTAGTCACATGCGTTTCGTCCTTTCTCATCACATGAAGATTGATAATTTTCAACTCAAAAAATTTGCTTCCATATATGGACAGTTTGATGTGAATTAACTTTTGAGACAATTTTATGTAAATTAACCCTTTATTTATAAACGTTCCTTAAAGTTAAGAGACGTTTAAACGGCAAAAATGTATGGTTAAACAGTCGCTAATCATTACTTATTTTAGGCAACGTAAATAAATAAACCCCTAACTTTCGAAGAAATTTGAATTATTATTTCCTCATAAATTAACAATAGTTTGTCGGTGTAGGTATCAACTTAACAGAGAGTACCTACTTCTAACACTGATCTTATGCATTTATAGTGTTGAAATGAATTTCGATTAATGTAACGTGATGCAAGTGAGTCATAATGACAATGTGTTCGTCAACTTACTTTTCCATTTTGCGTTCCATTTGGATGAGGTTTCCGATGCGGTTCATCATAGCCATGATCTCTTCGGGTTCGTATTGTCCTTCTTCGAGAAAGTAGTTGTTTGGACTGAAAACGTTAAAACATTTAACGTTAGTATGAGAACTAGAGCAGTGGTTGTTCAGTGGTAACGGCCGCAACATACGAGTTGTAGCTCGTAGGTTCGAACCCAATATATGTGTAAAATATATAAGGTCATCGTGAAGAAACCATATCCTAGTACCAAAAATTCGAAGACACATGGCATCCATGGAGAGAGGAAGCCTGTATCCCAGTAGTCGGAACGTTAAAGGCTCATTAAGCTTATTGAGAACTATCAAAATTAGGCACAATTTGCTAAACTGTTCTACTTTATAACCGTGAAACCGTTCTAAAAGATCAATTGACTTTATCCATCATATTAATTTATCATTAGTCATTCTGTTCAGCCGATAGGCTTATTCTGATCTTGCTGATAATATCTTAGTGTGGTCATTCTTGATTCTGAATGATTAGTGGCATCTACAACGCCACATGCGAATACTCTCTGTTGACTGAGTCAGTAACTATCTTGCTTGTGGTATGACAAAAAAAATTTAAAGGAGATTTCGAACTGTATATTATACCACTACCTGGGGTAAGCAGAGGCGGGCACGATGAGGAGTAGAGCGAAGAGCACGCAGCTCGCTAGTAGGCAGGTTGCACGCACCATCCTGGAACAAGAGAACATAAAATTGATTAATATCTAAAAAGTAAAGTATGGACAAAACTTGCGTTAAGATCCGAGAGGAAAAGTCTGGCATGTATGAAATACGTGTAGGTACAGTCAACAAAAGAGATTGGTATGCAGGATCGTCGGATATAGTTGAAGTTTAGTAAGAAACCGATGGATGTTGTCGACGGAAATTTAATTGGATAAATGAGCTGTTTGTTTTTTATTAATAAAATAAAATTTTATTCAAGAACATCCATCGGTTTCTTACTAAACTTCAATTCTACTATATTCGACGACCCTGGTTAATATCTCTTTTGATAACTGTATAAATAAATAAACTGGTTTAAGTTCCAGTTTATTTATTTATACAGTTATCAAAAGAGAAATTGTTCAAATTATGGAAAGACTAGCTGGGCCCCGCGGTTTCACCCGCGTAAATGTCGATTCCGTGGAAATATCGAGATAAAAACTAGCCTATATGTTAATCCAGGCTGTTAGCTACCTCCATATAAAATTTTATCAAAATTGGTCCAGCCATTTGGGCATGAAAAAGTAACAAACATATAAACACACACACACTCACAAACCTTCGCCTTTATAATATTAGTTTATAACATTTCTTTTTGGCTCCGGCTTACCTCTGTCTTAAATTCACCTTTCGCCACTGCAGCCTACCTATCCTTAAAGTCGTAAATGAAAACGTCATAGCATAAAACAACGAAAAAGGAACCGACACGATACCTTTGTCGACATCCTAAACAAACCTTTCATTATGCTTGATGTCCAAAAATAAAAGAAAACGGAAACTGTTATAACGAAATCAACGTCAACATTGACTAAAATTTTATTCACAGGAAACTCTGTAATGTGATTTTATACATATTGAATTTCAATTTTCTGGTAGTGACAAAACCCGTCGCATTTCATCGAGTTAAGATGCTCTTGATAAGTGCAGACTGTAGAATTTGATAATATAAAATGTCGGATCCATGTTATCACTAAAGGAAGATTGGAATATAACATTACAATGCTCTTATAGTTTTAACTTCAGAATTTTAATGAGTGTTCTACTAATAATTTAATGTATACGAATAATAAAGCTGAAGAGTTGGTAAGTTTTTTTTGTTAGAACGCACTAATCTCTGGAATTACCAGTGGTATTTGAAAAAATCTTGTTGCATTTGACAGTCCAATTTGTAAGGAAGGCTATAGACTTACTTAACATCACGCTAGGGCCCTTAGGAGTCGAACAAAAACAAAAAAAGTCAGAAAGAACGCTGCGCAAAAAGGAAGTAATCAGGCAGGTGATGCGATACGACGCGACGGTGTGGGTTGAGGAAGCAAGAGATTCCACGCTAGCGATGTCGCGGGCAGAAGCTAGTATGTACATATTATTATTTATAATTCTGTAGGTCACAAATTATAATTGTAATTCCAGCAGTAGAGACATCCTAGGGTTAACAACACAATATGGTTGACACAAACGAAATATATAATTGTTCCTTTTATAATGGAACAAAGCTTTTAATAAATTACTATAAGCCCAAAGTGTACCTACCGTTGGAACATAGATTAATTATGATACAAAATGGGATTATCGTGATGATAATAATTATAGTTAATTTACCCCTACAATTTACAAATCAGAACTATGGTGTTAATATTTGAGACGGTCACGTTTAATAAGTAAACATGTCGACATCTCATGTCAATAAAATCGATATATAAAATAATATATCGAACAAGCACGTGCTTCAAAAATATATCGTCATACTTTTATCCCATTTCTTATCCTCGTTCCAACTCATTTCGCTTAACAACAAAACACATTGCCATATCAAAAGGTTTTACGAACTTTATTGTAGAAACTTTAGCTTCCATTCAAGTTTAGCTTCCATAGTAATCTGTATAAAAGGTTGTTGCGTTGCACTTAACGGCTTCAAGTTCCACCTACATTTCCAAGAGGGGCTTACAATCGGATTGCAGTCGGATGACCCGCCGACTGGCCGCACAAGGCCCCATTTAGCTCAGATACGCTATAGAGCAAGTCTTAGTAACGCAGCTTAGTAGATGGCATAAATTGTTTGCCATTTCGCAAAATGTACGCAGATATTTTTCAGATTTTGATGTCATTATCTGCTACATACGGATTTTGTTCTGACACGTACAGAATATCAAATAGCACGTAAATTATTCGGATACAGGAAATTGCCTTAGACAGCCATCAATCAAAAACTTTTTTCGAAGCAATATTATATTCCACAATTCCATCATATGATGATATGATGATATAATGGAATTTGAGGAATATAATATTTCTAACAAGTCTAACTTTTTATCGGAACTGCGAATATCTCGCAGTTCCGATAAAAAGTTAGACTAACATCCTCACATCTGCGCAATTTTTCATTATTTCATTGAATAGTCTTGTCACTTTTTAGTTGGTCCCCTTATTCATGTCTGACAAAATACCAACATCATCATCATTCAAAACTATACCACTAATCTAACAAGCTAGTCTATTGTACTCGCTTCCCAGCTTGAGGAGTATATTAGCATCTTCAATGAGCTTGTCGGATAATTGGCTTAGGCTTCTGAATAGTCTCGCTCGCTTACCGGTCTATTACCTTGGACATTATACAAACAGCTCTGACCGCATCTTATATGGGGTTAATTTGTGTTGATCACAAGCCTGCTGAGCTGCATCGAGAGCTTATGAGGCTGTATCGAATTACACCGACAACGAACATGTTGTAGTAAGATTTGTTGCAGAGACAATTCTGTCATTATCCTAAGTCTATGGTCTAATGTGCCGGAAATAAGCTTCAAAGCAGTACATACGGATGAAGATGAATTTACTGCTTTCACTGTTTATTGAATGGAATATTCTCACATTTCGGCTATAAACTATAACAATGGTTTCACAAGGGATATGCTGGATAGTCAAGCTCGTTTAGCTTTCGTGTTCAAATAATTGGATGCATAAAATATGTAGTTATAACGTGGGTCGACTTCCAAATACATGAATCTCCGATACAAAATAATATTAAAGGAAAATTCTGACAAATTGGGAGCCCGTTTTTTAGAATGGTTTAAGGAATACCGATTATTTTGAGTATAAAGTGCCCAGTAGTATTTGGTTCAATTTTTTTTATGAGAAGGTATGATTTCGAAAAAGAACTCACTCTGCTTGTTATAAACTGCAATGAGAGAGAGCTCTGCACATATGTAAAGATTAACATACAAACTGCCTCTCGCACGCTCAAACTTTTAATTAATTCATCTCTTCAGAAAAAACTACGGAATACGATACACAGTTACATAGCCATACGGTTGACCCAGTTTAAATTCCTTTTTCAGTCTTTTTCCTTAAAAGTTTTATATTGATTGATTTATAAAAGTAAACACGTTGCTACATAAGTTTTTAGAGATTGTTACGTAAGTAATTAGTGTACAATAAATTGTCACGTTTTTAAAAATTGGGTTTGAGGAAACTTTTTGTTACGTAACTGGACTATTTTTTCAGTTTCGTTTTGACTCATTTTAGGAGATTACATTGTGTGTAGGTAAGTTAATTACGTTGTTGGCTACTACAATCTGTGAAATTTATTTAATACATTTTCAACTTTATCGCTAAAGCATAAGGCTCAAAGTTGATTGGGAAAATTTGACAGTATCGGGTAGCTTGATGTGCTGGCGTCTGTACCTACACAGTTTTTGAAGCAGTTTTCGAAAGATTTATTGAAGTTTGGATAGCTTTCATTGTACCTATAGAGAATAAATTCCCACTAAAACAGAATTTACATAGTTAAACATCTTAATAAAGCTTTAACGGAATTCAAAGAGGACATATCTATGCTTAGAATTTTAAATCTAATTCATGTGTAACTAAAGCCACAATTTCTAAATTAAATTACACTTGATTTGAATTCATTACCTTGTCACACACGAATTGCAAAAGACACACAAAGTGAGGATATAATAACATGAGTGGGAAGTTATGTTTCTGGTGATGTAAATTAGGTACACTTTTCAGTTGGAGCAGTAGAAAAATATTGCAGGAACAATATGCTCATTTCATTGAAGTTGAAGGAGTAAAAGTTTTGAAGGCTGGGTTTAGTATAAGGAGTTAAATTATTTACATTTTACTGAGGGTTTCGATGTGGATTATGTTTGTAAACACACCTAACTTGCTAGAGAAATTGCAATGTTTCTAAGTGAAATTGTTTGAGAGGTAATAATGTCAGATTAAAAACTATAAGTACGAGTACATAGATATTATGAAGAAGAAAAAATAATTTTTGGACACAAATGTTATGTATTGCAAAAGCAATAACAGAGATTTGATCATCATTATCATCATCATTTAGTCGAAAGGCATCCACTGCTGGACATAGGCCTCTCCCAAGCACCAACACTTCGGCCCGCTCTGTCCTTCTCGCATCCAACGGATTCTTGTGGCATTCACCAGGTCATCAATCCATCTTGTGGCAGGCCTTCCAACGATACGTCTTCCAGTACACGGAAGACGTAGGACGGCGGAGTAGTTGTTCAATTCCGAGAATTAAAAAAAAAAAACAAATTCTGACTCACGCATCAAATCTAAAATACAGTAGCACCAACTAATTCAGAACTTAAACAAAGTACTGTAACGGTAATCTACATTTCATTGTGGAGCCGATCAAGCGGAATGTTGACAAAGCTCTCCATATAGTAATTAGAGGACGTTTCGATTACAACAAGGTGTTACGTGTTACAGATTTGGTCACTCGATAGGGTAGAGTAAACTTTCGAGATGTAGATAATCAAGATATTGAAAGTCCACATGGCTTTTCAAAGGCCTTCATTCATACTTTGCGTAAATGTTGACCTGATCGACACCCTGGTACCTGAGAAAATATAATACTTGGTCTGGCTTCCCACGTCAGACTAGAATACATTAGTTTGATGGAATATTCTAAGATAAGCTGGGATTGGATTTGTAATGGTTGAATTGCATTTTATGCCAATTAAAAAGGAACTAATACTATTCCGAAGAAGTTTTACCGAACTACCAATTTTGGCCTTTCCTTGACCTTTGTAATAGAAAACGTGTCACGTTATTTTTTCATTAATTACTGAAGAAGTTCAAGTTATTAAAATAATTAATTCATAAATAGACATAGTCTAAATACAATAGACTAAGACCGCAGCTAAAGAAGATGGAGAAACATTTTTGCAAAATTATTTGGTTGCATTCCAAGTCTGGCTCATTGTTTTCAAGTTGCCATTTTGGCCTACCTAGTTATTAAGAATGCAGTTTGGTATTATTTTTCTTGTAGATGGACAAGGGGTCAGTAGAAAACAGCCGCGAGGCTTTATTCTATAGGTTATATGTAGAGTGTTCAGTGGTGAAGCATACACTCACGGTGTGGGTCTTAAGGCAAAATTAACCTGCACCTCGACCTTCACTTATTATAATTATTTGAAAAGAGACTGGGCCCTCTGAGTTTGTTTCAGTGTTTCTCCTCAGAGTAGTTGAATAGAAAACACTTTCACACGTCAAAAATAAAATATGTTTTAAAAGAAGATGAGGTTATCTTCTTTTAAAACATATTTTATTTTTGACGTGTGAAAGTGTTTTTTAAAACCAATATTATCTAGAAATAAATATAATTTATCAAGGAGCTTATAAAAACATTTTGGCTTTGGTTTTTCGGTATTTTGTTGATTTCCTGTCATTTAACAGCATGCATCACTCGCAAACCTCGCCACATGTTGGAGTAGACATTTAAAAGAATTTAATTATCCAAGCCCAACAGTATCGCACGACAAAATATTTTATAATGTCAATTAAGGTTTGCCACACTCGCACCGTATTTTGACGACATTTTAGGCACCTAAATTGCCTCACGTAACAACCTCATTTACATTAACTTAAATATCGCTTCGTACGGCGTCAATTTTTGATGAGTACTGAAGTTGCAAAAACAGCAAATTATGATGTTGTTGCTCTAAGAAATCAAATATGCATATGAGTTTTGAGCAAAGATTTATCTCTAAAACTTCATACCTAGTTTTAGAGATAAATTTTCTTCTTCTCTCTGTGTTCTACAGGTTTAACACCTTCATAGGTGTTAAACCTGTAGAACACAGAGAGATCTAATTATTTTACATGTGAAAGCGCTGTCCGGTCCCCATTACAGGACGTATCCTTTAGTTCTAAACGAACTAGTGATTCTCTGGCAACTAATCCATGCGGAAAAGGTACCTTAAGCTGGAGAATCTTAGAAGTAATTCAGAATTACTGACCCATTCGAATATATTCCGTAGCTACTGAAGCGTAACTCTCTTTGCATACTCACGATTGAATGTCAAAAATGCTTCAGTAGATTCTGATAAAAAATAATAATCTAATTTTAAAGGCTTTGTGAAAACCGGCGACGTAATAATAGTACGCATGACTAAGTTTTGCGTCATGGTTCAATGTAATCTTGTAAAACTCAACAATTACATGATTGTGATAAAGGAAATCGCATATGATAATGAAAGCACATGGCCGTGGTGGAGTTTAAACTGATTACTTTTCATAGGATTAAAATGTTGAATTGCGTATTTCCGGGTTATTTTTTCAAGAAGAAATTAGACTTTTGTCGAATATTAGCAGTCTTTAATACATGAAGGGGCATAGTAGCCTTGAAAAGCTGGTTATTGTTGGCAATACCGAATGAAAGAGAGCACGAGGCCGGTCGCCAACACGATGGTCCGACCAAGTAAAAGAAGCTACGTTCTCAAGCAATTTTCAGCAGGTGGTGATTGCAACCGGAGTAGATGGAGGCAGATTGTCCGCTTAAAAGGATCCAGTGACCACGATCCTCAGTAATGAGGGACCGATTGAAGAAGAATAAGAAATACATGAAGGACATGGATGAAGTTGTGAAACACGCACACAGAAGTATCTGTAATAATTAATCACTGCAATATCAGGATAAGCTAATGGATATAATGAACATTTTTAGAACTAAAATCAAGCAAAGGAGATCGAACATGAAACAAAACTAAGTACCTTTCAACCTACATCTATTTCCATACCAGTACCAGCTAGCAATGCAGTTGAAACTGGACTCAAATACAAAGGTGCAAACGAACCTGCGCGCGACAATGTACAGGAAGGTCTCATACCGACTAACGAGCAAAGAGCTTTTTGCTTCAGGCTAGTGGGACTCAACGAGGCCATATACATAGAAACTGTAATAGTGGAACAGTATGTCACTAGTGAAGTGGTACAAGTGATTTTATAAGTTCAAATATAAAATCACTTGTAGATGATGGTCTAACATGGAAATTGTTTTATTGTTTACGATTTATTGTAATTAAAAATTACTGTGCTGAAACCAAAAAATATTTAAGATATAAATTATAATTCGTTAGTAAAAACATGAGTATATACGAGTATACTACAAATTAGAGTTTGTAATGTAAGTAGTTGAGTTTTAAATAATGACCTACATGTTTTTTTTTTTAAATAAAGATTCAAGCAGCTCTGGACAGAGAGAGGTAGAAAGAGAGTAGGGAGGCTTTTGCCCAGGAGTGGGACAGTAATTACTAATTAAAAAAAAAACATGTTTTACCATAGCAGTAGATAATGACTTTATGAAAATTTAAAAGACCATTGTCCGTACTCAGAAAAGATAAATAATTTTGATTTTTTGACAGTTATTCCATACAAAAACTGTCGGACGTCAATTTCTATTCCACGTATAAAATTATCTGTTGATTGAAAAATCAGTCCTAAAATTAACTAAGGGCTGATTTTTCCAACGCTAAATATAGTAATTTGTTACTTTATCAAAATTAAAAAGCAATCCGAAATTGTATTAGAGCTTCGTAGGAAAAGTTAAGTTGGAAGTCGGAACTTCATAATTTTGACTTATAGCAAAAGAGAAGTTGGCTGAAAATTAACCCTTAGAGATGAACTTTAGAGTTTGTATTCAATAAGTTGGTGTGAAAGAGCGTGGCAATCTGAATAGATTAGATACTAAATAGAAGAGCCGTTGCGAAGTTATTTAATCAATGAGTTACGTGTCATGTGAAGAATTTAGTCATGTATCTTTTTGAAGTCTGGCAGTAATTAAAGAGTACCTACTTACTAATACAATAAGAAAAATGTAATGTGGATAAGAAAATAAGACGACAGTACATTACACGGGACGACTCCCGGCCACCGTAGGCGCGGGCCTGCGGACGGAGAGTAATGGGTAGCTCACCGTCCGCTCAGGACCAGGCCTGTGCGCGTACGTGTTCCACGCGCGCCTCAAAGAGATGTCAGCATCGAGGAAGGGGCCCCCTTAGGGCCGAAGCCTGCCGGGTCATCGGGATTGTCCGAAAGGGTTACCGCTGGCCCGGAACATAAAGGGCTAATGAAGGAACACTGGTGGGTTTTAGTCAGTAAGAGCTTGACACTCCTTTCCGCTCCGCCCACAGCGGAAGGGGTCATTTGATGATCACAGACCCAAAAAAAAAAAGACAGTAAATTAAAAAAGTGTGGAATGTGAGAAAGATGATAATATGACAATGAAGGAAGTGAGCACTCTATCGGCTGATGTTATGTATGGTGAAAAAGACTGCGCCTAGCTCGAAAATTGCGATAAGGGCAGGAGAATGATTATGATTTGCACACGTTGAGTGGATTACATATTACTGCAATCATTTTCCAAGAAGTTTAATACATCAAGCCATAAGGCCTCAATTGCGTTAACACTTACAACGATTGGTATCATAATGATAGACGAGATAAAATGATTTGCGCTAAAAGTTGTGTAGTTTGCCACTACACAAATTACAACAAAATAGTCGCATCTCAGAGCAATAATCATAAACGGTTATTCATAAAATAGCCCATAACCGCGACCATAAATTCTGGAATGTCTGTTTTATTCCATTCCGGGAACGATTTGGATCCTAAATGAATCCTTTAATATTGTTGTTTATGATTCTCGAATTTTCGTGTTACAACGTAGAGCAAATTTTGTTTACACACTTTTTAATTGTATTTTTTTTGGATGGGTTTTGAGTTTATATTTATGTAGGTTTTCTTCATCCCTGGTGGTTGGTTCATCCCTAGCAGATGATTTATTTGTGTTAGGTCGTAGTTTGCGATTGTTGTTCAAGTCAAGTTTTAAGTAGACGTGTTTATGTTTATTTTATACGAAGCACAATGGAACAAACACGCGCACTTAGGTACACACATACCAGACGCACACACACCACTCACACATCACACATATACACACACATCAGACAAATATATACGTACCATACATAAATACCTGAATTCACCCCTTTAGTCTCCACTCTGGAATTCGTACTCCGAGCCCCAAGATACAGACTGTCTAGTTTTGGGGCTCACTAGTTAATACTATATTGTAACCTAGCTGTAGGTAATATTTTAAGCTACTAATGTCGTCTTAACTTACTGTTAACTACCGGATTACCTACTGTATTACGTGGACAATAAATATTTTCTATTTTTATTTCTAATGACAAGAGAATAAATTGACTGTCACGGAAACAGTTATTGCTAAAAGTTCCTACCTCAATAATATTTCTGAAGTTGCCTAGATGAGATTCCTTGAAAGTATTAAAGTGTAAATAATATGAGAAAATTGTAATATGACAGTCTCCAAATACGTCAATATCAATTTCCTGTGCCCTACAAGACAAATGAATTATATTAAAACATTTAGGTCCTGTACGAATAGCATATCGGTAACTAATTGTGACATCAAAAATAGATTAATTAGATAATTCAGTAATCTAATCAGAGACTGGTACTACATGCTTAGTAACTGTAATATAGTACTAAAGGTTACAAATATTCATATCGATTTCTGCAAAGCATAACGAGATAGCGTGCGACAATGATATAATATGTTCGGATATCTTTTAGACGGATCTCGGCAAATTGGAATCCCCAAGGAAGGGAATCTTTTGTCAGATTGAATAGTCGTTTGTATTGAAAAACATGTTATATTAAGTTACTCTTGACCTTATTTGAAGAACTATTGGTTTTTATAATGCTGAATGAGGTTCAGAAGATTTTTCATAAACTGGTACAACACAAAAATGTGCCAAATATTTGATTATTATGTCCTATGTAGCTGATAGAAATACAGTTGAAGTGTAGATTTTTTCAATGAAGAACTTAATTATTAAAGACATATTCAACAAATACACAACAGTGCTTTCTTACTTATGAAAAATTAACTAACTGAACAATCTGGCCCAGTTTGAAATTATTTACATAAACTCGATTTCCCAACAGGCACAACTTTACCAATAAGTACAGGTTCAAAAAGTTCATGTTCAAGTTTATATTTTTCATTAATTTCCTTGCCTTGCTTGTCTTTGCAATGTGCACTATCTACATCTACTGCTGACATTGTTCTTCGGACAGCATTGTTCAGTCCGAGCCAGTCTTTATCAATGTTTTCATCTTTTGCTTCACTTCAAATGACTTCTAAGCCATGATCAAGAGTTGTATGTGATTATGTGAATTTACATTTAAATTTATAATACATACATAATCAGCCTATAATGTTCCCACTGCTGGGACACGGGCCTCCTCTCTGCGAGAGGGAGTGGTCCGTAATCCACCAAGCGGGCCCAGTGCGGGTTGGTAGATGTCACATGTCTTCGAATTTAGTAAGTAAGTCGGTCCCTAGGCATCAAAACGAAGTAAGGTGTATCCAATCTGTTAAATCAAAAGAAATGTCTTAGAAAATCTGGCTAATCTCAAAGTTGAATTCCTTAAAACAATAGCACCATAACCTAATTAGTTTATTTCTCTTTGTTATTCTGTTTGCGAATTGAAAATTAACGAAGGCATTTCAAATGAACAGAAAGTAACAAAAGGGATTAATAAAACTGCTGTATCTAGTTATTTTTTTACAAACTCGTTATACGAAATGAGAGTGGCAATTACTATTGAGGTAACTGATACAAAAGTAGGTAAAGTTCTATCGATTAAGAAGAACATAATAAAGAACCATGATTTCTAAAAGAAAACCAATGAAACTCGTTACTAGGACAAAAAGTCAGTAGCGTTTATTGAAACAGTTTCAAACATCTCCAACAAAAAGCACGTCTGAGCAATTTCGAAAACTCCCCGAAACTTTCCGCTTCTGGAAAAATGCAATGTCTATAGTGTCACATATTACATTGAAAGTTTGGTCACAATCGCAGCCTATAGAAGATGGGCCATTGAAAACTATATTGGATTTTGGACCCATTTTAGCAAAAAAAGGATTTATTTTTCAAAAGTGTACGTGAGGTTTTCAAGTCGAATAACCTTAGCTTTGAACATTTGGGTTACAAGAGGCCTTTTTTAATCGACTTTATAATGCAAATTCTACACTTTCCAATCCGCATTGACACATACCTACATTACATCTACTTAATGCTTTATTTATCCATGTAAGTGTCAAGAGGACTAATTTCTTAACAGGCTACCGTGACAAAATCATATATCATTATATCAGACGTCAATATATCCAAAATAAACAATTACCTACACGATGCTTCAATTTAGTAGGTTACTAGAAAAACCAGAATGAACTTTAACAAGAACACAATAATGAAACAAATGAAGATCATAAACGAACCAAAACCTCATAAACATTAACATCGTATAAAGACCCAATAGAAAATACATCCCAACAATATTTCGCTTGTTCTAGTATTGTAACAGAATAAGTGTGCAATAGTGGCCAATGCGAGTAACAAGCTGTCGCTCTGTGATGGATGAGTTCCGTACATATTTGTAATGTGTGACTGATTACATGACTTGAATTGCTCGGCTGTACCAACCCTAACCGTAATTCCATGGATTGATGTGTTGTCAAAAAGTTTGGTCGTGGTTGTGGTATATTTAGCATAGAGTTTTAGTTATTGCGCCGCTATAGTGAGTTCAAATATAACAATTTCTTAGTCTAATAACAATTTAAATCTTAGTTTAGAGGTTGTATGTACGCTATCACATAGAATTATGGAATTCTCAAACTCCCAAACTGGTATTACCTACAGGAGTTAGTGAGCTGTTGACTTAGACACAACCTTGAACTTATGCAACGGTAAAAACATAAACAATATTATTGCTTAAAAACAAACAAAAAAAAAACCTAAACCTACCGTAAAGTTATGCAAAATGATATCAATAAATATTTACTAAGTACTTACATACAATGATGTAAGAAAAATGATGAACTAACAAGCCGATAAGGCCGCCCATTGTATGTTTTGTAGTATATTCTGGTGTACAATTTAAGAATTAATAAATAAATTACACAACACTAAACTATTATGTACCTACGTAATATACAACATTTCCTTGTCTGCCTTGATACTGAATGTTCACTTAGAGCTATTTTTCCTTAAAAATATCCCTAATATTAAATTAGGATCCGTATAATTCTAATTCCTCACATACAGCTTCCAAATTAACTTGATCAGTATAAACAGCCTTTCCATCATAGCCAAGTTTTTTCAAGCGTCATGTATTTTGCGACTAGAATAGTTAATTTTTGGGCGACAATTAATGGAAACAAATGCGAGGCACGTTCCTGCGTTGTTGACAGACAGACTTAGCGGCGGCGGCTAATTGTCTACGAGCATTTAATGACAATAGAAAGTAAAAGAAATAAGCCGATTCCTCAAACATTTTAACGTTGTTGAAAAGATAATCCGAAAAATTCCAAAGTGAGGTAATTGTGGTAAGTTGAGAATATTTTTAGTTTTGTAATAAGATTTGGATTGAGGTTTGATGGAGACAATTTTGATAATTCGAACTTCATGAGCATTGTTGAGCTAAAACCTAGTACTAAAGACGATAGATGAATCAAGTCTTGATTGACAAAATTCCAGTAAAAGGAATTGTATCATCGCACCGTGTCGTAATTTCAGCCAAAAATAGACGAAATTCATTTGTATCATACTCTTTTCAATTCCTTACAATTTCGTGTATTTATTTAAAGTAGCTATAAAATCCCACGCTCTGTTGGTTTCATTATAATCGTTAAAGAAAAGTATTTGACCGCCTTTTTATTCGAAAACATTTCTTCTTCTTTCATTCTCATTTTCGTTGGACGAAAAGTTACTTTTGTAAGTGTTTAAATTTTCCAAGATGTTAAATTACTTTTGGGGTCCACTTTGTGGGATTATTTAATAAAATTTAAAGATAAAATTCAAATACGAAAATTGTAATAGTAGGAATTAGGCATAATGCCACTAAGTTTGTTCATTTTTAAATGACAGATGCAAGAGGCATGGGTTTTATCTTTCAAAGAAACCATACACTTTTTTTGAATTGAGATGTTTTTACTCACACATCATACTAATACCTTAGTTACATTTACATATTTAAATGGTAAATAAATTTAAAAAAAAAATATTGTAAAGGCGAAAGTTTGTGTAAGAGCGTGTGTGTGTGTTTATATATTTGTTACTTCTTCACGCTCAAACGGCTGGACCAATTTTGATAAAACTTTGTATGTAGGTAGCTGACACCCTGGATTTATTTATTTATTTATTTAAACTTTTCGCACAAAAAAGGTACAAAGGCGGACTTAATGCCTTAGGCATTCTCTACCAGTCAACCAAGGGTGGTGAAGAGATTGGATGGCAGGTGCTTTGGTTGAGAAGAACAATGATAAAAATTAAAAAAGCTAATAAAACTAGGTACTTACACAAATACATAAATTTTAATTTTAATTAACATTAGGCTACATTTTATCCCGAAATTCCCACGGGATCGACACTTATGCGGGTGAAACCACGGGGCGCAGCTAGTACATACATAAATTCACGCCTTCTTCTCATGGGGCATAGCCATAAACTAGAGAACTCTGTAGTTTCTGCCCGCCCCCAATGAACGAAGCAAAAGGAGTATGTAAATGTACAGACGCCAGCACATCAAGCTACTACAATGTGTCAAATTTCTTTAATAAATCTATAACTGAATAATAATCTAAACTATCAATTTTGAACCTTATGTTTCAAAGTTGATTAGGAAAATCTCGCACACAAAGGCTCCGACTCGCACTTGGCCAGTTTTGTTATTTAATTTTGGCTAAGAACAATTTTATTATTACTTAGTTAATAATTCAAAGTTTAAAGTCAGAAAAACCGTGGTAGATATTTCAAAATGTCATCTCGAGATGAAAGCTTCATCCCCATTTACAATTTTGGTCTCGGTGACACACAATAGAGTACAAAGGGAGTAGATAGACCTGTCCCTAACAACTATATTGTTTTGTACTCGTAAACGGACAACCGAAATAAAACACCGAAATTGGGTTGTTCTTGTGTAGGGCTTTAGATTGAATGGCCTTTTTAGGGTCTTGATTTGAAGATACAAATTCAAATTGAACATTCATTATTTTCGATATGTTGCCAATAAATTATTATCGGACTTAAAATCATTGTTAGGTTGGTACTGCTATTATTGTAGTAAAAACTGAAGTTTGACCTTCAACATTTGGACTGGTAGAAAAAGCGTAGGTTCTATAATCTTCCAAAAATATAGCTTTCTAAAGTATTTTTACTGCCCTCAGTGGAGAAAATATAACAATTAAATTGTGTCTCATAAATATTATACCAAACTAAGTACCTATTCTATACAAGAAAGAAACATACCCATCTAATCTATGGAAATCCGTTCTGGGTAGGCAGCCCAAAGTTTCAGAAACTGGCCCTAAATTAAATTTAGCCAAGTTATCCATATAACCGACAAGTTGGAAGGCGCCTGCGATCCCTCGTTATTTAATAAACCATATTACTTGCACGATTTAGTCGCACTTGCCAGTTTACTAATTGCTTTAATATTGTAAGTAATTATAAGTTAACCACTATGTGGGCGTAGTTGATAAATACGCTCACACTAAAACATCTGAACACCAATTCCCGTAATTAAACATATAACCTTCTCCTGGGTCTCCCTTGTTTTGCCGAAAAGATTTTGCCAAATTATCACTTCCCAAACAATTTTCCGCATAATTTCATTTGCCAAATTATTACTTAGCAAAAAATCTCTTCACAAATAATTGTAACCCAAACCTAATGTTTGGCAAGTGAACGTTTAAACAATAACTTGTTTACCAACTAGTACTTTTACCAATTTTTATTTAGTCAAATATTTCAGTTGGAATAACTCATTTTACGCAAAATTACATTTGCCAAATATTTAGTATCGTCAGTTTTCGCAGTTTTAAGGCAGCCATTTCAAGCATAAGATCTAACTTTGAAGACGTTTTATTACAAGGGTGTTTTTTCCACTTGGGACAAATTCTAAACAGGTAATAATAATATTAAGTATTCTGGTAGTATTTTTTAAAATAATTAATCTCGTCTAGTTCAGTTTCGGGTAGACTTTTTTCCATTTTTTTTTCTATATAATCTAGTCGTTTCTGGCACTCGCCGGCCGCTGCCGCGGCACCGCTCGCTTTGCTCGCTCGGCTCGTGCGTAGGAGGTCACAGTTTTAACCTAACCTAACCTAAGCATTTTTTTTCAATAATTAACCTCGTCTAACTTATTCGGTTCTCGATAGCCTGCTAAAAATATTCTCTTTTTTCCGTATTTTTTTTCTATATAATCTAGTCGTTTCTGGCACTCGCCGGCCGCTGCGTAGGAGGTCATAGTTTTAACCTAGGCATTTTTAAAAAAATAATTAACCTCGTAATTAATTCGGTTCTCGATAATGTCCATTGCAAAAAAAATAAAATAGTAAGTTACAAATATTTTGTATCAAATAAATGATTATTTTAAAATAAAATTGCATTTTTTAATTATTTAATTCTCAAAAAAAAAAAAAAACCTATTTATGCCTTTATATTTTTTGTCATAACAAATCGTTTGACCAAACGTTTATTGTCTAAAGATTGTTTGCCGTAATAAATCATTTGATTAAAGACCAAATGCCTAAATGACATTATCCTTAATAATATTCTGCCAAGTAAAAATTTTACCAAATGAAAATGTGCATACTAAAATTATTCCAAACATTGCATTGGTATAATAAAAGGTTACGAAAATTTGTTTGGGTAGTGAAATTTTGGCAAAATCTTTTCGGCAAAACGGCAGGATCCCCCTTCTCCTTTTTGGAAGTCGGTTCAAAACGTTAAAAATTTTGTCGGAATCTTATTTCAGCAACAATCTATGTCAAATGTAAAATGCACGGAAATTAGCGCTATTTTTGACAGGTTAAAAATGAAAATAGGTACCCGAATCATTAGTACGAGTATTGCCCCCATTTTTTATTACTAATATATCCTGGTATTTCTTGCTATTATTGAAATTACCTATAATCTGCTCGAATACTGTCACCCTAAGTTTAAAATCTATAGTGGATTTTAAAATTATTTCTTTTTATAATATACATAGGTGCACGGGTTCCAAAATAAAGCAGGAATTTTCATGGATAGACGAGAATATTCGGTCATCATAGACTTTGTAGCACATTTCCATGCATTCATCTAATCCATGAAATCTCAAAGGTCCTCGTTTACTCGAAACAAGAACTTCAAAAGGTTTCAGTAATTCAGTTACAGCTGTTCCTGAAATGGAGTAAGTTCGGAAACAGTTCCCAACTTAATTAACTTACATCCGAATGCAGTTAAAAGAACGGAAAAAGAGAAAACAAGTTGCTAATAGAGTTAACGGACAAGAATGGATAATTGAATTCTAGTTTCAAATGGTATTTGGTAATTTTATCAATTATGAAACGCTTTTAAAAAAGTAGTTTATTTATAGAAACCTGTCAACCTACTTGTACAGACGCCAAGCACATCAAGCTACCCGAAATTGTCAAATTCTCCCAATTAACTTTGAACCTTATGCTTTGGCGAGAAAGTTGAAAATCTATTAAAGAAATTTGATAGATTGTAGAAGCTTGATGTGCTGGCGTCTGTACATTTGAGATAGGTAGGAACCTACTTTTTTAAGATCAGTATTTGAATGCCCTAAATATTTTTTTTTACCTTTATCAAAGCCATACAAGCAAACTTCCACAGACGTTACTTTTTTACATTATCTGACCCAATTAAATCTTTGATTTCTTAGCAATTTATATTTATGTAAAAGTTATTTTATGACAAGAGAACCGTTTTTTTTATTAAAAAGGCGAAATTTAATAGAAATTATTTTGTCGATAAACTTCTATGTAAGTATTTAATAACATTTGGATTTCCGTGATTGAGGGCCCGTGGCTAAATAATAACAGCCGCACAGATAGATCGATCAGGTTAAGCTACGCTTGCCGCGGTTGGTCTGTGGATGGGTGACCAACTGTACACAACAAGACCCCTCCGTGTCTCGGAAAGCACGTTAAGCCGTTGGTCCTGACTGTCATTCGTGGATCTTTGACAGTCGTTACGAGTAGTCAGAATCCCGAAAGTCTGACAACCAGTCTTGCCAAGGGGGTATCGTATTACCCAGTAACTGGGCTGTGGATATCAGATGGCTCAATGTAAAATACTGGTACTCGGCTGCATCCGGTTAAACTGGAAGCCGACCCCAACACAGTTGGGAAAAGGCTAGACAGATGATGATTTAAATTATAATATTTGGGGTACCCAAATATATAGATTTAAAATAACTGTTTGTTTATGATTAGAAAAGCTACGTATGTACCTATGTAAGTAGATAGGTACGCTTATTTGCAAGTCTCGCCACTGTTAAACTTTTCAAGACTTCTTTGAGCCCTCATAATGAGGTTTGCATATGAAATACACATAAGCATAATGCGATTAGAAACTTTAAATATATTCAACAATGTAAATTGAGCAGAGTGTTAAAATCTCATGAAAATGATAATGTTAAGGTATTCAAATTATGTTGTGTTGTTAATTATATTATGAAGGCATTTCATGCAAGTTCGTGGAGACACCTTTTTCCTTAAGTCTTGCAGGTAATGTTTTATGCAGTACAAAAAGTATGACAGTTTCTTCTATCCAGATTTAAGTAATTTTACCAGCCTTACCTGTTTATATAAACTTGATACAAATTTAACTATTTCATGTAGCAGAATATAACACAAAAGCATAGCGCCGGGTCAAAAGGAATAGCTGTCGTTGCTTCCATTCCGTACTAAAGGCCCATAACTCCAAACTTTCACGTTAGCGTTAAACAGAAACGCGTGGGTCGTAATAACTTTCAGAAAACGCAGTCACAACAAACTGTGGTGTTGTGACTCGGAATCAGTTTAGCTTAAAAATAATGTTGAAGTATATTTGATGTTTGAGAACTAATAACTCTTCGAGAGGGAAAGGGCTGTTATTTACAACGCGGGCCCAGTGCGGGTTGGTAGATGTCACATGTCTTCGAGTTTTTGGTTCTAGGACATGCCGGTTTCATCACGATGTTTTCCTTCACCGTTTTTGAGAGCAATGGTGACGAAAAAAATAACACAAAGTAAAACGACTGCCTGGGTCCGAACCCACGACCTACAAACTCACAAGTCGAGCCCGTTACCACTGGGCCACCACAGCTCAACTCGTAAGTCGGGGACATAAAGAGTAGCGTAGAATATAGGGCGAAGTGGATAAGACAGAGATTAAAACAAAAGACGAACAAGCAGGGGATCGAGGAGGGTGGGGGGGTGGAGGGGGGTTCAGGGGATTAGCGGTGCTATTCTGTAAAAATCTCACCGTGAAAACTTAGGTGAAGTGAGCGTGGAGTGAGCTGTCAATAGTGTCAATTCCTAGCAAAAACCAACTCACTTCACCTAAGTTTTCACGGTGAGATTTTTACTGAATCGACCGGCAGAACGGAATAACTCGATCAAAAGTACCTGCTACTAGTGTTGGTAAGCGTCACCAATAAAACATAGTTCCGAAAACTGTGTTAGTATGTTCCAAACACAACGAAAATAAACACAATCTACCATGGGAATTCGACACCAAAAATATAGAGTAACCCGGTTCTCTTTCAATCAAAATTGATATCACTATTCAATATATTAATACCAATCGGCGTCGGACAAGCCAACAGGGATTTCACACATGATCTCATTCAATTTATTGTTACCTGAAATTGCTTTTTTTAGGATAAACTGGATCTAAGAGCCGTCGCGGATAAGGCAACCTGGCCTGATTGAAGTGGCCAGTATTTTGGAATGTAGTGGACAATGCGGTTGCTAACTGGACTAAAAGGCCAGTATATTCGCAATCAACAGGTTTTGTCGCTGAAGTTATGGTTTCTTTGAAGACCGCAGTGACGGCTGTCATAAAGATGGTGGCAGCGGGGTTACGGTGCCAAAAAACGCTCTTTAAGGAAACACGCCAAATTACCTTCATAAATAACATATCAATGAGGTCATTTGACAGTAAATTGCGGACGCTATGTGGCGACTAGTGTTACTCAACTATCGATTGACTCTCGATAGTATTTAAATACTATCGTGACCTTGAAAACTAGTAACAATATCGATAGGGCTATCGATAGTATTGGAAATTTAAAATACTATCGATATTATCAATCGACACGATACGACGACTATCGATATTGTTACTAGTTTTCAAGGTCAACTATCATTAGATCAACTATCTATAGTTAGGCAACACTAGTGGCGACCACTGTAGCCTTAGGGAACCTTAGCATAAGTGAGTGTATATTCCAAGATACCTCATTGGCCCCTACAATCTAATCGCTGAGACTAATAACGCCCAATGTTAGTCCCAGGCCCAGAGTTCTTCATTTTTGGAAAAGACTCTATTTAAAAAAAATTGTAGGTACGGTTAGCAACAAAGTCGATTAACACTTGTGTTTTTTTAATCTCTGTTATTGAGCAAAATATAAGTTCAAAATTGCAGCAGAAGTACAATGCAATTTTGAACAAATATTTTGCTCAATAACTGAAATTAAAAAAACTGATGTGTTGATCGACTTTTGTTGCTGACTGTACACTCGTTCTCGTGCGGGTCATTTATCATTCCGAGTAGGTACTTACCTAAAATATTAATCATGCTAAGTACATTATTATGATAAAATCATTTATATTCAACCGAGTCGCGTAGTATGTTTTGCGGTTATTCAATTTGAATAAATTAAAATGTGGCCACAAACGATTATAAACAAATAAAATTATTTAAAATAAAGGACATAATTGCAGCATAAACGTATTGCACGTTTGTAAAGGATACAGTGGTATAGTCAACATTGAATTAGATTTATGAAAGAATAAACCAAACAATTGTTTGTTTTGGGTCATTTCCATCGAAAGATATTATTTCAGTTGCAAGTACTTCACATTTAATAATAATTTTCCACTTTTTCCAGATTGAAACTTTTAGAAGGAGCTATAAAATATAAATTACCTACAGCTTTTACCTCCCTGGCAAAAAAAATACGAATAAAATAAATTATACATGAAAACTTTTTCAGAGTCTAATCTCTTTTGAACAATTGTTACATTCGCATCTCATCAAACTCGAAGAAAATAAATGTTCTGGTGCAAAAAGAATTGAAAAATTTCGAATTGAGAAGTTTGAGAGAAAAAGTTGCTAACTTATTTGAATCTGTATGTAATTTTTCTCGTTTTGAACTGACAACTTGTCAGCTTGGTTTTTGTAGGTGTACTACAGGTACACTTACAAATATCTACCTGAAAATCTAAAATACAGGCGTGAAGTAACATTAAGTTGCTGAAGGTGAAGGTGAATTTAGAAGTGATTTCTTGGATAACAACTAAGTTAGTTCAAGTTAGGTCTAAGTGACAAGTTGGTAAAGTGTCTCTAGATTATTTATACCTATATATTATATTCTTTATTTTCGGACTACAGTGATCCAGCGTGTTAGTAAACAATATTATAACTTATTACTAGTGTTAGTAGTTAAAATACAGTAGAGAAGAAGACAGAAAAATAACACATATACAGTATGGAAACCACATGTTATCCATACTAATGATATTATAAATTCGAAAGTAACTGTCTGTCTTTCTATCTGTATGTTACCTTTTCACGCCTAAACCACTGAACGGATTTCGATAAAATTTGGCAGGGAGATAGATTGCATCCTGGGGAAAGACATAGGATAGTTTTTATCGACATACCTTGCAGGCGAAGCCGTGGGCGGAAGCAATAAATTATATCACATACCTGTTATCGCCTTTTCTGACGATATACAAAAAAAATACGAAATGGGTCGCGAAAAAAAATCGGATGTTCCCTACATTTTGAGGAGTGATGCGAACGTAAATCCTATTGACATCAACCGGGCACCAATGCAGACTCCGGGCTCCTACTGACAAATTCCTGATGGGAAATTGTGTGTCAAATCTCTAATTTATCTCAGTTTGCTTTTAAACATATTATTATATTTCTTAGCTTTTGCACAACTCATAATGCGAAGCATTAGCACATGAGTAGACAAACGGTACAGAGATAAAGCTTCATACAACCGCGCGAATCGGTTGCACTACCACAAGCACGCGGGGCATGTGTGCGTGACCACTGGCCGTTTATCGCGTACGCGGCGAGACTAGATAAAACCGGTTTACGCTGGCACAGCCAGTTGACAATCTCAGGGTTGCGAGACGCGTTGTTTGTTTTTTTAGTTGCAAGTTAGCCATAGCCATCACACTCTTCTTTTGCGTTTCAAAAGTAATTGGATCACTTTTGCTCGCTTATTAGGTTTTCGAGGATTTTAGATTTTCGAGGTGGTTGTTTATTGTACTGTGTGTATGAATAATACTAGAAAAAATAAAAATATATCATACTTTAACTATCCCAAGGAGTACCTATACCTACAATAGGTAAGTAAATATTTGATTATTACTTTTTCAAGTATTTAACTACCTTTATTTTATTAGTATTAGGTAAAGAATAGCATTTTAAGTTTCTTTTAATTTGTATTTATTTATCTGACGTTTTGTCAATAAGCTCAAATCTCCATAGCAACCACATGCAGATTAAATGTAAATGAATAAACTATGACGTTTCGCGAATATTTTGATCTTGAAATAAATATTATCAATGTTGGCAACGAAATACTTATACGAATTATACTTAAATTTGATATGCCATGTGAGTGTTTCCCGTTATATTACTTGAAAAAACTATATGTTAGATTCAGAATTTACCACACCATTAAGAGAAACAATAAATTATTATAATACAAAAATTATAAAAAGAAAATTATTAGAGTAAGTAATTTGTAAATGATTCTATCATACTGAATAATAAAACTATTTAACAAATGTTTGGTTTAATTTGTCGTAACATAATGTGGCAACCCTACCAGAATAGGTAACAATTTTGCACGTTCTTAAGAAGCTTTGCCTCTGTTCCGTTTGTCTACTCATGTGGCATTAGAGTGCTTTACGATCAAAAAATCTTTTGCCTCCTTTCTGCAACTGTTTCTATTGTTATACTCCTGCTAGTACACAGAACCTACTTAGTTTGTAGATCATTGTATAAATAATTAAAATTAATGGAGATTAATTCGATTAATTCTGTACTTTTCAAAAATTGGATTGCAGTAAAAGCGAGAAAAACATCAAAATATTTCTAAAAACTTCCCGTCAATCAAGTTTGAAGCCTGAAAACATTGTAGCTTGTAAAAAAATCAATTAATTGAGTAATTTTTTTTTATAATAGATTAGTTTAACCCATAGGAGGAACCCTGTTGAAAATGGCTCTTTTATTCAAAGTAGTAGTTTGATAGTAGTTTTGTAGTTTAATTATAATTAATAATAAAAAACTAACTAATATAATACCTATATCTATGGTTTTTTATATGATCAAATGAGCATCATGAGTCGTGCACTTTTGTATTTTCCAAATTTTTTTAACTCTTCCTTAGTATGGGAAATAATCTGCATTAAGTATTTTTCATATCTACTATCTTCGCAAATTTTAATCGACCTTCGTTTTATAAAACCTAACTTAAGTTCATTCAAGATTTATAGAGACAAATACTAAATACCTACCTACCCACATTTTATTATTTTACCCCACAGTAGCCACTGGCTAATTGGTAACAGATTGAACCTCTCTCAGGGGACCTAAAATAAAGAGGACGAGTTGTAATAAAATGTTCACAATTATAAGCACCTGACGTGTTAACATAAATTATTGGTATAAATTAGTCTTCACGAAGAATACGACAAAAAGGTTTTGTTTTTGTTTCCAATGAGCGATATTGTTAGCAGGAAAACCTTTTTTGCTTAGTAGCATCATGTTTCAATGTGCTTCTTTAAAATAATGTCTTTATGTAACTTAAGAAAGTTGAACTTTATTCTGTTTTGCTTAATAAAGTTATAGTCGGCGAATACAGTATGGTATATTTCGGTTGATTTGACGTTTGGTTCATGTACTTATCTACTTAGGTTGGGATCCTGCCGTTTTGCCGAAAAGATTTTGCCAAAATTTCACTACCGAAACAAATTTTCGCAACCTTTTATTATACCAATGCAATGTTTGGAATAATTTTAGTATGCACATTTTCATTTGGTCAAATTTTTACTTGGCAGAATATTATTAAGGATAATGTCATTTAGGCATTTGGTCTTTAATCAAATGATTTATTACGGCAAAAAATCTTTAGACAATAAACGTTTGGTCAAACGATTTGTTAGGACACAAAATACATATAAAGGCATAAATAAGATTTTTTGAGAATTTTTTTTTGGGAATTAAATAATTAAAAAATGCAATTTTATTTTAAAATAACCATTTATTTAATACAAAATATTTGTAACTTACTATTTTAATTTTTTTGCAATGGATATTATCGAGAACCGAATTAGTTACGAGGTTAATTATTAAAAAAAAATGCTTAGGTTAGGTAAGGTTAAAACGGTGACCTCCTACACACGAGCCGAGCGAGCGAAGCGAGCGGTGCCGCGGTAGCGGGCGGCGAGTGCCAGAAACGATTAAATTATATAGAAAAAAAATATGGAAAAAAGATATTATTTTTAACAGGCTATCGAGAACCGAATTAGTTAGACGAGGTTAATTATTAAAAAAAATGCTTAGGTTAGGTTAAAACTGTGACCTCCTACGCACGAACCGAGCGAGCGAAGCGAGCGGTGCCGCGGCAGCGGCCGGCGAGTGCTAGAAACGACTAGATTATATAGAAAAAAAAATGGAAAAAAAGTCTACCCGAAACTGAACTAGTTAGACGAGATTAATTATTTTAAAAAATACTACCAGAATACTTAATATTATTATTACCTGTTTAGAATTTGTCCCAAGTGGAAAAAACACCCTTTTAGCCACTCACGTGTACGCCGCCGTCATAAACTAACGCAACCTAAAATACGCCGCAATGACAACTGGATAAAACTCACGTAACATAAAACTGTGACAGAAAGCCCCTCAGTATTTATTTTTTTGTAATTTTGTCTATGGGAGTATTGCTTGCGTTCCATTTTCTTTAGTCGAGTGGTTAGATGTAGTACATGTGTGCCAAAAACCGTGAGTTCGTAGCAGCATTACGAAATTAGTTATCTGTAGTTGAAAATCATAAAAAAAAACAAATGACGGCGATGACGGGTGCGTAATAGGATACTCGCGTGATATAAATGTTATTGTTTATATAAACTTTGAAACTACAATGGTATGTATTATATGTCATTCGATTCGGTATGAATGGGGCTATTTTTTAGGTAAATAAAAAAATAGGGTCATCGCTTTCGATTTTGAATGAAAATTACTTTAATTTTCGTAATGTAAACAAACATTAAAAATAAGCAATTATTAAAAAAAATCAAAGTCTCTTAAAGTTACGAAACAAGTTTTGTAATCTACCCTGGTCTATCCACTTGAAGAAACAGCCATTAGTTTAACAGCGGTCCATAGATTTTTTTTCTGTACGAGTCATGTATAAGTGGCGCGGCCCAAAATAAAAAATGTATGGGACATAACAATGCCCCTCACGCGGGAAATGTTTATGTGAGTGGGTAATATAACGTCTTCAAAGTTAGATCTTATGCTTGAAATGGCTGCCTTAAAACTGCGAAAACTGACGATACTAAATATTTGGCAAATGTAATTTTGCGTAAAATGAGTTATTCCAACTGAAATATTTGACTAAATAAAAATTGGTAAAAGTACTAGTTGGTAAACAAGTTATTGTTTAAACGTTCACTTGCCAAACATTAGGTTTGGGTTACAATTATTTGTGAAGCGATTTTTTGCTAAGTAATAATTTGGCAAATTAAATTATGCGGCAAATTGTTTGGGAAGTGATAATTTGGCAAAATCTTTTCGGCAAAACAAGGGAGACCCACTTAGGTTGTATGACTTTTCAGTTTTTCATTGTTCTATTATGTAAGTTACAATAACAGATGTCAAACTTTAATCTCCGACTTATTGTAATTATTTCGTCTTGCCAAATATACCTACTTGCTCATAACACAAGTAGGTAAGTTTTTCTTGCCGAATCTTCTAAATACAACCTGTACCTATACCATGGATTCAGTACAAGATTCTGGACCCCATGCGTTGACATTTTTCGTCAGAAAAAAAAACTAAAGTTTCCCAAAAATGTATTCCTACGAGGTCAAAATGAAACAGCAGCAACAAACTTCGATTTTTTTTTTATATAACCGACCTAAACTTTCGACGTATGGGGTTCCAGCATTATGTAAAGAATCCATATTAGTAGCTAGTAGTAGCCTAGTATTTTTAATATGTAGGTTCCGCGTCGATGTCCCCTGCCACCCTGTATAGCACCAAACATTCAAAACTCGGGGTTTCTTGATGTCTAACTTATTCCTAACTTAGTAAGATATTGGAAACCAACTAACCGTTTCTGTTACGATGCGCGATGTAAAGACGTCATACTTACATAGAATTATATTTTTAGTAATTCCCTTTTATTACTTATTTCCTTTTGATTTAAAGTAGGTTGACATTCATTTGTATTTCCATGTGCGAGTTTTCTTTTTATTTGACCTGCATTTGAATTTTTATTACTTACTGTTAGCATAAATCTGAATGATTCTTTTACTTACTGTTGGCATAAATCTAAATGATTATTTTATTGCGATTTTATTTGTGGTTTCACCTTGTTTGATAACACAGTATTTATGACTTATTTACTTTTAAAATAGGAATGTTTAGTCCATCAAATTCAGTAAAATTAATTTGTTCTTGCACATAGTACGTGCACCTTGAGCCCCTTTGTACGCTTCATGGTTTCTTTAGGATATCTACGGCGTATAAACCGTGCCGCAGAAAATACGTGTCCGTCAACCAGATTTCACAGGGATCCATACAACAATGACGACCGTGCCTACACACGACGAATAAACCGAACTTTTTCAAGGCAAGAAAAACGTGTGTGTATAAAGGGCCTTATGTGCACGTGTTTTGTGTTATGTTAAACTAGTAGCGCCCCGCGGTCCCTTCACCTGCATAAGTGTCGATCACGTTCGAAAGACACGTGGCGCCATCTATTATCATAATAACGTTATTGTTGTTTTCCTCGGGAACAGCAATTTTTCGGGATGAAAAGTACCCTATGTCCGTTTCTGTACACCTGACAACGTAAATGCAAAATTTCAGGGTGATCGGTTCAGTAGTGGTTTAAGCGTGAAAAGGTAACAAAAAAGCAAACTAACTTTAAATTTCGAATTTTCTTGCTTTCAAAACAAATGAAAATCGTAAGTTTAAAAAAAGGTAAATTAAAAATGGAATCAGTATTTATATATCAAAACGGAAATATCAGACTAGGTCCATAGCCCACTTAAACCCATGTTAAGTAATCAAATATGACACTTCATTTTATCCCAATTCTCATGACTGACAGTTTTTGTTAGTGCAAAGATCACACGCGACAGATTCCATAATAACTTAACTTGACATAAAATTTTCAACTTGAAAAGGGTCGAGTAATTTAAATATAGTTTGTGTATACTGACATGTTACTTGATAAATGCATACGTTGTGAATAATTGTTTTGTCATTTTGTTATGGGAATTAAAATGAGAACTAGTTTTCTCTCTTTCTGCGTATTTACAGGAAAACTAAGCTTAAAATGAGTGAAGTGACATTAAATAATAAATAAGTAGTATACACAATTTTATCTAGGTATCTATCTTAAACACTTACACAGCATTAAGTCAAAGTCTTTTACATAATATATTTATGTAGCAATTGGTTTAATTAGCCGTTTAGTTAACCGCCTAGCTTTTTAACTAAACGTCGGCCGTTCAACTAACGGCCTGAATGATATTCAATCATAGTTTAGGTTGAAACTGTAACCAATCACGCGCTAGCCGAATTGGTCGCAGTAACTAAGCCAGGGCACCCCGACCAAATGGGTTAGGTTAGGTTAGAACTGTGATACAAATGGGTTGGAGTCCCACATAACTGCACTATCTCTCCGTGGTAGTGCAGAATGCATGAGCATTTCTCTACGATAAAAAAGAAAAAAGTTTAGAACTGTGATCATCCGCGTGCGAGCCGAGAGAGCGAAGCGAGGCGACTTCCAAAGGCCAGGCGGTTGACTAAACGGCAATTTTTTAAAATTTAATAAGATCTATATGTCGCAGCCAGCTTGTGGCTGCGACATATAGATCTCGCATGTATCTAAATTATAGGAAAGTACAGCACTATCAATTAGCGTAGGTACTAGTAACATTATAGAAAAAAAAACATCAATTAGTAGGTACGTTATCTCTGCTGGTATGCATTTAAATGTTGCCAGATGAAGTATCAGCACTAGTTTGATTCAGTCAAACGCTGAACTTGCTAACAATGATTTTATCTTCTAGCGAGATAGTTACCTACCTACTTACTAAATACTTTGTAAACTTTATCAAGTCTAGAAGATAGGCATGGACAATTAAATCCTAGCTTTACTTGTCTTTTGCAGAGAAGTCGATTGAAATGTATAGATTCCCCAGAATAGTAAAACGGCGGACTTAATTAAGTCCGCCTTTGTACAGTATTTCTTTTACTTGTGTATAAAGTTGTAATAAATAAATAAATAAAATACTGTCTGTAAGTGCATTCTAGACTACTAACTAAGAATGATGTTAAAGATTATAAAATAGAAATGTAATAAAATTGCTTTTCATGAAAGTATAACAGCATAAATGATATTCCCACTGCTGGGACACATGCTTCGTCTCTTCAAGAGGCAATAATCTACCACGTGGTCCAAGTGTGGGTTGGTGGATGTCATATGTCTTCGAATTTTGGGTATTGGACATGTTTTAGACGGTTTCCTCACGATGTTTTTCTTCACCGTTCTGAGACTAGTAGTGATGAAATTAATTAAGCAAAGTAAAGCGCTTGCCTGGGTTTGAACCCACAACCTGCAATTCGTAAGTCGGGGCCGTTACTATTGGGACGCCACTGCGCTAGCTTTTTTTTTTCAGATAGCCGACCCAAAAATTAAAGCGACAATAGATTTCATCATCATCTGCCTAGCCTTTTCCCAACTATGTTAGGGTCGGCTTCCATTCTAAACGGATGCAGCTGAATACCAGTATGTTACATGGAGCGACTGCCTATCTGACCTCCACAACCCAGTTACTGGGTAATACGTTACCCCTTGGTAAGACTGGTTGTCTAACTTTCGGGCTTCTGACTACCCGTAACGACTGTCAAAGATCCACGAATGACAGCCGGGACCAACGGCTTAACGTGCTTTCCGAGGCACGGAGGGGTCACGGTATGTAAAGATGGTCCACCCATCCACAGACCAACCGCGGCAAGTGTAGCTTAACCTGATCGATCGACCTGTGCTGTGTTATTATTTAGCCACGGGCCCCTTAGATTTAAAATACCTAAATTGATCAACAACCGATTATTTATTCATAAGCCTAATGAAATGTCGAAACAGGATGATTTGCCGTTCATTCTGACCGATTCGATAACAGCTTATAATTAGTTATATCCATAGATATATATCACATACAACTGTCATTTAAACGTGCGCTAATAATATTTGGACGGTCGTTCCGTCGCATGCTGGGTTTGAAAATCTGTTTCTATTTCTAGATTATACGGTACGGGTGATAAAGGTGTTTTTTTGACATCCATTTTCAGGCTGCAGTTTTCTATTTTAGTCCAGAGATTTAATTAGAACTCCATGTTAAATTAAATTACGGCAGATATTCTCCTACAAAGTTAGGGCTGAATAATTTTGACATCGATTAACCTGGTTTCTATCTGACTAGTGCTAGCTTTTGCCCAACTATGTTGGGGTTGACTTCCAGTCTAGCCGGATGCAGCTGAATACCAGTATTGAACAAGGAGCGACTGCCACTCTGACCTCCACAGTCCAGTTACTGTTTAACATGATACCCCTTTTTTTTCGCATGGGAAATCATCAAATGACCCCTCCCGCTCTGGGTGGAGCGGAAGGGAGTGTTAGACTCTTACTGACTAAAACCCACCCGTGTTCCTTCCTTAGCCCTTTATGTTCCGGGCCAGCTGACATCTGTTTGAGGCGCGCTTGGAACACGGACGCGCCGTCCGGCACGGGCCTGGTCCTGATCGGACAGTGAGCTACCCATTACTCTCCGCCAGCAGGCCCGCGCCTACCGTGGCCGGGTGTCGTCACGCGGCTACCGACGACGCCCGGAGCGTCTCCCGCGGCGGCTGCGACGGGAGGCTCTCTGCCTGAGCCGTCCCGCCACCTCCTTTGCTAGCATGACTGCTTCGCAAAAGGAGGTGACTGCCGCAACATGATACCCCTTAGTAAGACTCGTTGTCAGACTTTCGGGCTCTGACATCCCGTAACGAGTGTCAAAAATCCACGAATGACAGCAACATCGGAAATCGTAACTAGCGTAATTATGTAGCCACAAGCCCCGATTCTGGTTTCCATAATCTTGGTATTAAAAGGTGTCGCTGTGTCACTTAAGTTAAGTTTTTAATACAAAATGGAATCGCTTTTAAGTAAGCTCACGCAGGAGTGATAAAAGTCTAGAATGTTGCACGGCAGCGATAATTCTTTTATGGTTACTAGGGAAGAGACTGGCTGGACCAAATATTTCACGATAAGGGTACCTACACCTGTTCGTTAAATGTTTACAATGGGGTAGAAAATCAACAAATTTTGTTAAAAAAACCGGCCAAGAGCGAGTCGGACTCGCGCACCGAGGGTTCCATACCATCATATGTTTTTAAATTTTCACCGGCGAGCTACTTACTAGATCTCGTTCAAACCAATTTTCGGTGGGAGTTTACATGATAATGTACCTAAGTACATCATATATTTTTTTTAGTTTTATCATTCTCTTATTTTAGAAGTTACAGGGGGGGGACACACATTTTACCACTTTGGAAGTGTCTCTCGCACAGACTATTCAGTTTAGAAAAAAATACCCCACACGTATGTATGGGGTTTGATGAAAAAAAAATTTTTGAGTTTCAGTTCTAAGTATGGGGAACCCCCATAATTTGTTGTTTTTTTCTATTTTTTGTGAAAATCTTAATGCGGTTCACAGAATACATCTACTTACCAAGTTTCAACAGTGTAGTTCTTATAGTTTCGGAAAAAAGTGGATGTGACATACGGACGGACAGACAGACAGACAGAAAGACATGACATAAGGGTTCCGTTTTTGCCATTTGGCTACGGAACCCTAAAATTGTGGGCGGGTAGGAATTAATTGCTTTCTTTTTGTGCTAATTTAAATTGTCTTTTGTTTTTCACCCAATCATGGATCTAATTTACCTATGTATGTATGTATAGCGGAAACCAATTATGCATCTGAATACCTTATTCAAAATTAAGAAGGACATGAATCATTGCCAGAATTTCCTCCAATCTAGATTAGAACAATGCTTATCTAGGGACGGTGGGACTGACGGGCACAATTTAAGTCCATCAGCCATAATTTTTTAAATGGAAATGCAAATGTAAGGGAAAATCTTTACCGAGATATACATAATTTTGGACTTATGTATACCAATTTCAATTTCCCTTACAAATACGGTAAACTTAGATAAGAATGCGTTTATAAAGATACAATACAACATGAAGAAACAAATACTTTTTTCAACGAGTCCTTTTTTCGTGTCATATTTATCTGCCTTTTCCCAACTATGTTGTATCGGGTTCCAGTCTAACGGGATGCACCTGTATACCAGTATTTTACATGGAGTGACTGCCGATCTCACCTCCACAACTCAGTTACTGAGTAATACGATACCCCTTGGTAAAACTGGTTGTCACACTTTCGGATTTCTGAGTACCCGTAGCGACTGTCAAAGACCTACGGTCTTCATATAACCTGACCAAGATTATGTCTGGACTTTAAAAGAGACTGTGACCTCTGAGTTTGTTTCGGCCTTTCTTCTCAGAGTAGTCAGATAGGAAACGCCGACTTCATCTAGTTTAAAAAAAAAAACATGATTGACGTGTAAAAGTGTTTGTACAAACCTACTTACAAAAAATAAAATCATTTCATCATTTCATTTCATTACGAATGACTACTAGGACCAACGGCTTAATGTAATTTCCGTGGCACGGAAGGGTCTCTGTATGTAGTAACTGTAATGGATCGTCACCCATCTAGAGACCGACCTCGGCAAGCGTAGCTTAACCTTCGCCTGGTATAACCTAGCCACGAGCCCCTCGAACGTAATTAACGATACAATAACATATAAACGCTTAAACTTTTTACTCATTCTCCCCCTTGTTCTATATATGTCACCCTTACGTGTCAGTGTTCCCAAGCAATTGACTTCAAGGGTACCTCGCTGTGACGTGTGTAGCTCTTCACTTGAAGACTGCTAAGCTACTGCTAAGCGCAAGTGAACTACCTGAACCAACAGAGAAAGATAAACTGAATTGTGAAGATATTTTAGCTAGGTACTTAGATCTTTCATATTGCCAGAACTAATCTTTTCCATTTTAATTATTGTTAGCGGTCGAATTAAATCACTTATGTATTTAGTTGAATGAGGTAATACATAAAAAAGTAAAGTTTTTTAAGCCATGCCATGTTGGTTCCTTTTTATGACCTCTAAGGACCCCCAACATAATGGTGCATATTATTATTTTTTCGGAAAGTATTGTCATTTACCCACTTTTGCCTTAAAAACAAAAAAAAAATGGTGCAAAAAGTGGCATAGTAAAAGCTTGTCAAAAAGCCTAGTTCTAAAAATTTTCAGAATTTATAATGCAGTGAAAAGTGATCTATCTATTCACGCTAGCTCAACTAAACGATTTATGGCCTTTTCGCATTGCTTTTTTGCGGTGCGATGTGTTTCATTGTACTCGTATGACATGTAACCATAGATATATGAAATTTCTATGCATGTAACCGTTATGAATGAATTACCTTTAAAGGCTACTGCTACTAATAATCAGCCTATAACGTTCCCACTGCTGGGACACAGGCATCCTCTCAGTAAGAGGGAGTGGGTCGTAATCCACCACGCGGCGCGGGCTCAGTGCGGGTTGGTATAGACGTCACATGCCTTCAAACTTTTGATTCTAGAACTAACTACTAGAAATGGTTACTGCCATTAATGCTGGGACTAAAGAATACCAATGTTTATCCACACTCCTCAAACCCGTACAGCAGATGGTAGAAGCTGCCAAATGATGATGACCAACTTCTGTTTTTTTTACATTTTCAGAATATCTCGAGATATTGTAACCGCCCCGCCGCGCTATAGGCTCGCCTCCTATTTCATGAGGCTTAAACATAATTGGGCAAACGTAGCTAAGTAGGTGCATAATTAGCCTATAATGTTCCCACTACTGGGACACAGGCTTCCTATCTATGAGAGGAAGTGGGATGTCACATGTCTTCGAATTTTTGTACAAGGTGCACCTTTACCGGACTCTTCGGGATTAAAGATGTGATTTTGTTTGTATGTGTAACTTGTACAAAATAGCTAATAAGCTTATTTTGTATATGTGTCATATCAATGCACCGAGTATGGACAAGTTCATTCAGAAACATTTTCTACTACAGCTCCTTACTAAACGAATTCAGGAAATCGATTTTCCTTTCATTCAAAATTTCTCTAGGTATACCTCGTTATTGGAATAAAAAAAATAGCAATATTTTTACGATTGCTGTGATTTTGTATTCAAAAGAGATTTTGCATATTGTCGTTATGGTTCGTTGGGCACGATGACAGTCAATGATAGCGTAGAAAAAACAGAACACAGTTCTTTTTTTTGTGGCATTTCTCGTTTTGTTCACGTTTTTCTTTTTAAATTATTTCGTACGTACCCAACAGTCGAGCTTTGTTGTAAATGGAAAGTTTTGTGAAATATGTGCTACCACAATGCTGGTGTTGGTCGAAACAATAAATAACAACTTGCTTAGTGTAAATGCGTTGAAATATTCTTGTTTGTACGAATTTATTTGTTCTTTTGCCATTTTGTAAGTTTAACACATTGAAGGACACTGAACGAGGCACAATCGAAGTATTATTGTTGTTAAGTCCAGGGTGCGCAGTGTTAATTAACATAACAAACTGAAAGTTAACTAGTGACGAAAAGGCGACAATAACTGAATTACTTGTAAGCAGATTTTATTTATGAGGAAATCCTAACTGCTTTTAAAATGGTGTGTAGGGAGCGCATTTCTCACCCCCCAGCCCCACCAGCACAGAACATTAACAAGAGCCCACCAGCAACAAAGAGGGAGTGAGACTGGCTGTTAATGAGAGAAAATGGCCAGTTCGGTTTTTAAAAAACAAAATACAAAATGTTTTTCTGAATGGGAATCACAAATTGTTGCTTTTTAATATTGGAACAAAAAGTTCCAATCGGCTTTGCGGTGATAAATAAAAACAGTATTAATAATGTAAGTGTAAAAAAAGAAGTGTAACTGGCTCGTGGAATGAACTTATTATAAGCTTTTGTGGAACGTAGATAGTTCGTAATATATATTAGAATAACATACTAACTTTTTTGATGTTCGTTTAGATTTTAAATCACAATTATTATTTTTTTCTTTATGTTTCTATTGACTTCGATCACGCCTGATCGAAAGCGGTGGGTGAAGTCTAAGATAGAACGACCGTGCCCAGAAGATGCCTGTTCACTATTGCTTTAAAGCAGATGGGTTAAATGTGGAAGGGAACACAGGTGCTGACAGAGAATTCCACATTTTTTGCTGTGCGCATAATAAATTTGGAGGAGAAGCGCTGGTGACTACTATTAATTGGGCCCTTCTATATCATTGCGTAAGGCAATGAGTAGGTACCTTCTAACCTTTGTTTATTCCAACTGAGTTTTGCACCTGGCTTGTTTTCTATTCTTCCTTTTTTACTCATACTGTGTTCAATAGTGGCAGAACCCACGCAGGTTCTTTATAGCAAACTTAATTCGTTGAGCTTCATAAACTTTTAGTTACGTACTTAACACAAACCACACTCACACATTCTGCTTCCAACACTTTTAAACCATACAGTATTTATTTACCTACATCTATCTTATAAACTCTATTTTATTTTCACTTTGACATCGTAAAACTGAGTCCGTTTCGCGTAAAGGTGTAGGAGTGCAATTCCCTTCTAACAAGAAATGAAAACATTGTCTCTGTTTTATACCACAGTAATAGAAGGTATTTTTAAAAATTGTATTTTTCTTTGAACATCTGTGAAAGCTTGTCTAAGTGTGTAAACTTGTGAGTTTTGTGTCAATAGTTTCTGAGCAAATATGATTATTGGAGTGAAAGTATTTTATTGAAGTCACGCTTTTGAACACAATTCTGTTGGTGTCTCTTGATTGGAGAAGTGGTTTCTTTAGACATTTTGTTCTGTCTTTTGTAGATGTTAGGACAACAGAAAAGGTGAATTAGCGTGAAGGTGAGTACCTAATTAGAATTAAAATTCGCCCATAAGACGACCCACTGACCAGATTTTCAAAGAAAGGATTATGGAATATTTTTTCTTAAAGCATTACAATATTAGAGAATTAATGATCAAAATGTGAAGTCTTTTAACATCTAGTTCTTTGATCTACTTTCTGGGAAGTCTTAGAATGTGTACCTTTAGGCCCTAATTTTAATTAAAATAAGAAAGGCACCGAAACTATACGAAGATTCTCAAGTATTAAAAAAATGATTTATGAAGAGTAGATTTTCCAATGTACTTACAGCTGTCAATGTAAAAAAGATTATCACCAGTTTGCAGTATTTCATAGTTGATTACAGAAAAATGATAGTAGCGAAAGATACAGCTGAAGGTGAGAATTACATATTATCCTAATCACACTAATAATATAAAGGCGAAAGTTTGTGACTGTGTTTGTATGTTTATTACTTCTTACCGCAAAAACTGCTATCCGGATTTGGATGAAATTTGCCACACAGATAGTTTATAACCAGCGGATTAACACAGGATACTTTTTGTTCCGATTTTCCCACGGGATCGAAACTTACGCGTGTGAAACCACGGGGCGCTGCTTGTTAAATATAAAAACCAATTAAAACCTAATGATATGATTGCCATTACAAATACTAATAAAGAATTGAAATTAAAATTGTCTGTATATAATGTCAAATAATAAAAAGATTATGTCAGAGAAGTATGTAATAAAAATAACATCTTAATTTGGGAGCAGTTAATAGACATTTACGTAGTTATGCCGTTAATGAGGTGCCAGGGAAGCTACATGTCCAGAAGGATTTATAGCCAAAGTACCTTGTCTTCATCGTAGTCTCTAATCTTGTACCTAATATGATTTTTTAATAAGGACACGTTTGATGAGGGTTTTGGTCTTTCCATCGCTAAGTTTTGTAACCGGCTTTGTCAACTTGTTATAAAAGCGGAAACTACATCAGTTCGATTCATCAAATTTTTTTTTGTTATTTTTTTCCCATGTTTTAATAATTAGGAAGTTCACGGGCGTCCCCAGAACACCTACCAAAGTTTCATCACAATCTGACTAATGGTTTCGGATCGCATAGAGGACAAACATTGATTTTTATATATAGCTTTAGTTAATTTAAATTTAGGTATCCCAATTTAAATATATAAATTATGGCTCTTATTTTGAAAAGTCTTAAGTTTTTGCGAACTTATAAAATACTTTCTAAGATATTATGAGAAGGCAAAGTAGCGGCTTGGGGTCAGAATTTATGCCCGGCTGATGGTAATTGGCTCACCCCCTATTAAACATAACTGGCGAAATGTGGGTGCACTTCTGCCTAACCCCTCAGAGAATAAGTGTCCATGGAGTTTCTTGCCTATTCTTCTCCATAGGTACAGTCACAAGCAAAAGTATGTATACACTTGGCTTTATTCAAAGGCGATTTTCTCCTTTATTTTTGAATGAAATTTTATATTAGTAGGAACATAGTATTTTCGAACCCATAGGTATATGTAAAGTGTCGTATTTCAGCGTTGCATTCGTTATTTCGTGAAAAAATCGCAATTTAAAGTTGCCAAATGTTGACATATTGGTGCTCGTGACTGTAAGTACGCTTTGGAATGGGCAACTAGCTTCATATTTTTCTGACTGACCAACTTCTTGACAATTCAAAAGTGCCTGTAGATGGTTTAATTGAAATAAATGCTTTGAGTTTGAGTTTGTACTAAAAGAAAATTAACTAACAGTAACACACACTAAATTCGAGCCAGATGATTCCCATACAAAAACTTGACTCGAAATTAAGGATAAATCTGGCCTAGATACTTAAGTTTGAACAAGAACAACATTTACGAATGACTTTATAACTGATCAATCCATCAGTACGTGATTGATTGAGTTCAGTTGGTTTTTGTATCCCGTGTACCAAAACTTATTTTTATTAATGACTAGCTGACCTAGCAAACGTTGTTTTGCCAAATAAATTATTTCTAGCTGCCCGGCCCTACTTCGTTCGCGTGGTGTCCTACCCCTGTTTTTTTTTTTTTGCGGATAGGAAATCATCAAATGACCCCTCCCGCTCTGGGTGGAGCGGGTGTCCTACCCCTTAAAATTAAAGCCGCTTTGTGTAAATTATTCCATCACCGCTGCTCTCGAAACGGTGAAGGAAAACATCGTGAGGAAACCGACGTATCCTAGAACCAAAAATTCGAAGACATGTGACATCTACCAACCCGCACTAGGCCCGCGTGGTGGATTACGGCCCACTCCCTCTAACAGAGAGGAGGCCTGTGTCCCAGCAGTGGGAACATTATAGGCTGATTATAATGATCATGAGAGATACTTTTGACAGATTGTTCTTAAAAATACAGAAATTGTCTCTCTGGTTCCACAATACACTCAATTTAGTAATATACAAATGTAAGTCCTACGTATTTCACGCATAACTGTCGAGCAGCTTATAAATTCTGCAAGACTAATTCATTCATACCCAGGGCTGTCGGATTGTCCTGATTAAAATTTAAATTAAATTGAATAATATTGTCGGCGGTTGAAATGAGAAATACAAAATTTTCAAAATTAATTTGGCAACACCGAAAATTTTGTTTTGTAACGAACTTTGACGTTTTTGTTGACGTCAAGTAAGGGTGCTGCTTGTGTCGGAATAGATTGGATTGTTTCTTATACATTAAAAGTTCTGAACAATTAGTTACAAAACATCCAGTTACATTTCAGTTTTTTGTGACTAATCTATGATTATCCGAACTTTCAAAAGTTTTTGACATACAAATATGTCATGAAGAAGTAAAATCACACTCGCTAATAGCCACTTTAAATGATGAATGTTCAAATATTAGTAAAACAATTAAACGGTTTTACCTAGGTAGAAACTAGACCACTCTAAGTTAGTATTACTGAAACCAACATTACCTACATAGACATAAGTCTCCAAATGGCAATTAAATGATTTAATTCAATTGTAGTCCACAAACTACATTGTCTGCAATCAATTTAACCAGTAAGTTAACATTGGTATAGGATCACTTATTTAATTACGACTGAACATAATTAAATTATGTACTAATGCACTCCCAATTGTACTGACTTTACGAGATAAGGTTTGAAAACAAGAAAACGGTTCACCAAAACTCCATTGACAAATTTTTTTGTTTCTTACAACCAACGTTTCGTATACTATATAATTGACAAACAACTCATTCCGCAAATGTTTTACTTTATAAACACTCGCTTTACAATCATTTAATTGGCAAATGCTTCTCTTTACAAATGTTTCCGATGACATTTAATAATTTAAACATTTTTCACTTAATATTTAGATTCTTTTGGAAAAATCACGTATATACTTATATACAAAATATCATTTTATAATACATTTTCTAAACCAGTCACGAAGTCATCATGACGGTATTTTCGCTCTGGCATCCTATGTCGACGGAGCCTCGCTTCGCGGGGCCGCTATTTCTGTATAAAGGGTTTAAAGTTCCTTCCTTCGCTCGCTCTTGCATCCTACATCGCCTATTGCGTTCGTTATGTTCGGGTGCGGTAACGGTAACGTAAATATATAGCTAAGAAGAATAGATAATTCGGAGTATTGAAAATCGGAATGTAGTTTTTCGTTTTTAGGAAATTGTTTAAATAATAAGTCAATACGTAAAACGTTTTTATTCCAAACGTTGTTTTAAGAGAAAAAATAAATAAAAAAATTAACTGTTTGTAAAATAACACGATATTAAACAAAAGTTTACCGGGTAATTATTTTGTAAAGTGAAATATTTGTCAAACTTGTTGTTGTATGATGAAATGACGTTTTTGCCAATCGTTGCTTGTCAAGTAAAAAGGAGATGGCATTTGTTGGCATTACTAATTTTGGAAAGTTACAGAATTCAAAGCTATTTAAAAAAAAACGCTTATATTTAGGTACTGATAGCCAGATTAACTTTATTATTGACAATGGGGATAAAATCTCGATAAATATGAGTAACTTGATTTGATTTAACACAGAGCAGCCGGACAAGGCTTTTTAATTTTTTTAACGACTTCAAAAAAAAGGAGTTTATTTCAACCTCCTTACCATAAACATGAACACCCACTAAAACCATGGACGTAATATATAGAACTAAAACCCATACCTAAACATGACTCTTTAGAATATGACATTTCACGTCATGTGTTATTTATTTTATTTCGACAACTTCACAAGTCACATTCGCTCGCTCGCTACTGTTTTGCACAGAGCATGTAACCTTTTACTGTTTTGTGCTGGTGTGAATGTTTTGTGCTCCCAAAGTTATTTATTTTTCTCCCTGTCATCCTAATTATCATTAACAATATTATATGCTCAGATTCCGATAAGTGAGTCTTTAAAGTCTCCCGAGTTTTCTGTGACTACTATGTTTAATTAAAACTGACAGATTACACTTAGACTGCCATTAGGTCTATGATCAGTGAGTAAATCTTTGAATTAAACAAACTTCAAGAAGTAGTTATCCCCTAAGACGACCCAGTGACCATCATTTTTCAAGTAATTACAAAGCATAATTAGCAATATGTTATGCATACAATAAACATTTATGCGTTAAAATAGTAATAGAGGTAAAATAACCTAAAATTAATGAACTTAACCTCACTTTTACCTACAAAATTAAGATTTCTCTTTATCCCCATTGTTATTATCTTTATTTTTTATTTTTGACAAAAGCTCTTAATATTCCCTATTGTAGAAACTAAAAATGTTTATTGCCAGAGTTCTATGAACTTCTGCCATTCTCCTTTGTAAATTAATTTTTGGTGAACCAAGGAAAACTTTTGAAGATTAAAGACAAGTATTTTGATAGAGTGAAGTTTTGGCACAAATTATGATTAATGTTAAAGACGGAGCCTGACATCGAAAATTCACCAACTTTGTTGAAGTGGTTAATAATGATAAAGAAAAATAACAATTGGCCTCCAGACCGAATTTCGGCCATGACAGTCAATCTCAGCGGAGACTATAGTCCGCGCGGAACTAGTTGACCGCGCCTTGGGTGGGGACGGGGGTGAGGGCAGCGGGGTTGCTATGACAATGCGACTCCGCCCCTTCGTCCCACCGCTCACATACCTAAGGCGCGGCCAACTAGTTCCGCGCCGACTATAGCCATAAACACGGGAGATATTATAGTGCACAAGTGTTTGCATAGAAACAGGTGCACTCACTCTTCCCTCACTCTCATAGGCTGATGGGATGGCAAATGGTAATCCGACACGACCGGAGAGAGATCAGGCGCAAGACCAACGGCTTAACGTGCTTTTCGACGATTTCCGAAAACCGCCAACTTCCAAACTCCGGGCTGTTACTAAGAAATTCCTAATGGAAAAACCCAATAACACTTTGCACGACCTGGGAATCGAACACAGGACCACACGCTCAGCAGTGACACTTGCAACTACGAGACCAACGGGGCAATCATACTAACTAGTGAAAGAATGGGAAAGACATAAACAAATAATGATTACCTACCTATATCAATATTATAATTATCCATAAGGTTACAGTAATTTAGTAAAATTAAATGCCTAACTGACTAAATATACAAATAAATACGAAAAAAAAATCCTTTTGTTTTAGGTCACTTAGGCGTCGAAGTACTCGTCCGGATTGCTTTCATCCGGAAACGTGCCCAGAAGACTAGTAGAATGTGCCACGTTGAATTGCAGTTCTAATTCTTTGGCCAAAGAACGAGCCAGCCCTCTGGTCACGTGGTAACGTAATCAGTCGGCGAGAAATCTCGGGCCCCATGACCCGAGAATTTCTACTCCAAACGGCTCAAAACTGTAGTTACCCATAAGGTTACAGTATTTGCGCCGCTTGAGGGTCTCAGCAGCTGCAGCAGCGGCACCAGTGTGTCGACACTGGTTGCGTACAACCAGTTAGCGTCAGAATGGCTGGTTGCCTATGGCAAGCGGCTTTGAAAGTATATTCAAGAATTGCTATCCAATTGCATATATTTGCTATATTTCTTCAATAATTGGTAAGCCATTATTGATATAACAAACTTGTAGAAATTCTGCGTCCTTCATGCTGAACGCGGAGGCCACCATCCATCCTGATGTCAGAATGGCTGGTCAAAAAAAAGTTCATATTTCTCTGAATGTATCATATTATTTATGAAACTAGCTTCTGCCCGCGACTTCGTACGCGGATCCTGTTGCTTATGCCAGCGACAACGGGGTCGTCAAAATCGGAGATCTGAAACGTCTGATGTCGAATTCTAAGAGCCCAGGGACTGAAAAACAACGGATGCGCAAGACGATTCGAGACGTCATTTTCAGGCAATAATGAACCATTATGGTGGTAAACTTGGCCTTGCACTTTGAATGTTGGCATAAATGGGCCTTCTGAAATCTGTTCTGCACCAAAAGATGTCATTTGAAAGGCATTATTGTACGAACGTATGTTATCCAAGAAATGTTTTGACTGTGGATGGTCACCGATTAGCAGTGATCTTAATATTTCTGGAGGATTTTGTAATATTTTAATATGTACTTTCCCACCTGAGCAACACATACCGTTTGTTTCTTTTTGCCATTTAACAGCTTCACAAAAAGTACAATTTTGAACCATACCTCCGATGGCGGAATATGTGGCGTAGTCAATCATAGGAGTATACGTAAATGCACTCCGTTCCTTATCAACCCAAGAAAGGTCGCCATGCCCTACGGCTATATCTTGAGACACATCCGATTCTTCAGATGATATCGACATTCTGTTCAGAGAATGTCGAAGTCGATCAGAATTCAAACGTTCGTTGCGTTCTTCTTAATCTGTCTCTTTATGCCGTACTCCAGCAATTCTTTCTTTCTCACTTTCTAACTGATTATGAGTATTTTGTTGTGTGCGTGTTCGGGACAATGTATGATAATCTCAAGTTCATCACTTGTTTCAAAATACCTGTTAGTAGATGTGCGAATACGCTGAGAATTCAGGCGTGATTCTGTATCGGTAAACGTTTCCGATTCGCGAGACAATGCATGTCGCTCACGATCAGCGGACAGTCGCGCATCACGTTCCGCCCTTGTCTCTAGAGACCTGGATGTAGATGCGTAAATACGCTGAGAATGCAGGCGCGCTTCGCGATCCGAAGAGGTTTCCACGGAGCGAGTTGCAGCCTGATGTTCTCGAACAGCATCAAGTCTCTCCTGACGCTCTTCGGTAGATTCTTGGGATCTTATGATCCGCAATCTTTTAGCTCCTTTGGAACATTGGAAAAGATTTGACCTTTTTCTAGGCATGGTTATAGTTTTATTGTGAAGAAGATACCTGATCAATTAAAATCTAAGTGACTGCTCCCCTACCAAGGGTGCCCATACACGGGGTCGTCTGGCGCCCATGTGCTGGTTTGGTCCCTGGGGTCGTCACGGCGTGCTATGTGTTCTGGTGCGCCGGTGATGGGGAGTACTCCCCAGAGGAGGGTCCGGTGACGGACAGCCGCGGCGGGTTCACGGATGAGTGCTAACGCGTGCCCATATTCCCGCTGTAAGCGGCAGAGGAGGACACCGTGGAGTTTTAGTGGGTTAGAGTCCCACATAACTGTACTATCTCCCCGTGGTAGTGCAGAACGCATGAGCATTTATTCACGTTAAAAAAAAAGGGAGTTTTGGCCAGTAGAGTCAAATTTTCAATGATATACCATCGTCATCGAAAATCAGTCCTAAACTGTTACCGCCTTCACCGCGTGGAGGTGAAATTAGTGATAGTTTTGATTTCCACATCAGATGTTTCTGATCTTCGATTTTTAGGGTTCCGTACCCAAAGGGTAAAAACGGAACCCTATTACTAAGACTTCGCTGTCCGTCCGTCCGTCCGTCCGTCTGTCTGTCACCAGGCTGTATCTCAAGAACCGCGGTAGCTAGACAGTTGAAATTTTCACAGATGGTGTATTTCTGTTGCCGCTATAACAACAAATACTAAAAACAAAATAAAATAAATATTTAAGGGGGCTCCCATACAAAAAAAAACGTGTTTTTTTCGGCGTTTTTGCCGTCTGTCTGTCGCCAGGCTGTATCTCAAGAACTGCGGTAGCTAGACAGTTGAAATTTTCACAGATGGTGTATTTCTGTTGCCGCTATAACAACAATTACTAAAAACAAAATAAAATAAATATTTAAGGGGGGCTCCCGTACAAAAAAACGTGTTTTTTTCGGCGTTTTTGCTCCCATACAAAAAAACGTGTTTTTTCGGCGTTTTTGCCGTCTGTCTGTCGCCAGGCTGTATCTCAAGAACCGCGGTAGCTAGACAGTTGAAATTTTCACAGATGGTGTATTTCTGTTGCCGCTATAACAACAAATACTAAAAACAAAATAAAATAAATATTTAAGGGGGGCTTCCATACAACAAACGTGTTTTTTTCGGCGTTTTTGCCGTCTGTCTGTCACCAGGCTGTATCTCAAGAACCGCGGTAGCTAGACAGTTGAAATTTTCACAGATGATGTATTTCTGTTGCCGCTATAACAACAAATACTAAAAACAAAATAAAATAAATATTTAAGGGCGGCTCCCGTACAAAAAACGTGTTTTTTTCGGCGTTTTTGCCGTCTGTCTGTCACCAGGCTGTATCTCAAGAACGGCGGTAGTTAGACAGTTGAAATTTTCACAGATGATGTATTTCTGTTGCCGCTATAACAACAAATACTAAAAACAAAATAAAACAAATATTTAAGGGGGCTCCCATACAAAAAAACGTGTTTTTTTCGGCGTTTTTGCCGTCTGTCTGTCGTCAGGCTGTATCTCAAGAACCGCGGTAGCTAGACAGTTGAAATTTTCACAGATGATGTATTTCTGTTGCCGCTATAACAACAAATACTAAAAACAAAATAAAATAAATATTTAAGGGGGGCTCCCATACAACAAACGTGTTTTTTTCGGCGTTTTTGCATTGTGGTACGGAACCCTTCGTGTTGGCCAGTTTTTTTATAAGTCAACAGGAAATGCCCATCAGACCGAACAACTTTTGCTAAGACGTCATTCCTATATATGTTATGGTGTAGCTGGGCTCTTGGAGTTCCACATCAGGTGTTCCAGATCTTCAAATTTATTCTCTCGGCAGAAAATGCTCATCACGTGAAACAATTTTGCTATGGTACCATTTTTGTATCTCTTATAGTTTAGTTTACCAGTCTTACCAAGGGGTATCGTATTACCTAGTAACTGGGTTGTGGAGGTCAGATAGGCAGTCGCTCCATGTAAAATACTGGTATTCAGCTGCATCCGGTTAGACTGGAAGCCGACCCCAATATAGTTGGGAAAAGGCTAGGCAGATGATGATGATAGTTTAGCTGGTCTGTTGCGGTTCTGCATCAGGTGTTCAAGTTTCCAAGATAAATTATAGCCTATATGTTGCCCAGACATAATACCTATACAACAAAACAAAAATCATTCAAATCCTTCCAGTAGTTCCGAAGATTAGCGTGTACAAACAAACAGACAAACAGACAGAATTTTTTTTTCGGATTCGTACCCTATTACTGTTTCTAAACCCCCCCCCATTTTTTTTTTTAATATTTTCAATGTACAGACAAAGTTTTTCTACTGTTTTATTATATGTATAGATTTAGCAAATAATTATAAGCAATTGGATAGCAATTCTTGAATATACTTTCAGAACCGCTTGCCTTATGCAACCAGCCATTCTGACGCTAACCACCAACCAGAGGGTAGACCTCTGGTGTCCACCTTCCAAAGCTACAAAATAAGTAATTAAAAGAGAGAATTAGGAAGGAAGTTTTCATTTTACAATTCTTAAATTTTCTCAAACATCAAAGTCAAAGTTTTCATTTGTTTAAACATTGGTGTAATGATTAAAGTTTCTAATGAAGCCAAAAGCAGAGAGATGTCATTATATCCTTATTACCTAGTGGGCAAGTACGACGCTCCTTACCGGGAATTATTTCCCAATTAGCTCTGAGTTATTGAGCAACACTTTTATTAGTATCTACTGCTGTTTTTATAGCATAGTGACAAGATCGAACAATTTTATGAATCTGAAAGTTGACCACATTTTACTCTTTCTCAGAAAAATCTGTTAGAAGTAAGAGTCCTCCAGTCCAGACTGAATTTCGGCCACGGCGACCAGTCTCAGCTGAGACTAGCCATCGGCGCGGGAGTGCATATCTATGTGTGTGCGCAGAAACAGGTGCAGTCTCCTTTCCCTCACTCTTATTGTCCTATTGGACGGCAATCCGACACGACCGGAGAGAGATCAGGCGCAAGACCAACCACTGTTAGAAGTAAGAAAGTGCCAGATATCGAATTCAAAATATGTAAACTGGATCGGTTACGATATTTTAATTTAAGTGTTTTTGATAGATCAATTAGGTTACTTTTAGCAATCCAGAAGCTGCTGCATTTTCAACTAAAAAAAAAAAAAAAAAAAAAACATACAAACACCCGAACATAGTACCTCCTCCTTTTTGTAAAGTCGGTAAAAATACTAACTTTGCGAGTTAACTTTATTCATACTTCTAAAAGCTAATAACGATGGTCATAAAATATAATATATCTGGGGTGTGACGTCAGCATAGCTCATCCTGTCACGTACCAGCTTCAATATTGGCTTAATTTTTCCCTCACCCTTTGGAATGGCATATTCGTTGCACAGAATGATGTCAATGGTACGGATGAACTCGTGTATTGGTCATGTCGCGCATCTGTGTTGGTCACAATATTAGAATACGAAATAGTATTTCAAAAAAACTAAGATTTTTTCATAAAGTCATTTAGATTTCCGAAAAAGGTTTGTATTAGCATCTAACCTTTGCGTTACCTGTGTTCGTAAACGAAATAATACAAAATGGATGAAGAAATTGAACTACATTATTTGCTTTCGATTCGAATTAAATTAATTGTGTTTACAAATAAATCACAATATTTTGCAAACGACATAACGTAAAGCCAAACTTCTGAAACTTTTCGACAAAATTATATTTATGAATCTCTAATTATAAATCCCTACGTTTACCCACGAATCGGAATTCAATCAAAACTACTATTTAATTGTAATTTGGACAAAAAGCCACAATTCATCAAACAGGATTTTTTTATTGGTATGGAAAATCAAAGAGCAAAAAGACTTCACTAAATGAAAATGACCTCAATTCATTTAACCAATTATTGGTAAAATTAATTAGTGAGAAACGTTTAATTTTAATTGAAGTCATGACAAAGAGAAACAAATTAAATACCGAAAAGTTAATATTACGAAAGCGCATTACTAAGTATTTATACCATGGCTTTGCTTCCAAGTTCTGATTTCGTACTACGTGTTGAACTATCATAAAAAATATTACGATCTTCGTATCATTACAGTTATCTATTTCATATTCGGCTCATGAGCACGGGCGAACGTATCCTTTTCAAGAAAATTTCTCGCCGACTTGTCGACACTTCACGAGAACAGAGGACTGGCTCGTTCTTTGGCCAAATAATTTGCATTACCATTCAACGTTGTACCTAATGCTGCCAGTCTTTTGGGCACGTTTCCAGATAACAGCGATGCGAACGAGTACTTCGTCGCCCAAGTGACCAAAAAACAAAAAGATTGTTTTTGTATTTATTTGTATATTTAGTTAGTTTGATATTTAGCTAAGCCAACAAAATGTAAATTATAAGGATCAAAGAAAAAAAAATTAAAGAGTTATCGGAGTAAGCAATCTAAAACCTTACAGAATATTTCTGCATTTTATTTTATCTCGAAATCAATATTGTTGTTTGTACACCGAAGTGCCGCGTCGTGTACTGATCCATTACCGAATTTACCGACACCTACTTAGGTTACCGGCAGCCGGTTGGCTGTAGTCAAAAGGGTGGGTAGTGGAAATAAAAATAAAATTCTCTTAAGGTTTTCTCCATAATATTATCAAAAGCTCCAGCTGTGTCTAAGGTTACAAAAGCGTAGATCATGAACCTACCAATCGTACATTACAATATACAGATTTATTGCTATCATAAAAGTAAAAGTAAAAATACCCCTTGGACCGACTTTACCATCCAATGTAGGTATATAACAAAACATACAAACATTGTAATGAATGAAAAAGTCACTGTTATAACGGACTGCCTTTTTGAACAAAATTTGATTCCGTCTTAATCATCATAACGCCACAATCTGCTCACAATCAAAACACTCGAAAAGACGATAAAAATCCCGAAAATGTCTCTGTTGACATGAAAAATTTCATAAAATGGAACAGATTATTCCCCGGATTGTATTTTATGGACCAATAAACGTGTGTCACTTTATTATTTAGTCCAATAAGAAGATAGACAAAATCAATGACAACTTATTCTATTATTGACGAACAACTTACCTTTAACTTCTCACAACTGCCCTAATTTTTGACAGTTCAGAAGTTCAATAAATAAACTCGAATAAATGCTATAATAAAAAAAAATATAGACTTAAAAACTCTTTCTTTTTAGTAAGAAAGAGTTCTTAAGTCTTTTTTTTTTTTTGCTGCTTGCTTGTTATACTAACTGTCTTTTAGAGACAAATTTAGTCTGATATTCCCTGGAAACATCAGTTTACTAATACATTCCTAACATTCAAAGACATTTTCAAGAAACCACGTATAACATTATTTAAATCCAGTTTTAATTGAAAACTCGCTAAAAACGGTAGTTCAAGAGTTCGGCTGTTCGTTCCAACAATTTGCAGCAACCCTAATGCCTGAGCCACAAAAACGTCACATTTTCGTCAAAATCAGTGACATTCCACTTTAACAAACATCAACTCAACAGTCGTGTAAGTAAAACAGATTTTAGTTTGGTCACTTTAGGCTAAATTTTGAAGCGAAAAACGCAAAATGCGTTCGTTTAGTAGCCCTCCGGTAAGGCGGTTACAATATATTCTGGAAGCGTCGCCGCTAAAGTTAATTGCCATGATAAACAGTTACAGGATCGTCCACAAAATTTTTAGAACCTACAACATCCGTACATAAAAATTATACTGTTGATAAAATGCTGACCAAATTTTTTCAAAAGGTTTATGATGGCATATAAACTTACTGACATTAGGGATCTATTTATAAACGATGATAAAAGTTTCATGACGTTCTAATGTCACAAATGTGTGGTTAAAAAGTCGCTAATCACTACCTAACTTCAAACAACGTTTATGAATAAAGGGTTTTATCGCTTAAATTTTAGATTATTCATCGATTTTTGTGGAACGTAGGGAGAGAACATTGCATGTAATTAATTACATAGTTCAATATTACTCTAAACTCTGTCCACAGGGATTTACTTAGTTCAATGTGCTACCGAAGTATTTCGTAAGGATTATAGTCACTATCTATCTTATCTAATGTCGTAGTTGAAACTACAAATGGCTCCGTAGGGATTTCGGATTTGTAAGACTGAATAAAGTCAGCTCGTATATATGAATAGGAAATCCAGTCATATGACCACACATGTTGTCTTTCACTTGGCTTTGTTTATGTATGCAATCGCCTTTACATGATATTGAGGGCAAGTCGCACTCCTACGTAAGACCAGGGAAGATAGTATTATGTAGACGAACAAAGAACTGTTCAAGAACTAAAAAAGAAGCTATTTTAAATGTTAATTGTTTTGTTTGGAATCAAAATCAATGTTTCAGAAAACAAGATTAGCTTAAAAACAGCTAACGAATTAATTTGACATTATTTCATTCAACGAAACAAAGAACGTCATATAGACACCGATTTAACACGAATTGGAGGAATTTATGGATGAGATTTCCATTCTTTGACAATGATTTGTTCGACTGTAAAGACAATGCCAAACAAAAGTACGTCATCTAGATAGACAAAAATAAAAATTAGAATAAATACGGCAACATTGTCATAAAAAAAACCAATCCCAAAAAGTATAAAATTACATATAGATCACCTGTAAGCTAGAAAAAGATAAACATACCAAAGTTAATTAGGTTGGTAAACACCTGGCTGAAGGTAAGAGCCCATCCGAGAAACGGTGATCCAATAAGGGGAATGGCGTTACGTCGACTAACGAGTTCGCACCTCACCGCACGAGTTTGAAAAATAATTAAAAATTATACGAAGGAATTAGCCCGAGAAAATGCTAGACATCTACGGGCTGATAAAGGAGAACAAAAGTATTATGGTTGTTCTAATTGCAGGAAGCACTCTTGTTAATTGTCTTGTCTGGGTTATGATTTTTTAAATCATTTTTCTTTTCTTCTCTTATAAAAGTTAATTGATTCAATTATTATGTTAGCGTATGAAAATATAACTTTGGGCTAGATTTATTGTTTTTTTTTCTTGTCATCTAAATAAAACTTAGGTAAAATGTTTTTTGTTTATTCCACGTACCAATTTATTTTAATGAACACTTTGTCTCGTTTTATGACAATTTGAAAGAAAAATACAATAGGATGCTAATATATAACATAGGAAATGACGTTGACGATTAAAGGCAGACTACATTTTTTGTACTTTATATAAGCTAACATTTGCGCCAAACATTGATGCTTCATCAGTTTCATTTCGGTCTTATAGTGAAAGTATCATTATAATTGTTCAATAGCATCAGGTTTTTACGAGATTAGGATGGCTCTGAAGCAGCTCAAAAACAACAAGGCGCCGGGTGATGACGGAATTACGGCCGAGTTGCTGAAGGCCGGCGGAAAACCCGTTCTTAAGGCCCTTCAGAAGCTGTTTGGTTCCGTCATACTCGAGGGCAAAACACCACAGGCATGGAACAGGGGTGTGGTGATACTTTTCTTTAAGAAGGGCGACAATGCCCTTCTTAAGAATTATAGGCCCATCTCACTCCTGAGCCATGTCTACAAGCTGTTTTCGAGAGTCATCACGAACCGTCTCGCGCGCAGGTTTGACGACTTCCAGCCTCCCGAACAAGCCGGATTCCGTAAAGGCTTTAGCACCGTAGACCACATACATACGCTGCGACAGGTTATACAGAAGACCGAAGAATATAACCTGCCTCTCTGCTTAGCGTTCGTGGACTACGAGAAAGCCTTTGATTCGATCGAGACATGGGCTGTGCTGCAGTCTCTTCAACGGTGCCAGATCGACTATCGGTACATCGAGGTGCTGAAGTGTTTGTACGAAAACGCCACTATGTCAGTCCGACTCCAGGATCAGACCTCGAAACCTATCCTTCTGCAGCGAGGTGTAAGACAGGGAGACGTTATCTCTCCGAAACTGTTCACCGCTGCACTGGAGGATGTCTTCAAGGTTTTGGACTGGAAAGGGGCTGGCATCAACATCAACGGCGAGTACATAACTCACCTTCGGTTTGCCGACGATATCGTAGTCATGGCTGAGACTATGGAGGACCTCAGTACAATGCTCGATGACCTCAGTAGAGCCTCCGAAAGAGTGGGTCTTAAAATGAACATGGACAAAACGAAGGTCATGTCAAATGCCCATGTAACACCCACTCCCATAAAGATCGGAGACGCTACACTCGAAGTCGTGGACGAGTATGTTTACCTCGGACAAACTGTCCAGTTAGGTAGGTCTAACTTCGAGAAAGAGGTCAATCGTCGAATCCGACTCGGCTGGGCAGCGTTCGGGAAGCTACGCAATATCTTCTCGTCCCACATACCGCAGTGTCTCAAGACAAAAGTCTTTGACCAGTGCGTGTTGCCAGTGATGACTTATGGCACTGAAACGTGGTCGCTCACAATGGGCCTTATAAGAAGGCTAAAAGTCACCCAAAGGGCAATGGAGAGGGCTATGCTTGGAGTTTCCCTGCGTGATCGAATCAGGAATGAGGAGATCCGCAGGAGAACCAAGGTAACCGACATAGCCCGCAGAATTGCCAAACTTAAGTGGCAGTGGGCAGGGCACATTGCTCGCAGAACAGATGGCCGATGGGGCCGAAAGGTTCTGGAGTGGCGACCACGTACCGGAAGACGTAGCGTTGGAAGGCCTCCCACAAGGTGGACCGACGACCTTGTGAAGGCCGCAGGAACCCGTTGGATGCGAGAAGCACAGAACCGGTCGAAGTGGAAGTGCTTGGGGGAGGCCTATGTCCAGCAGTGGACGTCTTTTGGCTGAAATGATGATGAATGATGATCAGGTTTTTAACCTAAAATTATATAACTTCACAAAAATATTTATTATTTTTATCAACAGTCTCCTGTGGTGATGTTCTACTGTTCCTTATAGAGTTCACTTTATGACTGTTTTTAAGATGTTCACGAGAATTGCGTCTAAATAAGGTTAACTTTTTGTCTTACCGCCGCTAAATTTAGATTGACCCTATTTTGAAAAATTCATTAGGTATAGTTTTAAGTGACTGACTTTGCCGTAAATGTGTAAATGCCTTTTTGTAGGATATAATTAAAAAGTCTCCACGAGTATATGGTGAATCCTGCTGAGCAGTCAACCTCGCTACCATCTTGGTGACTGGCAAAAAAAAAATTACTAAGGCAAACCGCACTGGGCTCGTATAGCGAATTACGACCCGTTCCCTCTAATTGAGAGGTGGCCTGAGTCCCAACTGTGGGAACATAATAGGCTGATTATGTATGAGCAAGTTCTATGTAGTTAACCCGACACGAGAGAAAAACACCACGGTTTAACCTAAGTATGTCATAGTTCTGCTTTTTCATTCCGTTCTCAAAACTACCCAAAACTCTCGCTTTGGGTAATATTTTATGAGTTGGTCCTAAGTGCATGGTTTTCATTCAACATAATCATAAAATTGTGTTTTCTTGTACACGGCCATTATGATAAAAGGTTGCAAAATGAGGTTGATGTAAAACGATTACAATATATTCGTCGATCGAAAGTGAAAAGAGAATAAACACACAAACAAGCAGATTTCGGTATAACAAAATGATTTATTTAAAATACGTATGCCAACAGTACATAATATATATATATACTCGAAATTCAATAATAAAAGCTATAAGTATAAGTTCTGATGTATAGATCAATATTATTACAGGTGAACACGACATTAAAGCAACATCTTTTAAAATTATATAAATTAAAATAGAGATGATGCTATTTATACACACTTTGACATGGATGAATTTTATATATACAATGACATGAATATTTACTTACTTTGTAAAGTGTTTTTTTTTTATTATTGTGAATGTGTGGGCTATGTGGATCATTTCTTGTTTTTTTGTTTTCCTTCTTAGTTATTTTTAATCATGATCTGGCAGTTTGAGTAATTTACGCGGTCTGCTCAAATGTCCTTTCTTTGGTATTGTTCGTCGAATCCACGGTCGAATCGTTGAGCTCCTCAAGTTCTGCGTTGAGCTGCACGATTTTTGACAAATGCGTGCACTGATTGGACAGGTCCGCTCAATCTGTGTGGTTCTTTCCTCAAAAGACCATTTCAGACACCAATCTACATGGTCTTCACACGATCTGACCAAGATTTTGTCTGGACTTTAAAAGAGACCGTGACTTCTGAGTTTGTTTCGGCCTTTCTTCTAAGAATAGTCAGATAGGAAACACCGACAACACCGACCTCATCTAGTTTAAAAAAATATGATTGACGTGTAAAGTGTTTGTACAAACCTACTTACATCCCCATTTTAATTTAACCGCGGGGCGCTGCAAGTTTTCTATAATCATGATTATAGAAAAAGTTTCACCCGCAGTGGTAACAGACACACTTTCGCATTTATAATATATATAATAGTATGGATGTTATCATAGTGAAATGCAGGGCAAGGCAAAAAACCAACTAACTAACAAAGGCAAGATAGAAATGTCATAGAGAAAACGTTTTGTTCTTTGGAGCAGGAATTTAGGCTGGCTATCTCATTTGAGTTTTCTTTTTATAGGATATTACCTTGTTAGAAATTATCATTAGTGAGACCTTTTGCCACTTTTATCTTTGACAAACTCTGGTTTAATTTAAAATTATGGTTAACCTTACAATTAAGATACAAAGATTGTAACCCGTGAGTGTCTTTTTCATTTCTCTTTTTGCAGATTTTTTGGAAGAAATTTCTTAAGAAATAAGCAGTTCCTTTGTACTCAAATGTACCAAACCTATATCGTATCTCTATGTATTTTCTGTGTATACATAAATCCATATACACCATTTATAACTAAAGAACAGCTGGACCAGTTTATTGGATATTTGATTTGTTGGATTTGTCTCCGCCCCGAATAGCAGAATAACTATTAAAACATGGGAAAACTCCACGAATAAATGCATTATGAAGATAATTCATTTTCTCATATGTTTTGTTCTTATTGGTTCTGAGGCGGTACGAAGTTTGCTGGGTCAGCTAGTAATAAAATAAATAAGCTTCTTTAAATTAGGTATAATATTCATGATTAAAAATATGAATGGTTTGTATGTAGGTACAACTAGGTATTTATGAAGCCTGCAACATTAATAAAGGCTCTCTAGATACAAACACTGAAATGGCTAGTCTGTGGGCTTTTGACCCTTCATGTTTTATTTTATTTATTTTAAGGTTTAAACGCGCAGCATGTATTAAAATTTATTTTTCCATGTTGTTTAGTGCCAAAGGTATTCTAAATTGTACATTTGTAAAAACTAACGTTTTATCATACTAACGAATTGTATAGGGATCAAACAGCCTAGTTTAGGTTCCGTCTAAACTCCGTTAACTCCGTCCGTTATGGATAAAACTCTCAATACCCTCGTTTTCAAATACTTTAAGGCGTAATATCCGATGACATTTCCTTTCTAATTATACCTTCACAAAACTGACCTTACCACTAATTGCATTACAACCAACCACGTCATTTACAGCCTGAGTCTTCAGTTCTGCACTAACATCTTTATCACTATCTAGATAACCTACATTACTGACAAACAATTTTACTTTTATTTTTACTTCCAGAACATTCTGAACAACACTAAAGTATTCGGTATTTCACTCGGTTTGGGAACTTCAACAAATCTTTGCCTTTATGGGCACGTAGGGTGAAATAACAGGGATTCCATATATTTATATAAAGCTCTAGTTGGCCCTCTGAGGAAACTTTCTATGTGAAACTAGTGTCAAATTGAATGGAATTTAGTAGCAACTCTGCGGTGTTATTCTGTAAAAGTCTCGCTGTGAAAACTTAGGTGAAGTGAGCGCGCAGTGAGCTGTCAATAGTGTCGATTCTTAGCAAAACAAACTCACTTCACCTAAGTTTTCACGATGAGATTTTTACAGAATCGACCGGCTGATGTAGAAATTCAGAAATGTATCTTTGAAAGGCTGGTTGAATGTGACTCATGAAGAAAATTACATACCCATATTTTTAAAAGGCATTTTATGATCAACTACCAAAACAGTCATTTTTTTTTAGTAAAATTGTCGTAAAGTATTAGGTAATGGCCTTAGAAATACCTAACTATAATTTTAGTTTCAGGTTTTATAAATAATTTGAGGCTGTTCTAAAAAACACCGTCATTTCATATAATGGTTCTCTATTATCAAATTATTCTTATCTTAAATATTGTGGATCTATTATTTTATACAGATGGGTTCCTTATAGATTATACAATCAAAGTTAAACCAACCATCGTTTTCCATTTCATCTAATAATAATTTTACCGAGAATATAAGAAAGGAAAATAATGTAGGAAGAACCTACATTATTTTCCTTTCTTAGAACATTTCAGTACCTACCTAACTATTGTTTAGTTTTGATAATTATGTCAAATCAAGTTTAGTTTCAGTAACATTTATTTTTAATTTTCATGATAATTTGTAATTTAATTTATAGTATAACAAATCTGTTTATTTTTATGTAGTGTAGTGTCTTCTTGGTCAAATTGTAAAAACTTTTAATAAACAGCTGCCCTCAGCTTTGTCAAGAAAAAATATGACACAAAGCTTCTAATCATTGAATTTATATCATTTTGGTTAACCCGGTTAATCTATACGTGCCTAGATAAATACCAGCATATCCAATATGTACTTACCTATGTACCCACTTGTTATGTTGTACTACTCGTGTTGTTTTCTTTTGGTTACAAAGAAAACTAGTACAACACCAGTGTGTACTCATTAAGCGATTGTGGTACCTGGTGAAATAAGGTCTTTCAAACACCTTTAACCGTTTGTGAATTTAGAGTTTCGTTAAATAAATTAAAGGAAAAAATTGCTATAAGTAATTAGAAATTAGCATAAAAGAAAATTAATTGAAAAAATACATCTAGCGTAGATAACAAAAAAGTTCTTTCAGTTAACAATTATTATTCAAAGTATGTTTCTAAAAGTTTCTAAATTTTCACAATATTAAACTAGAGCTCAAAATATTATTGTTTTATTATTTAAAAGTCTTATTTCTACAATTTCTTACAAAGCAATCTTTCTAACAAACTTTGTCAAACCCATACCAAAGAGATTCGACTGCGGTCCCTAATATAGTTAGAAGAATCGATGTTACCGCAAAGGCGACGACGAATTGAGCCGTCGAATCGACTAAACCACAAATGGATGACGTCGACCTCCCTGGGGTTGCCATTTTATCAAATGCAAGCACTATTTCGTACACAATCAAATATAGGTGACGGATATTGGATACTGAGACACTGAACTTTTCAGCATAGAATAGTAAAACGTGTTATTGACACAGATTTCTTTGTGATATTCTGTCAAATTTTAAGTTGTGCTATTTTGTGTTACCTAACTTACTACTGAGTTAACTTTTGTTTTCAGACTAAGGGTGCTTGCATAAAGGCTCCCGCAGACAGGCGCGACGTGACGGTGCGACGCGACTCTTTTAGAGCAGTTACCATGAAGTTTTCATAAAAAATGTTCTACTAGAGGGCTATGCTTGGAGTTTCCATGCTTGATCGAATCAGGAATGAGGAGGTCCGCAGGAGAACCAAGGTAGCCCGAAGAATTGCCAAACTTAAGTGGCAGTGGGCAGGGCACATTGCTCGCAGAACAGATGGCCGCTAGGGCCGAAAGGTTCTGGAGTGGCGCCAGCGTACCGGAAGACGTAGCGTTGGAAGGCCTCTCACAAGGTGGTCCGACGACCTTGTGAAGGCCGCAGAAACCCTTTGGATGCGAGAAGTGCAGAACCGGTCGAAGTGGAGGTGCTTGGGGGAGACATATGTCCAGCAGTGGACGTCTTTCGGCTGAAATGATGATGATGATGATGATGAGAGCCGCGTCGCTCTGTCGCGTCGCGTCTGTCTCCTTAAAACAGCGGGTTTTACGATACAGATCGCTACAGGATGAATTACGGAAAGAAACGGTTACATTGTTTTTTTTATCTGTTCCTTTATCTGTGAGCGCATAAGTTAATACCTACGGGGCTATTTTACCCGCACCGATCAGTACCGAGTTCTCATTATCGGGAACCAGTGTCTTTATGCGAGCAGTATCTATATTGTCTTTGTGTAAGGGACACAATCGGACACAATAGAAACAGAATTTTGACATTGACACAAAAGAAGGTAAACAAAATAATTGCCAGGCGAGTAAATGCTTACAAAATCACAAAGTTACAAATTATAACTTTCGGTCTAAGCTGAGAAAATTAACCTAATATTGTAAGAGAAAACGCTGCTATGATAAATCCAACTGAACTATGAAATCTGGTACTGTAACATTAACAAAATGGTGGAGACTATTTGATCTACAAGCTGACCTATTTGTATGAAACGAAGAGACAAAATCAATGACCAAATATGTCAATATAGCGAAAATATAAATCAACGTAGACGCAAATTATGCAGTCGTACGGGATTCGTGTATCATTCACCTCATCTCATCAATCATCTTCACTCCGCTTTCACGGTTCATTCGTTCGTTCACCCCTTCATAGCAAAATATATTGAACGATATAATGGATATAACCATAGATATAGATACACCTAGATAACGCAAGAGCAACTACTTCGCGTGCCAAAAATCGCACCAGCTTACGATAAAAAATCATAAGCCGCCACTTTCGCGCTCAGTCCTATGTACTGCTGGCTGGGTAAGCGTGAGCGAGAGCGCGAGCTTTTGACGTCATAGTAGGTAGTAAAAAAATGGCACGCTTGGTTTTCATACAGTTCGTGATACTTGCGTTATCTAGGTCTATCTATATCTGTGGATATAACATTATAATCATTCAAGAAATGGTTTGGCTTTCATAGACCAACAATTTTATGAAATCAAACTCGTATCGAATGTACGTCAACATTAAATGATTTATTTAATCATGTCAATTCACTTAAAAGCCGCGTTAATTTCAATTTAGACGTTAATATGTGTTTCCGGATAGATTAAATACATTTAAGCATTTCATCATTTAATTGCAAACCCAATTAGTGAAACTCAAACCATTTTCTGTGATGCGAAATTGATGATTATCGTTCATGCAAGAATTTTATATTATTATGGTAATTATTTGCAGTCGTTAATTTTGGTATATTGTATGAATAAATTATTGTTTACTGGTGAAATTATGGAAAATTAATGTCTGTAAATTAAATTAAACACTCATCAAACTCATTCATAACGAGAAAACATTTTACCGTCAAGAATCCCAAAAAGTAAACAAGCTATCAATTTTCTATTTCCCTTTCAAATGTAATTGAAACCAAAATCCTCTGTTATCCTTGACTGTCATTGCAAGATAGGAACACGTATTAAAGACGCCATTATTCGGCAGAATGCAATCCTTTTCCAAAATTCAGTGAGCAGTAAAATGGCGATGCTACTTCTACCTATACATATTATAAATAAAAGTCGCTTGTCTGTGTGACCACGTTGTTCTTCTAAACTCCGCAACGGATTTTAGTGCGGTTTTCAACATCATTCAGAGAATTAATTCTAGCTACTAGCTAGTTGATAATTATTATAAACGAACAAGAATTCTTATAATTTTCTGGAGTTGCGAACATTTTTTCAACCAATGTAGTCTCTCCCAGGAATATCGGAGTTCCGCTAGCTTGTTTTAATCTGCCACTACTGCCCATGGGGACCAAACTAATATTTGCTACAATCCAGTTGTTGTTCCATAAGAAACAATATTTTATTGTTACCGACAAATTTGTCTTGATTTTGCCCTGCGACATGAATTTGAATTCACTGATCTCTGTATTTTACCTTCAACTTTCTTAGTTATTTCATCAAGAATGTTCATACTGGAAAATATGTAACACAATAAGTAGTTTCAATTACACAAGTTGTGCAAAAAAAAACTTGTTGAAATACATTACGTATAACAAAACACGTCTTAACAAAACTGCTTTTAGTATTATAATGCATTCATAAGAATATAAATGCTGTTAGTGTACGATGGTCCTGTCTGCAATCAATTTATACATGTACAAGCGACACGTGACATCTACCAACCCGCACTGGGCCCGCGTGGTAGATTATAGGTAGTCCATTCCCTTTCGAAGAGAGGAGGCCTTCGAACTTTATAGGCTGATTATGCTAAACGACACGCCTCGCTTCGCACGGTACTCAGGACTTGACTAAACATCGAGATTTCTGTAATAATATGTAAGATTAATATACAGGCGATAAACACATAAACATCGGAATGTTTATGTGTTTATCACCTTTATATTAATCTTAATACGCAACGGATTTTAATGCCGTTGCGTAGTTTAGAAGAAAAACGTAGTCACACAGACAAACACGAAAAGCAACTTTAATTTATAATATGTATAGAATATAGTTATATGTACTATTAGAAGATGTAGGTAAGTTAGTATACTTTATTCACAAAAAAGAAAACTCGTTTAATTCTGAGTCAATTGTTGCGACCCAGCTGGGTCATACACAAAAAGTGAACATTACAAAATATAAATAATAAAACTCCACGAATTGTTATGAAACATTATATTCATTTAAAGTTAGATATTAATATTCTTAGAATAATATCACTAGAGATCAGTCTTGGATATTTTAGGCATAAATCTCATTTTTTGTTTTTTTACGTCTACAGAAGAGATCGTGTTGTCTACAGAAGATAACAATAATGGGCCTTATATAATCACATCAATAACATCAAGAATAGAAACAATGAAAAAAGACTTAAAATGAAGTTCTCCTTAACCCCTAAAGAAATTATAATCAAAAATCTTTACCAATTGAGTACAAAAAAATTACCGAAATTTGTCCACAGAACAGACATTATGCTTCTGTGGGCATATAAATGAACAGAATATTAAAATATGTTATCCTCGTCAGAATCGTTCCACATGAAATTCTTCGGCCGTTTTTTCTGTGGTGAACTTTCAGAAGCTTCAGAGTCGTCTGAATAGATTCTTATTTTCTGGGGTCTATGCCTTTGGCTGAATATTTCGATGGAAAGATCTGGTGTCAGTCTATCTGACAATCCTGGTGAATTTGACTCAGTCGGAGCTTCAGGAGTAGTTTCTTGCCTTTTCTCTCCACATTTTTCTTATCTGCCTTTGTTCTCTTGGCGTATAGTCTTTAACAGTCTTAATTTGACCTAACTGTTTTTTTCTTTTGTATCTCTCCCTATCCTTCCTTCTTCTTTCTTCGAGAGCTGCGTCATCCATTTTTGCCCGAGCACGGCGTATACTAAGTTTTTTCTGCTCGCGCCTGCGTTTCTTTTTTTCTTCTTCGGATAGCTGCCCTGATCGACTCGTTCGTGGCATCGTACCTTACCTGAAATAAAATACCCTAACATTCATGCGCTGCAAGCAACAAAATGCAAAAAAATGGCAAAAAAAAAACAGCCGGTCGATTCTGTAAAAATCTCACCGTGAAAACTTAGGTTAAGTGAGTTTGTTTTTGCTAGGAATTGACACTATTGACAGCTCACTTCACCTAAGTTTTCACGGTGAGATTTTTACAGAATAGCAACGCTGATTGCAAAAAAAAAGTGAATGGTAAAAGTGAAATAAGTGGCGTGACAGACAAAATAAATAAGCCGAAACCTTAAATGTACACAGAATAAATACACAAAGAAACTCTTTTTACAAAACATTCTTTAATTATCTAGGAAACCCATCAGATCTCTACCAAATTAACATGAAACCGCACTAAAGTATGCCCATTAAAAAAAAAGAATAATCATCCAATTCGGTTAAAAAAGGATTAAAAACAAATACATTCTAATTAAGAACCTCCCTTTTTTTTTAAATCGGATAAAACGTGAGTAACACCACTGTTCTTTTTTTTAAATACAGTGAAATTGCATTACTATTTCACTTCTGTTGACATAGCTCCCTTCTGTAGACACTAAGTCTACATTAAAGATGTCTACACGAGAGACAAATTTTGGTAAATCAAAGATGGCATCCTGCATTATGAGGTTAGAATTTAAGCGATATGATATTTGCATACCGCGCCCAAACGCATACACTGTCTTGATCTTTTTATGTATTTGAAAAGGCTACTTACTCAGGTATCCTTTGCACAGAAAAGAAACACTGATCTCGACCGGAAACTTGTGTAATTGAATAAAATTGGGATTTCTCACGTCACACGCTCTTTACGTAAAATTCACAAGCGGGCAAATGACAGAGAATATAGTGTTACCAACACAACAAACAAAATATTAACGATGCGTTCATCATTGGCAAATTTTGGTTTATTTTATGCGTCTACAGAAGTAGTCCTAAAATCTTTGAACAACATGTTTATACGTTTTATTTCAAAGTTTAGAATTATATGTTTTTTAATACGTTGTGTTAAGTATTTTTGATAATATAACTGATGTAATGAAACGAAATAAAAGTATCTAAAGTATGTGTATATATTTTTAACCATCACTTAAACTCAAATACTTGTCATCCGAACAGTCTACAGAAGGAGATTTTTTCAGATTCAAATGGTAAAAATTTCATGTAAATTTTAGTAAAGCGCTATTTTTTTATGAAAGATGATAAGTTTTCAAGACAAAAGAACTATTAAATGTATTTAATGTTGATATAATAATAAAATAACGGTTTTAAGTTACATGAACATATTTTTTTCGTTTTTTGGGTATGACCCCCCTGTAAAAAGATGTTCCTTTAAAATTATCTCCAAGGAACAATTTTTCTTCTTCCTAAATTCTGTAAAATTGTAATGCTACAAACAGATCACGATGTAACCAAGAAATCATTTGAATTTTACGTTAGATAATGAAAAGGTAAATGCGATAACAGTAATATCGACTTTCTACGCTTTTCCTTTAGATGTAGAATAATTTGCAAAACCCTTTGGGTAAAGCCTGTTACTGAACGGTAAACATTAGGGTAACGATACTGTATTCCTTTCTAATGTTGTTGTGTAGGGAAAACTACGAGAATTGTAATTTTATACACACATTCAAATGTTGAGGAGTTGTTAGGAATTTACTTGCTCTCTCTTTTTTTAGGCTTTTTTCATCCGCATAAGTTCAGGGGGCCTAAAAAGGCTTTTTTATTTATAATATTAGTTTCATCATCATCATCGCCTGAATCACAGGATCACCTAGTCCAGACACAGATCATGGATGATCTCGACATAGATTTAAAAAAACTGTATTTAACGTTAGTCTATATTTTTGAATAAATTTTATTATTATTTTTGGTAAGCGAATTTTGTTTCTTAGCTCTTTGGCTAGTTTAAGCTACATTAACGTGCCCAAGCCAAGTCAATGTAGCGTGTGTTTTTTTTTCTTTTTTACGAAGAATTAATGTGTGATTTAATTTTCGTCAATTTGCATGAACTTTCTAACTATTCTGCAGATATTAAACTTGCGGCTTTTTGGAGTGTTATATAAATTGAGTCTCTTAGGTGGCTGTGGTGGAGGTGATTGGGATAACACCCGTCGTGGAGACAACAATGGGTACTTATTATTATATTATTATTCTCATCAACCTATAGCAGTCCACTGCTGGACATAGGCCTCCCCTATTGCACGCCATTCAACTCTATTTTCGGCAAGTCTCATCCAGCTGCTACTAGCCACCGTGCGAAGATCATCGCTCCACCTAGCCTGAGGGCGTCCCACCTTACGTTCACCGATTCGCAGTCTCCACTTAAGAACACGTCTACCCCAACGGTCATCGGTTCTACGGCTAATATGGCCGGCCCATTGCCACTTCAGCTTGATTATTCTGGGAGCTATGTCGAAGACTTTGGTTCTCTGCCGGATCACCTCGTTGCGGATTCGATCCCTCAGAGAGACTTCAAGCATAGCTAGTTCCATAGCTCGCTGAGCGACCTTGAATTTATGGACCAGCCGAACCGTGAGTGTCCATGTTTCGACTCCGTAAGTCATAACTGTCAGGACCCACTGATTGAAGACCTCAGTCTTTAGGCTCTGCGGAATAGGCGACGAGAAGACTCGACGAAGGTTCCCACACGCTGCTCAGCCCAGCTGAGTTCTTCTGTTAGCCTATCTCAAAGATAGTTTTTACCAAACTGCAGAGTTTGCCCGAGGTAAACGTATTCTTGAACAGCCTTGAGAGCACTGCCAATGCCGTTGTATGAGGCTAAGAAGTACCCCAGCCAGCACTAGCAGACAGAGAGGTAGAGCGCAGACTGCCTTACGCTGAAACCCAGCACCCGGCGAGACATATGCGCCTCGACTTCGTAAACCTGGTAGACCAGGAGAATTTGAACTCCCACGTGCACCAAGCAGTCTCTATATACACCGATGGCAGCAAGGTTGAGGGCAAAGTCGGAGCGGCATTGTCTCTTTGGAGCAATGAAGCCGAGAACAAAACCCTCAAACTTAAGCTGCCATCATACTGCACCGTCTACCAGGCGGAACTCCTGGCCATATGTCAAGCCACAAAAATCATCCTGCGACGAAGCGAGGCTAGTTTCGCTATTCTTAGTGACTCACGCTCTGCCCTGGAAACGGTCGTAAACCCATATTCCCTCCACCCCCTGGCAGTCGAAACCAGAGCCAACATCCGAGACAGCAGACTCCAGAACAAGGAAATTTCCCTGTTCTGGATCAAAGCACATGCAGGACTGGAGGGGAATGAGCGCGCGGACCAACTGGCGAAAGAGGCTGCTCTGCACTCCAAGAAGAAACCTGAATACGACAGTTGCCCAGTTTCATTCGTCAAGAGACAGATTCGTTTGCGGTCTCTCGACGAATGGAACGAACGCTACCAGACGGGACAAACAGCGGCTGTCACCAAAATCTTCTTCCCAGATGCGGTAGAAGGATTTAAAACGGTGAGGAAAATCAAACCGGCAGGCTTGACGACCCAGGTGATGACGGGGCACGGTGGGTTCTCAGAATACTTGCACCGGTTCAAGTGTAAGGGGGACCCATCGTGCATTTGTGAGCCGGGGGTCGCCGAGTCTGTCCCACACCTCCTGTTTAGCTGTCCAATCTACGCTAAGCTTAGATACGAAACAGAGCAAGTACTCGATTGCGATATAAAATCCGAAAATATACATATAATAGTAGCAAACAATCTGTTAAGACAAAAATTTATAGAATACTGTATGCAAATAGTAAAGATAGTAGTAAATAGAAATAGATAAACAAATTATGTTTAATACATATTTGGTAAACTATGTATCATATAAACATATAAAAATAAGTAAGCTGAAAATAAAAATAAGTTAAGTGCAGAATAAGTCACGGAAATTTTGGAATTGTTAAATATAGGTAATAAAAATTAAAAAAAAGAGAAGTTGCAAAATAAGTAATGTTAGCTTTAAATTGTAACATATACGACAACACAAGATAAATAAGTAGGCAATATAAAATCAGTAAAATAATAACTTTGTTTCGGAATTAGTAATATCAAATTAACTGTAATAGTAATGTAAATATAAGGCAAAAAGTAAGAGCTGTAAAATTCATCAAATATAGGAATAATTAATTTAAGGTAAACTGTAGGCACCGTTTTAAAATAAATAATATAAAATAAAAATACCCCTAGAAAAGGTCTCTGATAACGTCAGAGGATCACTGAGCAAGGGCAGGAGTGTGGTTTTAGCCGGTAAGAGTCCGGCACTACCCAGACTGCATCACCAGTGGGACAGTCTGGGTGTCCATGAGGATTTCCCACTCTTGCCAAACCAAAAAAAAAAAAATGCCATTGACAGTAATTGATCCTGGGGTAACGTGGTGGGTGTTCGTTGAACACAAACTGGGTTTTGCCCAAGTTCATCCAAGTATAATAAATTGGAACTCCAATTAAAATGATTTTCTAAGAAACTTGACAAAGGGCAGAAACTGTACAATCGTACGAGCTAACTATTGCTAAACTTCACTCAGCTTATAAAGCTCATATTTGCCGAGAAATTCCTAACTTGACACGACCAATTATTAAGCCTGACGTACTTATACGAAATTCTGGAATTACGGTAATTTTGACACATTGAACGGTTATTCGTAGCTTATTAAAGCGCTTCAAGCCTGTAAGGGTGCTGTGTACATAAAATATCGGAGGGTGAAATGGATAGTATAATTAAAGCTGGGCGTTGAAGTGCGGACGCGTGAAATTGACGCGGCCGTCCCAGGCAGCATGTGCAACTGCCACTATATGATTAAATTCAATTTATTTGGTGTTGTTATGTTATTAAGTGACATTTTAAGCCTTTAACTGAATCGTTCATAAATTGGTTCGCTTTTTAATGGAAGTTTACGGTATTCATTTGTTTTTTTTTACATTACTAATAGGTCTTTATTTCATTGATATGCTCTTTTTTTGAATAAAAGTTTATATTATTCGTTTGTTTTTTTTTGCACTATAGATAGTTTCATGTGTGTTTCCGTTTGATATAGGTATTACCTGGCATTATAATTGAAAGTCTTGTTTTCTTAACCCACGTATCGAGGCTTATTATTTTTAAGACAAAGTTGGGTTTCGAACCCGCACTGGGTCCGCATAGCCAACTCCCTCTAACAGAGAAGAGGCCTGTGTCCCAGCAGTGGCAACTTTATAGACTGATTATGATAGGCTTCGATATATATATAATTAATTCGAGATAATATTAATTAGACACTAACCTGTTGTTAGCAGAAATCACTGCTAAACTTAGTCTTAGCCATCCCATTAAATTTTGGCTGGTAGAGAAACATGAAAAAAAAAAATCACGCTACCCCAGATATTCTATACTAATACTATAAATTCGAAAGTAACTCTGTCTGTCTGTATGTTACCTTTTCACGCCTAAACCACTAAATGGTTTTCGATAAAATTTGGCAGAGAGATAGATTGCATCCAGGGGAAGGACATGGGATAGTTTTTATCGACATACCTCGCGGGCGAAGCCGCGGGCGGAAGCTAGTACTTAATATATTAAGAATCAGAAAGAAACCACCAAACTATCATGAACTACTAAACTTTGTTTATTTATTCATCATTATTCTCCTGCCCTTATCCCAATTTATTTGGGGTCGGCGCAACATGTCTTTGTCTTCCATACTTCTCTATTAGTCGTTATCTCGGTTTGTATATCATCATTCACACATTCCATCCATCATTTCTTTGGTCTAATAAAGTTCACTTATTATCATCTGAAATATTGTCAGATTCATCCTGGCAGCTCATCATATCTATGACATCACTACGTTCGTGGCAAGTGTCCGATCCGCGTTGATAGATGCTCCATTGTGCGATCAGCAAATAGTTGTGTTAGGAAAACTGAAGTTTGAATGCTTGGTTGGTTTACAAACATATGTTGTATAACAGTACGCCTGTAACCCCAAAAGGTTAGGCAGACGTGTACCTATGGGCCACCATTGTTCTACCTAGAATAATACTTAAAAACTGGCTCAAATTAAATATAATTGAACTTTAAATTCTATATTATTTCGGGTTCCGTACCTCAAAAGGAAAAAACGAGACCCTTATAGGATCACTTTGTTGTCCGTCCGTCCGTCCATCTGTCTGTCAAGACCCTTTATCTCGGGAACGCGTGGAGGTATCGAGTTGAAACTAAAACCATATAAGTACTCAGCTCTATAGTCCCTTGAACCCGTGATAAACTATTTACATATCTAAAAGGACGGAACCCTCGGTGCGCGAGTCCGACTCGCACTTGACCGTTTTTTTTAATTATAATATCTTGCTTTACCTATTTAGGTAAGATTATTTTTTAAATATTTAGAACAAATATTTTTTAAATATTTAAAACAAAATGTTGACCTAATTTATTTGGGGACAGCCCACATTTTAAGCGTAATCATTCTTTAATACCTTTTCAAGTTACGTACAGACGTCAGCACATCAAGCTACTACAATCTGTCAAATTTATTTAATAGATTTTCAACTTTATTTCTACAGCATAAGGTACAAAGTTGATTGGGATAATTTGACAGTTTCGGGTAGCTTGATGTGCTGGCGTCTGTACATACAAATAAATTGTAGTGTCTGTTTGTAATGTCATAATAACACTTTTTTACTAAATGCATAATTATGAATAAAGCTACTTAGTACCTACTTATAACAAAAAAAAAACGTTTCTTTATATTTTTGTCTGTTTGTTTGTTTCGGCTAATCTCCGAAACGGCTGTACCGATTTTGACGGGACTTTCAGTGACAGAAAGCGGATGTTATTAGGAGAGAACTTAAGCTTTTATTGTAGAAAAAGAAAAAGGAAATAGGGTTACGCGCAAAAAAAACCCCATGAAATCCACAGTCACGCGGGTGAAGCCGCGGGCAGAAGCTAGTTCTTGAATAATACTAGGTTTTAAGCTTATCTTTAAATAACAGGAACTTGAAATCACCCACAAGTGAACTATAGACGAAAACGCTTTCACTGTTTTTACTATAAACATAAAACCAAAGGACCTTTTTGTCAAAACAGGGGTTTCAACAAAAACTGTAACGTAACACGTACTACATAGGTTACACACTAGCAGTTACATCATACCTACCTACCCTTGGGTTCTAGTAATTTGAATGCGGTAAAAAAGCTACAAATAAATACCTAAAACTGTTTATATTACTTGTTGTACACTCGGCTACATATCAAGCTATACATATCCAGTATAAGGTGACCTCGCATTGGTTCGGCTTGCCGTACAATAAGAGGTCAGCTGATATTGGAAATGTATGGCTTGATATGTAACCGTGTGTACAATTTACCGCAGTTACGGGTTAGGTACATCTGAAGGATCTTCCCTTGCCAGAATTTTTCAATTAAAATAACTTGTCAGAAGGATGTGGATGAATTTATGTACAGACGCCAGCAGGTCAACCTACCCGAAACTGTCAGATTTTCCCAATCAACCTTGAACCTTATGCTTTAGCAATAAAGTCGAAAATCTATTAAAGAAATCTGACAGATTGTAGTAACTTGATGTGCTGGCGTCTGTACCAATCTAAAACAACGCCTATGTACAGTTTAACAAAGGAGTTACGTATACAGGAGCGTCGGATATAGTTGAAGTTTACTAAGAAACCGATGGATGTTCTGGACTGAAATTTAATTTAATAAATGAGCTGTTTGTTTTCTATTAATAAACTATAATTTTATTCGAGAATATCCATCGGTTTCTTAGTAAACTTCAACAATATCCGACGCTCCTGTATACTTAACTCCTTTGTTGACTGTACGTTATATGTGTATACTAATATTGTTTTCACTTCTCATGCTCTAAAAGTCTGTCTTTATGTTGTGCGCAGGCGACATAAAATCGCTTTTTATGTTCTAGTGCATAAAGTTTTTTTTTTTCTAAGACTTAGATAATCAGGCCCAACAGCCACACGCACAATAAAGCGTCGTAGATTAAAGTCGTCATTTTATTTCATTTGCTTTAATTTATACCTATCACTTCCGTATTTTTTATCGTTAGTTTAGAATAAACCAGATAAAATAGTTGTCATTTATTATTTAAAAATGCAAAGAAGCGTTTTTGTGACTTGGCAGTATGAAGTACCCAAGTCTACGCAAGTCGAATGCCACGCCATTAAAAAAAAAACGTTTAAAAAGTTTCGTGGCGGAAATTAGCTATTGTCTTCTTCAATTGCAACATTTTTGAACAGTGAAAATACTGTTATACAAGGTGTTGATTTGCATCCTAGTCAAATTCAAGGACGTAATTATGCTAATGATTCTCGACCCAAATCAACAATAAAATGGGTAGGTATTTTTTTCTTATTAACGGAAATCCGTGAGTGTGAACCAGCCGTATTTAAACGCGGCCCGTCTGTTACTAGCCCTATAACCGCGCTTTCACACACAAACAAACGTCTTTTACTTTACTAAGTACTAAAATACTAAAGTATTAAAATGTCTTTTATGACAACTTCCTGAAATTTGACGAGGATGCAAATCAACACCTTGTATACTTTATGCTTGTTTCATTTTCTTACAATCGAAGAGAAAAGCAGAGTATATAACTCGGGCATAAACGAGCCATTTTACCCCTAGACTTAACTATCCACCCTCGCCTGCGGCTCAGGTGGATATAAACGTCTTGGGGTAAGATGGCTTCTTTTATACACTAATACTATTACACGTGTCCCATTCGTCGTTGATAGGCATTCTTCTTCAACCGTTTTCACCCACAGCTAAATAGATACCTATTTGGTGTTGTTCTGTAAAGTCATCCACCTTCTTTTTTGCTAATGTGGCATTTTGCTAGTGTGGCATAATGAGAAAAGACATTTTGCGAATGTGTCATTTTGCCAATATGTCATTTTGCGAATATGGCATTGTGCGCCGAATCCATTTAAACGTCTATCCTCGATTGTGTTTATTATAAACAAGTGACTTCTGCTTTCGATTTTTGTGCTGTCACTTCATGCTCACTTTACCAAAGTTTTCATAGTAATTGGGATTGACATATTTTCATTATAGTCCGCGCGGAACTATTTGGCCGCGCCTTAGGTGGGGACGGGGGTGAGGGCGCGGGGTTGCCTATTGTTCATAACGCACGTACTGAGTAATGACAAAGTGCCCCCGCCCCACCCACCGCCTCCGTCCCACAGCTCACATACCTAAGGCGCGGCCAACTAGTTCCGCGCGGACTATAGTATTACGCTTTTATTAGGTACTGTGCAAAACGAATAATACCTGTACATTTAACCAACGTAGCACGTGCAATGCCGCATAGTGTAGTAACAATTTTATTCACAGTTTTCACTCAACTTTTATTGCGGACTTAATTTTAATTGTGTAGTTTTGCATATTCTAGAAATTGTTTAATTAATTTCGTTCACGTTTCCAACTAACTGTAAAAGACTACGTGAATATTTAATTTTATAAAAACTTTTATTCGTTGTTAGAATTTTTTTTGACTTGATTAAAATACTGACAAAACAGATATTTACTATCTTCTCTGATAACAGGAACAGAAAAAATTAAAATAATTTCTAAGGCTTCCCTCCAAAAGGTGCCGCAAGGAAGGGCGCAGCAGGGGCAGGGCGGGACCGTGTCTGCAGAGGACCGGGTTCTGGCTCTGGTGCGGCAGGAAATGGCTGCCTTCCAGAGTCGGTTCTCAACTCTCGAGGCCATTGTCCTGCGCCCCCCTCTAGCAGCGAGCCAGCCAGCCTCGGGCCAGCGGAAGAAGGCGGCTTCGTATGCCGCCGCCGCGGCTGCCACGGACAAACCGAGTCCGTCGGGCCAAAGCGGCCAAAAGGCCAAAAGCGGGGCCGTGCCGGAACTCGCGAGGGCCCCAACCCAGGCGGCAAGACAGCCGCCCCCGTCTCCTAAAGCTCCTCCGACCGGCGCCGAATGGCAAGTAGTCGGGGAGAAGAGGAAGGCGGGTAAGGCAGCAAGGGCGGCCAAAAGAAAGGAGAGGCGGCAGCGGCGCAAGGAGCGAAACGTCGCGGCTAGGCTTCGTGCCCCGAAAACCGCAGCTGTAGTGATCACACTACAGCCAGAAGCGGAGAAGAAGGGCATGACCTACGGCGACGTGCTCGCCAAAGCGAGGGCGGCGGTGAAGCTCGAGGAGCTCGGGGTCACCGGTGGCGTTCGGGTAAGGGTCACTGCGACTGGTGCCCGGATGCTGGAGGTCCCCGGTGCGGCCAGCGGCCCGACCGCTGACGCTCTGGCCGAAAGGCTTAAGGCGTCCCTAAATGCGGACGAGGCCCGAGTGTCCAGACCCACCAAATGCGCTGACGTGCGCATCTCGGGTTTGGACGACACCGCGACGGCGGAAGAGGTGGTGGCCGCCATCGTTAGGACTGGGGGGTGCTCTGCCGAGCAGGTGAGAGCAGGCACCATCCGTCCTGACCACACGGGGATGCGAGCCGTTACGGTGAGCTGCCCCGTGTCGGCGGCCCGGAGGATGGCCGAGGAGGGCCGAAGGCTCCTGGTGGGCTGGGTTTCCGCGCAGGTGAAACTGCTGGAACCCAGACCTCTGAGGTGCTTCCGCTGCCATGTGGGCAACCACGTGGGAGTGAAATGCCCCTCGGAGGTGGACCGCAGCAGTCACTGCTTCCGCTGTGGTCAGCCCGGTCACAAGGCCGGCTCGTGTAAGGCCACGCCGCACTGCTTCGTATGTGCGGCAGCTGGCAAGCCGGCCGATCACCGGGTTGGGAGCAAGGCCTGCGCTCCACCCGCCAGAGTCAAAGGCAAGGGTAAGACCTCCGCCACCGCCGTCACCGCCGCAGCCGCAGCCACCGTCACCGCCGCTGCCGCCTCCACCGTCGTCGCCGCTGGAACTGCCACGGCAGGGCCCTCACAGAGGGCTAGGGAGGGGGCTGAGATGGAGTGCCAATAACGGCCCCATTACGCCTCCTCCAGGCGAACATCAACCACTGCGCCGCCGCTCAGGATCTGTTGCTCCAGAGCATGGCGCAGTGGTCGATTAACATCGCCGTGGTCGCTGAGCCGTATTTTGTCCCGCCCAGGGATTACTGGGTGGAGGACCTGAGCGGCTCAGTGACCCTAATTTCGTCGGCCGCCGCCGGTACCCCGTCCCTCGAGGCTGTCAAGAGGGGACGGGGTTGCGTAGCAGCACGGTTCGGGGGGATTGTTGTGGTAGGGGTATACTTCTCCCCGAGCCGAACTCTCGCCGAGTTCCACAACTCCCTTGCGGAGTTGAGAGTCGTCGTCGTCGGGTTCCGTTCCCTCCCCGTGCTCGTCCTCGGGGACTTCAACGCCAAGAATGTGGCTTGGGGTTCCCGGTATACGGACACACGGGGCAGGATGGTGGAGGACTGGGCTCTGGAGACAGGCCTGGTCGTCCTAAACCGGGGTGCTGTACCAACGTGTGTGCGGATGCGGGGTGAATCAGTGGTGGATATTTCGTTCGCCAGCCCCGCTCTGTTGCCGCACGTCGTCGACTGGCGCGTCATGGAGGGGGTGGAGACCTATTCCGACCACCGGTACATCCGGTTTGACGTCTCCGCCCAGACCTCGAGCGCGCCAGTCCGACAGGCCCCGAGTGGTCCGCGGTGGGCGCTGAAGCAGCTGGACCGGGAGCTCCTCCTGGAAGCCTCGATCGTGCAGGCCTGGGTGTCATCACCGGACAGGCCTGCTGACATCAACGACGAGGCGGAGTGGTTCCGGGAGGCCATGTCCGAAATATGTGACGTGGCAATGCCCCGGGTCCGGCCAGGACGCGCCTGGCGCCAGGTGTACTGGTGGTCGCCGGAGCTGACAACCCTGCGCGAGGCGTGCGTCGCTGCACGACGCCGGTACGCCAGGCACCGCAGGCTCCGTATCCGCCCTCCGGATACCGAATCCATTCAGGCGGAGCTGTACGAGGGGTACAGAGCGGCAAAGTCCGCCCTCCGAGCGGAGATCCTGCGGGCTAGGGAACTGGCCCGCGAGGAGTCGCTGGGGACTCTGAACAGGGACCCGTGGGGACGCCCCTACAAAATGGTGCGGGATAAACTCCGCCCATGGGCTCCCCCGCTGACGCAGAGTCTCCGGCCCCAGCTCGTGGAGGACGTGGTGGGCGCTCTGTTCCCTTCGCGAGGGGTACATACACCCCCGCCCATGGCTCCGCCTCCTGCGGTGCCCGATGAGGACCACACACCCGACGACGACGACGACGATGCTCCGGAGGTGACCGAGGTAGAGATGAGAGTGGCGGTACGTAGGCTGAATGCCAAAAATACCGCCCCAGGACCCGACGGCTTACCTGGGAAAGCCTGGGTTCTGGCCATGGAGGCTCTCGGGCCTCGACTGAGGGGGCTCCTAAGCGCATGTTTGGAGGGGGGCCAGTTTCCACTACGTTGGAAGACGGGGAAGCTGGTCCTCATCAAGAAGCCGGGGCGCCCTGCGGACTCTCCGTCCGCTTACCGGCCCATCGTGCTGCTCGACGAGGTGGGCAAGCTCTTTGAAAGAGTCATTGCAGACCGCCTCGTCGGGCATCTGATGCGGGTGGGGCCGGATCTGGCGGAGGGCCAGTTCGGTTTCCGCAGGGGGCGCTCTACAGTAGACGCTGTCATGCGCGTACGAGCCCTCACGACGGGGGATGCTGTTGCCCGGGGTGGGGTCGTCTTGGCGGTGTCTTTAGACATTGCCAATGCCTTCAACACCCTGCCCTGGAGTTGCATCAGGGAGGCACTCCGGTATCACCGGATGCCGACCTACCTCTGTCGCGTGGTCGAGGCCTATCTGACGGACAGGGCCGTCATCTACCCCGGTCATCAGGGAGAGTGGAACCGGCGAGAGATGTCGTGCGGTGTCCCACAGGGATCGGTCCTGGGGCCGCCCCTGTGGAACATCGGGTACGACTGGGTGCTGCGCGCCGACCTCCCTAGCGGCGTCAGTGTAGTTTGCTACGCTGACGACACGCTGGTCCTGGCGCAGGGGAGGTCGCACCAGGCGGCGGCGGAACTAGCGACACGCGGGGTTGCGACAGTCGTTGAAAGGATCCGGCAACTGGGACTCGAGGTGGCCCTGCACAAGTCCGAGGCCATGTGTTTTCATGGCCCTCGGAACGCGCCACCGTCGGGTTCCCAAATAACGGTAGGAGGGGTTCACATCGGCGTCGAGTCGACGATGAAGTACCTGGGACTTGTCCTCGACAGCCGGTGGAATTTCGTGGAACACTTCCGACGTTTGGCTCCCAGACTGGAGCGGGCCGGGGCTGCGTTGATGCGGCTCCTGCCCAATCTAGGGGGTCCAAACGCCTCCTGCCGGAGGCTCTACGCGGGGGTCGTGCGGTCCATGGCCCTTTACGGGGCACCGGTGTGGGCGCGTTCACTGAGGCGGCGACCAGCCAGGCGGTTGAACGCGTCCCAGAGGGTCATGGCCATCCGGTTAGTCCGGGGATACCGCACGGTCTCCGGGGAGGCAGCGAGCCTCCTTGCCGGATTGCCGCCATGGGATCTGGAGGCCAAATTCCTCGCCCACATATGGGAGTGGCGAGAGGAGGTGAAACGCCGGGGCGTAACTCCGCTGCTGCGAGAAATCGCGGTGCAGCGGACAGACCTCCGGCGGGATCTCATGGCGACATGGAGAGTGCGACTGTCGCAACCCAGTGCTGGGCACGCCACAATTGCGGCGATAAGTCCCCTCTTTGAGGAGTGGCTAGAGAGACGCCACGGCGTCCTCACCTTCCGCCTAACGCAGGTCCTCACCGGACACGGCTGCTTCGGGAGGTTCCTGTTCCGAATAAGGCGGGAGGAAACGCCCGGGTGTCACCATTGTGTGGATCGCCCGGAGGACACGGTGGAGCATACGGTGGAGATCTGCCCAGCTTGGGCAGAGCACCGCCGTGTCCTCACGGCGGCGATCGGCGGAGGCGATCTCTCGCGTCCGGCCCTAGTCCGGGCCATGGTACGGAGCGAGAGTGCATGGGAGGCTATCGCCTCCTTCTGCGAAGCAGTGATGCTCGCGAAGGAGGAGGCGGAGCGCGTGAGGGAGCGGCAATCCTTGCGCCCTTACGCCCCCAGCCGCCGCAGGAGACGCCCCGGGCGTCGGGAGTCGATAGCCGATTCCCGGCCACCGTAGGCGCGGGCTTGCGGGCGGCGAGCAATGGGCAGCTCGCCGTCCGGTAAGGACCAGGCCCGGGTCGACGGCGCGTTGTGTTCCACGCGCGCCTCAAGGAGATGTCAGCACCAACTGACGGGGTCCGCTAGGGCCGATGCCCGCCGGGGTCGCGGGTTGACCGATATTTTTATTCGAGGAATAAAATTAACGTTTGACCGTTTTTGTGTGAAATAACTGTCATCATTTCAAAATGGTTCTTTGAATAAAGTTATCAGACGATTGCAAAATCAGCCCTTATTCGATGATTTATTTATAGGTTTGGCTGATATTATGAATGAAGTGATAATATAATTATTAGGAAACAAGTTTTCAGGTTCAAATGACAGTTATGGGTCATCAAAAACGTGTAAATCGATAATAATTCAAGGGAATTATTATCGATTTACACGTTTGTGATGACCATATACTCGGTGGTCACCACGTGCACATGGAAGGTCCATGTGCACGTGGTGACCACCGGGGTGGTTTTAGTGAGGTAAATATCCCACACACCTCGGTCTTATCCCCAAAGGTTTGGAGGTTTCCCCTCGAGAAGAAAATGCTAATAATTTGGGAAATACGCGGACATTGACGTCACATCAGGTGGAAAATCATTACAGATACCAAAGGATTCTGTAAATATATCGCATGTAAGTATCTATAATGTCTGCAGTACCAGCACCCATTGAACTTGGATGGACTTCCATTAAATTCCCTCAAACCGAAATTGGTTATGATTTACGCTTCGTTGTTACTACGAAGTCAAATTGCACCCCTACGCTGAAAATATAAGGAAACAGTCTGTTTTTTTAAAAGGTCTACAGGATTGTAAATGTTAAATTATTTTAATCTTTTTTTTTTAATTGCTCTTTTAAATGTTTTCTAGCTTCTAAACGGATGAAAATATAAATTGTGGATAACACTAAATTTAATTAGCCAAGGTTATTTTTCAACGGTTACAGCTGGATTCCTATCAGTATTTATATTGCCCTCGGACTAGCATTCCTCCGCATTGTGGATGTACTTGCAGAAACAAAGCTCACCGAATTACCTGAAACTACGATTTATTCTACCTATCAAAACTTCACAACAAAGAAAACTTAATTTCCTCGTAAACTCATCGAAATATGGAACGCCAAACCCGATACAATTTAGCTTCTTCACCTACAAACTAGTATAATGCTCTATTTTCCCACCTTTGATATGATAGGAAGTCTGCGGTGTCGGAACTTAGTTATCCGACACCTTAGCTCGCCGACTTGATACGTGGGTGTCGTATCGTTATCCCGCACCAATCATATTTCCTTTTGTTTGCTCACAGTCTCCCCATAGTCGGCCGACGCCATTGTCCGGACAGAAAAAATAGAAAGCCCCTACTAGAGGTTAACGTGTGTTCGTTCGAGTTTTTGGGGGGAATTTCTTTGAGGATCAGACGGTTGTGGGAGATCTGAATCTGTAATGTTTTGTAAAAAATGGTGACTCTTTACCTATGCATTTAATAAAATCGTAGCGAAGTTAAATCAGTACATTTTAATTTTTTCTAGGAACGATTTTATGACAAAAATATAATTAATTCACGAAAAACTTCGCAAGTAATGGGAAATTACTACTGAAGGCTGCAGGTGTCGCCTTGGGCTTCGGGAATCGACAGCCGATTCCCGGCCACTGTAGGCGCGGGCTTGCGGACGGCGAGCAATGGGCAGATCGCCATCCGGTAAGGACCAGGCCCGGTCGACGTGACGGCGCGTTGTGTTCCACGCGCGCCTCAGAGAGATGTCACCACTTACTGTCGGGGTAAGCTAGGGCCGATGCCTGCCAGGGTCGCGGGTTGTTCGAAAGAGATACCGTGGCCCCTGGCACAGGCAAGTGAAGGAACACGGGTGGGTTTTAGTCAGTAAGAGTCTGACACTCCCTTCCGCTCCGCCCAGAGCGGGAGGGGTCATTTGATGATTTCCCACCCAAAAAAAAAAAAAAAAAAAAAAAGGCTTCCCTCCAAAAATTTTAATTTCTTCGGAGCGAAAGTCGTGTGTGGGTTTTGACGTTATTAATTCAATTGACAACGTCCCTGCATTTTAATGAAATGCTTTTTGCATGCAAAACATTGTTTCAGGGTAATATTATGAATTTCAATATTGGGGCATAGAAACATGATTATAATATAAAAAGTAATTTAAAAAAATTAAACCGACTTCAAAAAGAAATTAACTCAAAATTATGAAATAACTTTAATTTCGGAAGTCGGTGTCTTGGGATCTGTATTTTAGTTTTATGCCACCGACTTCCGAAATTAAAGTTATTTCATAATTTTGAGTTAATTTCTTTTTGAAGTCGGTTTAATTTTTTTAAATTACTTTTTATTTCGTAATTTTTAGTTTTTGCACTAGTATTTGACCAAGGTTTTGAGATGTTTTCCCTTTGACACTACACCCGTAGCTCTTATCAATAAGCCAGGCCGTCACACTTACACGTATTAGTCCATATCTTGAAAATTACTGAATCGATCTTGATGAAACTTGCACTGTTCCCTAAGTTGAAGAAAATGTAAGCCAATAAAAAAAAATGGTCACGATCCGATTAATAGTTCCGGAGATATGCGTGGACAAACATACATACATACATACATACATACATACATACATACATACGTCTATGAAATTTTGTATATTTGTTTGGAAGCCCTAATAGATCATCATATGTGAATATAATGCAATTCCAATAATATTACATACATACGTATCGAATTGATAACCTCCTTTTTTTTTTGAAGTCGGTAAAAAATGCGTTTGTAATTCTTTGAGCACGTTTGCGTATCATTCCCCTCCTAATATTTTCCTCAATAATGTAGGTCTATATGTCATATCACAAATATGTGTTTGGGAAGGATCGATTTCCGTCTTTTGCTTATCCATTGTAAGCATCATCACAAGCATAATATTTTACCAACGCTATTATGATAAAGGAGTGTAAGGAGTTCCCAATTTCAGCCTGTAAAGAACTCGAGCTAAACTTACCTGCTCGTGGTACACTTACAGGTAAATAAAAAAACCGGGCAAGAGCGAGTCGGACTCGCGCACCGAGGGTTCCGTACCATCATATGTTTTAAGATTTTCACCGGCGAGCTACTTACTTGATCTCGTTCAAACCAATTTTCGGTGGAAGTTTATATGATAATGTACCTACATCATATATTTTTTTTAGTTTTATCATTCTCTTATTTAAGAAGTTACAGGACACACATTTTACCACTTTGGAAGTCTCTCGCGCAAACTATTCAGTTTAAAAAAAAAATGATATTAGAAACCTCAATATCATTTTTGAAGACCTATCAATAGATACCCCAAACGTATGGGTTTGATGAAAAAAAAATTTGAGTTTCAGTTCTAAGTATGGGGAACCCCCATAATTTATTGTTTTTTTCTATTTTTTTGTGAAAATCTTAATGCGGTTCACAGAATACATCTACTTATCAAGTTTCAACAGTGTAGTTCTTATAGTTTCGGAAAAAAGTGGCTGGGACATACGGACGGACAGACGGACAGACAGACATGACGAATCCATAAGGGTTCCGTTTTTGCCATTTGGCTACGGAACCCTAAAAATCAATGATACCGGATGACATTTTTTACCGTCTCGAGTCTCGAAAATAATATGATGTGTTGTGTAAGTGGAACAAAAGCCATACACGAGAATATTTGCAAGTAGAGTTATAGGATCGCGCTACGAATTCATTGATCAATTTACCGTAATATGTTTTGAATTTCGATATTTTTTAATCGTTTTTTTAATTCCTGTTTTTATTGTTCTAGAATGAAAAGTTTATTGCTAGATAAATTTCTTTGCATGTTACTGAAAAATAAAAAATAATGTTTCCTTGCCATGGATATCTACTCCGTTCACCTTTCATACCCAATTTTTTTCTAGACGGCAATAAATTTCATCCGGTATATTGTGGCAAAGATACATCAAACGCTTTCCATCCCAAACGGTGAAATATGCTGTTATTTTCAAATCAAAAGTATAACAAGAAAAATGATAGCTATCTATTTTTCTTATTCTTATCCTTCCAGTATTCTAAGCCCTAAAAACATTCAGTTTTTCTTTTCTTAATAAATTCAGTCTCGTATATAAACTACTCAGACAGACTAACAATATAGTATGTTAGTCTACAGTGCATACGTCACTTCGCATTGTGAACCCTTCGTGTATCGACAGTGACCTACTTCTTCCGCATGAAAGGCGAATAGGTGACACATTATATCATTCGTTTACATTCCCTGATTGGCATAATAATGTCATTGAAATATTGTGTGTGGGAAAATTATTCGTGAAGAAGGAATGTTAGCTAACGAGAAACTCAAATAAGAAAAAAAAAATGATAAGTTGTTTTTTTTTATTTTTTTTTAGTTATCCAATTTTATCTCGCTGCTGGGCAATTTAATCTAATTTTCCTTATCTTATGTCTTCTTCGGCCAATCGATCAAGAACGAGTCCAAATCGTCATGTAAATTTAAGAAAAAAAAATACTAGCTGAATGTAATTTTTTAGAAGAAGGTTGAAAAATAAGCCTTTGGTAAAGTCAAAGAAAATTAAAACTTTAAGAAGTATGAACTTGAATATTTGTCAAGATGTGAGGAATCAATTAATAATAGGTTTTTTTTTCTTAACTTACAGTATAGAATAGAATATCGTTTATTACTTAGTTAGGAATATTTGGCAATAGTTTAATAAAATATGGTGTTTTGTTTTAAGCGCATTTTGTACTGTGGGGGATCTTTTGCCACCTATTTCTATTATCTTTCCTTACTTTATTTTTATTGTCTACAGTGCATAAAATAAGGTTTGTGGATTTATATTCTTAACTCCCCTTTTTTCTTCTCAGGTAATAACCTGAGAAGCTGAAGCTGAGAAGCTAACCTGAACTAAATATAGTTGCCATGTTAATGGATTGCCGTTGACTATACATATGTACATTCTATTTACCAAAAATAGTTTTGTGAACATGTTTCTAAATCATGTGAGTCCAGTTAGGTAGTCCTGTAGTCTAAAGTAATGCTGAAGTTTCAACTTGGTATTTTATGTTAATAGATAGTTTAAATGTGCAAGTTTCTGAATAAAGTATGTGGGTCTAGTAAGTGCTGAAAGGTTTAAGATGTGCTGAAGTTTCAACAATTTTCTGAACGCAACATAATGTTTGAAACCATTTCACCCAATTTTATTGTTGTTATAAGTAGATCTTTGACAGTGAGCCCAAAAGTCTGACAACCAGTCTAACCAAGGTATTCCTTGGTTAGACTGGTTGTCAGACTTCAAGTAACCCAGTTATTTGGTTGAACCTATTAAGGTAGTCGCTCTATATAAAATACTGATATCCAGCTACATCAAGTTAGACTGGACCTACATAATTGGGAAAAGGCTAGTCAGATGATAATGATGACGAAAGTACCCAATCACTTATCAGTTACCTACTTGAACTTGTACTGAATGATCATAATCGTAACATCCATATTGTTAAGGGAAATGTTCTAACAAACATTATAAGGGAAGAAACACCACGTTTCGTCTCACTCTATTGACTTTAACTAGATGATTACTTTGAAGGGGATACCTTAGACCGGGCTATAAGGGTAGTAATTAGTGAGGTGTATGTTTATATGACTCATAAGACGATATATGCAAATATGGAAAGGTTAATCACACTTTTTATAAGTGCTAAACATGAAAATGTGAAGAAGGTATAATTACTAACGTGTGGCTTTCAAGAAGTTCCTGGAATTAGGGTGGCAAACTGTAACCATGAATTCCGCACATTATTCCAGACCTCAAGTAGAAATATTTCGTCAGTTATAAAAAAAATCTACTATTTCATAGAAAAGTGCAATACCTGCGCGGTCAAAATGTACTGAACAGCTGATTTTTTTTTAATAACCAGCGAAAAATATCAGCGCGAGTTAATTCAGAATCATTTATTGAATCCATGGTTACAGGATCGCGTCAATGGCCCTGCCACACTGATACAGCAGTAGGTACCGTGAATCTGACTGGCTGACAATAGCCTGATAAACAGTTGAAAATAGAAACATAAAGGAAACAAAAGAAAAGCGGATCAAACCGAAATGGGAAAGTTTATAGTGGATAAGACAGATATTAAAACAGAAGAAGAACTAGCAGGAGGATCGAGGAGGGGGGTGTGGAGGGGGGTTCAGGGGATCAGACCGGAATAACTCGATTTTAGAGTGTAGATGTGTACTCAAACCAGCTTGAGGTGGCGCGGAAAAGGAGTTCCTGGAAGTACTTGATGAGGCTTTTGCCCAGCAGTGGGACAGTATAGGCTAAGCAAAAAAAAAAGATGTGTAATAAGAAAGGGTTTTTCGAAATTCAATCCCTCTATGGGGTGCAACGGGGTATTACAGTTCGTAATTTTGACGAGGAAAACGGGCAAAAGTTAGATAAAGTCATATTTCAACAAGAAAAGTAACGCTGGTTTTGCAAAAAAGATTAATTTTAATTTAGAACACAGACAATATCAACAACGTAGTTCAAAACAATTTAAATTCTTTCATTCGCCAAAGGCTTTGGCAGCCTCTGACGTAAAACGCATTACACTCAGTTGAATTAAAACCACTGACAACTTCGCTCAACAATGTTCATAAAAAGTGAATAGGAAACCTCACTTCCACTGAACGGGGTAGGTTTTCCAACGCCGTAAGTTGTAAGCCTAGATATAATTCAGGCTGGACTTAAAAAGTCGGTTAATCTAGTGGTTAGTTAGCTCACACGAGTTCTAATTAATTTTACACAAGCGACTATCAAAGCAAGAACTTAATCTTGGTTAAGTGAAAGCAAATCCGTCACTAAACCCAAGAATGTTTCATAATAAAAATACTCAGAAATTGTTTCATGTTTAATATTTTGTACCATTTTGGTGTAAAAGTCGAACGCTTGTTTCTTTCAAGTCTTGATGATTAGAAAGATGGATATTTTTCAGATTAAAAACTGTGTTCCTATAAACATTTTTATTAAGAAATGAAAACCTTCGGTTTAATATTTGAATGCTATGATATTAATCTATTCTTTGCTGCCCGCTGTATTGTTTTGTAATGAGTTCAATGTTTAAGAGAATATTAAAACAAGATTGTTGAAGCAAAAGACAGGGAAATATTGTTTAGAATAAGGTTAACACTATTGACCAAGGTGTTATAAGCTTGTCGTCGCTTTGAGGAGCATGACACACTTGAGTAATGTAGGTAGGTATGTCATACATGGATAAATGGAAAATGTGTTACTTTTAAAAATATTTTTTCAAAAACTTACGTAACTTATAAGTACTGCAAAAAATATCGAAATAAATCCCAGTTCATAAAACCGTAGAAAAGTGAAAGTTAAACAAAGCAAATTAATTCTCACACCGCGTCTTTCTATAGAACAAATTTACAAAATTCAAAGGTTTTTCTATAATCACGTTACTTCCAAACTAAATATTGTACAACATTATTTTTATAAGGATATTAAATGACTTGATCAAGGGGCTTAACCAAAGTTTAAACGTAACTTTTCTAATATTTTCTCGACAATCGCTTTGGTAATGTTTAGAAAACTTTTTTATAGTTTTCCAACTCAGTGTTACGGAGTTTATTAGCTCACAACTCGAAGTTGAGCGGTTGAAAGTTAAGTTTGAGTCATTAATGAAATAATAATGGAACTTTGGAGTTACGTTCGTCTGTTAAACGAAGAAGATTAAATTTTACGTTGTTTTTACGCTAGTTTAATCAACGTTTAAAAGTGGTTTCAAGTTAAAAGGGCATTTCAGAAATATTAATTTAACTTTAAAATTTGGAAACATAATTTTAGTTTGTTTGAGTATTACGTTCGTATGTTTTTTTTTTGGCAATTTGTTTGTTTATGTAATTGTTTAAATTATTAGGAGTTTCATTTTAAATTCGAAAAGGATTTAATATTTAATAAACATTGACTATTTCAGTAAATAAATAATGACGTAGGTAATCACAGTTCTCAATAATAAAATTAAAATGAATTACAGAAACAAATTAAAAACATCGATACAAAACATAAGAAAATAATTTCTACAACGATATCTTGGGAATATAAGTCGCAAAAAAGTCAAGAACGTCAAAATAGTATCGTTTAAATTGAAAAACGGGGCTACCAAAACTTTTCAAGTAAACCCCTTCGCTTTCTGCGCAGTAAACACAGACTCGGTCTTTAAAAGTTTGAAACTGTTCTATTTAATATTTTTTGTACTTACTGTTTAAACTTTTTCTTTTTATTTCAAGTGATTTTAAATGCACTTTTGACAGCCGCATATTTTGTTTAACTAAATGCATGTTTTAATGATATTATTCCTTTATCAAAATTAATGATTTTACTTGTATTCATTTATATTATTTTTTTCTCCTCTACATTTGTTTGTGTTTATTTTTCAAAAACTGCATTTTTCGTAATTTTCAGAAAAACTTTCTGTGGAAAATTAAAACTATGTTTTCCTGTTCACTATTATTTTTTTCCACTTACCTGATTCGTACGAAGTGTTGTTTCAGCAACGTTGGCAACAGGCAGGCACTGGCGTCGGCAACAAGTGGTGTTGTGCAGTCTGCCGCCCTGGCGCCCGCTTATATAGCGCGCTCGGCGGCCGCCCTACCCGCCCACCGCCCTAATCATTGCCGGAATGCTACTAACATAGTTTGCATTTCAATTTTGGGCAACAAAATTGTATGATGACATTAAATTTAATACTTATTTTTTAATTGTTAGACCTTTTTGCGTATGTTCCAAATGTTAGGTAATTTAGACTGGTCTTACAGATTTCTTTCTGAAAATATTTAGCTTTTTAAGTGTATGAGCGTGTATCACGTATTTTGCGGAGTGGTGATACCTTTTTAATATGTTTAGGTGTAAGTTTAATTGCAGGACATTACTTTTTACGGCAATAACCTTTAAGAGCTTTTACGTAAAATGACCGAAGCTTTTTAAATGTAAATTGTAGAGAAGATGCGTTACTTTGTAAACAAAATGCTAGAAATAAAGAAATTATTACTTAGGCAGCAATAATTTAGTATTTCATTAGCATCTCTTCGTGTAATGTTTACTTTTATAGACTAGCGTAACTGTAAAATATGTACCTCCGGGTAAAGTTACTGCGTAAAAAAGTAATTAAATGTGATATGTATCCTGAAAAAAATCTCTGCGGAAAGGTTTTATTTTTATTATTGTTGCATACAAAATCATTGACACTTTCGGACCGAAGATAATATTTTAATTGTATCAGTAGGACATTGAGACAAGGTGCTCGTCGGGTGTTTATTATTATATTAATTATATTTTATAGCTAGCTTATTAAACCTGCTAGTACCTTCATTGTCTTTAAGGGGATGAAACGAAACTGTTATAGATGTGTTTTTGGCTTGTATAGGGTGTCCCAACAAGAGCGCGGGATTTAATTAAAAAAAAAAAACACATTTATTTTCGAATCAAGCAAACATTTTATTTCAAGAAAAATAGTGTCGATTAAATGTGAAATAAATTATCAGGCAAATGGCCACTACGAAACCTCTGGCACCTCTGGCTTTTGTTGATGAATAACGTTTTCGCATAAATATGGCTGTATTTCACCAATAACGCGCCGTATTTCCTCTTTAAGATGTTCAACTGTTTGTGTCGATTCATTTGGCATATTATTGCGACCGAAAACTTGACGTAATTGGCGAACTGTTTTCGCAAAACTTTCACCATTTATGTAATGTGTTTTTACAATAATTAAACGTTTTTGATTTAAATATTTCTCCATATTCTTAAATCGCGTGGTCTGTTCGTGACAACTGTCAAAAAAAAAAATCACCGCACGTCTCGTATTAACAAAAAAGGCGGCAAATTTAAATCCGGCGCTCTTTTTGGGACACCCTTTATTTGTCGTGCCTTTCAACGTGACTGTATGTCTATATTAGTCTATTATTTAATGACGCCCAAAAATATTTTTATATTTCTAACAGGGACTAAATGATAACAGCCGACACTGGTATTCAGCTGCATCCGGTTAGACTGGAAGCCGACCCCAACATAGTTGGGAAAAGGCTAGGCAGATGATGAAATGATAACAGCCGTACTACGGCTACGCTTTCCGGTCTGTTCGGATGGTTGAGGGGTCTTGATATGGATGGATGGTTGATGTATCGAGACCCCTTCGTGCCAAGACCCCTTCGTGAAAGCCCGTTAAACTAGTAGTCCTGGCTGTGTTTCGTGAATCTTTGACAGTCGTTACGGGTAAAAGCCCAAAAGTCTGACCACCAGTTGCACTAAGGGGTATCGTTGGCTACATTTATATCTGTAATATATAGAATGTACATAATAATAAGAATTCTATTCTATTGTGTCACCCAGTACCTAACTGGGTTTTGCAAGTCAGATAGGCAGGCGCGTATTGTACAATACTGATATTCACCTGGATCCGGTTAGACTGGAAGCCAACTCCAACATAATTCGCAAAAGGCATAGGAATCAATCCAACTGATTGTTTGATTGCTTTTGACCATCTTTTACTAAGCATAATCTTAAAATGCAGTCAATGCTTGCGTAAGAGGAATTGATTCTTCTCAGGAGCTGTTATCACTCGAGTGATAGTTTACTAACGTTTATGTGGGTAGATGAATAATTTAATTAAGTAGGTACAGACGCCAGCATATCAAGCTACCCGAAACAGTCAAATTTTCCCGATCAGCTTTGAACCTTATGCTTTAGCGATAAAGTTGAAAATCTATTTAAGAAATTTGACAGATTGTAGCAGCTTGATGTGCTGCCGTCTGTACTATACTGAAGTGCTTAATATAATTAATTATAATCAATACCAACCTGATCAGGGATTTAAAGATGCTTATCACTACACACAGGTCGTAAAATTCGACCAAAACTATTCAGGTAACTGAAGTTAGGCCCATTTCAAGTATAACTTTTTCTTTGTGGAAATTCCGTCGTGTTCACCTTTCTCGGAAGATAGAGCGGGGTTGTGTCAGATAACTACGGACTTACCTACAAACTTGAGGGTGCTTATTCTTCTGCGTACACTTTATCGGACAAGCGGATGTCCTTTGAGTGCCTCGGCAGGAGAATTCTATCTCTGAGCTTAACGTTTAGGTACACGATGTAAGTTTCTTGCATCCCTACGATAAAATTGAAGCAACAAATGACTTGCATCCTTTTAATTGTTTAGACGGCGCTATTTTTTTTATTGTTGCTTCAACTTATGTCACAGGTAATTAAATTGCATCGTGTAAATCTGGGTTTACGCACAGATAGAGCGTCCCTTCGTTTTTTAGGCTTCCGTACCTAAAGGGTAAAAACGGGACCCTATTAATAAGACTCCACTGTCCGTCTGTCTTTCTGTCACCAGGCTGTATCTCAAGAACCGCGATAGCTAGACAGTTGAAATTTTCAGCAGATGCAGCATGAACAGCTATCACAGTCATGATAGTTAAGTTTTTTATTGTGTAGGTAGATCACACTAATATTATAAAGGCGAAAGTTTGTGAGTGTGTGGGGGTGTGTGTATGTGTGTGTGTTTATATGTTTTTTACTTCTTTTTTTTTTTTTTTTTGCGGATGGGAAATCATCTAATGACCCCTCCCGCTCTGGGTGGAGCGGAAGGGAGTGTCAGACTCTTACTGACTAAAACCCACCCGTGTTCCTTCCTTAGCCCTTTATGTTCCGGGCCAGCGGTAACCCTTTCGGACAATCCCGCTGACCCGGCAGGCTTCGGCCCTATGGGGCCCCTCCTCGATGCTGATTTTTACTTCTTCACGCTCGAACGGGTGGACCAAATTTGATAAAATTCTGTATGGAGGTAGTTGACACCCTGGATAGGCTACTTTTTATCCCGATATTCCCACGGGATCGACATTTACGCGTGTGAAACCGCGGGGCGCAGCTAATATTGTATAAGCTTAACATAGTTTAAGGTCCATAAGTTATCTCGGGCCTGTGCTTTCTAATTTTAGTTATATGTAAGAAGCCTAGGATATCCGCTTCTGATACTGTTTGAAAATTTAAAGGTAACAGAGATGATGGAAAACTACGCCTGTATTCTTTGAATGAAGGTGTAAACTATAATACATCCACGTTTCACCAGGAACAGAAAAGTTTATGATGATAGGTATCATAAAACAATACTCGGTTTCTAACAAAGTTTCTTTTTTTTATTCTTGTTTTTTTAATAAGCCGGATGCTCTGTCTGGCCTTTTTTTTTTTGGGCTTCCTGAGTAACTCTCATTTCTACAATGTCTTGATAATCCATTTCGGATTCCCAAATATAAACACGTCAACAAAATGTAAGTATGGCGATGACACGACATGTGCTGGTTACGTGATCATTCGATAACTTACAGTTTCCCAAGTGATACGTATTTTATATAAGCTTGTGGGCTGGTTTTTCCAACAATTTTGAATTTTTGACAGTTCTTCCATACAAAATCTGTCAGACGTCAATTTTATTCCACGAATAAAAATTATTTGTCTAAGATTATTTAAGAATTTGATAATTGTAAAACATTGATATATAGAGGAATGTAATGCGTATGTGGGAAATACTAGATAAACTTTGATTATGATGACGATACTGTTGGTAGTTTCAACAGATGACCCTGATTTCTACTGAATGTGACACCTTTAGTTGCAATAATGTGGCTTTGCTGGGAAATTTGGTGCGCTCCTTCTGCTTCCTAGCGTAAACGGTAGGAAGTGCTGCAGTGTGGGCGTTGACTCCACATCAAAGTTCCGACAAACAAATGGGCTCAAATCACACCGAGATGGTAGCGAAGCGGCGAGCAGTTTCGGTGTCATATAATTTTAAACTTTATTTTCATTACTATAATACATAGTATCGCTTGAGAAACTTGAGTCGTCGGAGTGCTCGCGGCGCCGCGGGCGGCCGCGCGACATTTTCAAGTTTCTCAAGCGATACTATGTGCGATCTCAGTACGATTTGAGCCATACGTGACAAATTTTAGGGTGACATTACGATATGTCAACCATCAGTGGTGCGACAGCACACAGCTAGACGTACGTTAGTGCGACTAATGGGGGCTGTCTTTTGTAACTTTAAACCTTTACAAAGTAGGCCAAAATCTTATTTGAAAATTGATTTCAATTTAACCAAATTATACTTATTTTTGGCATTTTATAATCACAAAGATTTCCAGACATTCAATTGGATCTGTCCCATATGGGTCCCAGAAAATGTAGGGCGACATCGAGGCAGACTCACGAGAAGAGTGCGGGACGAACTTGATTCCTACAGACAGGATTGGTATTACTGAGTATTTGCGTTTTTTTTTTCAAAAACTTTTTGACTTTTCCATCATTGTTATCGCTGATAGAATGTCACTTGGTGATTGCGAAGTATACTTTCGCCGCTCTTAGAGGCGGACAATAAATAAAATCAGATGATCCTTGAGAACAAGGACAGCCTCGTAAATTAACCTCCTAGGAAAGGCCACTTCTGATCGTGTTACTTCTGTTGTCAGCTCCAAGTACCATCATGAAGTAGATGGCTAACTACTCGTTAGGCCGCTTTCACATTAGAGCGTTAGCAGCGCGACAGTAGCGCGGCAGAAGCAGAAAACCTTCACGCACGCTTCTGTTTACAATATGAAATTGTTACTGGGCGACGGTCGCGCGTCAGTCGCGCTGCTAAAGTCGCCTAAATGTGAAAGCGCACTAAGTCGTATGTAACGACTCGTAAGGCTCATTGCGCACACACGTTTTTCTTACCGTGAAAAACTACGGTTTATTCGCCGTGTTTAGGCGTCAGATTTGTATGGATCACTATGGAAATTTATGGGCAGTTCATACGCTGGACCGTGAAGAAACCGTGCCATGTCCAGGCGCTAGTACATCAAGCTACCCAAAACTTTGAAATTTTCCCAATCAACTTTGAACTTCAGCGATAAAGTTGAAAATCTATTAAAGAAATTTGACAGATTGTAGTAGCTTGATGTGCTGGGGGGTCTGTACAAAGGGCTGAGTTGTCGCTCGGTAAGCCTTCTTACCCACGGGCGGTTTTTTATCGGCGGTTTTTTCAATGCACTGGTCAGCGTCGATAGTTGAAAATCCATCAGTGTTTTTTTCCACGCGCTGGAATGCACTCTAATGCATTCTAAATGTTCGGCCTAACACGGAGAGTCAACGTTCCAGTGCGCGATAAATTTTATAACAAGTCGCGTGAAAAAATCGCCCGTGCCCGTGCGTTTCTTTAAGACGTGCCACATGTTCAATTTATTGAGACGTTCGATTTAGCCGAGTTTTACTTTCTTTTAGATCGCAATTCAGCAATTTTGTTCTTTTTGGGTCTACACTGCAATTTTGTGGTCTAAAATGCAGGTCTTCAGCTGCTAATGTTGAGGTTCTGGGTTCGATTTCTTAATCTAGCAGTGTGATTACGACAAGGTACTAAATATTGTATTTGCAAGTACAAGGTGATCTCAGGAATTTAAAATGTTGAATGGTATATTGGTCATAGGGTAGGTACTTATGGTAGGTACTTTATTTCTGGTGTGGGTATCTTTCAGAAGGTCAAAGCGTGATAACATGGAACGTTCCTAACAAAAATATTGATCACTAGCTTCTGCCTGCGACTTCATCCGCTTACCTGTCAAAAAGAGTAAACCTAGATAATGTGGATAAGACAGAAGAAGAACTAGCAGGGGATCAAGGAGGGGGGGGTTCAGGGGATCAGACCGGAATAAATCAATTTTTGCTCCCTCGACCCACCCCGTCGCATCGCATCGCCTACCCACGCTCTAACTTCATTTTCACTTAGCGTTCTTTCTGACTTTTTGTTCGGCTCCTAAGGGTCATAACGTGATGTTAAATAGCCTAAAGCCTTCCTTATGAATTGGCTATCGTATGCAAAAATAATTTTTCAAATCTGACTTAGTTCCAGAGATCAATCTTTGGCATTGGGCAAAACGTTCGTGGTTCACAATTTTAAACACGTTTACAAGCGTTCATTAAGCAGTTGAAAAACTTAAATCCAAATTTATTTATTTGTACACATAGGTGTAATGTAGTGGTACATAGTGGTAGAAAATAAAAAATATGTGTTTATTTATTTAAACGAAAAGTTTAAATGCTCAAAAAGGTACAAAGGCGGACTTAATGCCTTAGGCATTCTCTACCAGTCAACCAAGAGTGGTGAAGAGATTGGATGGAAGGTGCTTTGGTGGAGAAGAACAATGATAAAAAAAACTATTAAAACACATGGTCTTCCTTTTATTTCTGACACTGTTATTTAGCAAAAAATAATCCGTATGATGAAGCCTTTCGATCGGTATGATAAAGCTACAGGGTAATTTTTTTTCTTGTGTAGCGGGTTCGATTCCCGGTTCAACCATGTACTGTAATTATTTAAAAACCTATGAATGCAGTTTAAATTATTTTTAAAATTAAAACTATTGTCTTCTTTCAGTAAAATGTTCCATCTACAATATTCAAGGTACTTTCCCTCCAGGTGGCATAGCCGTGGGACGCCCTATATAATTATAGAATACTGCTAAGCAACAGTCTTAAATCTCTAAGCAAATGGCGAAAACTGTTTGACTAGTGTGAGTTGTGACCGCACCCTAGGTCCTTAAATCATCTTTCAAGTTCAGGCCACAAATATGTACCTACGCAAAGCTAATAGGAAATAAAAAAATAATGAACGGCCAACGAAATGTTATGTGCTTATAATTTAATATGGCAAACTTTTACTACACCATAAGACGACATAGCCAATGGTTCTAATATGGGACATTCTAACCATACGTGTGCCCATGAATGAGCTTCACTAATTGTTAGTTCACAAATATACATGTATATCTAGTTATCTATTTCATTAGATGTCCCTTACTACGGGTTTATTTGAGCTCGAGAGAGGGCATGTGGCTAAATAACAACAGCCACACGGGTCGACGTTAGCTACGCTTGCCGAGGTCGGTTCGTGGATGGATGACCATCCATTACATATCGATCACATCAACATCACTACATAAACAGTGCATCCAGACTAAATTATAAATTCGAAAGTAACACTCTGTCTGTCTGTATGTTACCTTTTCACGCCAAAACCACTGAACGGATTTCGATAAAATAATTTTTATCGACATACCACGCGGGCGAAGCCGCGGGCGGAAGCTAGTATTCTATAAAGTTTATTAAGGGAGTGTCAGACTCTTACTGACTAAAACCCACCCGTGTCCTTCACTTGCCTGTGCCAGGGGCCACGGTATCTCTTTCGAACAACCCGCGACCCTGGCAGGGTTAGGACCACGCTCAAGTGACGAATCGAACCATTACTATCGAGACCCTTCCGTGCCTCTGAATGCACGTTAAACCGCTGGACTCGGCTGTGATTCGTAGATCTTTGACAGTCGTTACGGGTAGTCAGAATCCCAGAAGTCCGACAATCAATCTTACCAAGGGGTATCTTGTTACGCAGTAACTGGGTTGTAGAGATCAGATAGGCAGTTGCTTCATGTAAAATAGTGGTATTCAGCTGCATTCGGTTAGATTGGAAGCCGACCCCAACATTATTGGTAAAAGGCTAGGTAGATTGCTTGGTAATAATTGCTAAAAAGACTATAATTGCTCATTGCTAAGCCACAGGCCTCCTATCTGTTAAGAGGGAGTGGGCCATAATCCACCCCACGGGCCCAGTGCGGGTTGGTGGATGTAACATATCTTCGATTTTTTGGTTCTAGGATATGATCGGTTTCCTCACGATGATTTCCTCCACCATTTTGAGAGCAGTGGTGGTGATATTAACAACACAAAGTAAAGTGCCTGTTTGGGTTCGAACTCACGAACTTAAGTCGGGGCCTAGAAGGGGTTTAAATAAAGTAGAAAGAGTTCTCTGTCAAGCTATAGAACTTCCACTAGTGCAGCCCATTTTTTGTGTTTAAATAAATTAGTTAGTTCGCCGTAATCTAATAATACCACAGCTGTTTAAAGGAACAAATGTAAAACAAAATACCTCCAACATTCAAACATAAATTAGGTTTTAACTTTTTCAAATGGGAAAAAGAACTAAGCGCAAAAGTTAAAGCCTATTCAAAAGTAAATATTCAAGAAAGTTATCTATAGCTAATTTAAAAATTGTAATAAAAAAACAATTATTGTCCGGAATAGATTTAGAAGGAGATTTACACAAAGGAGTTTAAAACAATTTAATCTTGTTTATGAGAATACCACAGGTACTCATAAAGACCATTTTAAATGATGGACGGGATCCAACGAGCCACAAATTGCTTGGTATTTGTGAAATTACAGTCGCTACTACAACAGAAATTCGTGATTGCTTCGGGAAGGACTTTTAAGGGACTTCTAGTAAAGATAGCACAGGTAATTTTGAATGTAACTCGAGGTGCTTGTTTCATAGAACATAAGTACGTGCTGATAATTTTACGTAAGGAATATGAAGGATTCTAGCTGGTGGCGTTCTGTAGTTTCTGCTTTTGTTTGAGAAAAAGGCGTGATTGTATCTATGTATAGTAATTTAAGGAATGAATAAGTAGGTATTTCTTTGTGCTTTCCAGGATTACGATTTAGGTGGGTTTTTTGGTTTTCTACCCCAGCTGTTCTTTTGTTTTTATTTATTTTAAAACACACTTTCTGGCGTTATCTACTTTGTGTTGGGCTACTATGACGTTGTAGCGGTATCTACAACGCCACATGAGAACAACGCGTCATACTACGTCACGTAAATCCTACATCGCGCAAGCAGAGTTTACCGCGCAATTAGCATAGATACAACGGCCCGACATGAATCATTGGGCAGTTGCCCGCCAGACACAACACTCGTCTGGTCGGAGGACCTCCCTTTTCTATGGAGGTTGAGTGAACTTTACACCCTGTTCCTCACACCTCTATAACGTATAAAGGCGCTACCTCACCGTAACATTCTTAGATTCCACTGTAACGGCTAGGGTTTTGCAAGTAGATTGAGCAGGCTGTCAACTGCTAGGTCACTTAGAGAGATAATTAAAACCAGCAGGATAGGTTAATAAATATAATTAAATAGGTCGAAGTAACACGGCTAGGTCGCGGATAAAGGTTACATTATAAGCCAATGCTTCCGGTGAGGGAGCGCTTTATATTATATTTATACACAACTAGCTTCTGCCCGCGACTTCGTTCGCGTGGAAGTCGTAAGACACCACAATTTATTAAAATAACAGCCCAATTTTTTGTTTTGGCCTCAGCAGCCAAAATATGAAAAGCGTCAGGACTGGTGACACGGGAGCAAGCGACGTACAGTTGTCCGTGTGAGAAGCAGCTCGTCCTGAGGTTGACACCTGCAGCCTTTTTTTTGGACTGGCAATTATCAAATAACTTTCCCGTGTTAGACTTTTACTGACTAAAACCCACCCGTGTTCCTTCAGTTGCCTGTGCCAGGGGCCACGGTATCTCTTTCGAACAACCCGCGACCCTGGCAGGCATCGGCCCTAGCTTACCCCGACAGTAAGTGGTGACATCTCTATGAGGCGCGCGTGGAACACAACGCGCCGTCACGTCGACCCGGGCCTGGTCCTTACCGGATGGCGATCTGCCCATTGCTCGCCGTCCGCAAGCCCGCGCCTACAGTGGCCGGGAATCGGCTGTCGATTCCCGAAGCCCAAGGCGACACCTGCAGCCTTCAGTAGTAATTTCCCATTACTTGCGAAGTTTTTCGTGAATTAATTATATTTTTGTCATAAAATCGGTCCTTGAAAAAATTAAAATGTACTGATTTAACTTCGCTACGATTTTATTAAATGCATAGGTAAAGAGTCACCATTTTTTACAAAACATTACAGATTCAGATCTCCCACAACCGTCTGATCCTCAAAGAAATTCCCCCCAAAAACTCGAACGAACACACGTTAACCTCTAGTAGGGGCTTTCTATTTTTTCTGTCCGGACAATGGCGTCGGCCGACTATGGGGAGACTGTGAGCAAACAAAAGGAAATATGATTGGTGCGGGATAACGATACGACACCCACGTATCAAGTCGGCGAGCTAAGGTGTCGGATAACTAAGTTCCGACACCGCAGACTTCCTATCATATCAAAGGTGGGAAAATAGAGCATTATACTAGTTTGTAGGTGAAGAAGCTAAATTGTATCGGATTTGGCGTTTCATATTTCGATGAGTTTACGAGGAAATTAAGTTTTCTTTGTTGTGAAGTTTTGATAGGTAGAATAAATCGTAGTTTCAGGTAATTCGGTGAGCTTTGTTTCTGCAAGTACATCCACAATGCGGAGGAATGCTAGTCCGAGGGCAATATAAATACTGATAGGAATCCAGCTGTAACCGTTGAAAAATAACCTTGGCTAATTAAATTTAGTGTTATCCACAATTTATATTTTCATCCGTTTAGAAGCTAGAAAACATTTAAAAGAGCAATTTAAAAAAAAGATTAAAATAATTTAACATTTACAATCCTGTAGACCTTTTAAAAAAACAGACTGTTTCCTTATATTTTCAGCGTAGGGGTGCAATTTGACTTCGTAGTAACAACGAAGCGTAAATCATAACCAATTTCGGTTTGAGGGAATTTAATGGAAGTCCATCCAAGTTCAATGGGTGCTGGTACTGCAGACATTATAGATACTTACATGCGATATATTTACAGAATCCTTTGGTATCTGTAATGATTTTCCACCTGATGTGACGTCAATGTCCGCGTATTTCCCAAATTATTAGCATTTTCTTCTCGAGGGGAAACCTCCAAACCTTTGGGGATAAGACCGAGGTGTGTGGGATATTTACCTCACTAAAACCACCCCGGTGGTCATCACAAACGTGTAAATCGATAATAATTCCCTTGAATTATTATCGATTTACACGTTTGTGATGACCCATAACTGTCATTTGAACCTGAAAACTTGTTTCCTAATAATTATATTATCACTTCATTCATAATATCAGCCAAACCTATAAATAAATCATCGAATAAGGGCTGATTTTGCAATCGTCTGATAACTTTATTCAAAGAACCATTTTGAAATGATGACAGTTATTTCATACAAAAACGGTCAAACGTCAATTTTATTCCTCGAATAAAAATATCGGTCTCTTGAAAAATCAGCCCTAACTCGTATAACGAATCGTATGTCCATTACGACGCTTGATTATCGATTAACCCTCAAGCTTTCAGGATGAGTTTTTTAAGTAATTCTGTGATGTAATACCGACGCCGACTGGTAATTCACTAAGCTATCAAATGAGATAGGTCAATAAGCCCCAGAGTGGATCGCAAAACATTTAACGATCTTAGACTGTAATATACGCTCACGCGTTTTTTCTTAAAGGGGTGAGCATAGCGTCATAGTTTAGGTGCTGCCTGTTGCTATGGCAATTAATCTAGGCTAATGAGGTCCAGTGATAACGACCTTCACTGGACCTATAATATACATTAGTAGGTATAGATGTCTAACTTTTGCCCGCAGTTTCGCCCGCGTTTACCACGGGAACCTTCTACTAGGATAAAAATTATCCAATGCCATTGCTCAGGTCAAGACAGGGCGCTATGTCGCTCATTAGGGGAGGCCTATGTCCAGCAGTGGACTGCTATAGGCTGATGATGATGATGATGATAGCTCAGGTCGTGGTCTATCTGTGTGCTAAACTTCATCGACATCCGTTCATTCGTCAAGGCATGAAATGGAGACAGAAGTTACGTTCTTATTTTAATATTCGTATGGATAAGTAGATTTTGGTTATTAATTAGAGAGGGTCCAATTTTAGTACCTTAGAGGTAAAGTCGTGTCGTGTCAAACTATAGAATCTTCTTCTTCTTAGCGTGTCGATAACAATCTAAATGGACTCAACGCAGAATTCGGCTACTCAACATGACCTGCACGGAATAGATTAAAGATGTGAGCTCATTTATCTTTTCCATGAACATGACGCTCTCATCAGTCACAATCAACACAATCTATACAATCTTCTTCTTCTTAGCGTGTCGATGGGAATCTAAATGGACTCAGCCCAGAATTCGGCTACTTGTTTGGTTTCGCCACCACCGTCGATCAGTTCCTGTAACGTGCAGCTGACAGGACACGCAGGACACGATATTAAGTGTCCCATCGTCCAGCTTTACAATAAAAAATAGGAAAACACCTCCGGTATTCCGTAAATGATAAAAAGATTGCAAAAACCAACATAAAACGAAAAGGCTGCTTGCTAACTTTCCGGTACCAATCCACCACGGAAGGATGGGGAATTCCGTTCCCTTATCAGCTAGCAAAATGACCTGCACGGAATAGATTAAAGATGTGGGCTCATTTATCTTTTCCATGAACATGACGCTCTCATCAGTCAGTTCGTCATTTCAATGACATGGCAACATTACCTCGAGCCCAGTTATGATTAGCGGTCTATCAGAAGTCCCATGTTCCCAGGAACTCTACGGGCTGATAATGTTTACAACAAATCTCAGAAAAATTACGCTCTTACACAGTTTAGCATTTAATAATCGTTATCTCATCGATTATCTAGACCAGTTGTTGCCTAAATACGTGGAAGCAGTGATTTCTAATTAGTCACCCAAACACGTTATTTTGTTTGGTGAGCCTCTTCAACTAAATGTCAGACATTGTAATGTTGACGGTTCGATGGCGGTTGATTCAGTCAGGAAATGTAGAAAATTCATCATGAAGTATATGGAAATCAAAAAAAAAACAACAAATCATCAGAGAGTACAAGGTTATTAGATAAACGACAATTTTAATCGCTCAGGATTTAGTGGCAATTTCTGCAACGAAACTGAACGCCTTCACATAACACATCATAATCAGCATAGAATGTTCTCACTCATGGGACATAGGTAGGTCTCCTCTATTCGAGAGGGAGTGCGCTGTAATCTACCACGTGATCCCAGTGCGGGTTGGTAGATGTCACATATCTTCGAATTTTTAGTTCTAGGGCATGCCTGTTTCTTCACGATGTTTTCCTTAACCGTTTTGAAAGCAGTGGTAATGTAATAATTTACACAAAATAAAACGCCTGTCTAGGTTCGAACCTGCGACTTACAGCGTAAGTCGCGGCCGTTACTACTAGGCCACTACTACTGGATGGTGATACACTGTGTGCGTAAGGCAGAGAACCTTGAAATGGTTGTCAGATTTGTTGTCAGACAGAAATTGCGTTCAAGAGCCATCAGTGTCAATATTCCACAATAATGATGACACTGACGCGTGATTACAAAAGCTTGTTGATTTCGGCCAGGCACTTGACCCAACGACTCAGGCTTTTAAAGTACAGTCACGAGCACTAATAAGTCAACACTTGGCAACTTTCAATTGCGATTTTTTCACGAAATGACGAAGACAACGTTGCAATACGACACTTTATATAAACCTATGGGTTCGAAAATACTATTTTCCTAATAATATGAAATATCATTTAAAAATAAAGGAGAAAATCGCCTTTGAATAAAGCCAAGTGTATACATACTTATGCTCGTGACTGTACACACGCTCACTTTAATCCCTAGAGCGTTAGGGCCAACATTATAGCCCAAACTCACAGGCTATAAGAGTAGATCAATCGGTCCAACTACAAAAGCCCGAGTGACTCCGCCAGCGTATGTGTCTCTACAGTGTAGTGTAGGTATGTTTACTCTAAAACCCAGAGCGATACGTCTTAAAACTCTTATACAATCGCGATAAGGTTCAAAAACGTTCCGCAGATATGAAATACTATACGCGTGACAGGATTGCTCACAGAGTGAAAAAAGATAAGAGAAGATAAGAGTCCAACCGACCCCTATTGGAAGACGAGTTCAAAGAGGTATAAAAGGCGGAAATCGAATTCAGTCTGGACGCCCTTCTAATCAAGAAACAGCCAAAAAAAAGAGCTCGCAAAAGGCCTCATAATATAAGCCTAAGTATTGATTTGGGACAGCTTAGTGCAAAAAAGTGAAAACTAAAATAATTACATTCTTATGTTTGATAGTAGATTTTTCATAGAGTTTCATCATCATCTTCCTGCCCTTATCCCATGTTACTTGGGGTCGGCGCAACACGTTTTCTTCTTCCATTCTCCCCTGTCAACCATCACGCTATCATTCACTCCCTTCTCTTTCATATCATTAGAATAGAATAGAATAGAATACTCTTTAGTATGTACACCATATCATTCCCCACACAATCCATCCATCTTTTCTTCGGCCTTCCTCTCCCTCTCCATCCATCAACACGTATATTCATCACTCTTTTAATAATTTTTCATAGAGTTTATGTCTTACATTAAATTTATAAATCTGCAGAAATGTTTGATTTGTTTTCTTTCAATAAAACATCCCAATCCACCATCTACCTCTCAGAACTGCCTCTCAGGCTTTTGTAGTGGCAGTATTTATAAAACGCCGACTTTAATTGCCTGTTGATTTCAGCCCCTTGACTGGCCGAAACACTCTGGAGATTAAAGTGAGGGTGTCTGCTTTAAAAGCCCGAGCGGTTAGGCCAAGTACTACCTGGCCGAAGTCAACAGGTTTTTGTAATCACGTGACACTGACACCTCTTGAACGCGGTTTAGATGTGTTGTTCGCGTTCCGTTTTATTGGTGAAATCCGCCCTTAATTAATCAGCTGCGTTTTAATTGATTTGACAGTCGTTACAGGTAGTCAGATTCAATTTGTTAAAGTATGACAATCAGTTTCAGTTTTTCTGCCTTAAGCATAATGCAGCTGGTTTTCAGAAGCTGGTCTTTCGGGAAAACTGGAAAGTCAAGCTGAAAAAAATATAGGTAAAGGCATATAAGAAGATATTCATCAATCTGAGAATATTATTTATAAAGGATCTCAAACTCAAAAACTCAAATCATTTATTTCAATTAAACCTTGTACAGGCACTTTTGAATTGTCAAAATTAAATAGTCTGTCAGTTAATCAGAAAGTTGAAGCTAGTTGCCCATTCCAAAGCGTAGATCTCTATGGATCTACTAATTACATCGATTCCTTAATGTTTCTGCATCTTCTTTATTTTGTCTCGTCATGAAGTATTTTGAGCATTCACTATAAATTGCCCAAAAAAAATACGATAAATAAATAGAAGCAATTACATTTCAACAAACTAAAACCTAATGCAATCGAAAATGCAGATAAGTTAAGTCTCATAAACGGAATGGTCGTGATAAATTGTAATAAAAATTGTAATGGGCAGTGCGATAGCTGTCTCGGCGACAATGTGCGTGCGGTACTTTAGACCGACACGTTTACTGGCTATAAACCCGTTATGACCTGTAATACCGAAGGCCTTAACAGTCATGTGCTTAAATTATTTGTTCATCTGTGGACATCTCTAAATAAAAAAAAACTGGCCAAGTGCGAGTCGGACTCATACACGAAAGGTTCTGTAAAACACCGAAAAAAACACGTTTGTTGTATGGGAGCCTCCCTTGAATATTTATTTTATTCTTTTTTATTTGTTGTTATAGCGGCAACAGAAATACATCATCTGTGAAAATTTTAACTGTCTAGCTATCACGGTTCATGAGATACAGCCTGGTGACAGACAGACAGTAGAGCCTTAGTAATAGTCATGTCCTAGAACCAAAAAATCGAAGACATGACATCCATCCAACCCGCACTGGGCCCGCGTGGTGGAATAAAGCCCACTCCCTCTCACAGAGACGAGGCCTGCGTCTCAGCGGTGGGAACATTACAGGCTGATTATACTACTTTCGAGATATTATTGAACATTCAATAAAGTTACTCTACAAAAATAAATACCTGAGAAATAAGTTGTGTTAAAATTGTAATCTTTTAAGCAACATGAAACTGCATCGTGGTTCAAATACCTGAGTGCTAGTGCTATCTTATCAATATCCGTTCCAGCTTTGAACCATAAGAGAAAATATTTCAGAAAAGATGAATTAATCAGAAACGTATAAACGTTCTCAATAAAATTCTATCTTTTCTAGCCTGTAACACCCGGTAGCAGGACACTTGTGTGAGTGGACACTTGCGCGAATTGCAGTAGCACGAAAGGCCACTTGCGCGAATGAACAATTGTGCGAAAGGACACTTGCGCGATCAGGCAGTTGCGCGAAATGAAATCTGCGCGAATGGACAGTTGCGCGAAATAACACTTGCACGAAAGGCACTTGCTCAAATGGACGTGTACCCGATCCGTAACACCACACAGCTGGGTATTACTGATGTCCATAACGCATAGTTATGCGTAACAGACGTCTTTACTAAAAAAGAGTTTGTTTTACATTCGCTTTTAAGGACTGGACTCCTCTATATGGGCTTTTAACCTACAGGTTAGTCGATATGCGAAAGGTACATTTGCATAAAGAAAATTCGGGAAAGCACAGTAATAAAACATATTACCAAAATATCTAATATTTCGGAACTCTCGATCCCATGCAAGCCTCTGAGGAATATGGTGGGTTAACAAAGCTCGCGAGGGTTTTATTAGAAAATCCGTATAGAATTTGCGAATGTAGAATTTTCTTTTTTTGTGTCATACCTGTGGCTACTTTTGTGAACTATTTTTATTTAGAACCAAGTTTTTGTATTATTTTATTTAACCGTAACTTTGTTTCAACGAAAACACAAAAGGCATTCATAAAAGAGATTTTTTTGTAAAACTTAAGTTTATTTTAGAAAATTTAGCAAAAAGAAAAACTTTTTTGCTTTCTAAAGAGCATAACCTCTTCTATAAGTTCATACCGCCAACGGCGAATAAAAACGTTTGTAATTTCTGCTGTATAGATAAAGTTATTTCTAGAAAATTTGTTGATTGCTGCATGCAGACCGCGCTGTTTCATTCATTTTGACCGCGCGCCGCGTCGGTATTTGCACTTTTCTATAAAATAGCAGATTTTTTTCGATGACTCGACGAACAATTTCTACGCTAGAATCATGTGCTGAATTCTTGGCTACATTTACAGTTTTCGTGTCGATGTCCTTGCTATCCTGTAGAGTACTAACTTTCGTCTGCGTGACATTTCGGCAACCGGCAACCTACTTCATTTTCGCTTAACGTTCTTTCTCACTTTTTGCTCGGTTCCTAAGGACCACAGCGTGATGTTAAACAGCCTATTACCTTCCTTAAAAATTGGGCTATCAAATGCAAAAAATATTTTTCACAGACGGACAGACGTGGCGGCGGGCTTTGTTTGTTTGGGACAGACACGCCACCAGCACATCAAGCTACCCGAAACTGTCAAATTTTCCCAATCAACATTGAACTTTATGGTTTAGCGATAAAGTTGAAAATGTATTAAATTAATTTGACAGATTGTAGTAGTTTGGTGTGCTGACGTCCGTACTTAGTTTTTATAAATGTAGTAATGTTGAGGGAAGTTCGGCGCTGATGGGAGATGGTAACCAGGGGGGTGAAACTTCCATACATTGGCTTCAAACAAAATTTTCATTGATAGGTGCTGCCTCTGAGTATGCGAGAACCGAAACTTGGCCATAGTTTTACATTTTAAGCCGATAGGTAGAGCTACTTTACAACAGTACCTACAACAAAAGTATATCAAATAGTTATTATACAAATTAAACAATAATAAACAAGTAATATTTATTATTTTACTATTGCATTAGAAACAAATTTATAAAATATAGTAGCACAATAAATAACATCTTCAAAATTGAAACGAAACGTAAATGACAGTTCGAGTTCAAACAGTCAGTTGAGTTTTGAAAACATTACAAGAGGATTTTATTTGCATATTGCTCATCATTTAAGTGATCCACCGCAAGAAAAAGTGCCCATGGTCCACCCAAGTGAACTAAGCAGTGGACCACGCCCGAATCCCGTTTCGTTGTACTACGGTGATCTGTTTTGTGTTATTTTCGACTTAGGACTGTGCTTGTTTTCTTGATATCTCCTATTATAAACGTTTAACCCTGCTTCTCCCTTGGACCTTGTGATAATATACGTAAACGATTGACCCAACAACGTGTATTACTGGACCTCGATTTATCGAAAATAAATTCTTAAAAAAAACTAAATATTATTTAATTTTTGAATCTACCATTTTACTCAGTTTCATTTATTGATCTGTCTCTTGATGATGTAATTTCTGGTTTGAAGAATGATTTTCTTTATAATATTGAAGAATGATTAAGTTATTTATTTTGTGAAATAAGTAAATTCTTGTGTATGTTTCAAATTCTACATTTCCTTTAAGACAAGAACTAGAATATGCTTTTGTCATAGTAGTCTTGTTTTATAAATACACTTAACAATTAAATTTATTCCACACAAATAAATATCGTAGGTAATCATTCTTCATTCTAAGGATTTAATACTAGAAACAAAAACTCCTAAAAGCGCCATCTAGCGTAAGCGAAGCGGACATTGGGACATGCAGCGCTATCTGTCGGATGAGGTACTGGCTTTTTATAAAATGAATACCTCAGTGGCCCATCTATTGTACATTTAGTATTTTATCTATGATGGTAACTTAACTTTTTCTAGTTGTTCCAAAACCGGCAGTTTTGAGCTATTGCAGTTTTGGATTTAGAAACCTAAAACTAACCATTGTTTTGTTTTCGCCTTTATAATATTAGTGTGATAGATGAATAGGTATTTACACACCGATTTCTCCCTTTCAGTCGTCAGTAATTTGACTTTTGAAAGAAGAAGACAATGCATTATGTAACTATACAAACGCTATACAACGTTTATTAGTAAGGGGGATGTATATGAAATAAAAATCTCATCTTATATATTGCGACAGTATTACAGAAATGTTATTATAGGTAATTGACTAAGGGCCAGTTTCTTGTTCGACAATTATCGCAAAATTAACATAGACATAGAAATTGCCCTATAACCTTCTAAAATTAATTGTTTTTTTTTTAATTTTTATTGTATTTTAATTGAACTACTTGTCATTTTAAATTCAATGTTAACTTTGTTTTTAATTTAGTTTTTTTATGATCATATATTTCCATTTAATTTTTTATTATTGATTGTACAAGTGCTGTGCACACCTATAAGTGACAAATTCACCGCAAAGCTGTTGATATAGAATACTTATATTTAATGTAATGATTTAGTGAATAAGTCGTTGGTGTGTCAATAAATAAATTACTTACTTACGTAGTAAGTAGATACTTTTATAATTTATTATCTCCAAATCAGTAATAAACTGATTTAAAGAGAAATGGTTAATTTTATTGTGACAGTGCATCAATATTTCATAATAAAAAATCAGGTCAATTGGCATTATGTTCTGCTATTGAGGCTCAATTGGCATTATAACCGGATTGGACTGCACTTAATGCCATCCCGAGGACTAATTAATTGAGAGCAACTCTCACTGTCGGTCATTAGTACTTCTATAAGGCTTTTGAAAATTGTATTAATGCGACAAATCTTTTTTAAATAGATACGGTTTGGGAGATCAAATTGAAACTCGAAGGGAAGCTTCAATTGGCTTCGTACAGACGCCAGAACACAGCAAGCTACCCGAAACTGTCAAATTATCCCAATCAACTTTGAACTCAGGGTACTCCTGTCATCCTTGGTTCATTAATATAGCATACCTGGGGTAGATTTTTCCAATGCCAGATATCAATAACCAAGGAATGATTTTGAGTTTTTGACAGATTTTCGACACAAAAACTAACAGACGTCAATATTTATTCCACGGAGAAGAAATATCTGACGGTGTAAAAATCTACTCGAGGTATGCTATATTAATGACAGGAGTACCCTGTGTTAAAAAGAAGTCAGAATCAGATTGCTTGATGGCTCGTAAGTTAGTTTCGCACGCTTAAGAGATGTGTGTGTGTCTTCTTCTTCTTAGCGTGTCGATAGCAATCTAAATGGACTCGGCCCAGAATTCGGCTACATGTTTGGCACCACCACCATCGTCCACCAGTTCCTATAACATGCAGCTGACAGGACACGTCTGCGGAATTTAGCTAGTCAATTTAAAATAACCATGTATTTTCGGAATTAAATTAAATAAAGCATTATTAAATCGCTAAGTTTTAGTGTGGTACCTAATAAATAAATATACTCGTAGAATTGAAAAATAAATATTAATATATATAATTATTATTATTAATATATAAGTATTATATTATTATTTATTTTATTATATATTGATTGAATGTAGAATTGGCACAAACTCTAGTTGTAGTGATGATTTAATCATTTCACTTCGGTAAATAAATAATTTTAGGGTTAATATAAATCTTTATATACCATTTATCCATACAAAAAAAATGTGACCTTGGCTACTTTGGCACTTGTTTTCGTTTTATCTATAAACCGCAATAAAGTACAATTCCCCACTAATACCCTAATATACACGTGACTAATTTGTAAAGGATATGTGTCACCACATAAACCCTCACTCGTCTCATTCCGATTGGCAAAGGCCTCAGTTTATGAGCCATAAACTGCGTGAGCTCATGCCAATAAGTGATCACTCTTACGTATTACAACGTTCAATGCTGTGTAAACTGTGATTGGGATATGGACTGAGTGAAATGATAAACGCTGAAAACAAAAAACTACCCAGGGAAAGTTAATAAACGAGATCACCCATTTTATTCGGCAACTTGGGATAAAAAATCAAATTTGGCGGTCAGGAATGAATTACCTACATTGTATTTGAATGGTCGCAATATGCAGTAGAACCATTTATTTGTGTGGTGACAGCGCTGTAATGAATTTGAGAACAAATCTATACAACGATCTTATCTTTCGATCTGCCTCCAAATAATTATATAATAATATAATCACCGAATCCAAATTGTTCTCGACTTTGACGCCTTAGTAAAAAATAATGAGTTATATATTGTGTACTTTAAAAACATGTAATTATTATTAGGGGCCGCCAAAAAAAATATCCCAGAATGGGTGATGTCCTTTGTTTGAGACCAGCGCGCAAGCTTCTTCTTCCAAATGGAAAAAATAATTTTCTAAATCAGTCAAAATATCGATGATGACTTATATAAAAAAAATACATACACACGAATATGGAACCATTTTATTCCTGTTGTTTATATAACTGTCCTGTATTACTCGTCACAGAAGAAAAATAAAAAAATATTCCAAGACTATGGCCCTGACTAGGAACAGTGGCATCTAAGACAATGAAGGTGCCAACTCAATGTGGTTCCGTCTCACAACAGCTGTCATGGGGTCTCAACGTCGAAATGTGCGTGGACATCTAACGTATTAATAGTGACAGGAAACCCATCATTTAGCGATACCATTGTAAGTACACTAATCTGAAAAATTTTTCATAACTTGAAAATATTGCTGTACTTCAATTAATTAAGAAATGACGATAGTGAGGGTTCAATTTTGTATAGTAATTATTATTAGGGTCCGCCGTAAACCGATTACCCGAGCTCAAACTTATAGCATTTATTTCAATAAACCAATTACAGGCACTTTTGAATTGTCAAGGGGTCGGTCAGTCAGAAAGGTCCTATGGAGAAGAACCACGGATATCGAAAGAACGGACAAGAAACTCCACGGACACTCATACAAAATATTGGTTTCATCATTCATGTTGAAATTATACATGTGCGAACGCTGTAGAAAGACGTGCACGTGTATCTAAAAATAATATTTTGACCAACATCTTCGCCAATTTTAAACCCTTTCACAAATTAATGACATCAACCTAAAGACCACCACAAAATGCCACGACAAAATGTATTTAAAATTTTATTTTGTCCTAATCATTACAAATTACTGTGATATTTCAGCTGTAAGTGTGGGGTGAATGGGCATCTAATGAAACCCTATTTAGATTCGCGAGACATTACGATTTATAGGAGGCCCGAGAGGCTTATGGATCTTAATCAATCTAAATGACAGAAATCAGATGCGTCTGTTGTTTTTCAAAGAAAAGTGGTAGTAAGAATCGCTGTTTTATTGTCAGCAAATAACTGTTCCACTGCAGGGAAAAACGTACTTGAGTTAAGGCGACTAGATGACCTAAATAGTGCTTCTTTGTGAAACAAGAAAGAGAAGCGCGATGACAAAACGCTGGTAATTTATTACAAAATATGAAACAGTTACCTATTTACAAAAAATCTATTGTTTAGACTAAAAAATTAAAACACTAGTACTTTAGTATGTTGCTTGTCGAATAATGTGACAAAAAATCATAATGATTCTATGTATATTAGTATGGTTTTAATTGTAAAAAGAAAGTTTTTAGAGGTATCTTCATGATTTTTTACTATCGTATCAAATTAGTTGTATTATGTTTTGAACACACTATCTACCTAGCATATATCCTGAAGAATATCATATATTTTTCTGATTTTGCTTACTGTAGTCGATCATATACTTTAATTGTTTCTAAAACTTACGTTTTTTTGCGTTTAGGTCTTGTAAGCCCCTTAATAGAAGATAAACAGCTCATTTAACAAATTACATGTCAGACGGCAACATCCATCGGTTTCTTACTAAACTTCAACTATATCCGACGATCCTGCATACTTAGGTATCTCTTTTGTTGACTGTACCTACCTTAACAGCTTGCAAGATGAATGTTAAATGAACGTCATACAATTAAAAGGGTATCCATTCCTATGTGTGTGTTCACCTCAAGTGTTCTAAAACCTTTTCAATGCATTTAGGGTCTACACAGACGGACTGCATTTTAGCTGTAACATCGCAGTTTGGATGCAGTTGACTTAACTGCTTCGAAACCTAGTTATGACAACTGCATCTAAACTGCGAAGTTGCAGCTGGCATGCAGTTCAAATGCAGTCCGTCTGTTTAGAGCCTTAGATTTCCTTTTCAATCATGATTTGAATTGACTAAGTGAATTAAGATTTAGAAGCTTCCAGACACTGTCTTTTGACAATCTATCACTTCGCATAATAAAATCATAGGCAGACGAGGGTTCCATTAAGGCAGTAACCTTGTAATGAAAAAAAAAAGCGATGGCAGTTCAATTTTGAATCGAATAGATTTGACTGTGAAATCAATCTAATAAATTTTTGTTATTTTTTTTTTTGTTACCTGTTATCATTTTTGGATTTATTTTAAAGGAAAAGTTAAACTTCTCGGTTTTCTTAAAATTATTCATACCAGCTTTGTAACTTACCAAAAAACCTTTCATGGTTTCTAGAAATAATCATCATCAATTCAGCCGAAAGACGTCACACACCTAGGCCTCCCCCAAGCTCTTCCACTTCGACCGGGCGGGGTTATTGCATCACACACTATTAGTAGCAATGGGTTTCATTTTGACAGTTCAACAACATTCATTGCGTTATTGACGTGGTTGAGTAGACACGTTTTTCGAACATATGAAACAATGGATTAGCAATATCCTTCTAAATGGTTCAGATTGAGATTGATAAATAATTTGTTACGCAATTCAGCAGTGGTGGTGCAGTTCTGTGCTTCCCGCATCCATTGGATTCCTGCGGCCTTCACAAGGCCATCGGTCCACCTTGTGAACTAAAAATAAACTAATTATAAAATTCGTTTTAGTGACCCTTGACAGCGCTAACTGTAACTAAATTGAGTTCTATTTCCGTGTAAAGAGAAAACGCTGCCACTGTTAATATTTCTAACGCAATCACATTTTCAATAGTTCGTAATGAACAGTGAACCATAGCGAATCGTCCGTTTGACTGCCTTGCTGGTCAAGTAGTCAGCTGAACTTGGTGTCCTGGATTCGATACCCAGTCATGCAAAGTGTTATTGTTTGTTGGAGGTATTCATAGTCTGAAATTCTAGGAAATTGCAATGCACACTAGCTGCGCCCCGCGGTTTTACCCGCATAAGTTTCGATCCCGGGGGAATATCGGCCGTCTGTCCGTCGTATATTTGAGCACGGTACTCAAATACACGACGGACAGACGACGGACGGACGGACGACCTAAAGAAGGTGGCTGGGGTAGACTGGATGCGGAAGGCGGAGGACAGGGTGCTGTGGCGCAGTCTGGGAGAGGCCTATGTCCAGCAGTGGACAAATACACGAGCGACACGTTGTCGACGGCTACAGTTGATTCTGGCGTTGATGCGTGCCGCTCTTGTATATGCACAGCCTGCAAGTTAACTTGTAATTATTTTATGAAACATGTATACTAGTTGCACTATCATATCACATTCTCTCATTCTAGCACAAATTCTGTTAACTTTTTGTTTTGTTTTGCACCAAGAACTGCCCGAATTGAATTAATATGAGTAACAAATAAGGTTATTCCTAGTTTATCAGAGGGGAAAACATAGATGTTATTATCACAGTTGCGCTGTTTACAAGGAATCTCCATATTTCTTAAAAGTAAAGAACACAATCATTGTAATAACAACAAACACTAACAAGAAAATAGCTTACTTTATATACCTATCAGAACTGATAATAACGTTTTTATGTGAGATTTTTTTTTTTTATATCATAGTATTATTTATTAAAATACTTACCAAGTAATCAGGTTCCGCAGGGGTGATAAGTTTGTCTATCTTTCAGCCCAACTTGAAACAGACAACTGATATCCTTATCCTTATATGGACCTTAGTTGCCTGAAAATAAAGCAAATATTGTTATACCTTGGTCACCATCTGTAACTAAACCATTCCCACAAAACGCGAGCAATTATCCACTGGAGTTCCCAAAGTTCCTGTGTGTGCCATTGGCAGTCACTTTGTATGTGCTATCGACTAACATGACATGATCAGCCTATAATGTTCCCACTGCTGGGACACAAGCCTCCTCTCGGTGAGAGGGAGTGGGCCGTAATCCAGCACGCGGGCCCAGTGCGGGTTGGTAGATGTCACATGTCTTCGATTATTTTTTTTTGCTATCGACTAAATTACATAAACATATATTAAATAACTACATTACATAAATTACATAGTGGTGGTAGAACGGGTAGAAGGTTTGGTTATATTTAACTTAGCCTTCTTTATCTTTACTAACAGTATCATTGAGTAGGTATATACCTCCCGAAAAAAATGGTGTGTCCGCACCCTAACGCAAAAGAACAGTGTCCAAGTGCCATAAGTCCAGATAAAAAGAATAAAAGAGTATTCCAAGAACATAACATATGAGTAATTTGCTCTTTGACACTCTGATAACAATGTAGTGTTTATAAACACAGATACAATTTTGTTTAAATATATAGTAATCGCCATTTTTTGCAATAAACCAGTCATAATAACGCTGCTGTCTCGGACGTTCGCGGTTCAAGATGTTTAAATATTCAGTTTTCGTTTTATTCGTTGCTGTAAGTGTTACAATTTTTTTAAATAAAATTATTAGCTTCTGCCCGCGAATTCCACGTGAAATTTCTTTTTTTAACATCAAATATATCCTATGACACATGGCAATACTGTAGCTTTCTATTGGAGAAAGAAGTTTCGGAATCGGAAGAGTGGAGTAGCAACCCCCTAAAGACAAACCACATATTTTAAAGATTTTAGTAATTAAATAAAAACACTGAAATATAGCCTACGCTATGCGCCTTCATATTGTTCAGCAAACAATTTGTATAGATAGCCAGTGTTTTAAATAGTGCGTAGACTTAATTGTGCACAATTTTTCAATCCTGCTCCGGTGCTATTCTGTAAAAATCTCACCGTGAAAACCTAGGTGAAGTGACCGTGGAGTGAGCTGTCAATAGTGTCAATTCGTAGCAAAAACAAACTCACTTCACATAAGTTTTCACGGTGAGATTTTTACAGGATCGACCGGCTGTACAGTCAAGAGCATAGGTTTATGTAAAGTGTCGTATTTCAACGTTGCATTCGTTATTTCGTGAAAAAAATCGTATTTGAAAGTTGTCAAGTGTTGACATATTATTGCTCGTGACTGTACCTATAATGTGACTGTGTGAATTTTTACTTAATTATTGGTATTTTCAGGCATCCCACGCTGACCTTTTGAGTGAAAGAGAAAACAAAGGTGCTACACTGGTAATTAATAAAACTAATTAATTTTGATTGTTTTTAAGGTGAAAAATTGTTTTATCACGAATATAAATAAATAGTTTGTTTTTTCAGAAACCTTTATCTGTGTGCTGTGATATACCAGAGCTCGGTGATTCAAAATATCTGACGAAATGTTCTAACCCTAAACTACCGGGCCCGGTGAGTTATTTATTTATTAATTATTTATATTTATTTATATATACTTTGTGAGTTTTTCAGTTTATAATAGCAATTAACATCTGCTGTACTCAGTTTCGATTGCAAAAGGATAAACAATAAAAGTTAATGAAATAAAGTCAAGGAAGTCAATTGTTAACCAAATTGACTATTACCTTAAATCGTCCGTCCTGTCTTGTTCTCTGCTTAAAGGCTCCTACAAACAGGCGCGACACGCGACGCGAATCGCGCGCGACACTAAGGCACCGCAAGTCGCGCAACGAGAGCGGTGCCTTTGTGTCGCGCGGCTAAAACAAGGCGTGATGAAATGTGTTATGTTCAATTGTCCGTAAATTCAAACTAAAACTCTAAACACTTATTGTAATTTATCCATCAACATGATCTTTAGTATTGTCAAGGAGTCAGTCAGTCAGAAATTTGAAGCTAGTTTCCAAATAGAAGGTATTCAAAATCACAAGAGAAGGCCAATTCCCGTAATCAAAAACGTTTAAAATCTAGTTACAATATCCAGTGCCGGATTAGCCCTAAGCAAATTAAGCAATTGCTTAGGGCATCACGTCTCGGGGGGCACCATCAGATGAATGGCAATGTTGTTTATCAGCAAGATATTACAAGACCCAAAAGTCACTCTAGCTGGAGATGTGCGCCAATCTTTACAAATCGCTCGGCGATGTTTTGGATAAATACGAGGCGACTAGTGGATAGCAGGGCCTACACGTACAGGCGTGGCAATTGCTTAGGGCATCAAGTAGTCTTACTGACAATATCATCTCAGCGACAATCAATGTCAAAAACTTGTCAAAAATGTAGAGAAATTAGAGGTATTTTTGACAGATTGAGACTGAGATCAGACTGTGAACGTTCTTAAAATTACGAGGATTGCCCCTCTGATAATCTTTGTCAAAATTGTATGGAATGGTTATTAAACAGCAATTTGACGTAGTGTAAATTTTCTTAAACATAGGGTTTATTTATAAACGTTGCTTAATGTTAAGTAATGATTAGCGACTGTTTAACCATACACTTCTGACGGTCTCTAAACTTCGTGCAACGTTTATAAATAAAGAGGTAAATTTCCTGCGTTCCCATGTAATATCGAATACTTGAAAATTTACTATAACATAGTACAATTTTTACCGAAGGAAGAGTTCCGTAAATATATATTTTTTTGTTTTTTATTTACGAAATTTCTACCTTTTGTTACAAATTTGGTTGTAGTTTCAACAAAAATCTTTTTATTTTTCATTTTGTGTTCTGTTAATTATTGCTGAATACTAGAGCTATCGTGTAAAATTATGGATTTTTATATAAATTTAGAGCTTTTGAAGAAAAAGTTAGTTCTTCTCTATTTTAACCCTAATTTTTAACATACTTTCAAGAACAAGAACTGAAATGGTTAGAATTGTAATAAGTTATAGTAAATTATCTGGTATATCGAATCCTTAACGATGGACCACTATTTACGCCACTCCCTGTTTAACATAATCAGTCTACCTACGTTCTCACTGCTGGGACACAGGCCTCCTCTCGGTGAGAGGGAGTGGGCCGTAATCCACCACGCGGGCCCAGTGCGGTTTAGTAGATGTCCTATGTCTTCGAATGTTTGTTTTTTTTTGTTTCCTCACGATGTTTTCCTTCACCGTTTTGAGAGTGTTGAAATAATTTACTCAAAGTAAAGCGCCTGTCTGGGTTCGAACCTACGACCTACAACTCGTAAGTCGCGGCAGTTACCACTGGGCCAATACTGCTCTTGATTATGACTTGATATTATTTTGAAACAGATATAGTATTAGAATTAGTACAGCAAGAAAAAAATCTAGGAGTCTAGGAATTTTTGAAGACCAATACAAGAAAAGCTCATAAAATCTTTATTTTCCAGTGCAACGACGTACAATGCGTGTTTGAAGAGTCTGGTTTCCTGACTGACAGGAATACCCTGAACAAGGAAGCCTATAAAACCCACCTGCACCAATGGGCAGAGACCAATAAAGGCTGGTCTGTTGCTGTGGACAAGGCTATAAAGGACTGCGTCGATAACGACCCGAGGCAACACCTGGACTTCCCTTGCAAGGCGTATGATGTCTTCACTTGCACTGGCATAGCTATGTTAAAGGTAGGAATGATTTTTGTTGTATTCTGTATAGTAAATAGTTAAGTCATCATTATCTGCCCAGTCTTCTTCCAACTATATTGGGTTCGGGTTCCAGACTGACCGGGTGACTAAACAACGGGGGACTAAACAATTTAAATTGTTTTTGAAATAATTTCGTATCAAGGTTATATAATACTCATAAATTTGCCCTCCGAGAAAATCTACTATCATAAAAACCTAATTTTCCAGCCAAGCTGCATTCGTATGTTCTGATTTGGACAGTTTGTGTGGTCAAATTACTGGCTCAGGAGACATTTCAATAATGGCTTTAAGAAGTTTTTTCTACTCTGTTGCATCGGTACACTCCTTAGTGGCCGTCTCCACGAGCGACAGAATCGCGGCGATATTATCGTCGTGCCACGTATTTCTATACACTCTCTTAGAACGTGTCTCCAGACGGCGATATTATCGCGCCGAAAATTTTATGGCACGGCGAGATTATCGCCGCGATTCTCTCGCTCGTGGAGACGGCCCCTTAGTATTGCTAAGCCAGTCTTCTTAGAGCAGCCCATCTAAGTATCATTGTTGTCATTGTCTCATCGACATCATCCAAGTCTAACATACTGTAATATTCCATATTTTTTTACAGAAATGTCCAGAGGCAGCGTGGAAATGTTAGCACTGAAGGACAAAACTTAATTGAAATTATTAACTTGAACAATCATTGTTGTAAGGATAAACTGTTTTGAACACGGTATTTGTATTAGTTATTTCATCATCATTCTCCTGTCCGTGTCCTTATCCCAATTTATCTGGGGTCGGTGCAACATGTCTTTTTCTTCCATACTTCTCTATTAATCGTTATCTCGGTGGTTCCCCCTTTCTAACCATAATTTCAAAATTTGTATTCGTTATTTATGTTTCACAAATCATTACTGTTTCTTTTAGTAGCTACTTTGCTAGTGTCGCCGTACTCCAAGACGACTTTTATGAATTTTGATCAGTAGATAAGTATTGGCATGAACTGAACTTATGATAATTTTGCAGTCTGGTGGGTTCGTCGTTTTTAACTAGGGATGACAATTCAAAATTAATTATTAAACATCAACCAATAGGTAATATCGTTTGGGTTATAATTTAATTTTACTTTACTTTTAACAAGATATTATTTATTATTTATAGCCGTATCTCCCGATTACGATTAGGGGAAGTCCGGGCAAAGTGGACACCTTAACGTTTGATGGGCTCTAAGAAGATAACCAATAGGCACAGTGTTTGGATATTGATTATACTATGTCTGAGGGCAACACTAAAAAAGAAATGCCATTACACTTTTGAATCATCATGGAAGATACTGGCTTGTTTTATTTAATACAGAATTCCTGTTTAAACATGGTGTCAGGTGAAAAAAGCGTATGTATTTCATAAAATAAACATTATTAAGAAGTTCACTGGAGGAAGGATAGCTTAGTGCAAGATAAATACAGAACTGCCAGACGAAGAAAATAAAGTGACAATAAAAATGGAGGGAATCAAACCCCCAAAAAATTTGATATTAACCGGGGAGCAAGCCAATTTCAAGAAGTATAGACAGTTATTTGAAATATATCTGGATGCAGCAGGCTTAACAACAGCGGACGAGGCGAGGAAAATTGCTATATTCTTAAATGCAGCTGGTGAGGAAACTGTGGAGGTTTTCAACACCTTCAAGGTTAAGCCGACGAAACTTGTGTCTCTTCTCGATCAATTTCAGCTATACACCCAACCGAGGAAAAGAACGTTGATAAATACTTATGAATTTCTTCAATTAAAGCAAGAAGATAGTGAGTCTATAGATCATTTCATAACTAGAATAAAAACCCTGAGTAAGCTTTGTGATTTTACCACTCTAGAAGACAGGTTGGTTACAATGATGATCATAATAGGAGCAAAAGATAAGGTTCTAAAAGAAAACCTGTTAAGAGAGGAAGAGATTTCCATAGATGAGGCAGAGAGAATATGCAGAGCCTATGAGGCCAGTAAACAACAAATAAAATCCTTAGAAAAGAGTGAAGAAGTACATGCCTTCAAAAAAGCTCATACGGCCAACCAACTAGGTAAGACAGAACAACTTCATCAAAAGTGTTCTTGGTGTGGGCAAGCGCATGTAAGAGGAAACTGCCCTGCATACGGAAAAAGGTGTGCATCGTGTACTAGGTACAATCATTTTGCAGCAGTGTGTAGAACTTCTAAACAGAAAGAGACTGTGAGGACTAATCAGGCAGCTGGACAGTCAAGGAACAGGAGAATGATGCTAATGGAAGAAGAAGAGGATAAAGAAGAGTTTGCATTAGAAGGAATATATTGTGTAGACAGTGTGGGTAAAGTGCAATGGAGAGAACATGTTGAAGTCGAAGGAGTAAATTTGTTGTTTAAGCTGGACACAGGAGCAGAGTGCAATACTTTATCTCGGAGTGACTATGTCAAATTGAACAAAAATACCTTACAAGAAAGCCAGACAGTGTTAGTGGTCTACAATGGTGAGAAAATCAAACCTCTTGGATGTGTTACTTTGAACTGCAAAGTAAAAGGGACAACTACAAACTTAAACTTTAATGTGATTGATTTGCCTGTACAGTCGGTATTAGGATTGAAAGACTGCATCAAGTTAAACTTGTTGAAAAGAGTAGATGTAGTGGAAAAGGAAGATCAACCAAGGAAAGAAAAGTTTGTAGAAAAGAATACAGATGTTTTTACTGGGTTAGGAGAGATAGGAACTTATAAGCTAAAATTACAGCAAGATGCAGAGCCTGTCAGTAAGCCCATTAGGCGTATTCCGGAGAAAATTAAAGACGGATTGAAACAAACTTTGGATAGGTATGAAAAATTAGGTGTGTTAGAAAAGGTTGATTGTCCTACTGCTTGGTGCAACAATATTGTCATTGTGGAAAAACCAGATAAATCCCTTCGATTGTGCTTAGATCCAAAAGAACTTAATAACAGTATTGAAAGGGAAAAATTTTTGATTCCATCCCCAGAGGAAATTTATAGTGCTTTGTCAGAAAAAGAAGTATTTACTGTTTTGGACCTAAAAGATGGGTTTTTTCAGGTTTTGTTAGACGATCAGGAAAAAGTGTGTACTTTCGCCACCCCATTTGGTAGATACAGATTTTTGAGAATGCCCTTTGGAATATCATCGGCCCCAGAGGTTATGCAAAAAGTAAATTCAAAAATATTTGGTGACATTGAGGGGGTTCAAGTATATTTTGATGATATTATTGTGGCAGGGAAAAATAAACAAGAGCATGATGAAGTACTAGAAAAAGTTTTAATCAGGGCTAGAGAACACAAAGTTAAGTTTAATGAACGAAAGTTACAGTACAGATTAGATCATGTTAAGTATGTGGGATTGATAGTGTCAAAGTCTGGTATACAGGTGGATCCAGACCATGTGAAGTCCATTACTGAACTGAAACCACCAAACAATGTGAAAGAGTTGCAAAAATTCTTAGGGATGTGCAATTATTTATGTAAGTTCATACCGCTGTATACAAAAACTACTGAACCTTTAAGGCGGTTGCTAAAAAAAGATGTGGAGTGGGTATGGGAAGAGTCACAGGCACAGGCATTTCAGGAGCTAAAAAACAAGTTATCATGTACACCAACATTAGGTATTTTGACAAAAGAGGGTTCAGTGGTTTTGCAGACTGATAGTTCAAAGGATGGGCTAGGAGCATGTCTCATGCAAAAAGGTAGGCCTATATCATTTTATTCTCGTTGCTACACTGATTGCCAAAAAAGGTGGGCACCCATTGAGAAGGAGCTTTTTGCTATATGTGCCTCGTTAGAAAAGTACCACCAGTTTGTGTATGGTCGAAAGATTGTTATTGAAACAGACCATAAACCTCTGGAATCAATTGTAAACAAAGATATAAATAAAATTAGTTCAAGATTGCAAAGAATGGTACTGAAATTAATAAAGTATGATATTGAGGTTAGATATGTCCCTGGAAACAAAATGTTTGTAGCCGATTATTTGTCTAGGAACTTTATTAAGGACAATGCAAAAGTAGATCCAACGTTGCAGGAGTTGGTTCACAGTTTTGAGTCACAGTTAGCAGTTGCAGACAAAAAAATGGCACAGTTTCAAAATGAAACATTGAATGATCCGGATTTAAGGCAGGTTATTACATGGTATAATGATGGTTACCCTAAAAATGATAGAAAGATTATTAGTAAAAATTTGAGTGTTTATTACAAACTGAGAACTGAGTTACATGTAAAAGATAACATTGTCTATTATAATGATCGCATAGTAGTGCCACAAAATATGAGGCAAGGGGTGTTAGAAAGCTTACACATAGGGCATGTAGGAGCAGGTAAATGTAAAAAAAGGGCCAGAAATTTACTGTATTGGCCAGGAATGTCTATAGACATTGAGAAGTTTACCATGTCTTGTAACATTTGTGAAACATATAGAGTTTCTAAGCCTAAAGATCCGCTCATGTCTCATGAGATTCCTGACCTACCATTTTATAAGATTGGAATGGATATTTGTACATATGGAACTAAAGATTATATAGTTGTAGTAGACTATTATTCAAGGTGGATTGAAGTGAAGACTTTGAAAGATAAAACAGCAGGTACTGTAATTCAAAAGTTAAAAGTAATTTTTGCAGTTCATGGGTTTCCCAAAGTTATTGTTTGTGACAACATGCCTTTTGCCAGTTACAACTTTAAACAGTTCGCAGAATCTTGTGACATGCAATTAAGCCATTCTAGTCCTAGGTACCCTCAATCTAATGGTCTAAGTGAAAAAGCAGTGGGAATTGTAAAGAACATGATGAGGAAGTGCAGAGAAAGTAACACTGATTTTAATGATGCTATGTTAAACTACAGGGCCACACCTGTAGCTGGATTAGATTACAGTCCTTCAGAGCTTTTAATGGCCAGAAAATTGCGCACTACCTTACCATGTTCTGAGAAAAGCTTAAAACATGTTGTACCTAAACTGGCATATGAAAAAATGCTACAGTTGAAACAAAAGTCTAAGTTAAATTATGATAAGTCTGCCGTTGACAAAAAGTCATTTATAAGTGGCGAGAATATTAAAATGCAAAATCAACCAAATAAAATATGGGTGCAGGGGAAGATAGTTAGAAAGGAAGGGCCGAGGTCATTTGTAGTTAAAACGGAGAAGGGGAATGAAGTCAGGAGAAATGAAAGACATTTGATGCATAGTAGAAATGTGTTTATTGAAAAACCAATGAATACATATGTACCTAAGGGCAAGGATAATTCACAAAGGGTTGTCTTAAATAATAGAATAAATGATGATCAGCCCTGTTATTCTGAGCCATCTATGTCGACGCAATCTGAAGCTAGTGGTACCTCTGAAGCTATACAGACTACGAGATCAGGTCGCTCAGTGCGTCCTCCTATTAGACTTGCCGATTATTCTTTGTATTAATTTCTTAATATGATTAGTCCGTGTTCTCTTGTTTATCAAGTTGATTTTATGTACCTAATATTTTAGTTGCTGTCCCATCCATAGTATTTTACATTTGTAAACGGGGGGGGATGTTTGGATATTGATTATACTATGTCTGAGGGCAACACTAAAAAAGAAATGCCATTACACTTTTGAATCATCATGGAAGATACTGGCTTGTTTTATTTAATACAGAATTCCTGTTTAAACACACAGAAATAAAACAAAGGTTCAATGAGAATCAACGTTTATTAAAGTTTTTAATATAATCAACAAAAAATGCTTAATAGCAGTTCTTTAATTTTAATTGTCAATAATATTGCAACATGTCGGGTATCCACTTTGCCCTGATAGGTCGGGTAAAGTGGATAGGACGATAGGGCAAAGTGAACACAAATACTTAGCCTAGTTTTAAACTAATCAGTGAAGGTATCACAAAGAAATAAGCTAATTATAGTCTCCCTCTTGTTCATCGTTGAAAACTTTACGAAAACGACCAAGCTGAGCAGTCGAACTACATTTTCTCCAATGCCTATAAAGAGTGGCGTAAGGTAGATCATATTTTTTTGCGGTCGTTTTCACAGGGATGCCAGAATTGCAATATGCTCACTCCATTGGGCTTGATTTGTCTTCCTGTTGTATTTATATACCATCTAAAACAAATAAAATAAAAACTGAATGGCTTGTAAGCTAACGGCAAAGAGAATACCATATTCACTTTGCCCGTGATCACTTTGCCTTACACCGATTCATTTCATTCAACCTAACCTAAAACCAAATGAAGTGACAACAAAGTAACAAAACTCTCAGAATTAATACTTGAAAATATGCACTTTGAAGACATAATCGGACAAAACAATATGGTTAACTTTTATGTGAGTTATTAAAGTATTACTTACCTCGAAAAGTAATAAGAAAACTTCAATATTTGGTTTTTTCGATTTTTCCCTCGAACGCGCCAAGACCTTCCGCTAGTTTTGTTTGCCCGAGAATGAGGATGGGTGGGAGAGTGTAATGGCGCGAGGCGTGCGTGGTCCGATACGTTCTTGGCGAGAAATAAAGCGTATTCACTTTGCCTGGCCTATCCACTATGCCCGGACTTCCCCTAATTAGTACTTTGACCTTAAGATGACCATATTTATTGCAACGTTTCTCTGTTTACATTTACAATATTTTGTTTATTATTGCAATAAATTAGTGATAATACTGTTTCTAGGGCACTTCATCTCGAAGTCATATGATTAGAAAATGAGTCATTCTTTATTTGCCTTTCATATTACCTATGCCCATTATGTACGACCCCAGTCAGCTTAACATGAGCAACAAAATGACCTCTGCAATGGACAGTAAAAGAAAACAAATATTGTCAGATAGTGATCGAAAGAACCCTGTACTGCCACCCTTATGAAGTAATGCTTAACTACTTTTAGGTAAGTAACTTATGAATGAAGGCGGAATGACTATCCCTGGACGAAAATTAGCGAATAACATTCTGTTAAAACATAGCATGTTTGGCGTACAAACAACTTAGTTTTAAGGATCCAAACTTACTGTTTTATAACCACTAAGACCACATAATATATGTTCGAGTCGGTATACATTCGATTCGGCATTACCTATTTGCTGAATATCAAAGCCGACCCGACGCGATTACTAGACATTCGGCTTTTATTCGGCGCGTGCCGTGCGGCAAACCTTGATCGGCATCTATCCTCGCTTACACTTAATCGATTTATTCATTCGATTTTGCCACCCGGCTGTGCCGAATTTTGCCAACCCGTACATGTATTTGCACACCTAAGCAGGCTGTAAATCAAAGTAATTATACTACCTACTATATTGCAATTAGCAATCAATGACCCAAACGTGGTTTGCGGCTTTAATTATGGTAATTATTTATGTATAATAACGAGCATAAAATATATTACTATGGACTTCATCATGAGTCAGATATTATTTTCGAGATTTTAATGGACAGATATTATCGATGAATCTTGATTCATCCATTAATATCTGTGTCGTCAAGATGACGTCCAATTTATGTGTTAATTTGCGGAAGGCATAATACAAGTGGCAGCATAAATACATCGAAAGAACACCAAAACTATCTGACGAGACACACGACGCCAAAATATAAGATACTGCATCTGCTTTAAAAAGATGTGTCACGTACCTGCATACTCAGTTAAATTCAGAAGAATGTGATACCTCGCTGTCATTAAAAATAACTGCCTTCACTTAGGCAGCATAAAAATCTGATCATATAGTATATTGGCCGTCATTTTCACGATAAATATGAATGGATGACTCATGAAATCAGATATTAAAGCCGAGCTGTTCATAGTAAAATATTATGTACCTATGCTCTTGACTGCAGCCACCTCTTTCTCATTGTTGGGACATTCTATAAAAGCTTGTGCTGAAAATATTAGGCCACTCTAACGACTTGACTATTATTTGTTAATTCCACCTAAAAAGCACAATGCAGTGCGTGTTTTAATTAAAATAAAGTAACGTCATTTTGTTAATGATGGAACATCGATCGTGAGTGTAACCTTTTGAGGAAAAGAAAACAAAAATGCTACATTGGTAATTATCGAATTCGGATTAATTTTTATTATTCATTCATTAGTTTTCTAAGATAACAAAATAATAATTGACGAATAAAATGGAATTGAAACTGATAGTTTTTATTTCAAAAAGTTTAACACAACATGCTGCGTAGAATAAATTAATTACAACAACATTCTGCTTTGGACATATTAGTTTTTGTACTCAAAGGGTACAAATAGGATGGTATATTATCATAATTTACACTGGCATAACGTAATTCAGCATAATGATCACTAACGCATAATATAATTAGGCATAAATGATTTGCCATAATGTGTATTGCCATAAAATAATACTGTTTATTATTTATGTATTTATTAAAAATTCGTACATAACACCATAAAAGCTGTAGGTAGTAGGTACCCCAATAATACAAATAAAAATACAACCATAAATACAATTTAAAATACAAAAAAAAATATAAATAAAAAATACAAATAGAATACAATTAAAAATACAAACACCATTCAAATACAATTAAAATCACTTCCCAATATTTTCAATGCACTTCTGTGAACTTCATCAGACTGCAGTGAAAATATAATGACGCATCATTTTATATAGCATAATATAAACGCCTAATGATATTTACAAATAATGTTCTTTGGAATAAACATAATAAACCCTAATAAATAACTCCCAACGGTTGTAGACACTATTTCGCATTATTGATTATTGCTCCAATGTAATGCCGAATGTAACTCTCACGCTCACTTGGGCCCCGTCATCCCCTTCAAACCTAACCTGTCCAAGTCGGAGTGCCCCAAGTCCCGAGCTCGCTTCGCTCACTTTTGGACCGTAACTTATAAAAAATATGTTTTGATGATGAAACATTGTCTTTCAATTATTTGTCAAATTAGTTATTTAAAGAAAGAATAGTTATTTAAAGAAAGAATAGTTTGTAAAGTGATAACTTTATCAAGTGATAACTTTATCAAGTATAAATCAAGTAGGTAATAACCTAACCTAACGTTATTTTTTAAATTATTTGTGTTTAGTTTTTGTCAAATGACAAAAACTAAACACGAATATATTTTATATTTATATTTATGGCTCATGATTATTAGACGAATAAATATTATGCCTTAAAATGTATGCAACTCCAAATTATGCTAAAACAAATTAGACCAAAAGATTGTTATGCCAAAGTATTCTTTGATATGCCACAGTATTATTATGCTAATAAAAGTTATGCGGAAACGTTATGCCCAAACAATATTATGCCTTAAAATTTTATTCCAAGAGGGGGATTCCCAAATAGGATTTAAAAAATATATTTATTTGTTATATTTGAATAGTTTTAGAAATAACGAATTAACGTTGTCTCCAAAACAAATCCGTAGATGAGAAACGATCATAAGAATTCAAAAACTTAACAATATGTACTGTCAATATCAATTAACGAGATTCTTCAAGTTTCTGGTAAACGTCTTGTGATCGAATCAAAATGTTTTCATCTTCGTTCTACGAAAGAAAGATTCAATTATTTGTAAACAGACAGTGTGAATATTCCCTTGAGAACGCAATTCTTTTCGTTTCAGCAAATATTTTCTTATGCAGCATGAAAATGTTAAGTAGGTACTACATTATCATACACGATATACTTTGCTATAACCATCAAAATAATTATACTCAAGTTGTTTTACAAATAAGAAAGAAAAGTAACATCATTGTTAATACAAGTAGGTGCTTATGTTTAGTTCCAACGCCATAGAAGTTGTCAATACATCAATTAAATCTAACACAATGCAGCCATTTATGGACACAATGCCAATAGTGATCAATTTAATTTGCTCTTCCTTATGACTCACAAAACGAATATAATAAGCGATGATACTTTATTCAATAAGACATTAAATATAATAATGAGAACAATCATGATGGTACAGAATGATTTATTATTAAATATAAAATGCACCCGCAAATGTTGGTTGATCTTGCAGACTCTTCAGAGTCATGTGGCATAGATTCATTGCCAATGTAAATCTATGCAAGATACATAGGTCTGATGTAATTATCACAGCTAATTGTCAATGCAATGCACTGCTGTTACCTACTATAATAACAGATGCACAGTACACCACGTTTCATATAGTAATTCGCTCAGATTATTAAACAACTATACAGGACCAAGAACAGATCCTTGTGGCACTCCGATTGCGTTATCTTTATTGCTTCAACAACAAGTACTATGTGGGTCCATAACCCAGCATTATCCGTTAGTTCATTGTACCTTCGTAATTATACGTCGTCAACAGCATTCAAGGTCTTAAGAGCACTTGACACTGATTCACTCAGCTTGATCGCAGGCCTCCTTGAGGACATCCGACACACTTCCACGGCTATTGTTATTATTATGTCCGATTTAATGGTAATTAACTGCCGATTTCGTATGAGTAATTGGCTTTCGATTGTCATAGTATTGTTTATGAAAGCTGTGTAAATAATCTACATTTGAAAACTTGGTTGATGAAAATTCAATAAAAAAAATAAAATGGATACTAACCCTTGAACTTAATTTACAATCAAATCAAAACAATACACAGTTTACAATAAGATGATACTTACAATAAGATGATACTTAAGATAGAATAACAAATCATGAACTAATTTGCAGTTACGTACTCGTAAATGCATGCAAGTGGTGTAATTACTGCTTGCACAATCCAGAGATGTGGCGATTACTGAAAAATACATTATGCAGACTCAACAAGTTGTGGTGCTTTTAATAGATTATTTATAGTTACATAGGTATTTAATAATATTTTACACAATTGTTACACAATTTTTTTTTGTAGTACAACGGAGTTCATGACTCGGCTATAATTATTTAAATAGAATGCATATTATAAGTTGTCTTTGTTTGCCAAAATATACCCAACGTAATACATGATCAGGCGTCCGCCATGCCAAATGACCCCTGATTAAGGACTTTGACTTAGTCCCTAAGGGAATGAAGGAAGACACTTACGCAAGACTTGATTTACTACATAGAAATGTGGATCACGTTCAGCCGGGAGTCATTATTGGAGCTAATGAGAATGCTATGGGTGGCTGTTAAAGGTCCATTTGCTGCAACTATGTTGAGTAATAACTAAGGAATTACATTTCAAAGTGCAATAAAAACTGCAGTTAGCGGTTTGTTAATTAATACCTGCTAACTTTGACTTGAAATGTTGGTAGGATGAAGTAGGATTTTAGATTTTGGTAAATGAAGGTATTTTGATCGCAAATAATATTATTGTATTATTCACACCATAAACTTAGCACTGCTTTAACAAAGGGGTAGATAAGAGTACAGTTAAAAAGGAACTGTATATAATATTAGGGTATAGTACCTATTACAGGATGAGTTATTATCATAGAGACAAACTGAATTATGAATAATACTCGGTGATTCAATTAATTCATACCCCGCAGGCTGTTTGTGTCCATCTAACATTATAATTTGATGATCATCTTGCACCCTTTCATGTTACGCCTATGGACAATTCTTCATCCGTTTTTTATAATTCCGGGTACATATATTTTACTAAACGACAAACATTGTCTTTTAACAAGATGGTTTGGTATTTTATATTAACCTACAGGAAATACTATACTACTTTGGTGTGATTTAAAAGTTCATAATCAAAATAAATAATTTAAGTGACATATAATTTATTATAATTACCTAGGCCTCACAAAATAATATTATTGTGTGATTAAAATATACACTTGATATTTGTTTGCAATATTTCAATGAATTTAAAGTATTTTTTGTGACTTACTTTAGAATTTTGTCATGCGTAAAGGTGTAACTACTAAAATCAAGAGTTGTAGTATTTAGCGTTAATATGAGTACCGAAATATTTAACTGATTGAAGCAAAAAAGAATCATCAGTCATCATCATACTTCTGTTCTTACAACTTTATTTGGGGTCGGCGGAACATGTCTTTTTCTTCCATACTTGACAATAGTCAAGTATGGCTAGAAAGGGAGTACTATTATAAAAATAGGTTTTATGAATGAAATGAATGGGCTCACCAAAAATCTTGCAGAATCCTACAGAAAAGAAAATAGTATTTACATGATTTTCATTACCAACTGCACATCATTTTATTAATAATAATTATCACAGAGTAAACATGAACAGAAATGCCAAAAACAAAGGATAATAAGATATTAAATACCAATGTATATAATTATTATGGTAGCATACACATAATTGTATAAAACATTAGTTTCCTCTAAAATATCACTGACTTCACCGGCAAAAAACACCTGACACCAACCTGCTCGTGTTATAATTATGTAATAATGGTATATTTTATAACTTACTTCCAAAATAAATATCATTTAAAACCTACTATACCAAACAATCACACCAAACAAGATCAACAGTGTCTTGTCTTTACGATTTCATACATACTCTATGATCAACACCTTGATGGTTTCCCGTGCTGACAACAATGGTCACGGCCGGTAGTGGCTCAGTATATAACTGCTAGTACCAACGTTATGTTATTACTTCACCCCAACGTAGCACCATGACAAGATCCTGTAGCTGTTTAGTGTTAGCTGCCGTGTTTCAGGTAAGAAAAGAAAGAATATTAGGTAGGTACAAGGATTTGTCACAAAAATAAGACTCACATTTTTTATTTCTTGATCAATTCTTTAGTGATTCAGGCTAAATTTTAAGGAAAGTAATGTATAGTCTAATGATATATGGAAACGAAAATCGTCATCATTCTTTTGCAGTGATGGCATCCGAAAAAATCTTGATTTAAGGATTCCCGTTTCAGATTCCTTATTTTTTTTTAACTTTATTTCCCATTGCCCATACAACTTAATCATAAGTATTATATTACCTGTGATTATAATAATTATTTCACAGGTGATATTTGGCCAGGGGGAAGAGCCCGTCTTAGCTTCGGTACCCTTTCCAACTCCAAATGGCCAAAACGGATATATGCCTATTATTCCAAACCACTGCCGGTCTCCACCTGCTGGGGTAAGTAACTTTTTTTTTGGCATATTCTCACAGGAAACCCTTCATAGTGCACGAGAGGATAGTAGGCATGTCTGTAAAATAATCTAGTAGGCCAGTGATGAATTACCTCCCAGGGGTGAGGATAAATTTTTTAACTGCTCTCTTTCTCTCTGAACATCACAATGGTAACCAGTCGGTGATCCCTGAAATGAATTCCCGTAAACATATGCGTAAGAAGTTGGCAGAACCATCCCAGCGCTGAATTTCTGGTTTCGTTTTCCCCTATACCTATCGTTATTTCTGCAAAGTTTATTCTGTTTATATGTACGTATTAGTATTTATTCTTTATCGAGTTATCTACCTATTATATTACACCTGCCATGTTTTGTTTCTGCATCACCCTAAGACTGACTGGTAGAAAATGCCGTAGGCATTAAGTCCGGCCTTGTACAGTATTTTTGGTTACAATTTAAATGCTCACCAAAATGATTTTTGAACCTACCAAAATGGATAAATGTTCACCAAATCTTGTTTCCCTGAAATAGTAATACCCAAAATGAAAAATATTAGGTTAGGTTTGTTAGGTTACTTTTAACCGCAGAAAGAGGGGCTCCGTCCACATAGTATGTGGCATAGAATAAAAAGGAAAAAGTAAAATAGGTTCATTTCTACAATATTTTATGAAACACAATTTGGTGAGCATTTATCCATTCTAGTCGGTATTTCGAATTTTTTGGTAGTAAAATAGGTACTTTTCTGGTAGGCGCTTAAACACAAGCTGTATTTTTTTATCTAATATAAAATTCAAAGTCCTGACTAACTGGCCTAAACCGCTGGTCCTAGAGACATGCAATTTGGAGGGTGTGTTCTTTGTGAAGAGTAGGTATCCACTAAGAAAGGGGTTTTCGAAATTCCACCCGTAAGAGGGTGAATGGGGAAGGGTGAAATTTCACACGGACGAAGTTGCGGGCAGAAGCTAGTTGTGCATAAAGTTGTAATAAATAAATGCGTGACCAGCTTTACTTTTGGTCATTCGACTCCACCATCTGTCTTCCCGTTCTCCGCAGAAAAAAAATGCCAGTGATATACTATGCAAGTGTACTTTTGAATTGTCTCATTGCTGGTCCAAGGTCTCCCCTAGGGCCGAAGCCTGCCGGGTCAGCGGGATGGTCTGAAAGGGTTATCGCTGGCCCGTAACATAAAGGAACACGGGTGGGTTTTAGTCAGTAAGAGTCTGACACATCCGCACCACCCGGAGCGGGAGGGGTCATTCACCCTTCACTGTTTCCTGTCTGTTGCTTTTCACCTGCATTATGTTAAGTCCTTGTTAAATATCTTCATTTTGATTACAGATAGACCTTCACAAATGTTGCCCAATACCCAGGCTATTTTCTGATGAAGATATGGATCGTTGTGGAATTGAGAAAGCGTCATTAGATCCCTCCAAGGGCCCACCTAAACTCAAAGTAAGTATATTACCATCTGATTAAATCGATTTCTTGTTTTTTTTTCTTTTCGCATGTTTTTCTGTTTGGTTAGCCTGAGCTGGCGTAGGCTAAAAAAGTCAAAGAAATAGGGAGACATACATAAGTAAGTAGTTATTTTCTTTATTTGCATAAAATATGGTAAATATAAAGGATGTTACAGAAAAGTGTAGGACACATTCTGTCTTACTACATTATCATGCAAATTATTGAAAACAGATTTGAATTTATTCAAATCAATTTTTTTTTTATTTTTTTTTTTTAAATCGTCCGAATCCCTGTCAATGGGATAAGTGCCCAAAAGGGGCTTGTGGGTTTGAACCCAGACAGTAGCTTTACTTTGTGTAAATAATTACATCACCACTGCTCTCAAAACGGTACAGAAAAACATTGTGCGGAAACGGCACCAAAAAAAAAAACAAAAAAATCGAAGACATGTGACATCTACCAACCCGCACTGGGCCCTCGTGATAGGTTATAGCCCACTTCCTCTCGTAGAGAGGAGGCCTGTGTCCCAGCAGTGGGAACATAAGAAGCTGATTATGCATGCTAAACATCAAAACCAATATCGCCTCAACATACATTATAAACGAAGAATAGTCTAAAAATCAGAGGTAATTAAAAATCCTTATATATTTCGCAAACAAGCTCATTGACTTTTATTTACTTGTTTCCATTATCAGGTTCCCTGTCAAGAAAGTATATGCCTGATGCAGAACGCTGACATGCTTTTGGCAAATCATAGCGTTGACTATGAAAAATTGAGAACTTTCGTCGACAAATGGGCACTTACCGACCCTGACTTTACTGTACCTATAAATGAAGCTAAGAAAATATGTGCAAAGGACGGAGGACCTACAGAACCACCGGTTTGTTTGCAAGATAGAATCTTCTATTGCCTCACTTCAAACGTATTATGGGTAAGATTTTTTTTTTTTTCTAATTACAGTGTCACTTGGCCCGTTCTTGTCCAGTTTAGTCTGTTGATTGTCTGGGCCTATCACTGGCCAATACTGTTTGTGTGTTCCCAACACAACTTTTAATTTGGTATTGTATTAATTTTGGGTGAGACGCATTATTAATAAAATTATTAGCATCCATATCGACAGATGCATCTTTGTCAGCCTTTCAAGCCATAGCTTCTTACACAGACATTCATACTCAAATTCAACATAATAAATAGTAAGGGACTCTTTTTTGGGTTATGCAAGTTTGTAACAGTAGTTTGTCTTTATATTCCAAGTACAAAATATGCAACAGTACCACGGATATCGAACAGTACAATACTTGTGCCAAATATCTATCAATCAATTTGCCAAGTCTTTTACTATGTTGGGGTCGGCTTTAGTTTAAATAACTTGTTTTTAATTTTTCAGAACTGTAATCTTCGAGATGCAGACGTTCCTGGAGACTGTCAGACACTAAAGGCACACATGGATGAGTGCAGACCGTATTACTGGAAGCAGATGGAGCATGACGTAGTAAACCTACAAAAATCTAAAATGTAGTCGTATTGTGTTACTTTATTATCGTGTAAATAAATAAAATTTCGTAGTAGTTACTATTATATTTACATTGTGTACTTTAGTGGCTATCATTATCCTATAATTAATATTAACCATTTCATAAGGCACGACGTCTTTTATTAAAATATTTATATGACAACATGTACATTTGTTTTTCGTCTTCACTGAGCACAACAATTTTGAGGTAATGAATTTAAGATCATACATCATAAAGAACATACATCTATAAAGATGTATGTAGGGTGTAAATTTCATTCATCCTCGATAGAAAAGGAAGGATCCTCCGACCAGATAAGTGTTGTATTTGGTTGGCAACTGACCGACGATTGATGTGGGGACATTGTATATATGCTAGTAGCGCGGTAAACTCTGCTTGCGAAAGGTTTTGGCGTGACGACAGTGTGATGCATGTACCTAGATGCCAGGCGAGCTAACAATTTGTTTGCCATCCAAAAACATAAAAGTCTCCACTGTCTGGGAGATAACGACCCTTCTTTTTACTGAAGCTTCTAATAAATGGTGCTCCTCGAAATGGAATTAGATACCTATTCATTACAAGTAAGTTACTAACTGCAGCATATATCAGCAGCGTAACAGTGGGATGCCGCATCACAAGTATTGTGCTTAAAGTGAACTCTGTTAGGGATAGGGACATATTACCGGACCATAAATAAAGCAATATACTGTAAAATCATATTGCATAATCAGCTTAGAACGTTCACACTGCTGGTACACTGGCCTCCTCTCTGTGAGATAGAGTGGGCCGTAATCCACCACGCGGGCCCAGTGCGAGCTTGTGGATGTCACATGTACTAGAATGCGTGATCGAATCAGAAATGAGGAGATCCGCAGGAGAACCAAGGTAACCGACATAGCCCGAAGAATTGCCAAACTTAAGTAGCAGTGGGCAGTTGCTCGCAGAACAGATGGCCGCTGGTGCCGAAAGGTTCTGGAATGGCGACCGCGTACCGGAAGGCGTAACGTTGGAAGGCCTCTCACAAGGTGGTCCGACGACCTTGTGATAGGCCGCAAGAACCCGTTGAATGCGAGAAGCACAGAACCGGTCGAAGTAGAGGTGCTTGGGGGAGGCCTATGTCCAGCAGTGGACGTCTTTCAGCTGAACTGATGATGATGACTACCAGGCTGATGATAGTTACTCACCTTATACTGCGACCATAGGTTCAACCAATCAGTGTTGCTGGGTTTCGCTTTCAAGATTTCTAAAAGTGACGATGACCGTAAACCATTAGGCGGACCGCCTGCTTTATGGTATTGTTATTTGCCAACCCAAATCCTTCAATTTAGCCCAGGAAATTCTAAACTTCTTTTTTTGCAAATTGTGGCGCTGACGTAGTACCTTGAACAAAACTTATTCGGCGGCAACTATAAAATTTTAATCTTCAATAAAACCCACAAAATTATGTTTGCTGCAAATCGTCATTATATTTTCACGAAACAGCCTTATTTGCAGTAAATATAGTATCGAGAGTGATATTGATGTTTGACGGATCCCCCTTATCCCCTAAGCTAGCGAGACAAGTAAAAAGTGCCTAGCTTTATGACCTTCGTGACAGTTTTCTTGAAATACAAAGCACGGTGGTACATTGGCCGAGAGAACTTCTGCGTGGATATGACGCATATTTTCCCCCAACTTTTAATAGCATATTATGTTATATCCCACTACGGGGCAAAGGCCTCCCCTTTTTCTTTCCATACCTCTCCTTTTTAGGGTTCCGTACCCAAAGGGTAAAAACGGAACCCTACTACTAAGACTTCGCTGTCTGTCCGTCCGTCTGTCTGTCACCAGGCTGTTGAAATTTTCATAAATTATGTATTGCTGTTGCCGCTTTATCAACAAATACTAAAAACCAAATAAAATAAATATTTAAGGAGGGCTCCCATACAACAAATGTGTTTTATTCGGCGTTTTTGCCTTGTGGTACGGAACCCTTCGTGTGCGAGTCCGACTCGCACTTGGCCAGTTTTTGTGTTGTGTTTTTTCTCTGCGTCATTTTTACTACATAAAAACATATTTTCATTCTTTTATTATATTTTAATTGTTTTGCCGCTCAGAGCAAATAAATATCAGATTTTGTATAACCAGAGGTTGGTTTTCGGGTTTTTATTATTTGAAAACGCTTAAACTATACAGGACAGCCTTAGAAGCAAAGTGTTTTTTGGGGTTCCGTACCCAAGGGGTGCCAATGGTGTCCTATTACTAAGCTTACGTCGCGTCGCTAAAGAAAGTAAACTACATAAACATAGGTATATACCTCTATATATAATATATTTTTTGACTCAGGATCGAGTTGAGAGGAAAAAGGAAAGGGAGGCGTTAGCCCTGCAGTAGAAAAATACAGGCTGATTATTATTATTTTAAATTACATCTGGATTCAGATCGGTTCACTCACACAGAATTAACACTGGCGGCAGGTCACGGGAACAATCTGCGAATCCCGCATTCCCCTTAAACTTAAGGGGAAGATATATAAAACCATGATTAGACCTGCTGTCTTGTATGGATCAGCATGTTGGGCCACAAAAGGGATGAATGAAAGGCAATTGCATGCAGCAGAGATGAGAATGCTAAGAGGGATGTGTGGTGTTACACGAATGGATAGAATAAGAAATGAGTACATTAGAGGATGTTTGAAAGAGGCACCGGTAATTGAAAAGTTGTGCGGGAATCGATTGTCATGGTATGGGCATGTGTTACGAAGAAATGGGGAAAATGTCGTGAGGAGAGTTTTGACTATGGATGTCGATAGCTATAAGAGTAGGGGAAGACCAAAGAAACGATGGATGGAATGTGTGAATGATGATAATCGTCGACCGTAGGTTCAATTAAGGCTTAAAAAAATGTCCCTTACCCTACTGATTTTTGGATTCGAATTTCGAATCAGCCCCATAATAACAATGTATCTGAAAAACTATGCAATATAGCAACTTGAAATGGTGTAATTACCGCCGCCAATCCACTTCAAATAAGGTAAGAGTCTTCCCAATCAACGAATTATTCTTCACTCATTTTTTCAACAAGACCTTTACAGTATTTTTTCATTATAGATTGGATCCAACGTAGAGATCAATTTAATGTAAGGGACATTACTAACAAAATACGTTGGTGTAAGGGACGTCTATTTTCTTAAATAGCTAACTTATCTATATATATTATACATATATATAAATATAATAAAACAGTAGAAAAACTGTGTCTGTACATTGAAAATATAAAAAAAAAAAAATTGGGGGGGGTTTAGAAACAGTAATAGGGTACGAATCCGAAAAAAAAATTCTGTCTGTTTGTCTGTTTGTCTATTTGTTTGTACACGCTAATCTTCGGAACTACTGGAAGGATTTGAATGATTTTTGTTTTGTTGTATAGGTATTATGTCTGGGCAACATATAGGCTATAATTTATCTTGGAAACTTGAACACCTGATGCAGAACCGCAACAGACCAGCTAAACTATAAGAGATACAAAAATGGTACCATAGCAAAAAAAATTCCACGTGATGAGCATTTTCTGCCGAGAGAATAAATTTGAAGATCTGGAACACCTGATGTGGAACTCCAAGAGCCCAGCTACACCATAACATATATAGGAATGACGTCTTAGCAAAAGTTGTTCGGTCTGATGGGCATTTCCTGTTGACTTATAAAAAAACTGGCCAACACGTAGGGTTCCGTACCACAAGGCAAAAACGCCGAAAAAAACACGTTTGTTGTATGGGAGCCCCCCTTAAATATTTATTTTATTTTGTTTTTAGTATTTGTTGTTATAGCGGCAACAGAAATACATCATCTGTGAAAATTTCAACTGTCTAGCTACCGCGGTTCTTGAGATACAGCCTGGTGACAGACAGACGGCAAAAACGCCGAAAAAAACACGTTTTTTTGTATGGGAGCCCCCCTTAAATATTTATTTTATTTTGTTTTTAGTATTTGTTGTTATAGCGGCAACAAAAATACATCATCTGTGAAAATTTCAACTGTCTAGCTACCGCGGTTCTTGAGATACAGCCTGGCGACAGACAGACGGCAAAAAACGCCGAAAAAAACACGTTTTTTTGTATGGGAGCCCCCCTTAAATATTTATTTTATTTTGTTTTTAGTATTTGTTGTTATAGTGGCAACCGAAATACATCATCTGTGAAAATTTCAACTGTCTAGCTACCGCGGTTCTTGAGATACAGCCTGGTGACAGACAGACGGACGGACGGACAGCGAAGTCTTAGTAATAGGGTTCCGTTTTTACCCTTTGGGTATGGAACCCTAAAAATCGAAGATCAGAAACATCTGATGTGGAAATTAAAGCTATCACTAATTTCACTGTATAAAATAACATATGCTGGGATTATAAAATAACTTAAGCTGGGAGTACCTCCACGCGGTGAAGGCGGTAACACTTGGACTGATTTTCGATGACGATGGTATATCATTGAAAATTTGACTCTACTGGCCAAAACTCCCATTTATTTTTTTATTTTATCGAATAAATATGCCTTCGGGCTTATGTTATTTGAGTGTTTAATTTCCTTTTCCATTTATCTTCGTGACACGGTAGCCTACCCGGTAACGCAGAGGAGCAGTCACTTAGATTTTAATTGATCAGGTATCTTCTTCACAATAAAACTATAACCATGCCTAGAAAGAGGTCAAATCTTTCCCAATGTTCCAAAGGGGCTAAAAGATTGAGGATCATAAGATCCCAAGAATCTACCGGAGAGCGTCAGGAGAGACTTGATGCTGTTCGAGAACATCAGGCTGCAACTCGATCCGTGGAAACCTCTGCGGCGACTGACCGCTGATTGTGAACGACATGCATTGCCTCGCGAATCGGAAACGTTTACCGATACAGAATCACGCTTGAGTTTTCAGCGTATTCGCTCATCTACTAACAGGTCTTTTGAAACGAGTGATGAACGTGATGCGCGACTAACTACTGATAGAGATTATCTTACAGTGTCCCGAACACGCACACAACAAAATTTTTATAATCAGTTAGAAAGTGAGAGAGAAAGAATTGCTGGAGTACGGCATGAAAAGACAAGAAGAGCGCAACGAACGTATGAATTCTGATCGACTTCGACATCTCTGAACAGAATGTCGATATCATCTGAAGAATTGGATGTGTCTCAAGATATAGCCGTAGGGCATGGCGACCTTCCTTGGGTTGATAAGGAACGGAGTGCATTTACGTATACTCCTATGATTGACTACACCACATATTCCGCCATCGGAGGTGTGGTTCAAAATTGTACTTTTTGTGAAGCTGTTAAAATGGCAAAAAGAAACAAACGGTATGTATTGCTCAGGTGGGAAAGTACATATTGAAATATTTCAAAATCCTCCAGAAATATTAAGATCACTGGTGACCATCCACAGTCAAAACATTTCTTGGACAACATCCGTTCGTACAATAATGCCTTTCAAATGACATATTTTGGCGCGAAGCAGATTTCAGAAGACCCATTTATGCCAACATTCAAAGTGCAAGGCCAAGTTTACCAGCTTATTGGTTCATTATTGCCTGAAAATGACGTCTCGAATCGTCTCGCTCACCTCGGTGTTTTCCAGTCCCCGGGCTCTTAGAATTCGACATCAGACGTTTCAGATCTTCGATTTTGACAACTACGTTGTCATGTCGTCGTTGTCAGCGACAACGTATCGCTGGCATAAGCAACAGCATCCGCGTACGAAGTCGCGGGCAGAAGCTAGTATTCAAATAAATGTTACACAGGTAGATAGAGCACTAAAATACAAGATTATGTGTGAAATCAGATCCGAAAAAGGTTAATAACAAAAAAAGTTATAGGCGATTTAGTCCGAAAAAAAACTTTGTCGGCCTCTCCTGAAAAATCGTATTATGTCCCTTACCTCAATTGAACCTACGGTCGACGATATGGTTAGAAAGGGGGTGACTACCGAGATGACGACTAATAGAGAAGTATGGAAGACAAAGACATGTTGCGCCGACCACAAATAAATTGGGATAAAGGCTAGGAGAATGCTGAGTGTGTTGCGCAATCACCCCACTGGTTGTTGATACGCTGTTTGCATGTGTAGATGCCGCCACACATTTAGACACAGCTAAGTAAATACTTAGGTAAGTTTAGGTTAGGTAGATTAAATAACTTGGACTGGTAAACGTTTCAGCAAAGCTTTAGGTAAACACGTAAGTGACGTACTCTGGTAAATTATTTTCCAAACTTGTGTATAATGCGACAAACATACCTTATGAACGCGAGAAAATAGCGTGCTTAGCTGTTTTTTTGACGGAACGTGGGTATACGTACACCTCTGGTGTTTTCCTTTCCGGAAAAGTAGGTGTGTTGCCATGTTATATGTAAAGGTAAATACCTATACACCGTGTTATTGAATTATAACAACAACTTTTACTATGGGAACAACCCTGAAATCGCGAAAAAAAATCAGCTGTTCCCTACATTTACGTTCGCATAACTCGTCAAAGTTTTTTTTTTGCGATTTCCGGTTTATTCCCATAGTAAAAGTTGTCCTTATTGATGAGTACAATGACCTCTTAAGAGGTTTTGCGTTAATCCAATAACACCCTTTTTTTTTTGTAGATTGGAAATCATCAAATGACCCCTCCCGCTCTGGGTGGAGCGGACGGGAGTGTCAGACTCTTACTGACTAAAACCCACCCGTGTTCCTTCCTTAGCCCTTTATGTTCCGGGCCAGCGGTAACCCTTTCGGACAATCCCGCTGACCCGGCAGGCTTCGGCCCTAAGGGGCCCCTCCTGGATGCTGATATCTCTTTGAGGCGCGTGTGGAACTTGTGTTTAATGCGATAAACATATCTAAAAACGCGAGAAAATAGCGTGCTTAGCTGTTTACGAGAAAATGATGGCTGCTTCTGTTTACAAGTTACAACACAAAGAACAAAATGTAACACATGCCAACTTTTGGTCGGATGTGGCCACATTTCCCAACGCAAAATGGGACGAAGAATTTTGTTTACGATGATCTTCTCTGTGTTATTGTTGACAGTCGTCACGGGCAGTAGTCACTTGGTAGGTATAAAACAGCTAGTGCCTATGTCATGTCCTCACTTCACCACAGCACTGCACCATGACAAGATCCTGGAGCTGTTTAGTGTTAGCTGTTATGATTCAGGTAAGAATAAAAAAAATAAAGTTTTCATCATCATTACTGATAACAGACCTCCTCCTTTTTGTGCGGGTTTACCCCTGATTGCAGTGGTGGCCAAGTGGTAACGGCCGCGACTTACGAGTTGTAGGTCGTAGGTTCGAACCCAGACATGCGCTTTACTTTGTGTGAATAATTTCATCACCACTGCTCTCAAAACGGTGAAAGAAAACATCGTCAGGAAACCGGCATGTCCTAGAATCAAAAAATCGAAGATATGTGACATCTACCAACCCGCGCTGGGTCCGCGTGGTGGATTACGGCCCACTCCCTCTCAGTCAGAGATGAGGGGCCTTTAGTCATCTTTTGTAAACTTTTTTCTGCAATTAAATCCTATACAAAACGTTTTGTAATAAAGTATGCTTTTACAGGTGATATTTGGCAAAATACCACGAGAGCTGCATGACCTTGGTATATATCATCCCTATCAACAGATGATACCACGTCATTGTTGGCGCGCACCAAGTGATGTAGGTAGTTTTATTTTCTTTATTCAGAAATGCTAGGTGGACTGCAAAAAGTGCCAAGTGAAAGTTATCATACAGGGGCAGATGCCCCTGATATACGGGATCTGACACCCAGTTTCTGAATTGAAATTTTTAAGAAAAGAACTCATTAGCATTACGGTGATTTTTGCGATGTAGCCCGCGAAATCCAAAATTTCATACGTTTTTTACAAATCAATTTTGAATGAGGGATTTTCCTTCTTTTTTTTTAACTCTTCCCTAGTCGCTGGATAGATGGCGCTGACCTTGGTAAGTTACTGCAAGGAACAGAACTTCACATAATTTTTTTATTATTTCACTTGGATGTAATTTTGAGATCGTAAAACGAAAGCAAACGAAAGTGTCAGTCAACGAGCGTATGTGACGTGACGAAATGATTTTTTTCCCAGCGTTTTGGCTTTGTCACCTAGTAACGTAGTCAGTACAACGCCATCTACAGAGTTCTTGGAACCTATTTTTTTTTTAATACTCAAAAGAAAACCTCTCATTTCGCGGGCTTTCACACTAAGTAATGCTAAAATAGACTTTGGCTGCGTTCCGAGTTGGGAAATAATTATGGATAATTATGGACGATGCCTATTTAACACAGTTCTAAGAGAGCTCTTTGTTTAGTTCATCATCATCATCTGCAGAGTAGAATAAACTGCAATTTATAAAGCAAAGTATGCATGTTAAGAGCAATAAAGTAGGATAGGGTAAACGCGAAGAATTAAACGGCCTCCTGCAATAAAATTGAGTGTTGTTGACTGGCCCCTAGGCACACTATTATTATAAAGGCGATAGTTTGTGAGTGTGTGTTTATATGTTTGTTACTTTTTCACGCTCAAACGGCTGGACTAATTTTGATAAAATTTTGTATGGAGTTAGCTGACACCCTGGTGATTAACATATTTTATAGACTACTTTTTATCCCGATATTCCCACGGGATCGACATTTACGCGGGTGAAATCGCGGGGTGAAGCTAGTTGTTGAACTATAAAATTGAAGAGGAAAATTGTCCAATTGCCGCCTGTCGGTTTTATAAAAGTGATCTTAAATTTCTATGAAAGCAAAATGTTCACAGAAATTTTATTACAGATAGACTTGCACAAATGTTGCCCAAGACCAAATCTATATTCCGACGATCTTTTGGATAGTTGTGAGGTTGAGAAACAGCCAGAAAAACACTCAAACATTCCAGCTAGACCCAAAATCAAAAAAGTAAGTATTACTACCACAGATGTTCTTCGTGTTATCCTGTTACAAAACTTCCACAACCACCAACATCACATTGCTGTGCTCGTTATCAATCGGAATCGGTTTCATTGTGACAGTTCAACAACATTCATTGCGTTATTTACGTGATGAGCAGACAAACTTTACGAACTTATGAAGCAATGGATTAGCAATTTGCTTCTAAATGATTCTGATTCCGATTGATAGTGTGTTACGCAATTAGGGTGCGGGGCGAGATGTGGTATCAGCCCAAATTCCAGGTAAGGTAAGAAGTAAGCTGTGGGAAGAATAGCACCTACCATCACACGACCCCTGTTACATCTGCCACTCGGACGCAACTTGCAGTGGCCTATAAGGAGCACTCAAATTGCACACCTTAAAATGGGAGAATTGCACATTTGAGGAAGTAAAGAACGCTACCCAAATCGCTATCAGCGTGGCCACGTACTGAGCCGAAGTATTCTAAAATGTTGTAATGGACTTTCTTGCCCGTTCTTCTCCATAGATATCTACGTTTTGAAATGGGCAACTGGCTTCAACTTTCTGACAAACTGACCGTGCCTGTAAATGGTTAAATTGAAATAAATGTTTTGAGTTTTAGTTTGTATCATATATTGGAAAATAAGAAGGCCATAAAGACGATTCTCAGACGTTTCGCATACAAATTGACTTAAATCTCCTGTTTTTTATAGGTTCCTTGCCAGGACGGTACATGTCTGATGACAAAGGCCAACTTACTATTGGCAAATGGAAGCATTGACTACGAAAAATTTCGGACTTACATAGACCAATGGGCAGCTGCCAACCCAGACTTTACTGAAGCTATATTGGCAGCCAAACCATTCTGTGCAAAACCAAAAGGAGAGTTTTGGAATATAGGCGAACCGCCAAAATTGTGTGACCCAGATAGAGTATTCGTGTGTCTGCAGTCTCACATATTATGGGTAAGATTTCCGAAAACGAAAATATTGTTATTTTCCAAAAGCACTTCTTGCGATTGCCATTTTTTTTATAGTCGTCGATTTAAGTATCTTTATTAGGTAAGTACAGTAATTTCAGCATTACCGTCATTTTTTCAGGAATGTAAACTAAAAGAATTCAAAGAATGCAAGCGTCTAAGAGGACACATTGATGAATGTAAACCATATTATATGAAACCCAAAGGTTATGATGAAAGAGTCGCCAATAGAAACAAAGACGTTTGAATATAATTATTAAAAATAAATAGTCGCATCGCTATCTGATGTTTATTAAAATGTAAAATGTTTTTAAAATAAGTGCTCAGATTCCCCAATAAAAACATGTAATTAAAAGCACAGTGCAATAATTATCTTATCTGTGATATCTTCAAACGACTCAACCATTTGTTTTTATTCATCCGTTTTTTTTTAAATATTTCACAACACTATGTAATTAACAAACCATCTATGCTAATACTAACACATTGTATACCTGTACAGAATCGAACAAAATAAAATTAATAGGTTTATGTGGTAGGGGGAAGTCCCCTAGTGACGGACATATAAGGTTTTCCGAAAATAAAATTAAAACTACTTCGAGAAATATGTATTTATTTATGAATTAGTTAAATTAACAAAATATAAAATCAAAATCAATTAACAAAAATACAATCTCTGCGTAAACATAATCTTGGAACGTTAATTAAATTTTGGTAATTTTGGTCTTTAATATTGGCACCTAGTACCGGACGGGTTAATCTTCAAACCCCAAGCGCCAGACATTCTTAAAACATTGTGCATCTATCACATATATAGGTATCTCCACATTCCGGAACGTCTGCACATGCTTCATGGGCCCATTCTTGGCAGCTGGAGCATTGTTTCCAGTCCTCGTCGTGGTCCTCTAAACACACCACAAGTAGTTTTTTCCATATTAGATATTACAGTTTTCAAACTTTGCTGATCCCATTTTCCTTTCTTTTTGTCTCTTCCATGTTGAAATATCTCCCTCCTTCTATCCTGTAAAACAACAAACTCTCATTAGTATGATAAGTATACATGCTTAGTAAAAAAGCCAACCTATAAACTGTCCAGTGGTAAGGGACAACTTTGTGTCCGGAGGTAGGGGACAGGGAATGTCCAAAATTACGTATTTCATACTAAAACTGTTTAAGTAATTAATAAAAACTTTGACAATTTACGAATTATTATGAAACACTGCCTTTATTAACAAATAACAAAACGATTAAACACAAAACTATACCAGTAATACTCACTTGAAATTTACGAGACGCAACGCTTTCCCGCCAAAAACAGCAATTCACCTCTCCCACCGCGGCTGTTCGCCTCACTGGCAAACTGCGTTGCGTGATCCTGTATCGCTACGTTCCCCCGCGCCCCTTTCACCAATATTTGAATAGATCGCGTTGTCGTTTGTCGAGATAGTACGAGTGTCCGACGCTAGGTGCCGTCCGGCGCTACGGGACTTCCCCCTAATCAAATTTTGCGCTTTTCTTAGTATTTAGGTACGAAATTGAAATAAAAGGTAAACCATAATTATTGTTAATTACAAGGACGAATTTAATTTATTTGCGAATTCTATGCAATGTTGTTAAGAAAGAAGTACACGTTGTTGTTGTCTCGCCTACAAATAAATTACCTTCGTGCGAGTCGCTTATAGAAAACATAAATGATTTAAAAGAATTCGCATTTTTCGGGCCATTAGTGCAAATCGACTAATAAGCCTAAAAAATCATCCGCATCGCTGTCAACAGCAATAGTGCCCAAAGGCTGGCAGCATTACCACGTTGTATGGAAATGCTGATGCTCTTTGGCAAAAAATAGGCCAGCCCTCTGGTCACGTGAAGAGTCAACCAATATAGTGGGTTGTTTACCTACTTTTTTTTTACACCTTCATTAATGACAGGATATTTTTTATTCGTGGAATGTTTACGTCTGACAATTTTTGTATGGAAGAACTGTCAAAAATTCAAAATTATTCCTCCGATAAAGTTATCTGGCGTTGGAAAAAACAGCAGTAAAAGTGATTCCGATATCCTATTTACTGTATATAAAATGCGGTACCAAAATTGCACTTTGTAATGAAATGATATTACAAAGTGCAATTTTGGTACCGCATTTGAATAAAATCTCATATCACAAGGTCCTGGAGTTGTTTTACTTTATTAATATAAACTAAGTGATTAAAAAATAGAAACTATTTAAAGAGATAGACAACATCATCATCATCATTTCAGCCGTAAAAAGTCCACTGCTGGACATAGGCCCCCCCAGCACGGCCATTTCAACCAGTTCTGTCATCGCATTCAGCGGATTCCTGCAGCCTTCACCAGGTCATTGGTTCACCTTGTGGGACGCTTCCCAACGCTACGTCTTCCGGCACGCGGTCGCAACTCCAGAACCTTTCGGCCCCATCGGCCATCTATTCTGCGAGCAATTAAAACATGATGTCATTTAATAACAACTACATTTATCAACAACTCGTCAACGACAGATGCTTTTGATACTTAATTTCCAGAGATAATATACGAGTCTTCTCTGTAGCCACACGGAAAATGACACCACCAGAAAAAAATCACAAAAGGCTAAGCCTCTTCCTGATTCTGTCTTCAAAATTACAAGGACTCATCCTTCGAGCTTGAAATCTCTAGGTTGGTAGTCGTTTGCCGCGTGAGAGCATCAAACTTCTACGCTGTACTAAATCTAGTATTGCCCATAAATTGGAAAGATCGTAACTTCGCCAAAACTGAGGTCAGGGCGAATGTCATGCGTCACTCAGCATACTCCATCTTCCAGATAAATAGAATAACCAATGGAAATGTGAAAGGTGAGATTACCGTGGACGTACACTAAGAACTGCTTGCACCACTCATCACTAAATGCGTTTAACGCTAAACGTATTTCTGTCAACTTTCAACAACAATGACGTAAAGATATAATATTATTATGTCACTTGTAAATTATGTCTATATTTAAACAGTTGAGATAGAAGTGTGATCATGCTACACTAAACTTACTGATATTATGAATTCTCTTTTAATTCACCCCATGACACCCGCTTTGTCTTGTCTGCTCATAATTTTAGCGTGATCAGGAAACTAATGAAAAAAGTTCCTGTCCCAACTTTATTAAAATACCGCTACTTTTTCCTTGGAGATAACGGTAACGTCGTAACACCAAATTGTCATGCGCTTGACCACTGTGTTGTAAAGTCGGCGACGCGTTGAATGGCAACACGCAGACTGCCGGCCTAGCGTATTAACCGAGTTTCAATAGAATAACTGGTCAACTTATACTAGTTTTGATACCACTGAGATGTGGCCTACTGTAGTTATTAGAAGAAAACCTAGAACTTCCAAAATATTATGATTTGTGATGCAACGTGAAACTATGCCTATTGTAGTAATTTCAAAACAAACTTCTTCTATTACTGTAACAGCACAAAAACACGGTTTTCACATGACCTATGGATCATTCGTTGGATTGCTTCCACCTGGATAGACCACGGCAAGGAAAAAATACAATTTGCAAAAAGTTCCCAAGTCCTGCAACTTATCTAAAATCGTCTTGAAAGTGTTATAATACCAGTGGTGCTAATGAAATCAGTGGCTTTAATAACGTTTCTCATTTATGTAAGTATTATCATAAAAGAAATATTTAACTGACCTTCTAATGATGCACAATTTTTAAATTAATGAACTTCTAAATCGTGTTGGCGCTTCTAATAATGCACACCTTTTTAAATTATTGTGCGTCGTTTTATCTAAGTTAGGGTCCCCGACCAAACCAGTCAGATTGGAACTGTGACAACCCACGTGCGAACCGAATTGGATTGGTCGCAGTTGGTAAACGAGGGCCCCGACTAAACAGGTTAGGGTAGGTTAGAACTCCCATGAAACACGCGCGAGCGTGACGCGTGCCGCGGTAGCGGCCAACTATGTAGGGTTCACAAAAACACAAAAAGAGGCCCAATCATTATAATAAAGTTAATTATGAAAGGTTAAATTAAATACATGCCTTATTTTAAGCTAAAATGATGTCATACGCTTTGTTCACGTGGTAAAACTTTTGCAACTAAATAGTATCTTTCTTACATCAGTTCTGTTAATACCAATTTAATTTTTCTTCAATAAAAGGTGTTTCGAGAATGTCAACAAGATCCAATCAGTGCACACAGGTGCGCACCAAACGCAGACATCCTGGTAAGTTGATATAAAGATATGATTATCATTAAACTTAAAATAACCAGCCCAAAACGTTCCTAGTGCAGGGACACAAGCCTCCTACGGGGTAATTGCGTACATAACAAAACTTAGGACTTTTCAAACCACGAAGCAATTTCAAAACTGAAATTGTGATACCTAAATTTAGATTAACTAAAACTAGCAAATTATTTCATGTAAACAGCTCTTATAACAAGTTGCCAAAGCCGGTTAAAATTTTATTCGAAAACATTCTACGGTTTCGTATTAAACTTCAACTATATCCGACGACCCTGGTTACTTATCTCCTTTGGTGACTGTACCTACATAGATAAAAATAAAAATACAATAACATAGGTATTCTTTGACATAATCTTTTTATTAATTGACAATAACTACAGACAATAATTTCAACTCTTTATTAGTGGTTGTAATGGCAATCATTACATTTGGTTTTAATATTTTATTTATCTTTTTGATAGGTTACTTTATAATTTGTAAATGTGAGGACGTTGTAGGCCTTGCAGACTGTGGATCTGTAGACCATTTTTAGGGTTCCGTACCCAAAGGGTAAAAACGGGACCCTATTACTAAGACTTCGCTGTCTGTCCGTCCGTCCGTCTGTCTGTCACCAGGCTGTATCTCATGAACCGTGATAGCTAGACAGTTGAAATTTTCACAGATGATGTATTTCTGTTGCCGCTATAACAAAAAATACTAAAAACAAAATAAATATTTAAGGGGGGCTCCCATACAACAAACGTGTTTTTTTTCGGCGTTTTTGCCTTGTGGTAGGTACGGAACCCTTCGTGTGCGAGTCCGACTCGCACTTGGCCAGTTTTTTTAGTTTATTAAGTACCTGGTATTTGTTGACAGGCCTACGCTGTCCTTACTGTGATTTGAAAACATTGTAAAAGCCAATCATTTTTAAAAGAGTAATAGTGATCAATGTTTCTTGCCGGCTCTTCTCCATAGGAAACCACAACTTGGAACCGTGCACCTAGCTTCTGACATTTCATGTGCCCATGTTTATGTGAAATAAAATATTTTGGTTCTGATTTTTTGAACACACAGCAGAAAGTGACACTATTGATCACAATCTCTTTCATTTAATTACAGTTCAGCCACGTTATTTGCGTTATTTACGTTATAATTCATGTCATAAGTGATTTATTCATTTGTTTAACATAAGCACAATAATAATCACACTAATATTATAAAGGTGAAAGTTTGTGAGTGGGGGTTTGTGTATGTGTTTATACCTATGTTTGTTACTTCTTCACACTCAAACGGCTAGACCAATTTTGATGAAATTTTGTATGGAGGTAGCTGACACCCTGGATTAACATATAGGCTTTACTTAGGCTTACTTTTTATCCCGATATTCTCACGGGATCGACATTTATGCGGGTGAAACCGCGGGGCACAGCTAGTGGTATATAAAGATTACGATACGAGAACGAACGAAACATCAATATCGTATTTTCTCCTCGTCAAACAAACATGGGAAAACAAGTAAAAAAAAACTTTTAATTATGTGAGTAGTTCACGAACGTTCTAAGAGAATAATAATCGTAATAATTAATGAATGAATGAATAGTTCAATGTTATGTATGAGCTAGTGAGAAATTTCTGTGCATAGGGCAATAGTTTAGCCATGTCCTTTATAACAAAACTGTTTCTTTAATTTACCGCCATCTACCTTTATCAAACGGAACTTTGACAACGGTTAGGTACTGGTATTAGATACTGACTGCTCGGCATTTTTGTTAGGGCGCTGGTTTTCACTAAGATTCCGATATTTTAGTTTTCAAATATCGTGCATTTGTTGAATGATGTATACTAACTGACAGAAAATGTTAACCAAGCCCAAAGCGCGAATGTAGTGCCAAAGTAGTAGCTTGAAGTACACAGTACAAAATATTTTGGTAGGTACAGTCAACAGCAAAAGTAGATGATCAAAATCAGAAATTCAATACTAATGAACGGAGTTCACGTCAGAACTGTGTGGCGTCGAAGTGATTCAAAAGTATGTGATTGTAAATTATACCAAACATTTACTACTAGTACAGCTGCCATATATTCGTGATCAGTTTTGACTCCTATTGAATTTCTGATTTTGATCATCTACTTTTGCTATTGACTGTACGAACTATTAATGAATATTCCCGTTTAAAAAAAATCGCGTTTAATACTTGTGCGACATTTAGGTAATACTTTTTTTTTTATTTTAGTATCGGCTTTGCTGTGTGTTCCCTCCATTCTTCACTCGAGAGGTTTCTAAGGAATGCGGAGGAGCTTTACTTCAAGATTTTTATGATGAAAAGCATAATGTATCTGGCTTTAGAAGGATTGCTTTTGATGTAAGCTTATAGAATAGCAATTTGTACAAAGATTTTCATGACACTCAGTGGAATGTCGATCGAGGATAAACCGATAAGTTTCGGACACTGTAGGCACAGAACTGCACCCTAATTCCGTAACATACTATCAATCGGAATCTGTATCATTTTGAAGCAAATTGCTAATCCATTTCTTCATAAGTTCGAAAAATGTGTCTGCTCAACACGTAAATAACGCAATGAATGTTGTTGAACTGTCAAAATGAAACCGATTTCGATTGATAATGTGTTACGCAATTGCCCCGCTGATTATACTTACAAAGATGATGGACAATAGGATTATACATGGGTGAATCTTTTGCCTAAGTAGGGGTAAATCAACCCCAAACAAACAAGAATTTCCTGTAGTAAGTACTTAGGCATTACCTACGTTAGTGAATTTTTAGGTAAATGGGATGGATTGGATGGATCGTGCAGGTGCAAGGGGAGACAGCTGCCCTGTGTACGCTGATACGTCAATGGAATTCTACGTCTTTAACAACACTATAGATCATCATGGCCATCTGGCCTTCGTATTTCAATAAAGGACTGAAAGCTATGCCGCAGCAGTAGTTTATTGGTGTCGCATTGGCGTATAATAATATGAATTAACATAGCATCAGATGTAAACCAATTTTTTTAAAGGACCACTCGATACCAATTAAACGAAAGTATACAATCAATCAGTCCACCTACCGTACAGTGCACATCTATTATAAGTTGGCTCTTAAAAATTTCAATATTTAAATGGTTTAAACTGTTGTTTTGGTAATCAATTTAAAAGAACTGTGCTAAGAAACTGTTGGAAAAACCTGTGAAAACTGTGCAGTGTTGTGTCTTTTTATAATAATTGTAAAAAGTGTTAAAACTTTTGCTAAATAACCGTAGAACGCAATACTTCAAATATTAACTTGGAGAAACGCGTAAGCGCCACCGCTTGCACGGCGCTTAAGACCTTCTTCTCGCGACTGCAGCGTTGCTTACAACAAGCAATTATAAAGCGGCCGTACTTGTTTTTATCTAATACTTTTGTCTGAGGCGGTAGCTATAACATTGAGATTATGTTCAAGACACCGCCGAAAACTCCAACCAAAGAAAATGCGTCTACTCAACCAGATCCGGATATGCGCTGGTTCAAAACGCCGCCTAATAGAAGTACACCTTCCCGCTCGGACTCCGATATCAGAAAGTTATGTACTGACGAAGTCTTAAATGTAAATATAAGTCAGAGGGCGAAACGTAAATGCTTATCTAGTGAGATTAGTGGCGATGAGCTTGATAGTTTTAAGAATGATATTAGAAATATGATCAAAGAAATGATGAATAGTCAAAGTTCTCGGTTAGATACACTGGAACATCACATGCTGGAATTAAAAAACCATTCTACCGAAATCAAAACTATTCACTCCGAACTAGAAAAGTCAATGTCATCTATATCAGATCAAATGTTGTCATTGGAAAAAACAATTACAAGTCTAGAGAAAGAACGCAGCTCCCTGGTCGCCAAGGTTATGTCACTGGAAGAAAAGCTGGAATTCCTCGATCGTAATCAGATAAAGACATCTATAGAAATCCGTAACGTACCAAAAAGAGCAAATGAAACTAAAAACATGTTGTACGACATGATTTCAAACCTGTCGAAACAGCTGGAAATTGTCACAGAATCGTCAAATATTCGTGACGTAGCAAGACAACCGTCTAAAAAAGAAACCTTATCATCTAATATAACAGTGGAGTTCGCGAACACTCTTATAAAAACAAATTTTCTCAATGCTGTCAAAGATTATAATAAGAAACATAGCACGGATAAAGTTAACTCACTCCACTTGGGCATAAAATCAACTACAGGCAATCCTATCTACATAGCTGAACTACTGACTCCCTACACAAAAAGACTGTTCTATGCTACCAGAACTTACGCAAAGCTAAACAAGTATAGCTACTGCTGGACATCGAATGGACGAGTCATGCTTAAGAAAGATTCGGATAGCCAGTCAATTGTGGTTAAAAGCGAACTCCAGCTGCAACAGCTAAGTACCAACAAACAGACATGACTATTTACTTTCAATTTTCCAAACAAGTTTACTTCTTATTTTAAATTCAGTTTTCTTTATTTTTCATATCGTGTTTTTGTAGGAAATATTAGATTAAGTCTGCATGTATTTAGTACTGTTATCATCTTACCTATTTCTGATTACAAAAAATACTGTACGCATACACACTACTTATTTCACACATTTAGAACACAAACAACAATTACTCACACATATAAATGCAACTATCACACGTATTCGTCTACTTGCATAACAATTTTAACATGGAATGATGTTCTTAGCCCAACCCATTGCTTGCTATCGTTCTTCACAACCCTAATAATACTTTTAACAAATGGCTAATAACGCTACTCACCTAATTGAAGAGATCGACCAGTTCTCTGTATCTGCAACCCACTCATGCGCACCGGAACAAACGCAGTTGTTTTTAACAAAACCAAGCCGTTACTTAAAAATACTTTCTCAAAATATACGATCAATTAATTGTAATTTTACTAACTTACAAGTACTTTTGCACCGCATCTCGCTTGATTCTGACGTAATAGTATTGACTGAGTGCTGGCTACCTTGCGCCAGAAATTCAACTATTCCCATTTTACAAAACTATAATGTATACTCGACCACTGACCATATTAACCAGAGTGATGGCGTCGTAGTTTATGTTAAATCTAACCTTCTCGTAACCTATGAAGAGCCAGACTTATTGCAGTCTGGTTCAGCCATGATTATAAAAATTAATACCGATGTTGCTATAGTTTGTATTTATCGCTCACCCTCAAATGACAACATTAGTAAGTTTCTCTTAGCCCTTAATGCTATACTTCCTTCATTATGCAATTTTAAATCTGTTGTCATTACAGGTGATATCAACCTAGATATTAAGCCTTCCACGCTTGATGCACGCTCACATGAATATTTAAATTGTATGGCCTTCCACGGCTTTCTACCTACCCATACACTACCAACTAGAGGTAATAATTGCCTGGACCACGTATTCTTGAAAACGCAATCATCGGCAATCACATTTGTTTATGATACTACAGTTACTGACCATAGCTCATTATTGTTATGCCTGGATAGCAGGCGAGATGCGGTCAACAGTGCATCAACCATCACTAAAATTGATTACGAGGCCCTTGATAAAACAATTGCAAGCTTAGACTTCACCCCTATTCTCTCATTACCAGACGCAAATACCGCTACAGACAAACTTATTGAAACATTGACGCTGGCTATATCGCATAACACTGTAGTCAAAAAAGTAACAGCAAAAAAGAAAATCATAAAGCCTTGGATCACTCCGGGGTTGCTACGGTGTTTGAGACATAGAGATGCATTGCACAGAAAACTGAGAAATTCTCCTGAAAATGATACCTTAAAAGTTACCTACAAGCGATACAGAAACTTTTGTTCAAAAGTTATCAAAAAAGCTAAGCGGGCCTTTGATACAGACGAATTGAATAAAGCAAGTCAAAATCCAAAAAAACTTTGGGATACACTAAAGCGAGTAACGAATACCGTAAAACCAAATAATACATCTACGCAACTACTAACTTGCTCATCCTCTCCCACCGAGTCATGTAATTACGTAAATTCTTTCTTCGTAAATATAGGCAAGAAACTCGCGGATGATATTACAAAAACACAAGAGTCACAATCGCAGCAAACTCCAGTAAAACACCTGGTACATAAATCTTCTTCAAAATCATCATTTGTCCTTGATGACACTGACTCCGATGAAGTAATGTCTGTGATAAACTCACTACGATCTAATGCCTCAACTGGATGGGATGGTATCTCAGCTTTATTTTTAAAGAGATATTCTAGTACTCTGTCACCCATTCTTTGTCACATATTTAATATTTGCTTCGAAACTGCAATCTTTCCCACTGCTTTCAAAAAGGCTATAGTTTATCCAATTTTCAAGGGAGGTGATGGAAATTTACCAAACAACTACCGCCCTATTGCAGTCTTGAGTGCTTTATCCAAGGTATTAGAACGCTTAATTAATAAAAGGCTGATACATTACCTGGAACATTTTGGTTTACTCTCAACACAGCAATATGGCTTTCGCAAAAATAAATCAACAAATAACGCCGTCGTTGACTTATTGAATTTTGTAGTAGAACATCTTAACAAGAAGAATAAGGTACTAACAATCTTCTTGGATATTGCGAAAGCATTTGATACCGTCCCGGTTTCCGCACTCTTATTTAAGCTGGAAGGCATGGGGGTCCGGGGTTTACAGTTGGAGCTTTTCAGAAGTTATCTTTCAAATCGTAGACAGATCGTTAAGATTGAAAATCACAAAAGCGATGAATTTCCAATTTATTACGGTGTACCACAGGGCAGCATATTGGGTCCAACGCTCTTCTTAGTCTTCATAAATGATTTGTGTAACCTTAATATGGCTAATGCCAAAATCATTTCATTTGCGGATGACACCGCTATAACTTTTGTTAACAGTGCATGGCCAGATCTGGAGCATAATGCTCAGCTTGGCTTTAACACTGCATTAGAATGGCTTTACGCCAATAAGCTTACTCTAAATGCTTCCAAAACGAATTTCATGACTTATTCCATTTCTTCAACCTCTCAGCCAAAAATACCCATATTATTGAAAGCCCATTCATGTCGCCAACCAACACTAGTACCTTGTCAATGTCCTTTATTGAAGTCTACGGAGCAAATTAAATACTTGGGTGTAACCCTGGACAGGAACCTGAACTTTAAGTCTCACATAAATCTCCTGACTGGTAGAGTACGCAAACTTATCTATATATTTAAAATTCTTCGAAATATAACAAATCCAATTATAATTCGTAATGTTTATTTTGCTTTATGTTTGTCGATAATTACATATTGTGTCTCGTGTTGGGGCGGTGCTGCTAAAACTACCTTAAAATCGTTAGAAATAGCACATAGGGCCATACTAAAGGTAGCTACATTTCGTCCAATATTGTTCCCGACCGATCAATTATATAAAGACTGTCAAGTTCTCAACATTCGACAACATTTTATTTTACAAACAGTCACTTTGCAGCACCACAATACTCCATACAAAGAAATCACCAAAAGACGAAAAGATAGTGTTTGCATACTGCCGCGAGTGCACTCCTCATTTGCAAAAAGATTCTTTTATTATTTAGGTCCGTATCTTTATAATAAAATAAGCAAGACGATGCAGATTTACGGTTTATCATACACTAATTGTAAAAAAACTGTCCGGCTATACCTTCAAAATCTGTCATATGATGCAACCGAAAAAATACTTACATACTCGTAACATGATGAGCATTGCTCTGCGCTGTACACACACTATCGCGTACCATTCCACATACATACACATACTACACACACCCCCCCCCCCCCCCCACACACACACACACAAACACACCCCAATACACCCTCACACACGCACACACCCACAATCACTGTCACAATTACATTAATAAGATTTTTCTAAAATGTAAAATTAGTATTTACTCACGATATTATTACGTAATACAGTTCAAATTGTAGAATCAGCACAAGTACTATTATATTATGTTATGTATAAATTATCACTGTACCATTAAACATAGGGGACCGAGACTGTTTCTCCTTAACACAGGTTATTTTGTAACCTAGCTAGGAGAACAGTGCTTTACCCACTCGATTGTAGACTACATAATTATCATATAAGATCTTTACTATAACTATGCATACCTACTACAATCTGTCTGTTTGAGTAAATAAATTTATTATTATTATTATTATTATACAACCTACTAACATTAGGTCAAAAGTTTGTATAGTAACTAACTCCTTTATTCATAAACGTTGCTTAAAGTTAATTTTGACGGCACGGTTGGCGCACTGGTTAAGCGATTGACTGCTGCGCTGCGTGTCGCGGGTTCGATTCCCGCACGGAACAAATATTTGTATGACATACAAGTAATAGTTCCGGGTCTGGCTGTTTGTGTATGTGAATTTATATGTTTGTAAACGCACCCACAATACAGGAGAAATTCCTAGTGTGGAAATTCAACGTTTTTTTTTTAATTAAAAAAAAAATTTGTGATTAACGACTGTTTTACATATTATATATTTGGAAAAGTGAAGGGCTCGTTCACTATAACGTATTATTTTGTCCCCACTGGGCTACGGAATATAATTAATATTAAATAATAAAATATTATGTATGCGATTTCGGCGGTCTCTTCAGTTCTGGAGCCGTAGCGCTAGATGGCGCGCTTCCTCCGGTCTGCTCCGATTTTCGGTATATCAGCTCACTCGTGCTTCGTGCTTCTCTCACCGTAGTAGGCATAAGGATGGTATTAAACGCAAAAAAGTGGTTACAATATCAATTGTTTACTGCAGCTGCCATATGTCATGCCACCAACGCAATAGAATTCAAAATCGACTGAACAGGCTCTAAAAAATGTTTATTTAAATGTCTAATCTTATTTCAAGTGGAGTAGGTACCTATAGGCACTAACCTGTCAGTGCGTACTTAGCATAAGGAGATTGTAATTAATGTAATATGTTTTTCAGTGTACGTATTGGTATTGTGTCCTCGACAAATATTCTATATTGGATTCAGGCGACAACTTTAATATCGACAAATACTATACTCATCTTGATCTGTGGGTGTCGCTGAACCCAGTGTTTGCTGACGTCATGCTAGAAGCTAAAGTGTTCTGCAAGGACGAATATCGACCCTCTTTACCTTTGCATACTTGCTCATTCTTCAATTTTCAAGCATGTATCAGAAATTATATAGAAATGGTAAGTGTTGTCCGATACTGTAGTCCGATGATGTAACTTATATTTTTGTAACAATACCTATAATTTAAAAGAGCGTCCCTTGCAGAGCGGCTCTTTTAAATTATATAGGTAGGACCTATGGAGACATAGGTACCTACTACGCTTTGGAATGGGCAACAGCTTCATATTTTTTTGACTGACCGACTTCTGGACAATTCAAGTGCCTGTAAATGGTATTAAAATAAATGTTTTGAGTTTTAGTCAAACATTATTTTTTGCTGTCAGCTTTATCGTTTAGTGCTTATTTTTTGAGAACCAACGGATATTGAATTGGTCCGATTGATTACGAGCTCTCCCAATTCCTGCGTCTTCTATACTTTTAATGATTTCTCTTATACTTTCAAGTACATCGTAATTATATTATTAAGAAATTCAGAAGGCCGATTCCCGTAATAAGAAACGTTCAAAGTCGCAATCTCATTCAGTGACAAAATATTAAAAAAAATACAGATTGAGACTGAGATTAGACTATGAACGTTCTTAAAATTACGAGAATTGCCCCTCTGTTATGGCCTAATTACAGTTTCAGTCAAAAAGCATAATATCTTCAAATTTAAATCAATCATAATATTTTTTTTTACAGGAATGTCCAATTTACATACAAACCAGTGCATGCCTAGAGAAGAAGGAATTCTTAAAAGAATGTAAACAGTTTTATCATAGAAAAAAATAAATTTAATGAAAATTATTACCTACACAATAAAATATTACCTACCTGCCTACCGACCTATTTTTTTCTATGGAAAAAACCTTCAACAAATGGTCTAATACTAGCAGAGAAAGCAAATGGGTAAGATAAAAGGTAAATAAAATAATGGACACTTACTCAAAACATCGCATTTATTCTAATATTGAAACTAATAAGACAGTGAAATGACAATATTCCACGTCAAACATACTTACTTACACTACTTAATCATTAGCTATTACAGTAAAATTTATGCATACATTCAACAAAAATTCATCATTAGCATTCTTTTATACATACATGATATGAGACAGAGTAAAAGTACGTCCAGCTGTACAATTCTTATTGTACTGTTCAACGAGCCTACTCCGTACTGATACACTTATTAATACTGTCACGTAAATGCTCATAGAACAACTTTCATTATCACACTCACCAGTATTCCCTTATCACTTTCCTTTTAGGAATGTTATTTAATCTAAGCTAACAGTCTTTGTAACGCCTTCAAGGGAGAAGCCGAGGGTTGTACCGCCCGAAGTACAATATCATTCCAGATGGGTTGTGCCTCACGAAGTAGAGGAAAGGTCGGTCGAACTTTAGTCGCGCCGGCAGCGCACTCCGCGCTGGCAGACGCGCCTGTCTCGGCCGGAGGTGCAGCGGCAGGTGCATCGCGTCCCCAACATCATGAGGATCGTGGAACGCTCTCTGGTAGTCTCTTGGCTCATCCCAATCGTTTAACCATCTAGTGCGACGTCTTTGTGAAACACTTAAAGTCTCAGGATACTCTTCAGTGTGATGTTGTTCTCCAATCCCATCTTCACCACAAGTGGCGAATGTGTTCAGCTGAACCATGTCCGATAAGTAAAGATCCTTCGAAGGTCCATTCAAGCCACCAAGATCAGCATGGTCACCATCGAATAGGTCTTTTAACCCCATTTTCCTCAAGCTCAATGAGACATTGAAAGTTGATTTGTGAGAGAACCTTGGAATTTGAAGTTCCAAGCCGGTCCGAGGAAGTAGAGTGCGTAATACTCGATTCCATGTAGGAGTCGTTGGCAAAGCGTCTAGTAGTCTTTGTTCAAGTTGTTCTAAATCATCAGCATGTACAACATTTCCTTGCTGACCAGGCATTAGGAACAGCGTGCTGACTATAGTGTTGGTATTTCCTAAGGCGGCTGCAGTGGCGTCTAGGACTGGATCGTAACCAGCCAAAAACCCGCTCTTGTAAACTACGGCTGGCACAGGCACGAGCCGTCGCTGACGGACGTTTGGTGACACCACGAAGTACATCTCACCATCTCTGCCATCTACCGATGTTCCTGAGCAGTCAGTCTGAAAAATTAAAAACACAAATGTAAGAATAGTTTTGGAGTGCTAGTTGGAATTGAAAGAAAGCCCCCCTCAACTGGCGAAAAACAACTATTGATATTAAGCGACGTCCAAGTGAATGTGAAAGGTCCACAAGATTCAGGATACGTATGATCCTATTTGTCTAATATCTTCCTCCTATATAGGAGGAAGATATTAATAATATAAGATATTATTAATTATATCAGTGAACGATCACTGATATAATTTTTCATGCCGTGTCTAATTATTACACTACACTATGAGTTTCACAAGCTGGTTGTTTGACAATTTGGAGAAACATGCTCAATAAAAAAGTAAGAACAAAAAAACATTTACCTCAAAAATATTAGCCGTAAACGCAGCTAAAGGAGGTTGCATAACAATGTTATTGGTTTTCATGAATTCCGGAATCTTGCCCCAAGTATACCGCTTGACAAGCAAGTTAGTCCTTCTTCTTATTATGTCACTAATTAATTTAAAGTTAATCTCCTCAACATGACCATTGTAAAAGTGCTGAGCCCTTTCCTTGTAGAATGTTAGGATTTTTCCCTTATTTCTATCACTGTAAAGTTCTCTAATGAACGCAGAAACTGCTACCCCGGATTCTGGAGTTGTTTCAATTGAGTCAGAAATATTCTTCAATGTAAAATGGGGATTAAAGGTTACCATGTCATCTAATTTCAGGATCTCATTCATTTCACCTGAGGTGGCGCCTCTGGCTCCCATAAATATCATGGCTAACATCGAAAATATGGAATAGGGCGACAGAACAAAACTTCTTTTTTGGTCGATGTCGTCAATCATCACGTTCCAAAATCTGAAAGCTAGTTCATTGGAAAGTTCAGAAAAGCGTGCAAGATCTTCACCCAAATCCTTCGTCGTCACTTCCAATCCTTGGTTTTCTTTCGAAAATTCTAATACAATATCTTTGTTTTCGTTATCTGGAATATAATGGTTCTCAGACTTGATCTTATCCTTTGGAATTTCATTTGCTTTTGGTGGAGAAAGAGTTGGAATAAGCTTCCATGAATTATTTCTTTCGCTAACTAATTCTTCTTCGTCGATGTTTACCTTCTGTATTTTTTTCTTGAAGTCGTCAACTTTGGGCAATGGTTCGGGAAGTTTATCTTTTATATTATTCATATTGATTTTTTCGGACAAATTAATTTTATTGAATTTCGACTGACTTATCTTATGTGGAGTGGTGGTGATTGATGTAGTATCTAGATTTGGTGATGTTGTAGATAGTTCTATACTAGAGACATTGTCATTCTCAGTCTCGGTAGTTTTATTCCCATTTTTCGTCATTTCTTTTTCGGGTTTGCTTCCGAAACCCTCTTTTTTTACTTCAGTATTTTTTTCAATAGAGTTGTTAATCTTATTTTGGTTTTCAGTGGATTTATCAATGTTATTCTTATTTTCAATGGGACCCGGTTCTGCTTTATTTTTATTAATGCTATTTGTTGAAACTGAGATCTGTACAAAGTTTTTGCTATTATCTTCAGGTATTTCCCCTGTTTTGTTTTCTTCTTTCTTACTTTCAATTGGTTTTGCCAAAACTTCAATTTGTTTCTTCTCTTCAACTTCAGTTATTTTATTTTTTTTATTTTCGGAGGGCAATTTGATTTTGTTGATGACATCATTGCCTTTAGTTTGAACTGCTTCTTTTTGTGAATTTGCTGGTGATTCTGTAGTTGAACTTGTTTCTTTTTTCACTTTGTTGGATATTTCAGAGGTTGTTTCGGAAGTTTGCACACTTTCTACCGTGGTAAGCTCTACATTCTTCTCAGTTGTCGCAACTTCAACATCTTTTTTAGAACTACCTTCCGAATCGACAACATTTGCGACATTTTCGACCGATTGCGGTGCTTCATTCACTACTTGCGATAACAAGTCGCCCATAGACTCAGATAAAATTGGGTCAATAGTAGTAGCTTCAGTAGCGGCAGTTGTAGTAAATAACTCTACTTTTTTAATGTCATTAATAATAATATTAGGTTTTTTACTGTCATCAGTTTTGTTTGCTTCAGTTTCCTTTGTATTAGTTTTTGTCACCTCCGTTTTCTTTGTCTCAGTTTTATTAATATCAGTTTCCTTTGTCTCCGTATTATTTGATCCCGTTTCTTTTAAAATGTTGTCATTTTCTTTTCCACTGTTTTCTTTTATTTTGTCTTGCCCATGGGGATCAATCGTAGATATTTTAACAAAATTGTCAATATTTTTATCCGAAGTTTCAGGTGTTTTAACATCGGTGTCATTTCCAGCACCAGATGGTATATCCATATCTAGAACTTCTTTGCTTTCTAAATCCAACCCATTGAGTTTTGTTGTATCTAATAAATTGCTAGCTGTTGGAATTGGTTGATAATTTCCACCGAGGTCGGAAGCTATTTGACTAATGCTTTGGGCAACATCAAACAGGGGAAGTAAAGGTTCGCCATTTATGTCTTTTTCATCATTATCATCATCCGCTGGTTTATCTGTATTTAGATTGTCAGCAGACACTATTTCTGTAGATGACATAGTTGTTGACGGAGATACAGATTGTGTTGTTATAGTAGTTACATTCATTTTATCGATATCTTGTTCTTTCAGAGTGCTTGAAACGTAAGTAAATGTACTAATTACAGGTTTACTTGTAGTCGCAAACGTTTGAATTTTAGGTACCTCAGTAGTTGGTGCAAGAGTCGTAGTAGTGACAGACCTCTTTGTTGTGCTTGTATAAATGGTAGGAGGCTTGGAGGTTACTATTGGATTACGCGTTGTGCGGTCAGTTATATAGTTGACCGTAGACACTGGAATAAAGGTACTTATTTTTTCGAATTCTATTTCATTTTTCTCAGTAGAAGAAACTGCATTAGCATTAGGTTGAATTTGAACCTTAATATTCTCAGCTTCTTGTTGTGGCAAAATGCTTACGCTGTGCTTTTTAGTTGTGACTTCAGGCTCTGTTGTGGTTACTTTTGCAGTTGTTTTAATCACTGGTTTAAGTGTGGTTTGTTTAACAGTTGTTGTAGTTGGACGTGGGCTAGTAGTAACTTTAGTTAATGGTACACCTGCGGTCGAGCTTAATCTAGTCGGAGAGTTTGCAGTAGTCGGTTTTTTTGTTGTAGTTGTTGAAGTCACTGGTCTTTTAGTAGTAGTTGAAGTAGTAGTAGTAGTTGGAGCATTAGTTGTGGTTGTTGTTGACTTTACAGTTGTGGTTGTTGGTTTTTCAGTAGTGGTTGTTGGTTTTTCCGTTGTGGTTGTTGGTTTTTCAGTTGTAGTTGTACGCTTGCGGGTTGTAGTAGTAGGTTTTCGCGTCGTAGTTGTAGGTTTACGAGTTGTCGTCGTTGGTTTACGCGTTGTGGTTGTCGTCGTTGGTTTACGCGTTGTTGTTGTCGTCGTTGGTTTACGCGTTGTTGTAGGTTTAGGTGTGGTGGTAGTAGTTGTAGTGGTGGTCGTAGTCGTAGTTGTGGTACTTGTCGCTGATGGCAATTCTTTAATTTCTGTTGTCGTAGGCAATTTCTCCGTAACAACAACTTTGTCTTCTCCTAAGGTGGTCGAACTACTAATAACTTGATTACTTCCTTCTTTGCTCAAAGAATAGTCTTCGTCTTTAACATTTTCTTCCAATGTGTCTGTTTCTGGTGGTGTAACTGAGCCAGATGCTTTGTCAAGAACTATATCAACTCCTGTATTTCCAAAAATTGAGGGCAATATCAAACTCCAGGAATCGGAAACGTCAGGCGTATCTAACGTAGGCTGGACATGAGGTTTGTTTTTGTGTGCCTCCATTTGCGCCTTGAGAACATTTTGTACATTTGTCACAACACTATGAACTTTTGTATAGGGTGGTTGATTGATGTTGAAAGAAACAGTCGGTTGATTGTCATTTGCAAAAGTTACTAAGCCTTCAGTTTCTTCACCGGCTGCAACAATTGCTTGAATTTCTTCCAGAGTCATGAGCCTCTTTACAAGTTCTCCTGATTCGTCGAAAGTGTAAAACTCGTAGCGGTCTGGTGTGAGAAGATTCACGGGACTGCCAACGGTGGCTGGTACGGCGGACGGTGGTGGCAACGAGTTCCCGACGGCGTCTGCGACGAATGGTAGTTTGTTGCGCCTGGAACAGTTACAAAAAGTGCGTAAGGAATAGAACCAGAAATAAAATTGCAACTCACTCTATCGACTCGAGGCAAATTATTGTAGTGTTTTCATTAAATTTTATTCTATTCTGCATTTTATTGTATTCATTTTCTAGCATTAAGTATTTCTAATTAAACTATAGAATCAATTTAGGTATGATTCAATACTTTACCTGTTATCATTTTTATCAGCCGACGCGCAGCTGATGGCAAGCAGCAAACAAAGTATAGCTCGCATGTTGACCTCCCATACACTCAGCATGCACCTGGAACTAAGAATAAATTATATTATTTACTGACTCAATACAAAACCACAATACAAAATACAATACAAAACCACAGTACCGTCGGTCAATGAAAACCCGAATGATACTAAGGACCTTGTCATAATAAAAAGTACTGCAATCAAAGAAGTACTGCAAAAGTGAAAATGACAGTTGACAAGTAAAGAGTTTAATGTGTCAAAGTCGAAAGTGATCAACGTTTTCGTAAGCGAAACAGCATCTATAGACCTATTCCTATATGAGCTGAACTGACACTTTTGAGACCATGACTTTTTCTATTGTTACCAAACTTAGTAAGCTTGCTTATCAGACGAGGGATATACATATTATAAGTTAAAGTCACTTTTCGTGTCTGTCTACTACGTTGTTCTTTTAATTTCAGTTTTCACCATCACTTAGAAAATATATACGTAAAGTTTATATGAATATAAAGTAAAAATAAAAGTAAGTAAATAGTAATAGGTAAATTTTGATATTTTGACAAGTTGTAAAATCGTGCGAAGCAGGGGCGTGTCGCTAGTAATATTATAAACGACATATACTGTGAACTTGGATCCCATAAGTAGGTATGCACCATTATTCTGTTCACTCTATACTCTATATCCATGATATTGTTATACTAACACAATCGGTACCGTAAGCATAATAACAACAGTCTAAGCATATTGGATTTCCATTTGTGTTTGTTCATGGGCGGCCTGTGCTCACTAATCAACAAGAAAAATAAAGCCAGAGTAACCAGTCTTGTAGCTAAATACAATATACCATTTCGTATTGTTTGGGTCTTTGCCAAAACGACACAGAAAAGTATGACCTACCTACTGTATATTACTGAAACCGTGTTACAGAATCATAAAAATCTTATTGTGAACTTGTTTTGTCTAGTCATCCTCTTTTGTCAAGGTAAGGTTAGTTACTTGCAAATGTTCTAATGAGCTCATCAATTGAGGTTCTTTAACTGGTTTGAAAGAATTTTCTTCTTTAGCAAGACATTATTGTTACCATCATAAGTAATTTTAACACCTTGCGCCTGACTAATAAATCTAATAATTCAAATCAGTTGTTCAGTTTTAGGAAGTTTCGATTTTGGGACTAGAAACTAAGAATAACAAAGAAATAGATAAAACCGAACATTTAAGTAGGTACCCAGTAATATTATGGTTGATAGCAGTACAACCTAAATGGTTCAGTAACCTCTCGTTGGATTCCCGCATTGGCACAAACATTGACAGCAAATATTTGCTTTGAACGGCAGCTGCAGCATATGGACTGTCGCATATGTTGAAACGGTATTTTTAAAGCTTTTTTTTATTATTGATGAAATCACTGGCAAATCTTATTGTGGACTTGTTTCGTAAAGTTATCCTTAGTAGGGTAGGTCCTTAGTAGGTTAAGTTAACTTAGTAACTTGTTAACCTGTAGTATCGTGTTTATCATGATAAGTCCAAAAATCTGATTTTACACTACGAGCATTGTCTGGTATAACATGATAAGTTCAAAAATCTGATTTTACACTATGAGCTTTTGAAACTTTGATTATTGCTACAAATTGGAATAGTTACGTTTCTTGTTCAAACTGTTATTCAGCAGGAGACTTACAAAGAATAGACCAAACGAAAGTAATTAAAAAAATAAATATGAGCAATGTAAAAACGGTGGAGAGCAATGGTGGCCCAGTGGTAACGGCTGCGTCTTACGAGTTGTAGGGTCGTAGGTTCAAACCCAGTCAGGCGCTTCAATTTGTGTAAATTATTTCATCACCACTGCTCTAAAAACGGTGAAGGAAAACATTGTGAGGAAACCAGCATGTCCTAGAACCAAAAATTCGGAGACATGTGACACCTACCAACCCACACTGGACTCGCGTGGTGGATTACAGCCCACTCCCTCTTACTGAGAGCCTGTGTCCCAGCAGTGGGAACATTATAGGTTGATTACGCTGATGTAAAAAGAAAAGATGACCAATTTTGGACTTATCATGTAAATATGCTAATGAGAACATCAGAATAATAAGGTTCTTTAACTAATTTAACTCGTTTTCTTCTTCAGTATGACATCATTGCTGTAATATTTACCATCTGACTAACAAACTCGGCTGTTCAGTAGTTTTTTTTCTATAGAATCTAACTTGATGAACACTAAGATTTTGAAATGAAATAAAATTGTTTATTTTTCTGGCTCAACCCATGACATTATCCCCTTTATTCATAAACGTTGCTTAAAGTTAAGTAGTGATTAGCGACTGTATAACAATACATTTTTAACGTTTAAACGTTAATTTTAATCATCGTATAAAAATAAACCCCTTCCTTAGTTGTAAAATATTTCGTTTTTATTTTGGGATTGGGACCTACTCAGTTGTATTAGAAAATTAATTGATTGTTGTTCAATAGTAGGTATTATGATTGTTAGCAATAATGGTGCAGTGAAGACTCGTTGGATTGAGCATTGGCACAAACATTGGCAGCAAATATTTGGGTCAAGCAGCAGCTGCAGTTTAAGGACTGACGGTATTTTTAAAGCTTTTGTTTTGGTTATTAATGAAACAACTAAAAGCCATTGTTTAACTTGGAAAGAAGAATTAGAAAAAAAGTAACCTACTAGTTAACAAGTCTGATTAAGTATTCTTGTCACAATAATTATTTCATTTTAAAACTGCATTTGTAATACTATCAACTTAGCCAACTCCAATAAGATTCCCTATCTACACATATAACCTAATTTAAGCATCCCCATAAAAGAAGCTTTATTAGGAAACCTCACAAATCCCTATTATCTAATAACGAAGTATTAAAAAAACAATAAAAGTAAACATATAAAAATATTTTATATCTCCCATAGCACGCTGTTTACAAAATGAACTGTAAAATTGTGAATAAACCTGCTAAACAAGTAAAGCTACGGTAATTGTCACTCCGAGTCACTACTAGTTTACCTCTATGACTTACTAATCCCATCTTTCCTATCGCTTGCTTTGTCAAAGATGGTTTAAACGCTGTCTTGTAAACCCAGTGATGTATGTTGTCTTAACTTGAATGTTCGAATGTGGAAACGTCATTTCGTTGGCGGTAGTTCCGTTGTGTTTTGACAAGTTGTTTGCCGACTTTATGTGGGGCAGCTAGTGTATGAGATGGGAGGTCACTCAACTTTATTGGTGACATATTTGTTATGTAAGGTAATGGAATGGGTTTTTAAATTATGTTAAAAGTGGACCTTTCACTTTAGAATTGGTAGAAGGTCGAATTCCACTTTTTATTTTATTCTTCTGTCTTGGTTCATTAAAACCCTTCTTTAGTTGAAACTCCCTGGATATGATTTTTTTTTAATTCATTCATTCAGTAAAAATAGTCTATAAACAAGATTTCTAGTAACTGGTTTTTCTATAAAAGTATCTTGTCTTGAAACTAAATATAGATCCAGTTACAAATGTAAAAGGCAAGAAGTAAACAGATGCAAAAGGAATTCATTTAAGTAACAGAAATTCAAATCTTATTAATAACGCTTCAATTACAAATATTCAGAAATGAGAAAATGTTAGATTCCGAAATAACAATTAAATAGAGAACAACGGTCAAGGTATTCCATTCTTACTCGCAGTTGCAACATTGCATTTTCCTAACCTCAACAATAACATGCGCAAACTGGGAGATAAAATAACTGAATGATGAAACGCTGAGTTCTGACAAAACGCAGTACGAAATCAGAAGTTCCTGGTGATCAATGCTCGTGCCTTCTCAGTAGGAGAAGATGTCTTTACTTGTAGTGGGGTAACAGTAGGCTGCTATTATCAGGACATTATATGAATAAGTTGGTCCTTTCTCAGAAGCAGCCTGCATTTGTGTAACTTAAAAACGAACAAACGACCTTTTTTGCGTTCACAAAAATATGTTTGGAGGTGTACAGTCACGAGCATAAGTATGTATACACTTGGCTTTATTCAAAGGCGATGTTCTCCTTTAATTTTGAATGAAATTTTATGTTATTAAATACCTACGTAGTATTTTCGAACCCATAGGTTTAAGAAACCAACACCACCATGACCCATTTTTTTTTTTTTTTGCGGATGGGAAATCATCAAATGACCCCCCCGCTCTGGGTGGAGCGGAAGGGAGTGTCAGACTCTTACTGACTAAAACCCACCCGTGTTCCTTCCTTAGCCCTTTATGTTCCGGGCCAGCGGTAACCCTTTCGGACAATCCCGCTGACCCGGCAGGCTTCGGCCCTATGGGGCCCCTCCTCGATGCTGACATCTCTTTGAGGCGCGCGTGGAACACGTACGCGCCGTCCGGCACGGGCCTGATCCTGATCGGACGGTGAGCTACCCATTACTCTCCGCCCGCAGGCCCGCGCCTACGGTGGCCGGGAGTCGTTGCGCGGCTCCCGACGCCCGGAGCGTCTCCCGCGGCGGCTGGGACGGGAGGCTCTCTCCCTGAGCCGTCCCGCCACCTCCTTCGCTAGCATGACTGCTTCGCAGAAGGAGGTGACTGCCTCCCACACCATGACCCATTGGTTTGTGTTTTGTTTTTTTGCTTTGTGTAAAGTGTCGTATTTGAAGGTTGCATTCGTTATTTTATGAAAAAATCGCAATTGAAATTTGCCAAGTGTTGACATATTAGTGCTCGTGACTATACATATCTAATCATCTTTTCGGGAAATACACATTACCTTCGAGTGTGTTAAACTGGGAGATTCTTAAAGATTCCAAAACATTCCAACATCATCATCGGTTACCTCACTCAGTTTTGACAAGCAAGTAGATGATGCGCCAGACACGATGTTACGGCAATGTTCCACGGTTCGCTGATCGCCAACAATCGCGACGCGCCGTTACTAGCCGCCGATGCGACTCGTGGGACAGTTATACTTTATATGGATTAAGAGATAAATGACAGCGGATTTGGAGCGGAGAAGATTAGATTATTATATGTAAATAAAACGGCGTTTTTTATTGTTGTTGTTTTTAGGGTTCCGTACCCAAAGGGTAAAAACGGAACCCTATTAATAAGACTTCGCTGTCTGTCCGTCCGTCCGTCTGTCTGTCACCAGGTTGTATCTCAAGAACCGCGATAGCTAGACAGTTCAAATTTTCACAAATTATGTATTTCTGTTGCCGCTATAACAACAAATACTAAAAACAAAATAAAGTAAATATTTAAGGGGAGCTCCCATACAACAAACGTGTTTTTTTCGGCGTTTTTGCCTTGTGGTACGGAACTCTTCGTGTGCGAGTCCGACTCGCACTTGGCCAGTTTTTTTTAACATGCGTTGTAGTTATTAAATTATCATAATATTGTCAGGTCTTAGTCATGGGAATAAGTGTAGCTGCCGACTATTTCTGTTCTGTGCTCGTGAATACAGATATTTTCTTTTTTTTCGTGTTAAATTTTCTTTTTTGTATACTCTTGTTCCTGTGACAAATAAATCTATTTTACTTTCGTTCCGAAGTACCTTGGTGATAGGTAAAGTAACCTAGAAACTCAAAAGACGAACAAGTGTTCGTTTTTAGATAAGTCTAGCAGCTTTACCTATTGACATAACGAGTGAGCTAAATAAGGCTTGTAATAATTGTAATAACATAAAAAAAAAATATTTTCTCTCTCTCGCGTGCGTTCATCACTATCTTACCTTTCTATCGTTGGCCTATGGTAACTATGTAACTTTTATCTAATTCTCCCTTTATTTCTTAGAGCTTTTGTACCTACTAACTTTTACATGTGGCTTCGCCCGCGTGTATGTCAGAAAATACCCCCGGGAACGTACTACTGGGATTAAAACTACCCTATGTATTATTCCAGGTTATAAACTATCTGAGCGCAAAAGTTTATCCAAATCCGTTCAGAAGTTTTTGCGAGATTGAGTATAACAAACATCCAAACATTCTGTCACACATATTAGTAGAATAGTAGGATTGTCCGCTACCTCCCCCGCTCCGCTTATACCTTCCACCACTTCACATGGGAACTCAGCTGACATTGACACGACATGATGTAACCTGAAGTGGGTTACACTCGTTACAGAACAATGCGCTATTAATTAATAACAACGGATCAGTTTATCGATCAATCGATACGGTAGCATACCTACGTAATTGTGAGGTAATTTTTTTGCGGCTAATTGCGTTGTGGCTAACGCATCGTGTGATTTATTTAATAACTAGCTGCGCCCGCGGTTTTACCCGCATAAGTTTCGATCCCGTGGGAATATCGGGATAAAAAGCCTATATGTTAATCCAGGGTGTCAACTACTTGCATACAAAATTTTATCAAAATTGGTCCAGCCGTTTAAGCGTGAAGACGTAACAAACATAAACAAATACACTCACAAACTTTCGCCTTTATAATATTAGTATGGATAAAGGACGATTATTTCATGAGAACTGCTTAGAAATAATAGGTTGTTTTTAGAAAGCGAATGGGCATTTTCTCTACCTAAGATTATGTACGGAGAAACTGTCACCTAGGCAAAGAAGAGACGCAGTTCCATCCTCAAAAACCTAGCTAGAACTTCTTCAACAAGTCAGAAACCTACTTGATAAACATGTACAGGTTGCCAGAGTTCGTACACCCAGCAGAGTAATTACGTAACATACTATCAGTAGCACTGGGTTTCATTTTGACAGATCAACAACATTCATTGCGTTATATGCGTTGATGAGCAGGCACATTTTTCGAACTTAAGGAGCAATGGATTAGAAATATGCTTCAAAATGCTTCAAATTGAGAGTAACGGTGTGTTACGCAATTAGGGTGCTGATTAACAAATACTACTCCTGCTATACCTAGTAAACATAATTCTCTGCCTTATCGGAAACAAGCAATGTATAATTACTTCCCATCTTAGCAATATTTTTATACATAAACAATTCAATACAATTTATACGGGCCACCCTGTATAAATTGAATTGAATTGTTTATGTATAACGAAAACCACAAAGATAAAATAGAACATCTCTCCATTTAATATCAATCGCAGAAATTTATCTGGCACTTAACAGACTGAAGTTAAAACCAGCCGCAATGAATATTTAAGAGGAAGACTGCTGTTAAATTAATAATATAACCGCATCTGTAGACAGGGCCGTCTTTAACCTATTGGAGGCCCTGGGCACTTAAGGACCACGGGGCCCCTGTAATGGCGGAAACATACTTACGTGTCGTGGCGTGTCGTGAACTCGTGACGTCTTCTGACACAATGTTATCCAATCAAAACTCGTTGTAATTTGACGTAGTCCTGAACAGATTCGTTTGATTGGTGTATCCCGAGTCACGACACAACACGACAGTGTAATGTGTCTCTGGCTTAAGAGTAGGTACAGTATAAGCAAAATTCTGAAATTGTTTTCATTTCTTTACAATTGAAATTCGCACTGCTAATCAATTATTTTTTCATTGAATGGGGTACTAATAATACGTTGAAGGGAAAGAAAAAAGAAAATTGGCTGCAAATAATGATTTTTTGAGGGCAAGCGGGGCCCCCGTCGATCGCGGGGCCCTGGGCACTTGCCCAGATTTCCCAATGGCATAGAGGGGCCGGTCTGTAGATCGTATCCGGGTTAAACGGATAGCGGCGTCTATCACGGCCGTACTGCTAAAATATGCAATGAATCAGACCTACGGTTTAAAAGCAGGATGTGATTTCTGATGTGACCTTTTTAGGTTATGAGTTTAATATTTTTGAGTTGTTCAGGGAGTTTTGGACAATAGTCGTTTGAATGTATCTGGCTTAGTAACAAGCGTTCAACATCATCTTCCTACCCTTGACCCATGTTACTTGGGATCGTCGCTAGAATAGAATAGAATACTCTTTATCATGTACACCATACACACACGTACATACCCCCCCACACGTAGATGCACACACACGCTACACGTACACGTTACACGCTATACGTTTTTTTTTGCTTAGTACCTATCTAACAAGCGTTACTGTTGATACTTTTAACCTGCATCATCCCACTGCTGGGACAAATAAAGCGTTGTAAAATAAAAATAACTTTGTGGGTTTTGGAACATGTTTTTAAAGAAAAAACATCTAGTTTCCACAAATCAAAATATGATTAAAAAGAAATGAGCAATTATTATGTATTTATTTATTTGTGCTTATATTTATATGTAATTAGGTATATATTATATTCATAGTTTTAATAGGTTTATACGTATATATATATTTAAAATATTTATTCTTCAATGTTCTTGATTGCACCTACCACTGTTTGTCTCTGCATCACCCAAAGGTTGACTGGTAGAAAATGCCTATGGCATTAAGTCCGCCTCTGTACATTTATGTGCTTGAAGTATTAAATAAATAAACAAATTGTTTATTTATTTATCCATTTATTTCAAGCATCAAGGCCCATATAAACAATGCTGAGTTAAAAATGAACCCCATCTCAGCACAACTTGCAACAGCAAAATGTTGCATTAAAATAAAAAGTCGACGGCAAATATTTCAATAATCGCCACTATTTTCAATAACTACGAGTCAACTAATAATAAATGTACCATCCTCAAACCGCCGGGAATGAGCTATTCTCCCTGCGGAAGCACAGTGTTCTAATTAATCGATTCAAATTGAATGGGTAACCACTGGCACACAGGAAATAAACCACTGAAATGTACAAACACACCACATTTAGTGAAACCAGAGATTTGTCTGATTAATTAAAATGTTACCTGCTATCCTATCCTTCTATCCTCTAAGGACTGAACTCAAAGTCAAAGCATTTATTTTAAATAACCAATTACAGGCACTTTTGAATTGTCAAGGGGTCGGTCAGTCAGAAAGATGAAGAATATTAAACCTTTTAGTGAGTATTTACAGCATTACACTTTTAACGCGACTTATAAACTTGAATTATGTTATGGAGTTCGGCCGTAGGTTAATCAAACTCAAAATCTTATTATTTTACTAACTTCAGCCGGCGACTTTGTCCGCGTGCAATTCCTTGTTACCCCGATCCACCCCGACGCATCACATCGCCTGCCCACGCTATTACTTCGTTTTCCTTTGGCGTTTTTTCTGATTTTTTTTCTTTTTGCCCGACTCCTGGCGTGACCTTAAATAGCCTATATTCTTCCTCAAGTCAAGATTTTTTTTAATCCAACCAAAAATTAGCGCTTTCCAACCAACAAATAAATTCTTCAGCTTTATTATTAGTTTATTAGTTAACATTCGCGACAACACACTACAACCATGTTAAGATTTATTGTGAATTCGGGCAAAATCAATCAGTTTTTGTCACCCATTCGATGTCAATGTGTGAGCAAAGCAAGACTGAACACTTAACACGTCATTTCCAAAATGTGTAAGAGCCCAAAACCACTGACTATATTTGAATTAAGAATTTGAGATAATTTTCAATCTATGGAACAACAAACCGAATTCCATTGCAACCAAAACTTATTAGGACCTTTTTGTTACAAAATGGTCACTCAAAAATCAACTTAGAAAATATTTCCATAAAGTAGATAACTGAGTAAGCGATGGAATGTAAATTATCTGAGATTATGAACACTGCTATACTTCTTTCTAACAGACAGCGTCATGTATAAGCACTGCAGCATTTGACGTGTTCGAAGTTTGCGTTGCAGTCTGGGCAGGCTTCCAAAAGAGATGAACAAAAAGTTTAGGCTTGTTGGCACACTGTTTTGGACTTAATATTCAGTATTACAGTACATTAATCCTGTTTTACTTTTCTGTATACATTTTCAGGGCTTTTTGTGAGTTTCGGTACACTGAAATGCTTCTTTCTGGTAGTAAGCAGCAGTACTTTTGAACAATTTATGATATGAGATTTAACTTCATTAGGACGAGCTGGTACGCATGTAAAGACGCCAGCACATCAAGCTACTCGAAACTGTCAAATGTTCCCAATCAAATTTGAACCTTACGCTTTAGCGATAAAGTTGAAAATCTATTAATGTAATTTGACAGATTGTAGTAGCTTGACAAGCCGTACAAATTTCTACTAGCTCGTCCCTGAAACAAGGTAGATACTGAGCATTTTTCAAGGATCCAGGACATAAAGTAAAACTGGCCAAGTGCGAGTCGGACTCGCACATGAAGGGTTCCGTACTACAAGGCAAAAACGCCGAAAAAAACACGTTTGTTGTATGGGAGCCCCCCTTAAATATTTATTTTATTTTAATTTTATTATTTATTATTAAAGTAAAAATACAACTGAGTATTTTGTGAATATTTCAAGTGCCTACCTGTTGCCATTATTGATATCGAGCAAAAAAGGGCAAAAAAATCGCGTTTGTTGTATGGGAGCCCCCCTTAAATATTAATTTTATTTTGTTTTTAGTATTTGCTGTTATAGCGGCAACCGAAATACATAATTTGTGAAAATTTCAACTGTCTAGCTACCGCGGTTCTTGAGATACAGCCTGGTGACAGACAGACGGACGGACGGACGGACGGACGGACGGACGGACAGCGAAGTCTTAGTAATAGGGTTCCGTTTTTACCCTTTGGGTACGGAACCCTAAAAATTAAGAAGTATAAAGTAAATTAAAAATTTATTAATATTTAAAAAAAAAAATAAAGCATGAAATAGCTGACATTTACTCTCTTTCTTTTATTCCTTAGATATTATTTGACCTTTCTGTTAAATACACTTTGTATAAGTATCTAGAAGGTCAGGCCTCAGTTTGCGGCTTCAATATAAATTAATTTCTCTGAATTACATAGCTCGGAATAATGAGCTTATTTAGGCCGGGACTATAAGCCTCCGGTTTGGGTCCGGCTTCCGTTCATTTTGAGTCTTCATTCCGGTTCTAAAATGAGCTTGACTTGCGTTATAAGTCCTCGGCTTGACAATAGAATGATCAAAATAGAATGATCGCCATAAAGCCTGTATACATGTAGGAATTTTGAAATGGGTCAGTAAGAGGGATAGGCTGGGTAGCAAATCATCAATACAACCCTCTAACTTTATAATTATAATCCTACTAGATGCGCCCCGCGGTTTCACCCGCGTAAATGTCGATCCCGTGGGAATATCGGGATAAAGAGTCTAGCCTATATGTTAATCCAGGGTGTCAGCTACCTCCATACAAAATTTTATCAAAATTGGTCCAGCCGTTTGAGCGTGAAGAAGTAACAAACATATGAACACACACACACTCACAAACTTTCGCCTTTATAATATTAGTGTGATTGATTGATATGTCATGAAATAGTCATTCAATAGGATTATAATTATGAACTTAGAGGTTGTATTGATGGTTTTAATGATCATAATTCTGTAATGTCATATTTCTTTCGCTTGCGAATCATACTTTAATCAGAATTCAACATGACACTGACGTAAGAACATTTTAATTTCGCGGGCTACCCCCTCAACCGCTGTAGCAACAGGAAAATGGGAAAATTTCGAACTGTATTCACAGATTTTTTTATTGTACAGTCAGCAAGAACAACAGTAAGGGCAACATTCACAAAACTTTTTTGGTGCCAATCAATCCTGTTTCTTATAAGGATCAAAAAACTCTATCGGACCAACTGAGGTACCAGAAAGATCAGAAATCGCAAAAAACTTTTCGCATACATTTCGTAGGAAATGAGACCCTGTCTTACTTTTTATCTATATAAAATTCAGAGTCCTGACTGCCGCTGGTCCTAGCCACTAATTAGGGTTTTTCGAAATTCCACCCAAAAGGGTGAAATTTCACGCGGACGAAGTCGCGGGCACAAGCTAGTAATAGATATTGGAATATATTGTTTATTAACATGTTATTATAATTTACATAACCAAAACATGTTTCGAAGTACCTAAACATAATATAGGAAGGTAACTAGTTATACGAGCAAGTTTCATTAATAGGTATCCGAGGTGAGTTTCAGGTCAATCGTATTCGTAAACTGATTTGCTAGTAGATATTGCGGGCTGGAAGCGAAATAGCCTTGACTACTACTGTCCTGTTTGAGTTGACAAATATTTGTTAGAAAATATAGGTTGATGAATAAATTAAAAACATTTAAGGGCTGATTTTTCCAACGCCAGATAATTTTATCCGAGGAATAGGTAATTTGAAATATTTGACAGTTCGTCCCGTAGACAGAGTAATCTATAGACTCATAGTATCCGTGTCACCGAAAGGGACAAAAAAATCCAGCAATCTTCATCATACTATCATGTTACAGCTTATTACACTGCACCTTACCATTTTCACAGTTGCGCAAATGTACTATTAGGTATTGAATTTTTACTCTGTCTACGGTTCGTCCATACAAAATCTGTCAGACGTAAATTTTATTCCACGAATAAAAAGTGTCTGTCGATTGAAAAATCGGCACTTATTATATCAAAGCACTTATTCAAATAACATAGACTTATAATATTAATAATAGGAATTAGGAACACACAGTCACAACTATACAAATAAATAAAATTGAAGTGTGTTTGTAATGTCAAAATCTTCTTACTAAATGCATATGAAGGTATATATTGTTTTTCTGTCTGTTTGTTACGGGTAATCTCCGAAACGGCTGGAACGATTTTGATAAAACTTTTTACTACTATCTATGTACTACGCGGGCGGTTAAAAATAAGATAAGAATAAATTGTTCTTCATAGATTAAAATTACATTTATACAAAGCGTGCTACGTATCGCTTACAACAGTCAGTCACGATGGAACAATCAAGCCTTTCCGTGAGCGCGGCCAGCATGATGATGGTGGTTGAATAAGTTGCATAATCAGCCTGATAATGTTCCCACTGCTGGAACACAGGCCTCCTCTCTGTGAGAGGGAGTGGGCCATAATCCACCACGCAGGCCCAGTGCGGGTTGGTAGATGTCACATATCTTCGAATTATTGGTTCTAGGAAATGCTGGTTTCCTCACGATATTTTCCTTCACCGTTTTGATAGCAGTGATGATGAAATAAAATACACAAAAAAAAGTGCCTGCCTGGGTTCATACCCACGACTCGTAAGTCAGAACCTCTACCACTGGGCTACCACTGCTCCTTTTGTTTGGTTTCATTTCCTGTCCCACAATATCATAAATGTAAACAGAGTTAAATATGTAAAAGGTTAGATCATTGTGAGGTCAGATGTTTGTTACAGAACTTCGCCTTATCAGATGAACGGATTTGATATTTAAGATATTTTTCATCCGAATACAAATGTCGAAGTTTCAGTTACACGTGAGTACAACCTCGGAAAACGTCTAGGTTTAAATAAGTTGTAAATAGGTGGGTAGATATAGCAAATAGCAACACAACAACAACAATAATAACATGCTAACACGTATGTACGCATGAAATTCAGGATAATATCTAAAATTAAAACGTAACAAGATATAGGAAGGAACATATAAACCAAAGTTTTTGCTAAACGGAGAACGTTCCAACAGCTCGCAGTTCAGCTGTTACCGCGGGCTGTAGCGCGCCCATAGATCTGAACATTCTGAACTGCGAGGAGTCACAGTAAATCTAAGTAATAACCATAAACTATGATTTGTTGCTCTTGAACTACTTTATAAAACCACTCTTGTTACACCTAATGGGTGAGAAATTTCTGCAATAGACCATGGTAGAGGATAAGGTCAACTGACCGGTTAGAATGTAGCCGGAATTAAGCTGTATAAAGGCTATCTTTATAGATAGCTCAGCTATTAATAGAGAACCTTAGGCAGCCAGCCTCTCTACCACCTGTCTGACTACTAAATATTTTACCGCCTCGTGATCTGATCTCAATTTTACCAAGACATGAGCTAATATTAAACCTAAAGTTTTGCCGAAATGAGAGAAAGAAAACGTATTCAATATTTGTAGTATTATTTAACTTTATTAGGACGAGCTGGTACACAGCTCGCATGCTTAATGGAACATTGACCCATTAGTAGATAGGTCAGTTTATTTTTTATCAAATCTCATCAATAATCATACGTTCAAAATACAAGCATTCATGATTAATTAATCAAATCAAATCAGTTTTAATTTTATGCGTCAACAGTGTACATAAGTCCTCATAGCAAGATCTTCTTTTGCGATTTCCCAAAAATCGTCTTTTTTGAGTTAAGTCAGTATTCCATTAGGCATGTGTACCACAAGCGGTGCAAATTTGTACCAGCTCGTCCCGAGAGGAAAGATCACCTTTAACATAACTGGCTAAATGTGGGTATACTATCGGCACCTCTGCCTAGCCCGTCATCTTTTTTTTTTTATTTCGGAGTGGGCCCGCTTTTGACCTCGATCATGCCTGATGGAAAGCGATGGATGAGGTCTATGATGGAACGAGAGTGACCAGAAGATGCCTAAGGCACGGGAACTCCCACGCATCGACGAAACACAGCAGGCTGCTTGGCTCCATTGGGAGGGTGGTCGCAAACCAGGCGGACGTTAGACCTACCACCGCAAGGGAAGAAAAGGCCAGTCAATTAAGGTGTTGGGTGTGACTGTCCAGGATGCGCCGAGCGCTCGGTTCAGTTGAGTAACTAGCGGAACAAACTGCGCTACACTAGGTGGCTTCTTCATGCATCCCAATAATTTTTTTCAAATTAATCCCAGTTTTTTTTTTCTGCCTAAACCTTCTCTCCGTTTCTCTTCAATATTCAAACTAATAGAACCATACAAATATCATTTCATTAAAAACTGTTTAACAGGGTGATGGGGGCATCGACGTAAAACCTGTTACCATAGATTCAGTACATGATTCTAAACCCCTGCGTTGAAATCATTCATCGGTTATAAAAAAGAAAATGCTGTTCTGTACATTTTGACCGCGTATGTACTGCATTTTTCTATGAAACAGCTGATTTTATGTTTGATAACCGGCGAAAAATTTCTACGTCTAGAATCTTGTGCTAAATTACAGCTTGCGCGTGGTCCCTGCCAGCCTGTAAGTATACATATTTCAAGTTCAATGTTCGCAGTGTAATCATTAATAAGCGTAATTAGACTATGTAAGTCGTTTACATGAGACACGAACCGCAAAAAATGGGTTCCTGCATTCCATACAACATGGCGATTACTGTGATTGCACGAACGATGTAACATTAGTATTACGTATACCTACGCAGTGTTCATGTTTACGTGTATTTTCTATTAGAAAGACAAGACTATAATATCGTAAATGTTTTCTAAATACTTCCCGATAACTACTAGTTCTTCTTTGGCGCATACCCCAAATGGCAATTATGCAGAAGACATGCTGAAAAGATCTTCCAAAAGAGCATTCAGAATGATTTATAGAATGACTTGATAATTATGAGGAAATCTTATAACTTTTAATATAATGACGGTTTCGAACGGGACCATACTATCGGGACTTAAAAAAACGTAGGCATGTTAATCCAGGTTATAAACTATCTTTGTGTGCATCCAAATCCGTTCAGCCGTTTTTGAAGTGAAAACTTTTTTAGGCGCGATGAGCTTTTTTGAGATGGGAAATATCATTGAACTCGTGACACTGTTACCATAACCGACACCTCTGTTTTAAGTTTTGGCCATTATAAAGACATCAACGCGCGGTACATTTTCTTTGGGAAGAATGACTTTCAAACATATTTATAAAATGACTATGCTTTTTCAAGTTTTCACTTCTGTCGGGACTCCTGGAGCGCCACTATTTTTTTTTTGCGCCTGTTCATAAATGTACATCCAGACAAACTATCTATAGATATTGTTCTTGTAAATATTCCAAAAATCTGAGCAATTTCTGCAATGTCTTAGAAGAAATTTAAATCGATCGGCCGCATCAAGCCCATTTCCTGGATCTGCCCAAAAATTTTGATCACCAACAAAAATAAATTAGATTTCCTCCTTTACCATAAACTTCGCAATCCAGTAAAATTGCCAAGATCGCAGAGCAATGAAGTTTAATCTAGCAGAACAAAAGTTATGATATCCTGAAGTTCTCAGTTACTTCGCAAGAACTTCACAAAACGAACATGATTAAGGTCTTGAAGTACCAAGTTACGAGTAGACACTTATACTTTGATTGGCTATAAAATAAGTTATCTTCGTCGGAGGATGTAATTATTTTAATTGACTTCATATAATTAAATGATCATATCTGTCGTCTGATGAAAATGTCCATGGTAGATCTTGATGGGCTCTATTCTCAACCGAGGCAAAGTGATACTAAAATTAAATGAATTTTAAATGAAAATAAGGTATTTCATACGAAATGGGGCATGTCGTCATAGCTGAATTCTAAATTGAAATAAAAGAGGTTTCTAATTCTAAAATAAAGAGAACACCGGGCAAGTGCGAGTCGGACTCGCACACGAAGGGTTCCGGGCAAAAATTGCCCGAAAAAAACACGTTTCTTGAGTGGAGACCCCTTTAATCATCACTAACTTGATTTTATTATTTGTTATAGCGGCAAATAGAAATACACATAAGCATAATCAGCCTATAACGTTCCCAATGCTGGGACACAGGCCTCCTACCTATTAGGGTTCATGAGATACAGCCCGCTGACAGAAGATGGGCGGACGATCAGGCAGCGGAGGCTTAGTAATAAAAGTTCCTTTGACACCCTATAGGTACGGAACCCTAAAAAGATTACACACGTTACCTACATTTCAATAGAACAGTCTGTCCTAGTGCCTACCAACCTTGCAAACTTGCTTATCATATTATTGTAGAAAAAATCATAAACAGTTATTAAAAACTTGGTGGTCGAAACGTAAGAAGGATAAGTTAACGATCTTTTAAAATCAACTAACTATAGAAACCTAAACATACCCGTAGAACACTCTAAAATTACCAAGTGGGTAGTATCACCACAAACATGACACTAGGTCACTCAGCATGTCCTCAACTTTGAACAAGTATAAAGTTCCGCACTGAGCGGTACATAACTGACGTAAGAGTCTCCAACTTCCTCGTGTACCTCGCCGAACTTCTAAGTTCCCTTCGAGTTACATCGGTGAATAATGACACTATTAAACATATAAATGTAGGCTGTGTTGTGTCAGATACATTTTTGCGCAGTGTGTGTTTCTTTCTTTGTTATGGATGCTGCAGGGTTCCGTAATGGGCAGTAAGCATGGTATTCTTTATTTCTTCTGTTTATGAATAACTGGCGAAATATGGGTGTACTTTACGTCTAATACGTTCTGTTATAATTATTTCTTCTTTTAATATACTAGCTGCGCCCGGCGGGTTCGTATTATATTAAATGTAAGTATATTAAAAGTAGTATAAGTTTCGATCTCGTAGGAATATCGGGATAAAGTCTATATGTTAATCCGGGGTGTCAGCTACCTCCATACAAAATTTTATCAAAATTGGTCCAACCGTTTGAGCATGAAGAGGTAACAATGATATAAACACACACAATCTTACGCCTTTTTAAATTAGTATGATTATGTAATCCTGTTTAAGATTAAATTCGAGAAAATTTATGGTAATTTTATTTCTCAAAATAAATCTTGATCCAACCATGCAAGATTTAACATATTTAACAAGAGGAATTTATTCATAATTTAATCTATACTAGTTATTAAATTAAATTACTAACTTACTATACAAATAAAATAAATAAAATAGGTTTCAATTTATTACAAAATGTACAAACTTAGCTACTAAAATTCGCTATCAATAACATTAATATGAATATAGCATTTGATTAACCTAATTATACCCGCTTTATGATAATAGAACTCGATGAAATTAGATTAAAATTAATGAGGATGTTATTAAACTAATTTGCCTCATGTTCAAATATATCAACCATACGAAATATGAGGAACCCAACGCCATACCACGCCGAAGTTCAGGCAAGTTCAACAATGTAACTGAGCCTCCAGACACAGCATGCATTTCACATAAATATCGCCTTCCAAATACAGTTATACAAACTGCCATGTTGTCTCAAAACTCACAACTTCCTCAATGTAAATTACATAAACAAATGTCAAACAAATCTAAGTGTTTTACAACGTTTTAAAAACCGTTACACTACACCGGGACAGAGACGAGGTCTCGTTTGGAAATTATAAAAGCAAAATGTGTGTGAGCAAGTATTTGTCTAGCTAATTCGTACAAAGCATGAATTATTAATAATAACAGTCAATGGAATACTTCGCGAATGTCCCAGAATGTGGCTAAATGCCACGTAAATGGTGACAAAGATTTGGATGACAAAACAGAATACGGAATGGTAGGATAATGAGGATATTAAAAATACAAAGACTTGTGTTTTTGGGAAGATTAGACCTCATTTCATCTGATCCTACATTTACATAGGTGTGACTTAGCGACGTGGGTAACATGAAAGGGCTGAAGGATTAATTACAACAATGTGTGTGTACATACGTAAGCACGTTATTTTCCTAATGAAAGTAGAATTTATGAGTTACGAAACTGATGCACCAACACAGAATCTAATCAAAAGCTCAAACAAACATAATGAAGGAAGAAAACAAAACACTGTAGCAATCCCTATAAGGAAACATAGACATAAAGGTACACACAGATGTAAACGTAAACCAACTACTCCATTACAAACCACAGACCATAAATTCAGCTCCACAGCTATCAATAAACCTACACTACAGTGAGTGAAGACAATTCCAATAATAGCCAAGTTAATACAGTGTGAAAGTGAGGGGTAAGAGGCAGGTATTATGCAGCATTGCACACGATCTCGTAACATTGTGATGTATCATCGCTTGGCAACACTTGGCGCATTCGTGCATAAACGTGGCGTGCTCGATGCTGATTGAAATTATACTAGCAATCTGCAATACACGTGGGAGCCGCAGTAGTGAGAGTTTGATTCAGATTCTGTGGCAGAATCTGAATCAGATGTTATGATTGGTGGAATTGCAAAGCGTTTAATAAAGATCGAGTGCTGAAACGTATCAAGGCATGTTTTAAGATGTTTCACAAGTGCTGTAGATATTTTACTGGGTTATTACGGATGAATTCATAACTATTGGGTTTTCAGTAACGATCTATGATATTGATTATAGATCGTCATGTCGTGTCGTCCTCTATGACTCTATAGACAACGCTATATTTAAAACGCTGCATTATCAGCTTGTAATGTTCCCACTGCTGGGAAACAGCCCACCTCTCTGTAAGAGGGAGTGTATTTAAACTCTGCGATATTGCTAAATCTGGTAGGTACCTATTCTTTTGGACGCGCATTTATTAAAATCTCTAATGAAAATAAAAGTGGATGCACAATTAATAAAACAAGATCAATTCGTAGCCGACAAGACTAATTAATTTCATTATTTCATTTCTATTAATCGATTCAACAAAGTAGCTATAATTAAGTTCAAAGATATCGAAATTAACAGTAACAACAATCAACGTATCATCTACCTACTTAACGAAAGCCGTGTTCTTTCAAAAAGACTTACATCTAAATCTATTTATCTAATAGAAAGCCTGGTGAACAAGTGTAAAATCTCCTTATCTGACGACCACTAACGTAGATGACACTGTTGAGCGAACGAAAGTTGGCTCAAAACTGAATGAAAACGTATCTGAAGTCTATTGAAACTTATTTTTCAAATTAATGTTATTTCAAATTAAACAAATATCAACTTTATTTTTACGGTAATTAAGTTAATTTCAGAGTGACTAGCACTATCGAAAAAGTTAAAAACATATTTGAAGTTGTATTTAAAGTTATTTTTCCATAAACTCATATTTGTTTCCATTTTTGGCAAATGAATCGCGAATGCAGATTATATAGAATGTAATTTAATGTTGCTACGCTTAAATGTAGAATGAGAGTGTTAAAATCATTTAGAAATAGGCAGCCATCTTTAACGCTAAAGAGTTCCAATTTTAATGTGAAATACATAACTGACGGCACGGTTGGCGCAGTGGTTAAGCGATTGACTGCTGCGCTGCGTGTCGCGGGTTCGATTCCCACACGGAACAAATATTTGTATGACCTACAAGTAGTTATTCCGGGTCTGGCTGTTTGTGTCCATACCATAATCAGCCTATAATGTTCCCACTGCTGGGACACAGGCCTCCTCTCGGTGAGAGGGAGTGGGCCGTAATCCACCACGCGGGCCCAGTTGGTAGATGTCACATTTCTTCGAATTTTTTGGTTCTAGGACATGCCGGTTTCCTCACGATGTTTTCCTTCACCGTTTGTTCCGGCTGTTTGTGTATGTGAGTTTAAATGTTTGTAAACGCACCCACAATACAGGAGAAATTCCTAGTGTGGGGCAACATTAAAAAAAAAAAACTTCACGCCTGTATTTCCCGAAGGGTTAGGCAGACCTGTGCTTATAGTACACCCAAATTTCTCCAAATATGATAAAGTCCCATTTAATAGAGGGCGAGCCTATTGCAACCAACTGGCTACAAATTTAGACTCAGTACCCTAATTGCGTAATACACAATCAATCGGAATCTGAATCATTTTGAAGCAAATTGCTAATTCATTGCTTCATAAATTCGAAAAATGTTTCTGCTCAACACGTAAATAACGCAATGAATGTTGTTGAACTGTCAAAATGAAACCGATTCCGATTGAGAATGTGTTGCGCAATTGCCCCGCGGGTTGCTACTGCGAAATTCCAGACGGAGAAACCCATTATCACTTTGCCCAGCCCGGGAATCGAAGTCGTGCTCGGCAATAGCGCTTGGGACCACTAAACCAACGAGGCAGTTAAATAAGAATATTAATCAAGCTAACTAGATTAAGCATTAATTATAAACTACTTAGAACAAAACACAAGGTACAGTCAACAAAAGAGACAAGTATGCAGGATCGTCGGATATAGTTGAAGTTTAGTAAGAAACCGTTGGATGTTCTCGTATAAAATTTTATTTTATTAATAGAAAACAAACAGCTCATCTATCAAATTAAATTTCAGTCAACAACATCCATCGATATCTTATTAAACTTCAACTTTTTCCGAAGATCCTGCATACTTATCTCTTTTTTTGACTGTACATAGCAAGAAGTGTAATCCCCAATTGTTACTTTAATAAAGGTGAAAACTACGACGAATTATACTAAAACAAAAACAAAATAGTGGGTCTAATACAACCCATCGATAGTGATTCTATAAATCAATCCACCAATTACAATAGAAACCCCAAGGGGCAAGTGTAAAATCCTCAACAAAGCCCTATTCTTACGTTATCAGATGAGCACAGAACAGTTGACACTATTCAAGAGAACTAGGCGAACAGTCTAGCTGAAAGTAAACTGAGAAGTAACGGTAAAATACTTCCCAAGGGTCAATGAACCAGTGCACCTAAGAACCTCGTATTTGTTTGCGGAAAAAACTTATAATTACCTACGAATCGTTCTAAAATTTATAAGCCTTGGGTTGAGCATGACTATAGTCACGATTGGAGAATTACTCGGCCATTCCGTTACGGAAGATTATAAGATAGCTTTGGTAATTTTCGTCGAAGCGAATTGGGGTATTTAGAAGTTAATTCATATTTCTTTTTTGGAAACATGAGCTTCTATGAGTCATTATGTTGTTAAGGGGCTTACAGGACCTAAACACATAAGTTTTAGAAACATTAAAAGTATATGATCGACTACGGTAAACAAAATCAGAAAAATATATGATATTCTTCAGGATATATGCTAAGTAGATAATGTGTTGAAAACATAAAACAACTAATTTGATACGATAGACAAAAATCATGAAGATACCTCTAAAAACTTTATTTTTACAATAAAAACCATACTAATATACATAAAATCATTCTGATTTTTTGACAGATTATTACTACAAGCAACATGCTAAAATAGTGGTGTTTTAATTTTTTTGTCCAAACAATAGATTTTTTGTAATTAAATAATTGCTTCGTATTTTGCAATAAATTACCAGCGTTGTGTCATCGCACTTCTCTTTCTTTTCTATGCAGTCCGACAGTGACCGCGCTTTAGGTCAATGTAAGCCCCTTAATAAAAGCTTAAGTACCTATCTTTCTGCCTTCATAATTGACGTAACTGTTGACAGGCCTACGCTGTCCTCCCATACCTACTATAAATTGAAAATATTGTAAAAGCCAATTATTTTTAAAAAGAGTAATCGTGGAGTTTCTAGCCGGTTCTTCTCCATAGGAAACGACCAATTGGAACCGTGCACCTAGCTTCTGAAGTTTCATAAGTGCCCAGGTAGGTTTATGTGAAATAAAATATTTTGATTTTGACTATTTTTTGCGAGGCGACTTTGCTTTGTCAATAAGCCTGATGGGTTATTTTGACACAAAGGTATTGGATGCTAGCTACTCACAACTCACGACCATAGTAGAGGATATTGTGCAGCACAGAAAACCCGGATATTATCTGGGATCAATAACGTCAGGGTAAAGAAGACTGGAGGCTAGTTCTGGGTCAATAGCAAAAATATTATCCTAGAAACAATATATAGCTTGGCGCTTTAATGGCGATATTAACTTAACACACGTATAAAGTTTCTTTGTGTAAATTATATTATCACCACTGCTCACAAATCGGTGAAGGAAAATATCGTGAGGAAACCGGCATGTCCTAGGACCAAAAAATTCGAAGACATGTGATATCTACCAACCCGCACTGGGCCCGCATGGTAGATTACGGCCTGTGTTCCAGCAGTGGGAACATTATATCCTGATTATGCAACCTATTCAACCACCAACATCATGCTGGCCGCGCTCAGCTCAGCAGTGGGAACATTATAGGTTGAGTATGTATGTGTTTAAAAGTTTCGCTTTTTCGTTTAATAATGATATTTTAATTTCATTAAACGTTATTATTTATTTATTTACAATTTTTAAAAATAGCATCTTTAAGGAACGTGTACCTAGAGAACTGTAGCGAAGGGATCATTTGCAGGGGTCACGGATCATAACATCGTATCAATGAAATTAATACGAATAACTTACAAAGAGTAAGTGAATTGAAATGGTAATGTCGCCATTATAGAGGCACGTTGTATGTTTAAGAAAGAATAAAGGAAAGAAAATACGTATATTTATTTGCGGTAAACATAACGAGGCGAAACATAGCGAGAAAAAGAACACAAACATAAAAAAAAACTGGCCAAGTGCGAGTCGTACTCGCACACGAAGGGTTCCGTACCACAGGGCAAATACGCCGAAAAAAACACGTTTGTTGTATGGGAGCTCCCCTTAAATATTTATGTTATTTTGTTTTTAGTATTTATTGTTATAGCGGCAACAGAAATACATAATTTGTGAAAACTTCAACTGTCTAGCTATCGCGGTTCTTGAGATACAGTCTGGTGACGGACAGACGGACGGACGGACAGACGGACGGATAGACAACGAAGTCTTAGTAATAGGGTCCCGTTTTTACCCTTTGGGTACGGAACCCTAAAAATAACAAGTTGGGGGAAAACATGCGTCACACGCAAAACAGCCGTCGCTCAGCATAATGCTAAGACCCTATGCAAGACAGAGCCCGAGTGCTGGTTTTCAGCGACAGCCGGCGTTGACGTGATGACGTCAAACAATGCAGCATACGATAAGTTTCTAAATTGATGCTAATCAAAGGTTAACTCGCCTTAAATAAACCGTAATTCCCATTATTTCAAGTTAATTCAAACGCTCCTGATCACAAAGCAATAGCACAATACGAGCAATTAATTCAGGAGTAGGTAGATAATAGGTATATATCGTACCGTACCAACTTTATCGGGTCGAAGTTTCTCTGACCCGAATAAATAAAATAGTTACTGAAGCTGCAGTAACAATATAAATAATTTATTTTTATGGCCCAGGAACGTCGATAAGTAAATTACATTAGCGCTAACTTTAATTAACTTTGCGCCAGCAAGGGTGCGTTTACATTGAGAAAGTAAGCGAGTGCGAACGGTAGAGTACTGGCGTATAATATTAATAATAATAGCCTCCCCGACCGTTTTCGGTCACTGTGGCCAATCTCAATGGAGATTGGCCAGGTACGCAGGAGATAATAGTGCAGAAGTGTGTGCGCAAACACAGGTGCACTCTCTGTTCCTTTACTCTCATAGTCCGATGGGACAGCAATCTGACACGACCGGGAGAGTTCAGGCGCAGGACCAACGGCTTTCGTGCTTTCCGAGGCACGGGGGTATTAAACCGCCAACTTCCAAACTTCGGACTGTAACTAAGAAATTCCTAATGGAAAACCCAATAACACTTTGTCCGACCCGGGAATCGAACCCAGGACCCCACGTCAGCAGTCGCGCTTGCAACCACGAGACCAACGGGGCAGTATAATATTAATAACAGTTTGAAAACCTTGTTTAAATTGTTAGTGTAAATTCGCTAGCTACTACTAACAGCCCGGAATATTTGCATTAGACTACAAAATAATAGTATTTTCAGTACTTACAACCAGTAAAACTACTTACTTTCCCAAATACAACGCACCCTAAAGTTTCGCCTGTTTAAGTAAGCAAGGCAAGCTTATTGTATTATTTACCAGTTCAGCCCTAAAATTCAAGGACCAACTTACTTTAATAATTATTTAAATTCGCGTCTGCACTAGCTTCGTAGAAATTATACCTATTTGCATCCTAAACTTGGACAATATTCCGACCTGTTTTAATTAACTCATGATGATGTTGTTCTTTAAAAGTGTTTTTTTAAATTATATTTTTTTAAGTTTTTAAAGTAACTTATTTATTTATTTAATACTTTACGCACAGAGGCGGCCTCTATCTATCTCATAATTTATATTAACTATTTTAATAATTAATTAATAAATATTAAAAAAATTATATATTAAGATTTACATATAAATAAGTACATTAATTTATTTAAAAAAAATATATAATATAATCTACATTCTGTATGAATATTAATTGTTTAATTTCTAAGAAGTGTTTTTCATGTACCTACACTCGACGACATATCAAGCCTTTCCAGTTTTAGCTGACCTCGCATAGGCTTTTCGTACAATGAGAAGTCAGCATAAACTGGACTAACAACGAGTAAAAATAACTCAAGTGAAAACAGTGATTTTAAGGTCAATATCTATTAATTAAAACTGATAGGTACAATGAGCGTCTTCCATAAAACTCTGATAGTTTTATGGAATACGCTCATTGTGACTGCAGATAAGCCATTCTGCATTACGTCTAAACGTCGGTAGCAGTTTTGTAAAACGTAGGGCAATGACAATCCAGCTGAAAGTTGTTCAGTTGTTGCACATGACGGAGCTGTTTTGTAAAACAATTAGCGGTTTTGTAAAACAGCGGATTTAGCAACCCATCTGCGACATATATAGGTATCTTATTAATCAAGTAGGTATAGTTTCTTAAGTCATACATAAATCAATATGTAAATGACATGTACAGTGATTATGGACAACAATATCCTATCTGGACCGTTAGTTTACAGTAAACTTAATTACAACTGTTGACATTTACGAATATAAAACGTGAAAATATTAATTACTTGTTCGTTACAACTTAGAAAATAAATGGCCGCTTTGGACAATTTATGTTTACAACCGACATAAATATCTAAGTTTATTGTTGGTTACAAATTAGCTTGAGCATACAATGTGCCTTTCTATACATTAAAGTTTTGTGAAAGGATTTATCTTCATGTGATAATGCGACATCATAACTACTTACATTTTAATGTATCTGCTAATAACCCGGAGGCACACTAACGGCCGAACCCAATAACCTATTGAGAGATCGCTACTGATATAGGTTTTTCTACCTCCAGTGTGCCAAAACTGGTGATATATAAGTACCTGGGTTCGGCCGTAAGCCATGTTATACGGTCGCGGGTTGTTCGAAAGAGATACCGTGGCCCCTGTGGGTTTTAGTCAGTAAGAGTCTGATACTCCTTCCGCTCCGCCCAGAGCGGGAGGGGTCATTTGATGATTGCCCAACCAAAAAAAAGAAAAGAAAAAACAAAAAAAAAAAAAAAACCATCTCATTCCGGTAACAATGGAAGGAGGGGAATAGGTCGGTGTACCAAGTTACTTACTGACTGACTGTGACATCACGGCTATTCGGCCATATACGACCATCTGTTTTGGGCCTTTCTCGACAATACATTGGCGATTTCACTGATGACTCATTCGAGCATTTCCGATGCAAGAAAGTTTACATTAAAGAACTCAGTGTGACAATGGGTTTATTGACCAGAGATAAAGTGATAGCCTTTTACTTTGTGAACATTTTTATTTGCTACGTGCTCTAAATAATGATCGGTGAATTTGAGAGGGTCTACGTAAGACTAGAATCATTACAAGGTAACAATACCCATTCTTTTTAATGTCTTCTTTGGCAGGTTCTCTCAAATCTAGGCTTATTAGTCGATTCGTACGAATTTACTCGCACGAAACGGGCGAATCGTCACTTTTAAATTTTATTAACTTCGTGCGAGTCGCCTATAGAAAAATAATATTATTCAATGATCCCTGATGATTGATTTAATGATCTGAGAATAAATAAATGATGATGATGATGAAAACCATGGATTCATCGAATCCAATTCATTCTTTTCATTTTCATCAAGCTGAAAGTTATCTATAAAAAAAAACATACCGTCGAATAGAGAACCTCCTCCTTTTTTGAAGTCGGTTGAAAATGTGTTGTCATTCTAATTTTCTTGGACGATACTTTGTGATACTTTGTGTTCCTCAAAGAATCCAATATAACTTAGTAAGTTACAGGGAAAGGGCGGGTAGCCGCAAAATGTTGTCTCATAGAACTAACTCTTTAAATTGTCGAACAGTTGCTTCGGCACGTACGGTTTATTCAGAATTGTTTATACTTAGAGGTAAAAAATATTATGTTATGTTAGACTAGCCGTCCCCGCAACTTCATTCGCTTGCACGTCGGAAAACAAATTGAATTTCATGGTTTTTTTTTGCGCGGAACTCTAATTCTTTTTCTAAAATAAAAGTAGCTTAAGTTACTCCTTATAACATCAGCTTTCCGTCAGTGAAAGTCCTACCAAATCGGTCCTGCCGTTTCGGAGATTAGCCGGAACAAACAGACAGATAGACAGACAAAACATTTAAAACTTGCTCTTTTGACATAACAAACATACACACGCAAGTGACATTCAATCGTAGGGTGATAAAGAAGTTACGAGGACGACTAAACCTACCTAATGACAACTTAATAAAAGTTGTCCCGTCACAATTCTCTAAGGTTTTCGCATTTTGAAGACACCGACTCCTACTCACAGTAACTGACATCCACAATCAGAAGAAATCACTGAAGATAAATCACATAAATTAATAATCACATTCGGGAATTGAACATGCGAAGATTGCGGATACTTTATCATAACGGCATTTAAACCATGTCACCCCTTTATTACTGAGACTACGTATCTATACTATCTATACTAATAATAAAGCTGAATACTTTGTTTGAACGCGCCAATATCTGGAACTATTAAATTATTATCAATTATTTTATTAAATTAAAAAATATTATTATTAAAAAAAAAACTATTTGCATTTGATAGCTCAATTCTCGAGGAAGGATATAAACTATTTATCATCACGATGCGACGGGGGAACAAGAAATTGTACGCGAACCAAGTCGCAGGCAGACGCTACTATTTATGTAACTTTTGAAACATTAAATAACAATATAAACTTTCATGTTGTCTGTACACAGTTTGGGACTTCCATAGTATTGTCATACATACTTCTTTATACACTTTGGTACCTCTCCAACTTCTACTCGACATGTAGAGACAAACCGTGGCGGTAGACATAAAGCCTTTTAGAGCGCCTCACTAAAAGCTATTTTGGTAACGCGACAAAATACTAGTTACTAAAACATGTTACTAATACAAGAGCCGCCATTATGACGTCATGTTTTGGCGCGAATCCAACGCGGCAAGGATTGAAATATTAATGCAAGCAAAGAGGTTTTGTGCTGTCAGTCTGATGGCGGAATTTGAATAACGAATGCTAGAAAGTTGTGGATCATCGTGTTGTGAATTTTGGCTAGGAAAATTGTTTCATGATGCTTACATAATTATTTTATATTATTTAGTAGTTATTGATTCTGGAGGAGCCCGTGGTTAAATAATAATAGCCACACAGGTCGATCGATCAGGTTAAGCTACGCTTGCCGCGGTTGTTCTGTGGATGGGTGACCATCTTTACATACCGTGACCCCTCCGTGGCTCGGAAAGCACGTAGCTATTGGTCCCGGCTGTCATTCGTGGATCTTTGACAGCCGTTACGGGCAGTCAGAAGCCCGAAAGTCTGACAACCAGTCATACCAAGGGGTATCGTATTACCCAGTAACTGGGTTGTGGAGTTCAGATAGGCAGTCGCTCTATGTAAAATACTGGTATTCAGCTGCATCCGATTAGACTGGAAGCCCACCCCAACATAGTTGGGAAAAGGCTAGGCAGATGATGAGTAGGTACCTAGTTATTCATTCTGGAGCAGTGGTGGGTGGCCCAGCGGAAACGGCCGCGATTTAAGAGTTGTAGGTCGTAGGTTCGAACCCAGATAGGCGTTATATTTCATCACCACTGCTCTCAAAACGGTGACGGAAAACATCGTGTGGAAGCCGGCATGCCCTAGAACCGAAAAATTCGAAGACATATGTAATACTGGGTGGACTACGGCCCACTCCCTCTCACAGAGTTGAGACCTGTGTCCCAGCGGGTGGGAACATTATACGCTGATTATGCCTTGTGAAGTGTGTTGAAAGCACCTTTAATAAAACGTGTCATCTTACACCACCATGATGATAAAATAAAATTGTGGTCCGTTATTGTTTTGTTGAAATAAAATAAAATTGTGGCGTCATGTTCGTGAACGGGCTGTAGGGACTGCTCATCTCTTCATCATCCATGGCTTATTTTAGCTTGACGTAATTATTTGAATTGTTTTTTTTTCTTACGGACGCTTTTAACGTTCTGCATAGTTCTCACATACATAATTTCAACATAAATGATGTAGCCAATATTTTGTAACCATATTATTTTGATTTAAAAGAGTGTCCGTGGAGTTTCTTGCCCGCTCTTCTCCATACGTACCTACTACGCTATTGGAATGGGCAAAGCTTCATCTTTCTGACTGCCCGACCCCTTGACAATTCAAAAGTGCCTGTAATTAGTTTATTTGAAATAAATGCTGAGTTTGAGTTTTGAGATTAAGTCTGTTCTGCGACATTTTGACATTTATAATTATCTTCCACTAATCTTGTAAAGTGCTACGAACAATTCGAGAACCCAATATTCTTCTTTTTCTTCTTCTTGGTGTCGCTGGCACGACTGTATTTTAAATCTTGTTTTCCCAAAACTTTGCCACTTCCACGGCGTTGTCGGTGGCAGCGCAGAGGTCACTTTGACTGCATGTTTTGGGACACAGAACCCAATATTACCAAGAACACTTTCAGAGACAGACAATTTAGAAATGAATAACAGAAAGGGCTCGATAAATCCCGACTATCGGCTTACAAGTGGAAATATAAAGACTTCTACACCTTTAAAGCCTTCATATTGCGTGTCAATTTAGTTCTCAGTTGAAGTTTCTAGGTCACGATTGTCAGGCCTTTCAGGAGCATTTGCGCTGACATCGGGAAATGAAACTATTGTTCAGTGCTCGACGTTTTTAGGGTGACATTACTTGGGCTGTGTTCAGCGGCGGTGTTGAGAAACTTTGTTATAGTTTGGAGCTTTGCTGACACTTATTTCTGAAGTAGAGCTGCCAATTAAGAGATAGTTTGGATACTCAATTACAGGATTGTTGACTTGTGCTGGGCTCAATTCTGAGACTTGACTTCCATTAATGATTTACTTGCTAAAGCTCGACTATTCCTTTCTCAACTCAGAAATTGAACTAAAAAATATATTTTAACTAGCTGCGCCCCGCGGTTTAACCCGCGTAAATGTCGATCCCGTGGGAATATCGGGATAAAAAATATTATATGAGCCTATATGTTAATCCAGGTTGTCAGCTACCGCCATACAAAATTTTATCAAAATTGGTCAAGCCGTTTGAGCATGAAGAAGTAACAAACATATAGATACACACACAGACTCACAAACTTTCGCTTTTATAATATTAGTGTGATACTGATATTACATTTCGATAAGAGGAAAGTTAGGAGCCCCTTCAGGAAATGAAAATTAGGAGAGACGTTTCAATATTTTTCATGAAAATACAATTTTAACTGACTGAATACCAAACCAAGACATGTTTCGAAAGGTTGGTAGGAACGGGCCTACCTATGAACGATACCTACGTAAAAAAAAAAATTCTATTTACTATAGTGCATACATTGTAGGTAGGTATGTAAGTAACAACATGCTGTATAGGTACATACAACTGATTCCAACGTTCACTGCAATAGGTTTCCGTTATCGAAAGGTTCTATTTTCCTTCTCGATTCTATTTTTCTAGGACGATTGATGTTTACAAGCACCGATGCGATGCGATGGGACGGTTAGATTTTGAATTCCTTCGTACAATTGCGTGAATATGTTACAGATTGTATAATTTAAGGGATTGTGCTGCAGCATTAATAGCAACTGTTATTTTGTTTGTGTTTTTTTTTTTGTTTTTTTATGCGTCATGTTTGCCGCAATTATAGGCTTTTACCGACTTCAAAAAAAAAAGGAGGTTATCAATTCGACACGTATGTATGTAATATAATTGGAATTGCATTATATTCACATAATTATGACAATCTACTAAGGCTTCCAAACAAATATACAATACACAATAAACAAATAAACAAATATAAAATTTCATAGACGTATGTATGTTTGTCCACGCATTTCTCAGCAACTATTAATCGGATCGTGACCATTTTTTTTTACTGGCTTATATTTCCTTCAACTTAGGGAACAGTGCAAGTTTCATGAAAATCGATTCAGTAATTTTCAAGATATGGACTTATACGTGTAAGTGTGACGGCCTGGCTTATTGATACGAGCTACGGGTGTAGTGTCAAAGGAAAAACATCTCAAAACCTTGGTCAAATTCTAGTACAAAAACTAAAAATTACGAAATAAAAAGTAATTTAAAAAAATTAAACCGACTTCAAAAAGAAATTAACTCAAAATTACGAAATAACTGTAATTTCGGAAGTCGGTGGCAAAAAACTTAAACTAAAATACAGATTCCAAGACACCGACTTCCGAAATTAAAGTAAGAGTTAATTTCTTTTTGAAGTCGGTTAAATTTTTTTTAATTACTTTTTTTTTCTTTCTTTCTTTCTCTATTCTTACATTAGGTACTAAATGTTAAGAAATCTACTATCATATTTGGATGTGTGAGTCGTAACAGCCGACAGTGGAACCACTTAATAGACAAAATTGCTGTGATTATCAAAACTGTAAAGTTTAAGTACCTATATTAATTTGTGAAGTCATTTGTTTAAGGGGCCGGCGGGGAGCATGCGTAGCTCATACAAACGTAATACTTACCAAAATAATTTGTAAATCAAACATATTATTAATTTAGTGTGTATTTATTCCGATTGGATTACAGAATATCTAGGTTCCGAAAAGTATGTTTTAAATGGACACTGATTTAATGACGAGTTATGAGAAAAATAAGTTTTCTATAGAAATTTGAAATTCCTCATATCTCGTCTTTATCAGTCTCCTTTCAAAATATATATTTGGAAACCTAGATATTCTGTAATCTAATCGGAATAAATACACACTACCTTAAGAATATGTTTGATTACAAATTATTTTGGATCTACGTTTGTATGAACTACGCATGCTCCGCCGGCCCTTTAATAATTCTGAACTGTCGCTCAAGCTTAGGAAGTTGGTTCTTGACAATTGCGAAGTTCGAAAGGCTTCAGTCCGTTTTAAGTGACACTAAGCGACATCCAAATAAAAACGCTAAATTGGATTTTCAACTTTCGGCGTTGGGTCAAGCGTTAAAAATCCAACAGCGTGCTTTCTTCAAGTCATTAATTTAGGTGTCGCCTAGTGTTAGTGAAAACGGGCATTGATCTCTTTAGGTCTTTCCGAAGCTGCAGCCTTTGGACTATTGCTGTTTATTTATATGCAAAATACAATAACAAAACGTTACAAAGCATTGACGTGGCTAAGAGCAACGTATTAACCCTTTGCCTTTGCCTTTGCGGGCTTTTCTCTTAAAAAGGCACTTTGTATTCAAAAAACTTTGATAGCTTTTAAAATACTATTTGAATACACTTATAGTATGCAGCCGGTCGATTCTGTAAAAATCTCACCGTGATAACTTGCGTGGAGTGAGCTGTCAGTGTCATCCTACTGATGCTAGGGATTGAACAAGCAAACATTTACAATCATAATCGAGATTTTAATAACATTTTTTATGCTAATTCCATCGATCATTTTATATATTTCAGTTCTCAAAACATTACTATTTTGTGGGGTTTTAAAATAAAATAGCAAAACAGAAACTTAGTCAGGATTTCAATGTTGTTTTTTTTTCTTTTTTTTCCTTGACTTGTCCTTAAACAGCCTGAGGCAGTGCGATGACTAAAATACTAGCTTTGAAATGTATATAAAATGATCAATAGAATTAGCAAAAAACATATTATTAAAATCTCGATTATGATTGTAAATGTATGTTTGGTCAATCCCTAGTATCAGGTGGGATGACACTGACAGCTCACTCCACACTCACTTCACCTAAGTTTTCACGGTGAGGTTTTTACAGAATCGAGTATCTCTTTGCAAAAAACAAATGACAACAATACATTATTCTCATAAAACGTTTCTTGAGATGAAATTACATTATTTATCAATTGGTTTTGTTTTGATAACAACTTTTTCATTGCTCGAGAGCCGCGAATACTATTCCCATGTGGAATCAAGTATTATTTTTCATTGTAATACAATTTTTTTCTGAAAATGACTGCCATGTTGGTCCGGTGGTCGCAAGCGCTACAGCTGAGCGTGAGGTCCTGGGTTCGATTCCCTGGTCGGGCAGTGTTACAACAGTAGGTTAATGTGTATAATTATTATAATATGTATCTTCTACACTACATTGTATTTACATAATTTAAAACAGCTAACAGTCTTAAAATAATATGTACAAGTATAAAGGAGGGGATATAATCAAAAGGTATAAAAAATTGGTTTAGTCCCATCTCGGCACCCATGAATTTATTTATCATGCCTACGAAACATTCCCATCTCGGCACCCTGTCATTAATCATTGTTAGTGACTCTACTACTGTATTAGCCTTGTGTGGAATCACACATCTCACTTAATATTAGTAAACACATCTTCCAATATAATATATAAATAAAAGGATTAATAAACGTATTATTGAAATCCTTAGAACGGTCTTTCCTTTGGTGTTCCTCTATTAGGTACACTGTTACCAAAAAATGGATACACAGTATCAGTATAGTCAGTAAAGCAACTTTCGTCCGCATCGCTGTCATCGCTGGAAGTGTTATTGGGTTTTTCCATCTGAAAATTTTCAGAGTCTGGATTTGTGCCTGGTAATAGGCTAGCCTCCTATTACATGGGAGTTAAAAGTAACTGAGAAAATGTGGGTGTACTATAACTATACCTTTGTCTATTACAGGCGACATGTTATATAAGAGTATATATTATGTTTAAATACCACAAAAGTAAAAGCCTGGAGTTTGGAGTTTTGCTTGAGTTACCTCAACTAATATTATGTGTAAACTAGTTTCTGCCGGAAATTTCGGGGATTATCCCACGGGAACGTGCTACTGGGACAAAAAGTAGCCTGTGTCCTTCCCCAGGATGCCATCTATCTTCTTGCCTAATTTATCGGAATCCGTTCAGTGTTTTAGGTGGGAAAAGGTTTAATTATGATTTAACGGGTTTTATTTTTTTGCGGGGTATCCTAATTCTTTTTCAACAAAAATTAAGCTCAGTTACTCCTTATAACATCAGCCATCTGCCAGTAAAACTCCCGTCAAAATCTGTCCCGCCGTTTCGGAGATTAGCCGGAACGAGCAGACAGACAAACATTTTTTTTTATTATTATTATTACCGTATATACTTTCATATGCACATAGTAAAAAGCTGTTATTTTGACATTACAAACTCTTCAATTTTATTTATTTGGAAGATGTATGAGAAGATAGATGCGATGGGCCTAGTAGGTCAAGCCAATCGAGGCATCAGTGGCGTTTTTCAGATCCTCAGAAGCAACAGCGTAATTGCGTAACAAACTATCAGTAGCAATGGGTGTCATTTTGACAGTTAAACAACATTCATTGCGTTATTGGCGTTGTTGAGCAGACACATTTTTCAAACATATGGAGCAATAGATTAGAAATATGCTTCAAAATTATTCAAATTGAGAGTAATATTGTGATAAGCAATTAGGGAGCTGGTGGTTTCTAAAGATATTTTATAAAAAGGATAATACGTGCTATACCTAAATCATCATCTGCCTGCCTAGCCTTTTCCCAACTATGTGGGGTCTGATCAGAGATTTAATCGGGCTTCCAGCAGTCAGAGGTACAATCCCTTACACAAATCTAAGTTTAACGATCGTGAATCAAATTAAACGTTCGTTTATTTATCATGAATTTTCCAAGCCATGTTGGAAACAAGGAAGCGATACATCTCCTTTAAAATCACCGTGCCAATCTATATCTAGAATCATAAACGTCGTGCGTTCGTTCCTCAATCCTGACGGTTACAGATAACTATCTATCATCTCACGTCCAGTTAGAAAACCAGTTGACGTTAGTTAACGTGTAGTTATGCGTTAAACTGAGTTCTAGCCTTCAGAGGTTATTGGCACAGGAAGAGTTTATTTAGATACTGGTATTAATTGATTATGAGAGTTACGTCTCTATCAACTATTTAGGATGGGAAAACTTAGTATGATACTTGGCATAATCATTATACTATAGAGGTATGAGGAACAGAGTGAAAAGGTCACTCATCCTCCATAAAAAATGGAGGATCCTCCGACGGGTGTCATGCCTGATGGGCATCTGCCCAACGATTGATGTCGAGATGTGTATAAGTATGCTGTTTTCGCGGTAAACTCTGCTTGCGCGATGCAGGATTTTGCGTGATGTTATTGTAATGCGTAGTTCGCATGTGGCGTTGTAGAGGCCGCCACAATACCAGCTAAAATTTTATAATTATGTAAATAATATCAGCCATAAACATGTTGAGCAGGAAAATCGTGGGTTTGTCGGAAAAATTATAATAAATAGCACCACAAAGAGTTCTTAAAGGAGATTTCCAGTTTAATACCACAAAGTGGTAGGAAAATTCAAAGATAGAAAAAAAGAAAAGAGATTTGTATCTTTTAACAGCCTCGAATAACAACCCACACATACAAAACCGACATGAAAGCAAAATACAGAACTAAATATAGATATGACAGTTAACAGAATAATTCGGCTGTGAAATCTCGCTGAAACCTTTCTTATTTCCTGCCAATTCTTTTCTTTCATTTATAAAAAATCAACTCAATCGAGTAGCGGGAACTGGGTTGGAATCGACTAGCTACATTTTATTACGAGCTAACGATCTGACCCTGCTTCGCACGGGTGCAAAGTACTGATGTGGCGACATGTCAAATCATCGTGATTTTTGTGAAAGAATGAAAGAAAAATATATAGGTTTATTTGTCACAGAAACCCGTGCATACATAAAGATAATTAACTCTAACCGAGTTAATTGATATCACGTAAACGTACTTTGATTACTTTAAGACTGTTTCCAAGGAGTTTCTAGCCCTTCTTCTCCTTGATGACCTAGATTTGGAACGGATGACTAGCTTTCTGATTACTGACAAGCCTAAATTGAAATAAATGCATAGCTTGTCTATCTGTGTTTTAGGTACCTATTTCATAAAATCCTTTCCCCACATGCCATATTCATAGGTACTTTTACACATATTAAATAGCTAGTAACTGTTCTGATACACAAAGCTTTCATCATCATCATTTCAGCCGAAAGACATCCACTGCTGAACATAGGCCTATTTTACACTATTTAAAGAGAAGTCAAGCCCTACAGTGAATTCAATAACAAATTCTTTATAGTTTTATAAAGCACTGGGAACTTTATTTGATACTTTTAGAAAATACTCTTAAACCAGGAACATTGCCAATCTTCATTACTTCGGCTACTCCGGTAGAATTTTAAAATATTTAAATTCTGTCATGGCTATTTTATCACGGTTAGGATAAAAATAGGATTTGTATATTAAGATCTTTAGCAGTATTCTTCCGCGGTAACAGCTGCTTATCTTAATTATTGAGCTATGAAATAGTATATATTAACTAAACATGATACTTTGTAAAGTCATGAGCATAAATATATTACTACGAGCAGCTCGGCAATAATCCATACTTCCATAAAAAAAAAAATATAAATTCGAAAGTAACTTTGTCTGTCAGTCTGTCTGTCTGTATGTTACCTTTTCACGCCTAAATCACTGAACGGATTTTGATAAGATTTGGCAGAGAGATAGATTGGATCCCGGGGAAGGACATAGGATATATATCTTTATCGACATACGTCGCGGGCGAAGCCGCGGGCGGAAGCTAGTATTTCATATTTGTGGAAGGCATCAAGTGGCGGCACAAATATTATGTGATATTGAAGGAACACCAACATCATTTGACGAGACTAGTGACGCCAAAATATAAGATGGTATGTCGTCTTCAAAAGGATGTGTCACTTTTTAGAATGCTGAAAACTGAGCCGATGTCAACTATACTGCCAGTACCAATTACCAATCTTAAAGTAGGTGAGTATAATTTTTTTATATTGCTAATTGGGCCCACTCTTGACCTCGATCACGTTTGATGGAAAGCGATTGATGAGGTCTATGATGGAACGAGCGTGCCCAGAAGATTTCTAAGCCACTGGAACTCCCACGCATCAACAAAACACAGCAGGTTGCTTGACCCGGACTCCGGTGGGAGCCGGTCGCAAACCAGGCAGGCGTTAGCCCTACCACCACAAGGGAAGAATTGGCGAGTCAAATAAGGTGTTGGGTGTGACTGTCCAGAATGCGCCGAGCGCTCAGTTTAGTTGAACTGGCGGAACAAACTCCGCTACACGAGGAGGCTTCTTCATGCATCCCAAATTTCAAAATAAAAATTTCATACTTGATACTGGCAGAATAACCAACATAACCGTATTCCTATAAATCAAAAGACACCGCACATTGGTTTAAGTACACCCTTGGTATAAGTACCTACAAAAGTTTAAAATTGTGTTCAATAAAGAGTACTTATTCCATCTGTCTATCGAATCATCTACATACACAAACACATCTACATCGCTCTGAATTATTCCCTCGATCAATCCAGAAATAGATAGATCTTGTACATAGTAGTCTAAACTACGTCCGATGCCACCTTATCCCAACCTTGTAAATTGACCCTTATGCAATAAAAAGTATTCTATCTTTCTATACATACACAAACACATCTACATCGCTCTGAATTATTTCCTCGATAAATCCAGACAGATACATCTTGTACATAGTTGTCTAAACTACGACCTGTGCCACTGCGGCAGTTATCGCTAACGAAGCCGCGACGACATTGCAATCTCCGGTGCTTTCAGACTTCAAGCTACAGCTAAGCTACTATACTGTATTGGTAAAATGTTGGTGCGGGAAAAGCCGGGATTTGTTATGGTTACACTCGGTGAAGAGTATCTGGTAGAACTATGAAAAGTTTGGTTAAAATCAGGTTAACTTTAGATAGAACCTATAACCAATCGGAAATCACAGATGTGACAAAAAAGTATTTATTGGGACTCGTAAAGGATGAACACAACTATAATGTATATATAGGCTCAGGATGGCCTATATCAGTGAACGGGTCCATCATCAAAAACACTTAGGATCCTGCCGGATTTAGAGACGATTCGTCGTGAGCGTGGTGCGAGATGCGGTTCTTCTGACCGTCCACAGAGTACCTCTTCATCGCAGTCCACAGACTAGTAGCTATCATCTATGCCACAGACTAAGAAAAAGAGGTACTCTCGACCAGTCCGTGTGCCGCCTCGCCACCACAGATGCGACGCTCCGTCAGAATGACAGCCTGCCAATTCCTGTCACTCTGATCCGACGTACCACAGCTAATGTCATGTGTTGCGCCGACATATAGTATGACACAAACGTAGAAAAATGAAAATAATTAAAAACAAAAGTATTTAAGAGCTCAACTGTCACTAATGAGTCACAATTACTTTTTCTATTGTAACAGAACTTAATAAGCTTGCCTAACAGACCAGGGGATGAATTACGGCCCATTCCCTCTCACAAAGAGGAGGCCTCTGTTCCAGCAGTGGGAACATTTATAGACGGATTATGCTATTATGATTATAATGAAGGAATTAAAAATCGACAGAAAATAGTAATATCAACACTTTTATTCCTTATTTCAACATAATTATAAAACTGCCTGTCTACTAATATAATCAGCCTTTAATTTTCCCACTGCTGGGACACAGGCCTTCTCTCTTCTTCTTCTTCTATATTAGTATGGTTTTTATTGTAAAAAGAAAGTTTTTAGAGGTATCTTCATGATTTTTTTCTATCGTATCCTGAAGAATATCATATATTTTTCTGGTTATATTTACTGTAGTCGATCATATACTTTTATTGTTTCTTAAACTTGTGTTTTTTTGAGTTTAGGTCCTGTAAGCCCCATAAACACTTACTCCGTGGACGTTTCGTTCTATACTCATATAATATATCATGTCTACGAGCCGTCCCGAGGTAATCTGATTTCGGCTAGATTTAACCAAGTCTGGGGTATTTGGTAGCGTCCCACGAAATAGGCACTTTAGCTAATAAATAGGGTAACACTGTGTTATCGTATCTATTTGGTGGTTTCGCATTCATTTATCAGTATTGGAATTGAATTTTGGAATTAGATTGGTTTCGTAAATGTGTTTAAATATTGTTTCTTGGCAATAAATCAACTGGCTCGTTGGTATAGTGGTCGCAAGTGCTATTGCTGATCATGAGGCCCTCGGTTCGAATTCCAGGTCGGTCAAAGTGTAAGTGATTTTTCCAGCAGGAATTTCTCAGCAGCCTGGAGTCTGGGTTTGTGGCCGGTTGATTGCAATAGGCTCTGCCCCTATTATATGGGACTTTTACATAACTGGCGAAATGTGGGTGTGTGTATGACCTCTGCCTAACTCTTCGGGCTAAACAGGCGTGATGTTATTTTATGTGTTAAATCAATGTTTTTTAGTTTAGTTTAGATATTCTTATAAAAGAACCAATTTTCTGTTTTATTTCAAACTCTTATTATAGCATTGAGTTCCGAACATCTAAAGAAATTCATATCTTAAAAGTGAAACTGATAAGTGAAATTGTAAGTCAAAACTTATAAAAAATGTACCTTCATCAATAACCAACTGCCTAAAACCCTTTTAATATACAAGAGAATTTCTGTCAAAAAAATATAAGCGAACACATTTCAGGAGCACCCTTTTAATAATAGATCATGATACGCAAGTGCGTGCGATATATTACGAAAAAATACCTTCGCAAATTCTAGTAAATTGTTATGAGAAGTTCGTCCGACAACTAATACATTGCCGACACGAAACTGTCGCTCATTAATCATCATAGAACATAACAGACGTTGGATGTAACTATAATGAAATTAGTGACCATCAAAGTAATTGAGGCTGTCATTTGTTTTATTATTTCTCTATTAGATACATTGTGATGAAAAGATGGGATGGTGATAAATTTGTGTCCTACATTCTTAGAACAATAGATCGATTAAGGGGCTAGTTGTTCAATTCCAGGTTGTCTTACCTGTGAACAACGGTACTGAGTATCTATTTATTTATTTTACTAGCTGCACCCCGCGGTTTCACCCGCGTAAATGTCGATCCCGTGAGATATCGGGAAAACAGTGTCATGCCATACGAAAACTACCACTAGTATCAATTCTATTTTATTGTAAATTTTTGACATTCAAAAGTGCCTATTTGAAATAAATGATTTGACTTTGACTTGTAACTCTGTCTTCTGTCGGTCTGTTAGTTAACTTTTCAAGGATAGACCATGACCAAGGTCTGACATAGGATACAGTTCATCCCGGTCGTTGGTGCGGTTCAGTGGAATAATTGCTCACCTTCAAGCGGGCACGGCCGCGGGCAAAAGCTAGTTTTACTATACAATTTATATGTTGCAAATCGTATGTTGTATCGCCTACACTATCGGACTGAAAGGTCCATACACCTTTCAGTCGTGTGTAGGCAGCACTCACTCAAGTCTATTTTAGTGCCGAACGCCCCGAAAGGTTTTTCTCTGAAAAGCCTCTACATCTGAACAAAATAGAATTATTATTAGATACCTATATCCATTACAACTAACTTTTCTTACTTATCGGTTTGTAAAACCCCTAAAGAATATTTACAAGTATGATCCACTGGTAAAAGACAAGTCGTAATGAGATAATTTTACAGACAGTCCCATGTGTTCTATAGGTAAATAGAAGTTATGTAGCAGCTGTCTGTAAACATTGGTATTATTGCAGATTTAAAAAAAAATATGAATTAAACTCAAATTTCCCCAGTTATGTTTAAGTCCCATGTAATAGGGGGCGAGCCTATTGTCATCAACCGGCCACAAATCCAGACTCCGGACTGCTCCTGAGAAATTTCAAAACACTACCCGACCTGGGATTCGAACTCAGGCCCTCATGCTCGCTTGCGACACACACTAACAACGAATGAACTCATTCTCAAATATTAATTATATACGTGAGTGACTAATACACAGACAAAATAAATAAAATATACACTATACTGAATGCCCTTTACATGAACGCTTGTTAAACAAACTAATTACTTTTTAAACACGTCAATATAACATGTTTTCATTCACGTAAGTACACCCAAGTACCTACACTGACAGCATAATAACCGCATGATGAATACAAAATGGATTAAAATAATTAAAAAATTGTTATTTAAAGTAATAATTTTCAGTTAATAAACACTGCATTGTAGGCCAATTAAATAGCGTGCAATGTTGTCCTGTGAAGAAATATAGTAACATAATACAGGTACATAGTTTTTTACGAAAGTACAAAACTACATAAACTCGGGTTGATATAATCTTGGCTAGGATGCAGCTAATAAGTATTGTGCGATAATTGGCTTACGACTTGGCTTACGGCCAATAAACGACTCATAACTTGTCATTTGCATGTCCATTGTAGCATAATACCTACAACATAATCATTAATCAGCCTATAATAACCTAGAGACTAAACAAGCGTCACACATCTAAAAAGCATAACCTTCCAAATATGGCCTGTCTGCACACGCTATTTAAAAACCATCGAAGACCATTTTCCTGAACATACTTATGACGGTCAACACTATACACAAGTGGTTCAGATGAGCAATGCATAATTTATAATGATTTATTCACAACTGTTCGAGAAAATGACTGACAGGTTTTCGTGAATAAGAAGGCTAGTGTTACACCGTTTATTGCTCTTTTCACTATATAAGGCTATGTTCACATTTATAGATGGCTTACTTATCTTGTATAGCTTAGGAATTCTCGGGCAAGCACCGCTACATGCCACCTTACTAACGAGGAACCGAGACCGCAGTGAATTCTAGAATTTTCTTTTTTAATGAATGGGCGACACATTTTTCTATAGACGCGGTGATAGCAGGAGTTTCTATGAAAGCGTATGTAGCCTGAGGTCAAGTAGGTATGGAAGTTCATACATATAGCAAACAGAAGACTTATGACCACACAAAGAAGACAAATAAATACAGACGGTACAGAATGCTGTAGATTTGTAGAGGAATTAAAATTATGAAACAAATTAGGATCTTCATAGTTGAACAGACCCATACTAATCAATGCAATGGTCTAATTAAAATAAATTATTTTATTTCTGTAAGTAGGTTTATACATGACAATCACATGTATTTTAAAAGCTAGACGAAGTCGGCGTTTCCTATTTGACTACTCTGAGAGTAAAATCCGAAATAAACTCAGAAGTCACAGTCTCTTTTAAGTCCCTTTTAAGGCACCCTAATTGCGTAAAAAACTATCGATCTCAAACTGAATCATTTTGAAGGATATTGCTAATCCATTGCTTCATATGTTCAAAAAATGTGTCTACTCAACAACGTCAATAACGCAATGAAGGTTGATTAACTGTCAAAATTAAACCCATTGCTAGTGTATTGCTCAATTACCCCGCAGGTATAATCTTGGTCAAATCATGTGAAGACCATGTAGATCAGTGTCTGAAATGGTTTAATGAGGAAAGAACCATACAGATTGAATGGACCTGTCCAGTCAGTGCACGCATTTGTATACACACAGCTGATAAAATATAATGTCTTGAAGACCTATTCTAAAGAAACAGGTTAGTTAAAATACCACCACACTTACACTTCGCCGCTCAGTCACCACTGTCGACGGTCCAGTCATTGTGGCCCATCGCACGTCCAACCCGATTTCTCCTCCTTTTCATCTGATTCAAAGGGAACCACAGAGAATCGGCCTACATTTCATTAATAATGAATATGCTATGTATTGTGATAGTACAATAGTGTCTCTATGTTAATTCTGTAGGACACAGTGTGTTGCTAGAATGTCTAAGTTATTGTTAATGTATGTGGCTCTTGGGTTTTCTCTTAGGAGGTATGGCAGAAACTATGCTTAGGTATCTATATACTTGTTTGTAGGACGTCAGCAGGTACACAGTGCGTTCATCTTTGACGAATCGATCATTTCATTGGTCATTTTGCTTTACCTATTGACCTCAAATGACACATTACAGTACTCGTAGATACAGTTAACTAAATACCAGCTATGTATGAAAGGGGACACAAGATAGGAAAACTACTCTAAAATGGAGAAGGCCTATTTTTTTCTTTGCAAAAGAAAACAACTCTCTCTCTATCTCCCCTATCTATATATATAAATAAAAATCAATGTTTGTATGTTAGACGGCACGGTTGGCGCAGTGGTTAAGCGATTGACTTCTGCGCTGCGTGTCGCGGGTTCGATTCCCGCACGGAACAAATATTTGTATGACCTACAAGTAGTTGTTCCGGGTCTGGCTGTTTGTGTATGTGACTTTAAATGTTTGTAAACGCACCCGCAATACAGGAGAAATTCCTAGTGTCGGGCAAGGTTTAAAAAAAAAAAAAATAAGTATGTTTGTCCTCTATGCGTTCCGAAACCATTGGTCAGATTGTGATAAAACTTTGGTAGGGTGTTCTTGGGACGCCCGTGAGGGTTCCTAATTATTAAAACATGGGAAAGAGACGAAGTTAGCCGGGTCAGCTAGTCTATTATAATTGTCCCATTTCATCATCATCGTTATTTTAGCCGAAAGACGTCCACAGCTGAACAAAGCAAGCAAGCACCGCCACTTCGACCAGTGTTGCGCTTCCTGCATCCAGCGGATTCCTGTGGCTTTCACTTGTATTGATTTGTTTTTACAATTAATTGGTATAATTGTCCCAATAAAATGTAATTACTAAGTTGTTTGTGAAAACAACAGAAGTCTGGGTCTTCAGTAAAGTAATTAAGTCAATAAATACCTACTACAAAAGGCGGGTACACAAGTGACAAATACAAGAAATTAAGGTCAGGCGTAGGCAGTATTTGCTGACCAAACACAAAGTATTGACAACTCAAATAAAGCGAAAAAGGAAAATTAGAGGATGACAAATTAAAATTGAACGTGTTGGCAATATTTCGCTAAGGTCAATGACCTGTGACCTACACATTTTTGTAAGCTTACTTTAGCATTTCGGTATTTTAGGCTTGCGAGGTGAAATAGAAAACGGTCAATAAGTTTTCAATAACAACATGAGCATTTTCAAAAAAAAAAAAGAATAGGCTATTTGACAATGTAAAAAATAAGGTCATAATTATTGATACTCGTATAGATTATCGCTTTTAAAATCAATTTGCTTTAATTTTACTACAAAACAATGTATTATTTATAAAAAAAATCGCGAAAAAACTTCATATTTTTTAATCTGGCGCCACGTAATCGAAAACGGTCTGGATTGGCTGAACTTAAGATGACGTCATGATTTAGTAAATTTCTGTCTATCGTTGACAGAACAGATGACTTTTGTCTAGTATCTCGACCGTTTCAACGTTTGTTTACGTGAATCGTGACGTCATGACGCCATATTGTTAAAGATAGCGTTTTGGCGGCTTATTTAAACAGTACATTTTTATTTACTATTTTTTAAAGAAATACATTATGCAATTTGAAGTAATAGGTTTTTGTGGGCTCACCATTAAATAATCTGAGATGTTTATCAGAAACCAGTCAAATAGCCTATTGTGAGGATGTGACCTGCGTGTAAATAAAGTTAGTTTTGATATTATGTTTTTTATAACTCTTACATGATCTCAGAAACGTCTGAAACGGGTCTCGTGGCACATTTGATGTAGGACTGTGATGAGAGCAGTAGTGACTCAGTGGTAACGGCCGTGACAAACGAGTTTTAGGTTACGGGATCGAACCCAGACAGGCGCTTTACTTTGTGTAAATAATTTTATCACCGGTGAATGAAAACATGGTGAGGAAACAGGCATGTTCTAAAACCAACAATTCAAAGACATCTTCCAACCCGCACTGGGCCCGCGTAGTAGGTTACAGGCACTCTCTCATGAAGAGAGGAGGCCTGTGTCGCAGTGGAAACATTACCTATAGGCTATGGTGCTTATGCTCATATATCAGGTTCATGCCAAAATACCGTTTATTATTCCTCCCAGAAAACAATCGAAATTTTAACTCCGTCAAACCATTATTGAATACCACTGCAAAGTTTTCATTCACAAATAAATTGCTTTAAAACGAAGGCAGTTTATCGCGTCAATATAAAATGCATGTGACATGATACGGGTGTCACCATACGGGGTGATATGTGTCGCGAACATGTTTATTATCACTGCATAAAGGTTCCTTTATTTTTATCAGTGAAAGTATTATTAATGGTTAAAATGATATCTCTCATCATAATTATAACGCCTGTAATCAGTACATTTCATAGGACCGTGGCTAAATGGAGGGGCCCATGGCAAAATAATAACAGCCGCACAGGTCCATCGATCAGGTTAAGCTACGCTTGCCGCGGTTGGTCTGTGGATGGGTGACCGTCTTTACATACCGAGACCCCTCCGTGCCTCGGAAAGCACGGGAAAACGTTGGTCCCGGCTGTCATTCGTGGATCTTTGACAGTCGTTACGGGTAGTCAGAAGCCGAAACTCTGATAACCAGTCTTACCAAGGGGTATCGTATTACCCAGTAACTGGGTTGTGAAGGTCAGATAGGCAGTCGCTCCATGTAAAGTACTGGTATTCAGCAGCTTCCGGTTAGACTGGAAGCCGACCCCAACATAGTTGGGAAAAGGCTAGGCAGATGATGAGTAGACCCACATTTCGCCAGTTATGTGGAAGCGGGCCTATTGCCGTTCTTGAGTTATAAATGGTATAAATAACACGATATTGTTTTATTTTTATATATTCACTAGCTGCGCCCCGCGGTTTCACCCGCGTAAGTGTCGATCCCGTGGAAATATCGAGATAAAAAGTAGCCTATATAATAATCCAGGGTGTCAGCTACCTCTATACAAAATTTTATCAAAATTGGTTCAGCCGTTTGAGCGTGAAGAAGTAACAAACATATAAACACACACACACTCCCACAAACTTTCGCCTTTATAATATTAGTGTGATTTCAAATGGCATCCATCTAAATAAGTCTAGTACGTAGCTTTGTAGAGGGATAAACAAAACTAACCTGACTACGTCTGAATTTTTAATCTCGCAAAGTTTTATTAAAACAATCAAACGTGAAATTTCGTTAAAAAAGAATGAAACTTGCCAACCATTATCATTTCAAGAACCTATCTATATAAACTCAAGTAGTGTTCCACACACATTACACTAACTGAGTGCCAAATAATTCGATTTACGTTCCATTTATGTGATTGTACTGTTCTAGCGAAATGTACCGAGAGTAAAGTAGGTACACTTTCCGAATAATTGGTTCTCAGGACAGATCGTGTTTGCACTGCTGTTATTTAGGTTAAGATGCTGAAAAGTTCTAGAAAGCTCTGTTCTTGTTTTAAAGTAATTGTTTGTGGATGTGAAGGATTTGTTTGCACGTTTACTTATCCCTTGTGCAAGGCGAAGTAGATAATTTTCTGAGAAAATTGGAATCTGTTGTCAGTTTCAATGGGAATGATGTTTTTATTTAGAGAACTTTACAGTAGTACGATGATTTTCTGAGTCAACAAGGAGGTAATAAACGTATTGTATTCACTTTTTATTTATTCCCACAACTTAAAAAAAGAATATACGAAATCAATCCACAATTTTTATGAAAATCAATAAAATTAAGTCATCCCCTAATATTCCACCCTTAGAGTTGGAATATTTTCATGACATTTTTATATGACCACCCCTGAAGCATAATTCATACTATCCATTAAAAAGAAGAAGAAAAAGATTTTTTTAAATCGATTCACAATTATTGCCGACAATATCGCGTAACACATATACAAAAATAAAACACAGTTGAATTGAGAACCTCCTCCTATTTGAAGTCTGTTAAAAAGCCTATCATACATGCATCAACTGATGCAGAAAGCAACACCTGGATAAAGACTAACATATGTAGGAAGCAAAACTTCCAAACAGTGTTGAGACTTAAGTCGTGTGTGTGCAGAGTCAAAGAAAAACAGCGGCTTCCATTCAAGACTCTCCAAAACCCAGCCAAGCGGAAAAGGTACTCCAACCCAACGTAAGAGCGTATAAATACAGCCAATACCAACATCCATGGCCCCCTATTTATTTTAACCCAGTTCCCACTAAAGGCCACGTTTACCCACATTAGGGTAAAGCAATCTAGCTACTCATAGTGCTCCTCTGATGTCTCATTTCACGCACGGTCACCGTCATAACTTGGCGTAAAGTAACGGAAAATTGCTTCTCAGACGTTTCAAACTACGTAGTCGGGTCGTCGACGTCTCGTCGTGTCAAAATGATGAGTGTATGAACACTTGTGAGACTTGCGACCCACGCTGTAAGACTTTTTTGTGTTCGTTAACCGTTCTTTTTTCGGAAATGTTGTTTTAGGATGTGTGCAAAAATGTTGTATGGCGTATTGTTAAAAATGTTCTCAATACCTAAATTCGTTTTTGATAAAACCCAAAATTAAGTTTTTTTTTGGGGATACTTGTTTTTTTTTATCGTTTTTAAAGGCACCGTAATTAAACTGGCTGCGTATATAGGAATGTCTCTTGTAAGACCAATTTCAGAGAAATATTTTTTTTTACTTTTCCTCTTCAGCTAATGTCAGATGTTTGTTTTGACGGACCTTGAAGATAGATCTCAAAGATGACACTTAAAAGCCAACATTCACCATAAAAATTCTAAGCCCCCATAATTACGGCCACATAAACCACAACATCACCATTCAGACTGACCCTAAATCGCGACAGGACTGCCCATCACGACTAATGACGACACTTTGCGGTCGTACAGACGCCAGCACATCAAGTTACTACAATCTGTCAGATTTCTTTAATAGATTTTCGACTTTATTGCTAAAGCATAAGGTTCAAGGTTGGTTGGGAAAATCTGACAGTTTCGGGTAGGTTGACCTGCTGGCGTCTGTACATCCGTTGCTACCAGTCGCGAGCGTGCGCCCAACCTAATGGGGTAATGGAAACGTCGGAAAATTGCCTCGACGCGATCTTATCGAAGATATATAGAATTTTTATTGGTCATATCCGTTCGCCCTTGCAAGTTAACTTCGTTTTAGCACAGATTAACCGGTAATTAAATAGAAGCCTGGTTTATTTATTTTTAGATCGACATTCTTGCTTGAGTGGATTAAGTATGGATTGAGGAAATAAGGTTAGTTTATGATTAAACGGCGCAGAGGAGTAATATTCAATAGTTAATAAAGAAGAATGGATTACCACGAAGTTTATGGGAGGTTTATGACGTAATTTTATTATTGTTTTTATCTGTTTAACCTATGTACCTTTGTGGCTTATTTTTTATAGCAGGATAAGGTTATTAAGAAAACTGACAGCCTTGTCTATTTCACTATTACCTACTGTTTATCCGAGATTGAAATATTTCGAAATCAGCTAAAGTTTAAAAATTAAGGTTATGTCAAACACTGTTGTCCGACCAACAATTATTAGAAATTCTTTTCGCGGGTGGAGCCGCGGTCTGAGCTAGTTATCTCATAAAATGAAGTAGTGAATGAATTATTCAACACTGTCAACAATGGCTTCCGGGAGGCAGTGAAATAGTGCCGTCGCTTGATGCAGTGCCATCCTTAAGATGTGGTAGGTAGATAAATGTTTCATCAAGTTTAATAAAACACAAAGTGAACAGTGAAAAATATTATAATATTATTAATATTTATATTTTTTTTTATCATTATTAAGAAAGGAGAGAGCCAATCTCGAAAATAACCCATAAAATATATAAAAATTAAATTCACGAAGTATAATAATTATAATACCCATTGAAAAAAATTTGTGACGCGTCAAACGCCAACAAAAAAACTACTGACATTATATTTTCAAAAATTCCGCTCCAAAAAGTTTCTAAGCATTTACGGGACATTTATTCCTGGCAACATTCTAACTATTCGCTATGGTAACATTATTCGCAAAAGGACACGTTACACGTGCTTCCTAATTAGACCATTGGGAGTAATTAGAAGTCCAAGACTGGGCCCCCTTTGCTCAAAAGACAGCTCTAAAAACACATAGGTACGAAACATACTACGAAAATGCTCGAAGTAGTCATGTGAGTACGTATAATAGCACACATAAAAAGATACACTTCAGCACATAAAAACATAAACATTAACTAAAACGATGCTCTTACGGCGTCTTTAGGGGTTATACCTATAAGCTTTTATATGCAATAGCTGAACATAAGACGAACGTAATATGGAAAACTTTACCGCTACAAGCTTAAAAGAAACTTAAATAAGAAAAGTTAACTAATTGGAACTCACTTCCCTACAGATTAAAAAAAAATACGACGAAGTTTAAAGGCTCCCACAGACAGGCGCGACGTGACAGCGGGACGCGACTCTAGTTGAGCAATTTTTATGAAAACTACATGGAAATTGTTCTACCAGATTCGCGTTGCACCGTCGCGTCGCGCCAGTCTGCGGGAGCCTTATCTGTGGCTATTATTAAGTTAATTTACTAGCAATCTTAATACTTTTATGTAGTATCGATTAGCTGACACACACACAAACTTATTACGTATAATGCCATCTTCCCTTTTATTAAAGTCCAAAATATTTGATAGCTCCCTCATCAACTCTATTGTTATGAAAAGTCGAAAGTGATAACAAAAATGTATCTACACAAAAATACTGGAGCTAATTTGCAAACAGAAATAGTCATCAATGTTCATTACGACTGAAACTGTTTTCATGTAACGTCACTCATAACACGAGACTTTTCGACCCAAATGAACAGTGACATTTGTGCTGAAAGTACGCCATTACGACGTATAAATTTTTAAACATTTTATATTTTGGACAAAACTTTTTTTATAAAACATTTTTATTAGCCATATAGTCACAGAATACCTGCAATATTTTTAATCATCTCTACAGTCATATTATAAAATAAAGTTGCTTTTCGTATGTGGCTGTGTGACAACGGATTTCAATGCGGTTTTCAGCATCATTTAGAGAATTTAATTTTATTCCAGCCGGTCGATTCTCTAAAAATCTCACCGTGAAAACTTAGGTGAAGTGAGTTTGTTTTTGCTAGGAATTGACACTATTGACAGCTCACTCCACGCTCACTTCACTTAAGTTTTCACGGTGACATTTTTACAGAACAGCACCGCCGAAGACCGTCCTGGCCGGCCTTCGTCGAGAGAATGCGTTCCTCACATACCTGCCAGTGCGAACATTCTAGTAGCTAATAAATATTGTATTAACTGACAGGTGTCAAAAACGCATTCTCTCGTCGGCCGAACTATAACATACTAACTTCGACCCTCCCCCCCCCCCATTCACCCTCTTAGGGGCGAAATTTCAAATAATCCTTCTTAGTGGATACCTACTCTTCACAAAGAATACACCCTCCAAATTTCATGTCTCTAGGACCAGCGGTTTAGGATGTGCGTTGATGTGATGTGCGTCAGGATATAGTGAATGCAAGTTTATAAAGCTTGTTTCAGAGCTTTCAACCGTGGTGTTTTCTTCTTCAAGTTTGGTAATATTCGACAATAAAAACAATTGGTACCTACATTTTGCTAAATTGCATTGTTTAAGGAACAATGTCTAATTATAAAAAAAAATAGATTAGGAAAATCAAAGCCCCATTAAATCTGGTAAGTACTAAAGTAAAGGAATGTCCTTATAAACGAAGAGGGATATAAGCTAATACACGATGCAAACAATATTGTTCCTAAATTAAACAGAAGTAAACAAATGAACGTTGTTGAAACAGTGCAATACCACGTGAAAATTGTTTATTTGTTGTTTGTACGTACACACGAGCGACGTTTACACTAGTCGTAGCGAAACTATAAACACAAAATGAATTTCCATGTTAAACCAGTTAGAAGTAAATTAACTTGTGTACATATTTGACATAATTCTACATAGTAGGTACCTATATCTTTGAAATAGCCTTTATAAATGAAGCTATTCGTATTTAAATATGATTAAAATAAATTGTTGTTATCCCTTGCTGACTGGCATTTTTTCACTATTCTAATGTACGGACGCCAGCTGCAGGTCAAGCTACCCGAAACTGTCACATTTTCGCAATCAACCTTGAACCTTAAGATGTAGCAATAAAGTTGAAAATCTATTAAAGAAATCTGACAGATTGTAGTAGCTTGATGTGCTGGCGTCTGTACATGAAAAGAAGTGAATGTATGTGAATTGGCTTTAAAATTAATATTCTTACGACGTACGGCATTTCATACAAACCCCGCCCTTGTTTTTCGAAATGAATGATTGATTTTAATGAAACTTCATACACATTAAGCAGGATACAAAGGTAAAAAAAAAAAGAAAAGAAAAAAAAGAACATATTCAAAATGTCTTATTTAAAGATAACTGAAAACTGACTCTGTTTCTATTTAAAATTAAAAATCGGTCTAATTTGGCTGTAACACTATTTTTCGAAAACGTTCTTAACTAACTTTTTAGACCTTTGTATCCTGTAGCGTATGTAGTTTCATTAAAATCGGTTCATTAATTTCGAAAAACAAGAGCTTGAAAGTTTGTATGAAATGCCGTACCTACATCGTAAACGCTCATAAGACAGATAATAATTTAAGGTACAGATTTGCTCGATTTTTGACGATCGTTTTTGTCTCTTGTTAAGCCGTGTTTTGATGATCAATAGCTTAGATCAGCTTCTTAATGGTATGCTTACTATTATATCGATCATCTCTTACTGTGATCACCTGGCACCTTTATTTAGATATGCCGTCTACGTGTGTTATTACGAGTATACCTATGTGGTCAGAGCATATAATAGAAGCTGCTCATCAGCTTTTGGTCGCTAGATTTTTCCAATATCATGCTAAGTTGAACGAATAACCCAAAATAGGTACTAAAGTCTCATTCCCTCGGGTAAAATGTGATATTATTTACTCGTAATATTGCCATATTGCATCCTTAATTACAAAATATTCACGAGCGCTCATTTATAAATGACGATTCGCGACAACGGCAACGTAGGTACTTCATATTTATGAAACCTGAACTGGTTCGTTAGTAACTGAAATTAATTTTAATTCATTGATTGCGCTGTTATGCCTGTACTGTGCTTACGAATTTATTTTATTGAGCAAATATTATAATTGATTTTTAGGGTTCCGTACCCAAAGGGTAAAAACGGGACCCTATTACTAAGACTTCGCTGTCTGTCCGTCCGCCTGTCCATTGGTCTGTCCGTCCGTCTGTCTGTCACCAGGCTAGATCTCAAGAACCGCGATACCTAGACAGTTGAAATTTTCACAAATTATGTATTTCTGTTGCCGCTTTAGCAATAAATACTAAAAACAAAATAAAATAAATATTTAAGGGGGGCTCTCACACAACTAACGTGTTTTTTTCGGCGTTTTTGCCTTGTGGTACGGAACCCTTCGTGTGCGAGTCTGACTCTCATTTGGCCAGTTTTTTGTCTTTTGATAATGGTCTGAATACCATGCAATGACGTTCAATTATGCTATTAACCAGGGTTGCAGGGAAATTGACGCGCAAACTGAAACCATGAACCATCCAACCCTGTATAAAGAGTCAAATTAATTAATTTAACGAAACTCCGCAGACGTGTACCTATCAATATCTAAACATCACAAAATAAAAAAATAATGCTTTTGATGTTGTTTTTTTGGGGTCAACGATCGTACGTAGTATAGTTATTTGAAATATCAGTTTAAGCAAATCCGCTTTTTGTGTGTATACTTCACAGATGTTACGAGTATCGAGTTTTCGACATCTAAACGTAAACACAATACAAAAAAATACAGTTTTTTTTAACTCATACTTCCAAGTATGTAACTATACACCACCAGAGATCGCTGACTTCCAAAAAACAAACATCAAATCACTTTTTTTTTTGTTTTAGACTTCGAAACCCATCATGTTTCTCGAGTTTCTCTTGCTAATCTAATTTGTCTCTGTGAAGCTTAATAATGAGCTATGATACCGTCGATAGGAAAAAGAGTCAGCTTCAAAATAAATAATTTTAACAACTCGAAATTCAAAGTAAAAAAAGATAGAGCAACAATAATAATGAAACATTTTTGCTTTTCTTTTATCTTTTGTTACAATTTGTATTTTAATTATCTTCTATCGTCGTTTATTTTGTAAAAGCCTTCGGCAATTTTCTATTTAATTTCTAGACAGTTTATTGGGATAACATTGAGTCCCCAGAATAGCCCGAAGGTCTGCCTAATATTGACATTTTGTTTGATAAGGGCCATAGATAATTATCTATTAAGCTCACTGTGGAAAATGTTATAATTATCTATTAAGCTCACTGGGAAATGAAAATGTTAAAATAATAAAGAATATGAAAGAATATTATGTGAGATGAGTGGCGTTACTATACTGTACTGTATTTTACATTTGTTTTTATCTAATCTGAAGTTTTTCTTGTAAAGCCAACATTAGGTAAACCAACCGTTCTCCAAATACAACCAGAAATCTTCCTAATCCCATCTATTCCTACAGGGGTCGTTAGGAGTAACTAAAGAAATATATCCAACGTATTGACAGCTACATCCACCTCACACCTGCGCATTGATTAAGAATGTACATACATATACATTATACACAATGTCCTATACATTTTGTATAATGTATGGTCGATGCTTAACCATTGTAATTTTTGTTGGACTAACAGTAACTGTGACCTCAGCAAACTTGTCATATACAGAAAATTATAAGTCTTTTCATAAGTGCCCATGTATGTAAATATTTTATTACACCCTATGTGAAATAAAATATTTTCATTTTGATGATTTTATCCGACTTTCACCGTTTTGCTGAGGAATACGGTTTTCGGTATCAACAAAAAAAAACAGGTAGGTAGGTAGGTAGGTACGTAAATCAGACGTAAATTAAATGGCGCTCCCTATGAGAGACACGCAGACTGCTAGAAAAAAGTTGCATTTTATTTTGATTGACAAAAAAATATAGATTTTTGATCATTTCGTTTTACACATAAATCTTGAAACAAACTGTGCCCATGCCCAGGTCCACGTGTAACGTAACTAAATAACAGTGAATTTCAAGTTGAATATTAAAGCTCTGCTGGGTAGACTTAAAATTCGAATAAACATAGCGGCGAGAACTTATTTCATAAAGGGTGAAGTTGATATCTAAATAATAATAAACTGTAAGTATTGCTAAACTCAGTCTGTATCGTTACCACAGTTTGGTAAAAGTTTCGCCAATAATGTTCAGCCGTTTCAGTTTGGAAGTGATATGAAATTCATCTTAATTTTATATCTATTTCATCTATACAATAAAAAGTTTATTTGTCTACCTTTCTCAATTTTGTTTCGAAAAACAGGTTCTATTTAAATGCAAACGGAGAGCCACTGTAATAAAAGTTGACGCATACAAATAGGGATATTTACACAACATTATTATGATGTTGCGTTTTCAATATACAAAGTATGACTATCGTTTGAAAGCTATAGGTACCTGAGTACCAATAATTATGTCAATAATTGCACTTCTAACAAATTCAAGTAAGATATTTTTTCGGTACGTTTTCACAGAGTAGGTAGTGATGTAATGGACACATGACACATGGAAAGAGGTCGGACTACAGTATGTTTATCTCACGGAGCGACAATCGCTTTACTTGTGGTAACTAAGTATACTACCACGCTGTGAATGTGTGCGTGACGACGAGTAGCGTCTGCACATAACACACACGCACACACATAAATCCGACTATGCCCATGTCTTGGACGGTACCGAAAGCTACTGCGCTTGCACTCACATTCACAGCGTGTTTGGACACTTGGTAACCACAAAGTAATGCGCGCGTCGTTTTGTCACATAAAAATACTGTACTTGAAAACGATTAAAACTTTGAAATCACACGAACTCGCACAACCCTCTAGTCTTCTATATACTAAAACAAAAGGATAGTCAACTTATAATGTTCCCACTGCTGGGACACAGACCTACTCTCTGTGAGAGGTAATTATCCACCACGCGGGCCCAGTTCGGATAGATGAAGGTCACATGTCTTCTTCCTTCCTCCTTTTTATGTTCCTCTATAATTATACTAGTCAAACTTATAATATAGTTAGTTTTTCAACGCTAAACGTATCTTCATTTTTTACAGTTTTCAATCCCCATACACTTTCAGCAGAACTTTCTTGTATGTACGTTATGACTAAGTAAGCTGCCGGGGTCGAGTGGCCCACATTCAGCACAAAGGCGGGTCGGATGACGGTGACGACCAATTTACCTCTCACGGCTCACAAACACTGTGAGCTGTGCCTGTTCGTGTTTTAATATAGACTTTTGCACCACATTTTAGCTGAATAACAAGTCACTTAATGGACTCAAGATGAGGTATTGAATCATCTAGATAAATAATTACTTAGGGATGGTAGTCAATTAATAACTCGTAGCATTATTTTGCTGTATAGCTCCTCATTTTGGCAAGACTATAACCAATCTGTTTGAAAAATAATTTAATTAAACCCATGTCAGGTTTTGTAGCATATAGAACCAGCCTATAAAGTTCCTGCTGCTGGGACACAGGCCTCCTCTCTTCGAAAAGGAGTGGGCCGTAATCTATACCACGCGAGCCCAATGCGGGTTGGTAGATGTCACATGTCTTCAAATTTTTGGTTCTAGGACATGCCGGTTTCCTCACGTTTTATGAGCAGTGGTGAAGAAATTATTAACACAAAGTAAAGCGCTCGCCTGGGTTCGAACCCACGACATACAACTCATAAGTCGGGACCGTTACCACTGGGCCACCACTGCTCTATGATAAGTTAGGTTTTATGAACGGCATAAAATAATTATTATAAATTATAGAATCATAACAGTATATCATAAATTGCGGAAAAAAGCTCGCATTCGCTTTAAAGTTGTGTTATCGTAGGAGGAACCGGGACCACCCCTATGTGCTGATGGTGATCACCGGGGTGGTTTTAGTGAGGTAAAAATCCCACACTCCCCGACCTCCCCGGAGGTCGGGTGCCTTTTGAAGGTTTCCCCCCGACAACAACAAAAAAAAAAGATCATTAACGAAACGTGTTTTAAATTAGCCTTGCCTTGTCTGTTGGTGACGTTTTTCTTCAATTAGGTTTCAGTTTACTTATAGAATGAAAGAATAATAGGTCACTATCGGACCGACATTTTCTACTACGATACGTGAAGAATTAAAGTGCAACGTAGCACTCAGATAATTGTTTAAAATCCTGTCCATCGGTACAGACGCCAGCACATCAAGCTACCCGAAACTGTAAATTTTTCCCAATCAACTTTGAACCTTATGCCTTAGCGATAGAGTTGAAAATCTATTAAAGAAATTTGACAGATTGTAGTAGTCTGATGTGCTGGCGTCTGTACAATCAAATATTGATGCTCAGACTTTGTCATCGGTTCTAAATCTAGGAACGTGTTTTAATTGAGGCCGTTTGTATGAAAAAGAAAAATTCCTTCAATTCCTTTTGTAACTTTGCTCTTAGACTGACAGAATAATTTCTTTCAATGTTATTAAAACTGTCAATTGTATGTCTGCTATCACTGGCTAGGACAAGACTATCCTTTAATACTAAAGCATCGCTTTATACAATAATTCTAGAACATTTTTTCAATTGTTTTTCTTAGAGTACCTATCTAGGACAAAGAAAAAGAGCCCTTACCGGCCTCAGGTTATGGTAGGAAGTCGCTATCCATACAGCCATTTTACAAATCTTATATGCCTCTAACTTATCATAATGTCTAATCTAAGTAATATTAGAAATGTGAAAGTAAGTTTGTTTGTTTGTTTTGCTTTCACACTAAAACGGCTGAACGGATTTGGATGAAATTAGGCACATGGCTAGACCATAACTTGGGTAAGGAAATAGACTACTCTTCATTCTGGATCGCAGACGAAATCGTGAGAAATAGCTTGTAATGTAATAAACCAACTTAACTACTAAAATACCACATTATAACTACCCGTAAAAGTAAACTGTAAAGAGCCGTAAAACTTAAAATAAACTATTCCAGAACTTTCCAAAGAATATATTCCTAGAAATTTGCCTAACATTAAGGTACGATTCCACCAAAATAGTGTGCAGCACATTTGTTCACAAACATTTTGTGCAAAACTCCAACAGTGCACGTACTGAGCTGCAGATCCGATAGTCTCTGTTTCCACCGGCAAAGCTGTGCGTAACTTTTGTACGCGCACAGTGTAGCACACTTGTGCGCGAACATGATGAAACAGGAAAAATAAATGTTTTCACTCCGGTAAGACTGAGACCTGAGTTCGCGAACAATAAGTGTGTACGCGTCGACGCGAGTCCACTGCTTGCATATGTGCGCGCACAAAAGCATGCAGATGTGCGCGAACATTTCTAATGTTCGCGCACAATTTCTTATTGTTTGCTTGAGTGAGTCGACCAGAATAAACATTTGTGTCGTACACTGTGCCGCACAGTGCCGCACACTGGTGGAATCGCGCCTTTAGAACTAGCAAGTTACAATACAATCTGTGTAATGTTACACCATTACAATAAAACGAAAGTACGCTCTAAGGGACGCCTGATTATAATAAAACGAATGGTACAGTCTATGTTGTCATTACAGAAACGCAATCATCCTCTTTATGTACTTTGGTCTGTAACGGTTCAATTTTCAGACAAATGAAAGGTTTGAATAGATCGTTTTTATAATTAAAACTGGAATTGAAGGACACAATTGTAGCTTTAGGTGCCTGTGCAAAATAAAAGCTCCTTCAAACAGGCGCGACACGCGATAAAATCGCGCGCGACTCAAAGGCACTGCTCGTTGCGCGACTTGCGGTGCCTTTGTGTCGCGCGCGATTTTGTCGCGTGTCGCGCCTGTTTGTAGGAGCCTTAAGCTGTCGGAAAAATTAAGAGAACTATGAAAAGCAAATATGATTTGACAAAAAAAAATAGAAAATGAACATAACTAGTAGTGACGCTACACTTCGATGACGAGTGTTGATGATGTAGAGCATTTAATTTTATTAGTATTAGAAAAATGTAATGGATAGGTACTCACAGGTTGTGCTCTCTCGATCTCGATATTGATCTGCAAATAAATAAAATAGAGTTACTTAATGCTAAGTTCCAAATCGCCAAACTTAAATACACCTTAAGTAGTTCAAGTTACGAGTATTTTTTTTGCAAGTTAGCAAGATATTAGCAGAGCTTGCTCGCCAAACTAATAAAGCTAAAACTAACACGCTATCCTCTTAAGTTCCTTCATATAAGATCCATACTAATAATATTATAAATTCGAAAGTAACTCTGTCTGTCTGTCTGTATGTTACCTTTTCACGCCTAAACCACTGAACGAATTTTGACACAATTTGGCAGAGAGATAGATTGCATCCCGAAGGACATAGGATAGTTTTTATCCCGATATTCCCACAGGATCGACACTTATGCGGGCGAAACCGCGGGGCGCTGCTAGTTATGTAATAAAGAAACATAAACAACAACATAACCAAGAACTTCTACAAAACAAAAACACCTTACATCATTAAAAACCCGCGAACCATTTAATCCGGTGTAGCAAATTGTGATAAAAACGTAAAGCGATCGGCTGCATGCTACTAATAAATAACGGTTATTAAATAGCTGTTTCGCACGTCACCTCTCTATGAGATAAACGTGGTATAAGACTTCCTAGTGTGGCCAGTAAAGCTCTGAGGAGGTATTAGGGTTGAGCTGAAGCAAGCCGGGATAAACGGAGCGGGACTGTGATTTTGTACTGTATATATCTGCTTTGTTGTGGGGTCCCTGTCATCTTGTTTTGTGTTTAAAGTTGTATAGTAATCCTAATAATATTATTAATGTGAAAGTTTGTGAAGATGTTTGGATGTTTGTTAGATAGTCAATCCCGCATAAACCGTTGAACAGATTTAGATGAAATTTGGTATAGTTAGATAGATAGTTTGAGTCCCGGGAAAGGACATAGGATAGATTTTTATCCCGATACTCCCACGGGATCGAAACTTGCGCGGGTGAAACCGCGGGGTGCTGCTGTTAAATAATAACTTATATCAACGTTTCTTATATCGCTACGTCGTCGGCTTGTCGGCAAAAGCCCCTCCACGGGTTCCTCTTCGCTTCACCGTGGGTGACCAAGCCACGGCTACTGAGCCCCCCCGCCTCGACAATGCGGGAACCCACCGGGGGGGATACCAACACTCCTCCTCCCCTGATCCGCTCTAACCTAACCCAACCAGCGCTACTCTTAAATCGCTAACCCATACCTTCCTATCTCTATCTATACTTAATTATCGGTTTTATATCGCCAACGTAGACTGGTAACACGCTTAAACATCCATAGACAAGTTGGCACGCCGGGGATTCCGTGTGTGCGATAAATATCGTACCATCACTAGCTAAATAGCGTTCCGAACATCCACTTAGAATCGTGATAAAATACCCACGTAATCTTTAAAGCGGCTAGACGTGCTGTAGCGCTTTACTTGCATTTTTGTTGGCATTTCTGCCTTTAATGTTGACTATCAGAATCTCGTTATGAAGGGTAAAGTACTAAGAGCAGAAGAGCAGTGATTAGTCGGGTTAGCTTTACCAGAAATATCCCCAGGATTGGTGAACTCAACCAGTTATTACCAGCAAATAGTGCAAATTCCAATGTTGATTTGATATTAATCATAATTGATAATATCACATGATAATGAACTGCCCAATTTCACCCACTGTTGGGCATAATTATGACTACCTTTGATTGCGCAAACTCCACGCTCATCTTTCTGATTCGAAACCCAATAGCAGCAATGTCATCAAACGCACAAATAACCGCTGACACAACTTCACCTCATTTTGTCACCAGTACCAACATACTTATAAGCTAATTTAATCACCCAAAATTGTACAAAGTGGATTCTCTGCTCTCAATTTAGTAACACCGACTGAAATATGCAGCAGTAACGAAGCGTAAGCACGTCGAAGCTCGTTTAATGGCATACCTACTCTTGTAACCCCTATTGTTCACGTTATGTAATTCAAGATCATTGTGCCGATATTACATGCATGCTGTAACTTTATTAAACCTCCGTGTGTTATTTAATGTGAGTTCTATGAGAGGTAATTAATTTGTGATGTTAATTTTGTTAGCTGTAGGTACTTTTACATTTTTCATGAATCTTTTGGCCTTTTTTTTGTGGGTGGGAAATCATCAAATAACCCCTCCCGCTCTGGGTGGAGCGGAAGGGAGTGTCAGACTCTTACTGACTAAAACCCAGCTACCCATTACTCTCCGCCCGCAGGCCCGCGCCTACGGTGGCCGGGAGTCGTTACGCGGCTCCCGACGCCCGGAGCGTCCCCCGCGGCGGCTGGGACGTAAGGCTCTGTCCCTCAACCATCCCGCCACCTCCTTCGCCAGGATGACTGCTTCGCAGAAGGAGGTGACTGCTTCGCAGAAGGAGGTGATTGCCTCCGACTCCCTCTCGCTCCGGACCTTTTGGCCTGGAGCAAAGATTTTTATCGTAGATTGACCGCGTCAAAAGCCTGGTCGTGTTTCTGTTTTTTTAAGACAACTCTGACGCACACAATGTCGCAGAATCGACTTGATTGTCAAGAAATAGTCATTAGTATTGAGTGAGTGACTCTTCTGAGTATGGACGCTTTTTCGCAGGACTTAGTATGTGAGTACGGTGAGGAAAAATCTAACGATTAAAATCTTTGGCCTAATCCAGATTTTTCATACGTCGGAAGAAGTAGCCCCTCAGCCCCTCATTCGATTGAAGGACACTGATCGATACACAATAGAAGTTTTATTGTTATTACGTCTGGGGTTAGTGTCCCGCAAGGTGTTAATAACTATCTGTAGGTGATAGAAAAACTTATTTTTAGCGTTGCTTTGAATGAAAATGAAGGCAGGATCGTCCACTGCCACCCATAGCCACGCTTGGCAAACAAATGAACCGCGCAGAAACGCGGCAAACCTCTCCATGCACATCCTACGTAACAGTGGATGGTCGCCTTAAGTCCCACATATTCGTTTATTATTCAACACTATTCTAAAGTAAATACTAGCTCCTTTGGCTTAAAGGAGTAAATACTTTGTAAGTAGAGTTGTTTAAAACCTCTTTTTTTAATGAAATTGTTTTGTGTGTGTATTTTATAAGAATTCTAGTTAAGAACTACATTTTATTAGCCACTTACAAACAATAATTAAAAACTTATCTTTTGCAAACAACCTAAGTTGGCCCTCTTATAACTTTAGAGTGTCCAAACTTTGCTTAATTTTATTCATGAGATTTTAAAAGCCTTTAAATATTTATTTTTTGTTTAATACGACCATTTAAAAACTTGACAGAGCTGTAAAACAACTGTTAAGTACTCAGATTCTACCTTTGTTTCACGGATATTATTTTATTTAATACATTCGTGTATATTTTATAGAAAAAAAAATATATATTTGTATTGTTTATTAAACAATAATATAAACTTAATAATATTGATGCCGAAAAACTCGAACCATCCATCATCCATATTGTTTTTACAAGCTTTTATTTTTTGTCAATATTTTTCCGAACACATGGCAAATTAAATTTTCCGGTCATCTGCAGGATACGCTGTAAAATCCGGTTTTATCTACATGCATTTTATTTTATGTTAAACTAAATTTTACCCATTATAAATAGTATACATAAAGTGTAAACAGATTACGTTCATAAATTGAAATCTAAGTTGATGTAATAATTACCAAATCAGATTTGGTCAGAGAACAGTGAAAACTGACAAATCTGCGAAATTTTCTAAAATAGATAGATCTTGGATTTTCTCGAATCCCACGGATTTCCGTTTAGCCGGCTTGAGGTGCTTAAGAGCCTATACTACCTCAAATGGCTTAGCATGATCCTCCGTTATGTCGAAAATACCGGAGCATTAATTTTGAAATAAATATAATGTGCTGTTGAGGATTTATGTTAGGTACTATGTTAGACGAAAACACGATTCCATAAAATTTTCTCGAAAGAAAAAAAATCCAAAGTTACCTCCAAACCGAACAATAAACCGCTGGTATTCAAAAAATACTTCAAATTAGATCATGAAACTTTGCATACTAACTGAACTAACTATAAAGCAGGTCTTATGTTAGTTAGTTTTTTTAAATAACCTTTATTTTCACCGTAAAAAGCAAATACTTAAGAGCCTATACTACCTCAAATGGCTTAGCATGATCCTCCGTTATGTCGAAAATACTGCAGCATTAATTTTGAAATAAATATATGCTAAAGTTGAGGATTAATGTAAGGTCTTATGTTAGACGAAAACACGATTCCATAAAATTTTCTCGATAGAAAAAAAATCCAAAGTTACCTCCAAACCGAACAATAAACCGCTGGTATTCAAAAAATACTTCAAATTAGATCATGAAACTTTGCATACTAACTGAACTAACTATAAAGCAGGTCTTATGTTAGTTAGTTTTTTTGAATTACCTTTATTTTCACCATAAAAAGCAAATACCTAAACTATTGGCACTGCCTCCCGCCCAGCACCGCACTCTGTCTCGCTTTCACACAGTCCGCGAGCAGTATCGTGCGAGCGAAATAAAGAGTGAATTTTAGCTGAGGTAGTATAGGCTCTTAAACAATTGGCGCTGTCTTCAGCCCAGCACCGCACTCTGTCTCGCTCTCACACAGTCCGCGAGCAGTATCGTGCGAGCGAGATAAAGAGTGAATTTTAGCTGAGGTAGTATAGGCTCGTTGCAAATTGGTCACATTATCACGTCCTAAGGGCCTTAATCTCTATAACACAATGAACAAAACCGCGCGAAATGAACGCGAGATTGACTGGATTAGCTAAGGAATTGACGTGGTTTCGAAGTAAGGAATCGTTAAACGATAATAGTGAATTAGGGCCCTGGAAGCAATACCGCCAAACGGGGTGAATAGGGACGCGGGGGTGAATCGAGACAAAACTTTAAAATGGATTATAGCGTTGAAATAATACAGTTTGTTGCCGAAATACAATAAACACATTAGACACATTTTGGCAACAAACTATATTATTTCAATGTTCAAATCGCTTTTAAACTTTCGTCCCGATTCACCCCTGCATCCCTATTCAACCCGTTTGACCGTTGAATTAAAAGTATTTGGAGTGTCGTTCTCGTGTCTGCTATTAACTATTAGTAATAAACTGAGCGTCACCATACAATCTGTCAGGCATTGTGATTATTACAACACCTTCTTTGATCATTCATTATGAATACTGTTCATAATAAAGCAGTGTTCATCTACAGATAAAAAATCTATACAGATTAGATTATTAATTTTATAGAATAGTAAGACAATATGTATGTTCTTTCATGCTTTTCTTTTTGACCCAAGGGATATAATATAAGTTACAATCCTACACTCTCATATCTTAGCCAAAACCAGATACATTTCTCATCACTATACCACAGAAACTAGATGACGTTGACAATTTTATAGGCACCGAACCACTCCATAGTTTGCTATGCGGAACGGTCCGTACAGTACTCCGGAGACCAGCAAATTGGATCACGGAAACCGCAGACCAATTTTGGTCAGTTCGCTCACGTAATACCTTCATTGATTCATACGATAAACACAGTGCTTTGCGAAGAATTGCGAGGACTTGTAATAGGCTGGTGCCAAGTGTTCGTTATGTATTGTGTCTTAGGATTTAGCGTTTTGGATGACGATTATCTTCTGTCAGTTGTAAAAATATTACGGAGTTTTTATGACCAGACTAGGCGGGCGATATCAAAGGTACAAGGCCAAAGGCACCATCATCAGGAATCTGGCCCGCTTATTTTATGAGACGCTCTTGACGAAACGACGTCTTAAAAATATCTCAGTAGAATCAGGCATTTACGTTCTAGCTAAACTAATTATTCAAATTACGTGATTCAAAATCTTCCATCATCTAAAATTAAACACAACCTTCGCGGTTTTCAAACAAATTAAATCATTTCAACACAATGCTAGCCACCATAATTCCTTTACTTTGCTCAAACTCTTAACTCCCAAACAAAATAAAGTCAAAACAGAACAATTCACTGCCTTACTCTTTAATAAAAGAGTAAATAAACTTGGACGGAACAAAATCTTTGAAAGAACTTTGGAAGACTTTGGAGGTTCCAAAGTCATCTGAAATGTTGTTTTGGTGTTAGTGCAATCTCTAGGGTGTTGTTTGTTCACAGTGGTCTGAATAATAAACGATATTGCAGTACTGAGTTTGCATGAACGTTCAGACCGCAGGGAATGTCAGAGCCAGGCTTACACTGCACTGGCTCGATGCGGTCGCTCGAAGAAATTGCAACTTTGTATTTGATTGTACGTTATTAAGGTTGATTTGAAAATGGATTGGTTAATAGAATAGGGTTTTTTGTATGTCGTATCTTTTTAAATGTCAGTTTGGAATTGGAACTGACTGTGTGCGGACAATGTTGAAATTGCAATTTTCTACGACATTTTTTTCTTATTTTAGAGCCAAGTTAGTAAATGTATAAAGGCTCCTTCAAACAGGCGCGACACGAGATAAAATCGCGCGCGACACAAAGGCACTGACCTGATATTTTTGTGGAAACGGACCTACAGTTAACAATGTTGCAATCTTTCTTTTGCCAGAACAAAGAGAGCTATTACTCGTACATCTCTTTGCCACTTTATTTCAACCTATCGAATAGATATACTAAATTAGGAAAAAAAAAACAACATTTACTTACTACCACTTACATTCACTTACTTTTTTTTTACTTTCTCCCAAATTGTTATTTTGTTTGTGTTTTTTTTATGCATTATGTTTGCCGCAAATAAACGTATTTTATTTATTTCTTTCTTTTCTTTCTATTAGTCCAATAACAATCCCAAAGCTACAGTTTATAGTTATCGTTCTCTGAAACCACAAAATCGGATGGTCCTACAATATTACTATTACCACAGATCATTTTTAATACCGGCAGCGGAAGCACCAGGAATCAATAAAAATTCCGATTGAACTGCAAATTGCAGCCGAGGGAACAGATTACAGAACACGGGTAGCCGTATGACCGACATTTACAGATGGGTAGCTCCCTTATCACTATTCCAATTTGTCCCTCGCAAACCATTTCACTACATTGTTACAAAGTGCGCCACGTAGAGGTGTTTCGATTTTAGAAGCCTCGATAACAACTGTTTTACGACCATTACCTACGACGAGAAAATCTCCAGCGATCCGTATTTTACGGGGAAATGTTGGCATTTACTTCACATTTCAATCTAAGTGCCCATACGAGACTCATCTCGAATACCAATAGCATAAAGACGATACACGAGACAGACTTACAGATGGACTTACTATAGATGCATATTATGACGTAACAGTTTCTAGGACACAATCAAGATCGAAATCTGATAAGCAAAGTTCAGCAAGTCAATCAGAAGCCAGCGTGAGGTCGCAATTACATTGTGATAGTAACATAACGTAACAAATTTGCATTTGATATACGAGGAGAGTTATCAAATTACTAATCTTTATAATAGACATCTCATATTCAGTTCAGTTGTGCAATGATGAAGACATTCACACATCGTTGCCCAACTATCATTTAGGTCGTAATTGTTATCATTGTCTGATACCAGACAATACCGACCTTGTAGTTATGACATACTATCTGACGGGTCTTATTAGAATCATAATTATTAATTTTGCACAATGATTTTATTTTGACAGACTGGTATTAAAATTTAATGATCCGTATATCATATGCCTTATAATATAATGAAGGATCGTAAGAGAAAAGAAACTTGATTACTACATTCGAAAACATTAAATCAGGTATTGATAATTGTAGCTACTTTCATTTTATAATTATAGGCACTTACGATAAATGACACCTTTGTTGCAAATAAGTAATTATGGGAACAATAATAATCAAGAGTGTGCCGAATGGCCCTTCTCTTGTAACTGAAGTAAAGTAAACAGTAGCTTTCTATTATCTTGTTTAACAAAGACACTTAAAAACAAAAGATAAAGCGAGTCTATCGATCCCGTCTATCCAGTCGTTAATTTCTGTAATCTCACCGTGAAAACTGGGGGTCTACTCCGAAGCGGTTAACCACTGTATCGGCCGAATGTTCGGTCATTTTCTGATTCGAATATTGTTGTCCTACTACGAATTTAAAAAAAAAAAGGTAAAAGAAGGGTTAAGGGTTCTAAAAAGTTTCGGATTGGCACAGTTTGGTTGGGACCAATAGTCAATATAGGAAATTAATGGTAGTAGAAAATGACCGAACATTCGGCCGATACAGTGGTTAACCGCTTCGGAGTAGACCCCCTGGTGAAGTAAGCTGTCAAAAATCAAAATCAAAATCAAAATATTTTATTTCACATAAGCCTACATGGGCACTTATGAAACGTCAGAAGCTAGGTGCACGGTTCCAATTGGTCGTTTCCTATGGAGAAGAACCGGCAAGAAACTCCACGGTTACTCTTTTTAAAAATAATTGGCTTTTACAATATTTTCAAATTACAGTAGGTATGGGAGGATAGCGTAGGCCTGTCAACAAGTATCAGGTACTTGATAAAATAAAAAATGGTCTACAGATCTAAAGTCTACAAGGCCTACAAAGTCCTCACATTTACAAAATAAGAATCTATCAAAAGGATAAATAAAAAATAAAAACCTAATAAAACCTAGTGATATGATTCCCATTACAACCACTAATAAAGAGATGGAAAAATCAATACTGTCAATCCCTAGCAACAGAGGGGCAATTCCCGTAATTTCAAGAACGTTCACAGTCTGATCTCAGTCTCAATCTGTCAAAAATACCTCTAATTTCCCTACATTTTTGACAAGTTTTTGACATTGATTGTCGCTGAGATGAGATTGAGTCTAGATTTTGAACGATTTTAATTACGGGAATTTGCCTTCAGGTGTAATGACAACTCACTTCAAGCTCCCTTCATCTTAGTTTTCACGATGTGTTTTTTACAGTACAGACCGGCTGTAATATCTCACTATCAACTTCACATCACTCCACAGTGTGAAATGTCAGTGTCAAAGCTCTATTCCCAAGTTCGGATGCCAAAGTAAACTCAATGGTGAAAATTCACAGAATAGCCGCGCTACACTTGCCTTTGCATAAACGTACAACATTTGCTAAGTGCCCTCAGCAAACACGTCATATACCCAACATGCTGACCAACATGTTGGCTATATAGATCGTGTTGGCTATGTTGGCGCCACACACGGAGTGTTTGCCATGTCACATGCTCAGGCAAACATTGAAATGGGAACCACTCAAAGCTGCATTAATAAAATAAGGTGGTATTTAAAAAGCTAAATATACAGTTCTGTATTTTAATTGAATTTGTATTTAGTTTGTGTGCGTTGACCTCTATTAGTTTTGTTAGGAAATTGTAGCAAGCTTTTGAAAAAAACAGGTCGTTAGGAAATGGAATGTAAATAAGTAATGTGTTCTGTAAACAGTGCGATTTATCGCCTGAAGAACTATGATAGATTCCTTTTTAACCGACGAAAAAACGGAGGAGGTTTTGAAGTCGACGCGTATATTTCTTTTTTTGTTCTCCATTAATCTGATATAATTATTTTATTAAAATGCAACAAAACAAAGAGACAGACTTTTACGTAACAAAGCATGTGACGTAGGCGTAGTGTTCGAAATATTAAAATCAAACAGTATGCAAATTGCATATTTATGCAAGTTTGGATGCACTTGCAGAAGGTGCGGTAAATATAATACAGCATGCAACCCAAATATGGGCAATAGTGTCAATCGGGTCGGCCATCTGGAGTGTTGTGGCACAGCCTGGGTGAGGCTTATGTCCAGCAGTGGACTGCGATAGGCTGAGTTGATTGAACCCAAATCTGTACTTGCCACGAGTTTCACGAAGGTTTCACACCTGATTCCATCACTTACCTTTTGATACATTGTTCTACGTACTTGAATCATAAAAATGATTCATCACGATAGGTATTATTATCCTATATCATCGGTACTTTACTAAACCCCAAATTTGTTTTCACAGTAACCTACACAATTCTCTAAGTACATTAAAAGTGCACAGTTTCCTCAGCACCTAGCTAGCTTTACCACTAGAAGCCTTCCTTAGAAATAAGCCAGGGAATAAGCAAAGATTTAACAAGTCGACTTACGCCGAGAGTCGCTTTGAACTTAATTATAGCTAACAGGTATAATTTGTTCGCCTTTAACAGTCGTTTAATAAGTTTATAAGGCGTTCTGAAGTTGTGTCTTCATTTCCTTGAGGAGATTGAGATCGAAGCGGCTTTTTATTCGTGGTGGTCGGTTGGCTTGATTGTTTAGTAAATTGGTTCTTCACCATCACTTATTTGAGAGTCTGACACATATCAGAGGGCCAATTCCGTAGACAGAGTAATCTATAGACTCATGGTATCCGTGTCACCGTAAGGGACAAAAAATTCCGGAAATCTTCATCATACTATCATTTTTACAGCTTATTACACTGGACCTTACCATTTTCACAGTTGCGCAAATGTACATACTATTATTGAATTATATGCACGAAAAAGATCTTATTTTCTGTTTAATCGCGGTGTAGTTTTTATTATTTCATTCATAAACGTCAAACTTGTTGTGCACATTGATGTGCTTAGCCGGCACGCAGTAAGGGACACAAATATTCTTACTCTGTCTCTTTTCTTTGCTAGTGACGCTAATATATTTCTCTTTTTCTTGTGCGAATGAAAAAGAAGATATGCAGCAGTCTATAGTTTACTCTGTCTACGGCCAATTCTCACAAACGTTCTGTCAAAAATACCTCTAATTTCTCTACATTTTTGACAAGTTTTTGACATTGATTGTCGCTGAGATGAGATTACGAGGTGCATTTTGCATCCACAAAAGAATTATAATACGAGTATGACGTTTGTATGTTTGAAACATTTTTCAATGGTTTTTATATTTTCAGCTTTTACGTCTTATTTCCTCGTTGAGAATATTAAAAAGCCATTACCAAGTAACATGAAGTACAACTGGTAACGGAAGACCATTCTTTATGAGGAACTTTATCGCGGCACTTGTTTATTATTTACGATTCAAAACACACAGTACCTACCTATTATATAAAGCTGGAAGTTCTTCAAACTTTCAAGTGAATGTTACATTTTTTCCAGAGAAGTAACCACACATTTTCTGTTGTAATTTTTCCTATCTTACTTTACTAGGCAAAAAAATATCTTAAATAATATTTGCAAGAAGCTTACAACATGTTATGCAACAATCATGATTGGCCCATTGTTACTATTAAGTTATATGTTTGATGATATAATGTATCTTATTATCTTCATACCTTAAAGCAAAGATAATACTAAGATACAATGTTCACATGTATCGTAAAGGTGTGACACAATCGAACAGTTTATGATTACCGCAAGGATTTCTTAATGATTTTAATTACAGTTTTAGGCGACCTCGTTTGTCTAGTGGTCACTAGCGGTACTGCTGAACATAGAGTCCTAGGTTCTATTCTCCGGTCGGACGTAATGTTATTGGGTTTTTGCATCTGGAATTTCTCAGTAGCAGTCCGGAGTCTGGATTTGTGGCCGGTTGATGGCAATAGGCTCGCGGGCCCCCTATTACATAGGACTTGAACATAACTGGTGAAATGTGGGTGTACTATGGGTACACCTCTGCCTAACCCTTTGGGGATACAGGCGGGTTGTTGGTTGTTGTTGTTGTTGTTGGTGGTGTGATGTTTAGTTACCATTCCAATGGTCGTTCCGATGTTTCGAACACAATGGCGCCGATTCCCTTGTTCACCAACTAAACTAAATTTAAGTTCAGTGCCTCTTTTTCTTTCTATTTCATTAAGAAAAGGACAGCAGATAAATATTAGTTTAGTCCTGGCAAAATATGATACTCCATCGCAATTATAGACGTGATTAAAAACATGGCTACTAAAAATACGTCAATTTACGTTAGGCGCTGTCTGATTTGACAGGACTAAACTAATATTTGTCTTCTGTCGTTTTCTTAATTAAATAGAAAGAAAAAAATTGTACTGAACTGAAATTTAGTTTAATTTGTGAACAATAGAATCGGCGCCAATACCAATGAAACGGAAGACAGAATCCCAAAAAATCAAAAACTTCATTCAAGTTAACAATTTTCGACATAAATTTTTGCTGGCAAAATGTAATACAGCAATATGTATGAAATAAAATATGGATGTAGCTTTTATGCATTTCAGTTTGGAGAACGAATAATATTCTTCTTAATAATAATATTTTCTACCGTGGAACATTCACTTCACTCATGCTTTCATATTCTCTATAATAAATAAACCTATTTTACAATCATTTTCATGATAGTAATGATGGCGGGATGAGCTAGACTCCTTTTATGAAAATTGGTCCTTGGAAGCATGGTGGGACATTAATGGATAATTGGGGTGCAAGAAAAGAGCCTCCCCGAGTGACGTTAGAAATCGGTACCCAATCCCCCAAACGTCCGGCGCACCCTGGACACCTAGCACTCGGTAACACAGAGTCCTAATCCTTTCATCACGATGGCACGTACTGGTCTTTCTCAAGACCCATCCCAAACGGCTCTTTTAAGAGCCAATCCCCGAGACTTAACTACTCCAGCCCTTTGTATTATTTCAATCAATATCGAAGGATTTTCGAAAGCAAAGGCACAAATTCTTTCAGGGCTCTGTCGCACTACCAACTGTGACATACTAGTTGTTTACAAGAGACACATCGCAGCCAGGGCCAGTCAAGAATGGTTAATATTAATAATAAAAAATCATGATAGTGGATACTACACACTGAAAAAAATAATTTCACACTACTGCACATAAAAGCGTTTTAATTAAGACTTACTGACTTTTTACAGTAAGAAGAAATGTTTGTAAACCAGACAAAACCGTAACTTTTAATGATTGAACATACGATTTACTGAAAAAAAACAACAAAAATAAAGGAAAACCACCATTACTGTATAGGTAATGTAAATAAATTTCAATGGTTTGAACGATATCACCAAATGAATAAAACAGTCAATTTTGTAACCTTTTAGCAACTTTACAGTTTACTGTCATGACGGGTAACATTTTGCCTCAAGCTTTAACTGTTATCGGATCAGTAAACAATACTGTTTTGAATGTTAGGCTCATATGTAACTGTTTAAAGCAGTTCAGATTAAGGTTTTTTTCATTTTTATTTACTGCTTATTTATTTCAATGCAGATTTCAAACAAATATACAACGTTATTTTTAGTATATGCGAAACCTGGATATAGTTTGTTCAGAATAAGTAACTGAATCGATTCCAATAATTTTTACCCCATGTTATATTTTGTCCCAAAAATATTTAAAAAGGTTAAAAGTTGGACACCGAGCGACACTAAGTAGGTTATCCAATCTCCGCGCCGAACGGTTAGGTATGTACCTAGGTACTATTACTAATTTATCAATGAGCGCAAGACGGCGCGGCGCGGGTGAGCATGTTTTTGTACGGACAAACAGGTAATTTTTCATGATACAGTTTTGAAATTTTGTATATAGATTATTTACATAAAAATAAACACGTGTTTCGGGTTTCGCATATACTAAAACTAATGTTGTATAAAAGCAGTACCTTTATATCTGTACATTGTCAACACGAAACACAAAAGAGCCAATATTAGTCGGCGCCCTAATTCAATACCAACTAAACAATCGCACGAAAGTGGCCCATCTGTACCCAACTTTATGCCAACAGGAATGTGGCTTACAGGCGTACCGCACTTGTAACGATCGTGGATCGCAATTATTATCCAAGCATGAACTGTCGCCAATGAAATTCATAGAACAAGAAATTTAACAATCCGTAGTATATTATTGGCCGTTTACGAGCAATTATCGAGACAGTTCAGCGGTATTATATTCCAACACGGGACTTGAGGCTTTACCAAGTAAGGAGATTATGAATATGCTGACCATTCTTGATAATAATTTCCGCGACAGCAATATAGCGGATAAGAATACAATACCCGTTATACAAAATCAAAAGTCATTTATTCAAACTAGGCTGAGAATCAGCACTTTTCGAACGTCAAAATTACAAAAGACAGTCTCCCAAAACCGCCTTCACCACTTCCTAGTGCTTTCGCTGGGGAGAAGAAGTGGCGCAACAAACTCCCCAGCAGCACAGCTGTCTGTTCAGTTAGAAAATACTTGATTTATACAATAGTAGGTATGCAATGTACGAGTAATTAAAATTACAGGACACAGATCATTTTTTTTTTTTTTTGCCATATGTCAATTAGCCACGCCAATATACCCACAAATACAATAAAAACTATACGTACTCAGCAAAAAAATAATAAATCAAAATTAAAAGTGTAAACAAAAACTTACTTTACCTAAATAAAAGCCTCCAAGTATTTAAAAGTGCGTGACAGCTTACATATTTTTATACAATGCTGGGTTCACATAGCTGTCACTTGAAGTCACAAATGATAAATTAGGACCATCAAAGTAAAATAAATAAACAAGTTATTACTAATAATAACAATAAAACCATGGTCAGAAAAGGGTACAAGTTAGAGAGGTATAGTGGGAAAGATTGTAGAAAGACAGAAATTGTGAAAAGGCTTACCGATGGCTCGCTAATACGTACTTCATCAAAAAGATTACTACTCAAGTATACCATGTACTCAACGATTAAAAAAATATCAATCTTTCAATTATCTACCTATCACAGAGCAGTGGTGGTCCAGTGGTAACATCCCCGATTTACGAGTTTGTAGGTTATGGGTTCGAACTTTTATTTCATCACCACTGATCTCAACACGGTGAAGGAAAACATCGTGAGGAAAGCGGCACACCCAAAACCAAAAATTCGAAGACCAATCCACACTGGGCCCGCGTGGTAGATTACAGCCCGTTCCCTCCCACAGAGAGAGTAGGAAAGTTATATGCTAATTATTGCATTAGGCATCACAAAACAAAAGACTGATAGTATTCCATCTAAACACAGCCTCAGTTGTACACGATGTGGCTTACCGCAGTCATAACGGTGCTTGAAGACAATTAGCTGAGCGTGAATTGATAGTATCATTGTAGCGTATGTAGTGTTGTCACAAGTAATGTTGAAATAATATCTTGGGAATTATTGGTTATGTGGGAGGAATGAAATATGGGACGGAAAATTAGTATCTATCTGGGAATCGTGTGACGTCCTAAGAAGATTAAGTACTTACGGTGGGTGGAGATGTATTCAGTAAATAGCCTACTATAAAAAACAACTTACAGTAAAGGTAAAATAATATTATGGATCATAAGCAGAACGGGCCCATTCAGCAATCAAATTAAAAATATATAGGTACTTATTAATATTATAAAGCTGAATGGAGGATTTGTATGGAGCTAGCTGACACCCTACTTTTTATCCCGATATTCAGGGCGCAGCTAGCAAATAATAATAACGATACGCGCTTTTTTAAAAGATAAAGCTAAAGATGGAAAAAGGAGGAAGAATACTGCTCAGACCTTTGGGTAGCGATGAAAATGTAGCCAGTTAGTAGCCGATAGTAACGAGATCCTTACCTACAAAGAAATCGAGTTCTCAGAACAGTATTTCAATGGGTAATATTATTAAAATTATTCAGCGAAATAGTGTATAATTATTTGATCTGAATAAGAGATTATTTATTAAGATTTTCCTAGTGCTATAAATTATAACATTTCTATATTATAGCTTTGAAAAGAAGCGAAGTGTCCCACTTTTTGCTCATCTCTCCTGGGACACTTACTTACTATGCAAATAATATTATAATAAAATTCTTTCAAGGGTGGAAAATTCTTATATTAAAGATGTTGTGATATAATTCCTAGAGAAGCCTTGATGCTATAAAAATATATATTTTCTCTATTACATCTGTTTGAAGAACGTTGATGATTCAATCGATGTGCATAGTAAAATAACGCTGCAGGTAGTCTTAACCGTGAAAAACGTTAAGACCCTGCGTCAGCGCATACATTTTTGTCCGATAGAGATGTGGAATTGTTACCATTATTCAATCCAGGGTGCAGCAAGACGGAACTTTAAATATTTTTGTATGAGTCCAAAACGTTACTACGACAGTCTGAATAAATCACAAAATTTAAAGAATCCTTTTTAAAGTTTTTTACTAGCTGTTAATGTACCACCGCCGGGAAAAGGCCTTCCTATTTCTAAAGATATTAAGTTCCTTAATAGTCCCACATAATCAGCTTATAATTTTCCCATGCTTCGAGAGGGAGTGGGCTGTAAACCACCACGCGGACCCAGTGCGGGTTGATAGATGTCACATGTCTTCAAATGTTTGGTTCCAGAATAATTTCGGTTTCCTCACGATGTTTTCCTTCACCGTTTTGAGAGCAGTGGTGATGAAAATAAGTGACACAAAATAAAGCGCCCGTCTGGGTTCGAACCTACAACTCGTAAGTCGCGGCCGTTACCACTGGGCCACAAAAGGTCTTTTACACTTCCCAAAATATAGAGCAAAATCTGTGTCACTAGAAAAACCGCTTTCGATGACATCGACTACTTCCCTGAGAGTAGGTACTTCACGTAATATTTCATAGAAATAGTGGAACATTTTCATTCATACGTTCCTAGGAATGTGTGTCAGCCCTTTAACTGCGGGTCTGTGGCGCCACTAATGACTCCTCGTGTTACATTTGAACTTACTGCAGCTTACTGGCTTCTAAATTGACTTCCTTGTTCGCCAGGTCTCTATGAGAGTTATATTTTTGATAGCAATTAGTAGAAGCTTTTGGAATAGTCTGGTGTTTTATTAAAGTAAGTACTAAAATAATATAAAATATTATCAATGTTTATTGTAAGTTTAATAATAATGGCATTACGAATTAGAATGTATGCATGCATGGATGCTGTTACGTTATAATTATAGAACCTTCTGCGTTTGCATATTTTGCGGGCACAAGGGCGGTGCTGCATTCTGCACCCAAACCGGGTTCTTGTTTTTTTTTTTCAAAATTAAAACCAATTATTTTTGCAAAGCTGTCATGGATTTCCCGCACAGTAACGCCCAATTCTATAACTTATCAACACTTTTTTATATAATCAGTCTAAAATGTTCCCAATGCTGGGACACAGGCCTCGCGGGCCCAGTGCGGGTTGGTGGATGTCACATGTCTTTTTGGGTTCATCACGATGTTTTCCAGCGCCGTTTCGAGATAAATTCAATCTAAACTTCATTGAATATCGACGACACTCTATCGTACTAAGGGCGAATTCCACCAAATTTTTATACCAAGAATAATTCATATCCTGAGAATAAATTTAAAATTTTTGACAGTTTTTCCATACTATAGAACTATAAAATTGAATTTTGAGAAATTCAATTTTATTCCACGGATAAAAGATTAGATTGGTAAATTAGCCCTAACAATAATATCTTTAAGAACACTAAAATAATATCGCGATAAACTCAATGAAGCGCATATTTCATCGTTTAACTTGATCTAGGTTAGATTACAAAACAATAATATAGTAGCACTAAACGCTATCTCATTCCGTTTAGTCACGAAGTACTAATCTCATTTCGAGAACTAAGCTTTCTCTGTTAATCTAAAATAATATCTTTACACAGAATTTTACGAAATACCGACTGACTTTGTCCTTAACTGACGAAACTTGAAGATGGTTTAAACTTTAAAAGTTTATTAAACTTCTAACTTGGATTTTACTATTTTCCCTTTGGTGTCATTAGCACTACGTTGCCTCTCTTTATTCTTGGCTAAAAGTTTATTAAAACAGGGTAATGTCCTTGTTCTATAAAACTAAATTTAAGGAACTTAAAACTTGCTCTAATGCTCCTTTTCGGTAACACTAGGCGCTAGGCTAGGTAACTCAAGTGTAACTTGTGACCATAAAGCAATTACTTAGGGCAAAAAACATATTATCAACCACAAGACGAAGACTAAAGTTACGACACCAATTCGTCGATGCTTAATACAACTCTTGTACTTTTGTGTGTTGTGCTGTCTTTTTGTGTGCGCCAAATAAATTGTTTATCTATCTATCTATCTTACAGGTTTCCTTGCCAGTAGCAACACATTTCTAATAAAAATAATACAGTATGAAGATTTTGAAGCTGAAGAGTCGTCTACTGCGAATCGACTGGTGAAATGTAGGTATTTGCCCAGAGCTTTCTTACGTTAGGCATTACCCAAACTAGACGGCAGTGCAAACGGTATACAGGGTTATTAGAAAAACACCAACAACCTCTTAAGAGGTCATTGTACTCATCATTATGAACAACTTTTACTATGGGACCAATACGAGGTCGTGGGTTCGATTCCCACCCAGGACAAATGTTTGTGTGATGAGCATGATCATTTGTTCTGTGTCTGGGTGTAATTTATCTATATATGTATGTATTTAGAAATATATAAGTATGTTTATCAGTTGTCTAGTACTCATAACACAAGCTCTGCTTAGCTTGAGACTAGACGGCGTTGTGTGATAGTTGTGGAATATTATATTATATTATATTATATTATATTATATAATACTGAAATCGCGAAAAAAAATCAGCTGTTCCCTACATTTATGTTCGTATGACTCGTCAAAATGTAGGGCACAACTGATTTCTTACTTTAGACATTACCGAAACTAGACATTAGTGAAAACGAGAAACTCTTTATCACTGAGTTGTAGGATTTAAATAACTCAGCTGTATACGTAACAAAGGTTATTAAAATATATGTTTGTGTTGTTACTCTTCCATGAAAACTCAGACCACTAACGTACACACGGTCGAAAAGTTTGGAGCTAAAATGGGATATAGTGAACTGCTGCGGTTAGGTTAGGTAACACTAACAGCTGAATGTTATCTAATTTACAAACTTCATAGACAAGCTATCTAGTAGCGTCGATTTATAACTTTCCAAGAATTGAATTGAATTTTCGTAGCAATATTCTTGCTTTTAAAAATGTATAACTTATGTTATAACTAGCGACCCTGGTAAACAGGGACTTAATAACGATTTGACCAGCATATTGAGATTTCTTTATTTTAAGTGAGTTTAATAGCATTGCATTATCCACATAAATCTTCCGGAACATATAGAAATTAATTCTCTAAATGATGGTGAAACCAGTATCACACTAATATTATAAAGGCGAAAGTTTGTGAGTTTGTTTGTATGTTTGTTACTTCTTCACGCACAAACGGCTGGACGGATTTTGATGAAACTTTACAGTAATATAGCTTATACACCATAATAACACACAGAACACTTTTTATTCCGATATTCCCACGAGATCGAGACTTATGCGGGTGAAGCCGCGTGGCGCAGCTAGTAGATTATACTTAAAGAAGCTTTACACTTTATATACGTTCGGTGCAATTAGGACAGTCAGCTTCACCACCAAATTGATAGCCAATGTTTCTTTATAGCTGGTTTTACCCATTCTCATAATTTGTGTCGATAGTTACAAGAGAAGTTTTTTCCCCACCCTTGCAATTATTTAAACACTAGCAGCGCTCCGCGGTTTCACCCGCGTAAGTATCGATCCCGTGGGAATATCGGGATAAATAGTATCCTATGTGTTATTCTGATGTATAAGCTATACTACTGTAAAGTTTCATCAAAATCCGCTCAGTGGTTTTTGCGCAAAAGAGTAACAAACACCCATCCATCTATCCATTCTCACAAACATTCGCGTTTATAATATGAGTAGGATGTCCTTGTCCAACAAAGCCATCACAAAACCCAAACAAAACACGGTCTCCTTTACCCCAGCCCTCATTTACGAACACAGTAAATCGGATACAAGCAAGAAAAATCTCAAGCGTTCATGTTGTGACGTCACTAAGTCTTTACCCCCGACTGTCGGAAATGAAAGGGTAAAAAGAAAACAGGTGCCAACGTCGGGGACTTGATAACTGAATCAACGGCTGTACAAATGCAACGGACTGGGAAACGGTAATGACGACAAACTAAATTGGATACTGAATGTGGATAGAGATTTTTCTTTTTGAGTTTTATATGTAGTTAAACCGCTACAAAGTTTTCTTGGCGTGTGGACAAAGTCGGAACTAACGCAACCATCTTGTTTTTTCAAAAGAATTCCACAGAACAATTTTAAAAAGTTTAACGACAACGTCCTCCTGTCAATGACATTCAAGCGCCAAAAGATGTTTGTGTATATTGGAAATCATTTATACCTACAGGCTGACTTTCAATTTGAAGTTTTCATTCCAGGGCGTGATAGTGTGACTCGGATATCTATGGTGTGACTCATTCGCAACGATTAAGCACGCCATAAAGCCTAGAATCTCCTTTACTCGAATTCCATGAATTTAAAGTCACCCTGTATAGGCAGTTAGGTCCCCAAATGTCCTACATTATAAAACCCAAACCTTTTTCCCAGGAAACTGAAATATTTATAATAAAATAATGTGTATGTAAGACAGTTAAAAGTTAGACAGTTAAAAGTCTTTGTACCTACCTACTTATCTTCTAAATATTTCATCTGAAAATATTACTTATGATTGTTTTGGAATTATCCCATGAATAAAACAAAAATATTTAGAGAGATGACTTAGATGAGGATAAAATTGCGGCTGATACTACATAGTTTGTAGTTAGAACAGAAAATAGAGCAAGTGTCATTTATATCGTGGACTTTTTAGCTACGTAAGTCACCGGGGACCGCAGAAGAGCAGCGGACTAAAATTTAATTTTATTAATAGAAAACAAAATCTAATTTATCAAATTAAATTTCAGTCGACAACATCCATCGGTTTCATACTAAACTTCAACTGAATCCGACGATCCTGCATACTTATCTCTTTTGTTGACTGTACCTACATTTTAATTATTTTTCCTAATAAAGTTAAAATTGTTGTATATAAAATGTCAGAAAACAGTTCGAAACAAATGACTCAATTTATCAACACTTCATTGGCAGAATTGCTTATTTATTTCTGACTTCAGATTTCTACAATTCCTGCTTTATGTTCTAGCATTGAATTAGTCTCGAATGTTATTGTTATTTCTCTAGACTTATATTTATGGTGCGTAGGTACCTAGTAGGATTACTTTTGTGTAAGAATAAAACCATCTGTCAATTTATAAGCTGAGTCTGTTGACATAAATAATACACAATGAAAAGATTTCCACGAAAAAAAACAGGTACAAAAACAAAATGTGAGGGACATTTTGTTTTTATAATGTCACTAGCTTCTGGCCGTGACTTCATCCGCATGAAATTTCTTGTTCCTCCGATCTACCCCGTCGCATCGCATCGCCTGTCCATGCTATTACTTCGTTAGAGTTCTGACTTTTTTATTTTTGCCCGGCTACTAAGTGTCTTAGCGTAATGTTAAATAGCCTATAGCCTTCCTCAAGAGTTAGGCTATGATGTACAAAAATATTTTTTCAAATCCGACTGGCAGTTTCGGAGATTAACTCGTTCAAACCAAGCAAACAAAAAAGCAAAACAAACTCTCCAGCTGTATTGAGTACCTATAGATAGAAACTGTAATCGTATCCTATTTTCAAAAGAAAAAATAGTAGGCACTTATATGTTGTTATTCTGCACGAACCCTATCAATCTTTTCTCCCATCTTGTTATATTGGCGTCCTATATCTTCGCAACTTGAAAGATATCTTCAATAATGAAAGTGTGGATACAATGACACTCGACACACAAAACTTGATCCCTACTCGATAGGTACGATAGCCGATAACATGGATATAGTAATTGGCAACCACAATATCGATATGAAAAATCGATTCGAAAAAGTGGAAGCGAGCTAACGGTAAAGACAATTGTTTACAAACATAATCAGATGCTAAATACTAAGAAAGAACGTAAAATCTCGTTAGCTATTGAATGTAAATGAGGGTGTGAGTGCTGGTTAATTAATAAGTAACAGTTATCGTTTCTCAACGGATAACTGTGTGGCAGTAAGGTAATGACCGGGTGGAGTCATTCCCACACCGAGTCCGCAATTTAGATAGCGTGCATCCGAAAATGCTCGATATGCTTCGATGAGTACGCACAAATACATTTTTTTCTCTTTCTCTCTTACTGTACACTGTCTGGGAAAGAAAACGAGTGATTTTTTTCCGCAGCTGCAAGTGTTTTCAATGACGGAGAGAGCCGTTCGTTTGACAAGTGACAACAGCTTGACTGTCCCGACAAAAGTCGATGGTACTTGTAAAATGGAACGTAAACCTGTTGAACTTTTGTGCAGAATGCAGGGAAAAGAAATACATTAGGCTTTAGAATAATGATCTATTGAGAAATATTTAAAATAAGCTCTCGTGCTCAGTATAAGGGTGTATCCACATCGACGCGTTAGCGATACACAAATGTTTGACTGTATACCGATTGTGTAATGCACTAGGTATTATTAAGTTACCAACCTTATGACGGTTAAAAGCTTAAAATCTGTAGTAGAATACTCTTTATTATGTACACCATATGGATTCAAGATACAGGTTTAGAAATAAAAAGACTAAAACAAATTATGAAGGAAACCCTTGCAATATGAATACCCACTTAAAACTTTATATCAAAGCAGAGTATGAAAGTAAGATTAAAAACACAGCTTTTGTAAGCATTGAGAATATTTTTCTTCTAGGAATTGTATAAAGGGTTGTTTGTAACACTAACTAGTACCTACGGCTGTATCTGCCAATCTATGCTGTAAAAATCTCACCGTAAACACTTAGGTGAAGTGAGCTTGAAGTAAGCTGTCAATGATTTTGGTGAAGTGTGCTGTCAATGACTTAGGTGAAGTGAGCTTGAAGTAAGCTGTCAATGATTTTGGTGAAGTGTGCTGTCAATGACTTAGGTGAAGTGAGCTTGAAGTAAGCTGTCAATGATTTTGGTGAAGTGTGCTGTCAATAACTCGGGTGAAGTGTGCTGTCAATAACTTAGGTGAAGTGAGCTGTCAGTAGTGCCAATCCCTAGCTTCAGGTGAATGATGGCAGCTCACTTCAGCTGAGTTTTCACAGTGAGATGTTTACAGAACAGCACCGCTGCTTTTAGGAATGTAAACATAACAAATATAACGTAGCAATACATCTCAGTACTTCCACATTTCACAAACATCAGGATTTTTGAAGGAAGCTTTTAATATTCTTCTTACGTCAACATTTTCTCATTGTAAACTCTCGCTTAGAAGAAAATCTTCTTTATCAAAGGATTATTTATTTAAAGCTTTGCTCATATACCTTGAAATATGGAGGAGAATGTTTATACTTCGTGGTTTACGAGGGTATGAGCTTGACATTACCTTCGTTTTAATAATATGAAAATACGTGAAATATTCATTCTCGTACATTAATGAAAATCTTTACCTATGTTTGCGTACAAACCATGTACCTAATCTTTCCGTACGGAATTCAACAATTTTCCTCGTTTTTGTTTAACCATATACCTATCTAAAAAAAACGTACTGAGTATTTTGTCTTATACTTGGTTATAACCTTAAAACATTTGTTTATTCATTTTGTTTTTTTGTTTGTTTGTTATCATAGATATCCGACGTGGTTGTTATCATAAAAGGACGACTTGACCTCACTATAAATATTTTCACCCATGGTAAAAAACAAAAAATATTGAGTGATGCGGCGGGGTGCTGACGGCCTAAAGGTTTTGAAAGCGTTAACATTATTTATAAACAACAACAATAACTCAACAATGTTATTTTATTTATTTATATTATAAATAAAATTTTTGAGATTCGAGTTCTTTATCAATTTTGTTAGTATCTACATAAATATGTTTTCAATTCTGTAGAAATTAATTTAATAAAAATCAAAATGCAAAACATAACCTGCAGCATTATTATAAGTATGTATGAGTTGTGAATGTTCACAACTCATACATACTTATTTAATGCTGCAAACTCGCCCCGGATTCGTTAAATTATGTTAGTGTAATGTTACATTAACATAATTTAACGAATCCGGGGCGAAGTCTAAAAGTAAAAACAAATATAAATGTTACTGAACTTCACACAATATTTAAATAAATTCCAGAGAAAATGACCTAGGAAACGTTACTTTTTGTTACAAAAGTACATTTACAAAGAGCATAATAAATGCGAGTTGTTCCCAACTAGAAGTTCCATGATATAAAAAAATCATCTAGTATTAATGACATCTGCGGCGCTATTGAGAGTTAAGGCTACGACACATTTACGCGATATACAATTCCTGGCGTAATTGGTGTTTGCAACAATTCAATTGAGCATAAAATAATTTTAGAGTGAACGCTCTGATTTACTGCGAGTCGTGATGCATCATTACAGAACACGGAACACGAAATTTCGCTAATCAATACCGACCACTCGCCGCTCAGAATTTCCCTTTCGAAAATGGAACGATTTGAACGGAATTCGAAACTGGAGCATTTTAGATTGCACGATATATCGCGGGTGTATGTCGGTGCCCTTAAAGCTACCACAAAGCAGTGCCCGAGGGTTCGCGCCATAAACACGCCTCGCCTGGACTTTTTGCTCACTCCAGAAAGTCATTACAGCCTGGTACGTGTTTTCATTATAACCCCCGATGCGCAATAAGCCGTTTGTAACTAATAGTCACGTTATTGACTGCGAATTGTTGTGAGATAGATACCTAGTATACCTACCGACACGTTCGCAGACTGTTTTTTCTTCGAGTTTATTTATTGGTAAGTTATTAGGGTGGTTTTACCGTCCAGAAAAATTAAAGACCCGAAAAGATAAATGGCTCAATATTTAGTTCACGCAGCTTTAAGCACTACTTAAGAATATAAATGTTTCTACGCCTCAAATAAAGAAGAACGAATTCTGAAACTCGCCAATAAAATGTTGAGAACGAATCGAATCGAGTGAATCACTATTATAAAATGGACACACGACAAGCAAGAATGTACAACTGGATTTCTAAATCTAAATAAAGATTGCAGTTCCAATGCACTGTATTTTTCCTCACGTCCTCGTTAGCCGGCAGGACTTCTCTAATCGAACCGGACACCTATTTAATTAACTGGCAACTCTCAAAGAACTATCTGGATTCATTAACTTGACACATAAGTGATTAAATTTGTAGGTAATATAGGGGCGAACCTTTATATTTACCTACCAAAGAACCTCTTTCCTCTATCTGATTCCTTTGATCATTCAAATGTGGCCGGAATATGTTCAGCTTGTATCCCCGAAACAGTCAAAGAGGAACTCTGTTACAAGACTTTTTGTTATTTTTCATAACTACAATATTATGAATATTTTTGTTAGAAATGTTTTTAGACGGCCGTATTATGCTGAACATGTCGAATAATGTTCGGGATTGCGCTTTAGGCATTACGCCGGGACAAAAAGTGGATGAAAGCATATAAATCACGTAGTTTTATTCCGAGAAAGTGGGACAAATGGTAACATATAACGATAGTGCTCGTGACAGTATCTTGAGTAATACAACCTTTAGTATCCAATCTCACATCTTTAGCATTTGCATAACAAAAGACTGTTTGGTCTTAGAACAATACTGCCCCGAATAGACCTTATATAAGTACAAGACTTAAAATCCTAAATATATTTAAATAATTTTATTCTCATAAAGGACACAAACTTATCACACTAAATTACAAAGGCGAAAGTTTGTGTGTTTCTATGTTTGTAACTTCTTCACGTACAAACGGCTGAACGGATTTGGATGAAATTTGGCACACAGATAGTTTATAACCAGGATTAACACATAGGATACTTTATCTCCCAACATTCCCAGGGGATCAACACATATGCGAGTGAAACCGCGGGGCACTGCTAGTGAGATATACAAATAACACATACATATATAAACCCACGCCTTCTTCCAATGAAGGTAGGCAGAAACTACAGAACGTCACCGGCTACGATCCTTACATACTCCTTTTGCCTGGTTTACTTTCATACAGCTGCATTCAGTTAGACTGGAAGCCGACCCTAACATAATTGGGAAAAGGCTAGGCAGATGGTGACTTTCATACATCAGGAGTACATTATCTATCTATCTATCTATATAAATAAAAAGAAAAGTCCTGACTGACTGATTGACTGACTCATCAACGCCCAGCCCAAACCCTTGGACCTAGAAAGCTCAAATTTTGCACAGAGGTCAGAGGCCCTTTATAATGTAGACAAGGAATAAGGAAGGATTTTTCGAAATTCAACCCCTAAGGGGGTGAATGGGGAGAGGGTAAAATTTCACGCGGACGAAGTCGCGGGCAGAAGCTAGTGAATCATAATATTCATAATGGACAGTTAACTGTTAAGTTAATCGTATCAAATCCCATTGGTGAAGGATTTTCAGTTATTTCTTTATGTCTGTGCTAAAATACCAATCAATCTAATCCAAATCCAATCCCAATCTCTTTGACTATACCTAGGTAGGTACAGTGAAAAAAAAAAACACGGACTGTCTTCGCCATATTATGATTCCCCCCCTGATTGATTTCTTCCTTTTATGATTCTGCCAAAGTGGCCTTTTTAGGCCCCCTGGTCATACACGCACCCCGGCTGCGACTTGCGAGGACTTCGCACCTGACCTTTCTGAAGAACATCACCAATAAGGTCATTCTGTCCTTCTAGGGCGTCCCCCTCCCGGCGTTTCCACTAAAGGCTCCTACAAACAGGCGCGACACGCGACGCGAATCGCGCGCGACACAGGCACCGCTCGTTGCGCGACTTGCGGGGCCTTTATGTCGCGCGCGATTCGCGTCGCGTGTCGCGCCTGTTTGTAGGAGCCTTAACATCTGCCTTATTACAGATTTATTTGAAGGTTTAAAGGTACACCTTTAAACCTTCAAATAAATCTTGTAGTTATAAGGTGACGGTGAGAGTGGTTGCGGTGGTAGTGGTGAGGTAATGACTCCGTGAGTCGGGGCTTGTGGCTAAGTAATAACAGCCGCTCGGGTCAATTGATCAGGTTTGCTACGCTTGCTGCGGTTGATCCGTGCAGGGCCGTCTTTACCTATTGTGCAGGGTGTGCGTTGCACACGGGCGCAGCGGTCCTAGGGGGCGCCGAGCACCGCTCGCTTCGGAGCCCCATTCGGGGCGCGCGATGGCCGCGGCACTTTCCATGACCAACGTAAAAAGAGCTCCGCTTTCCATACATTTTGTATAGCATCTGGAGCTCTTCTTATATTTGTCGAATTACACCAAAGCAAGCTGCGCCACGAGCGCGCGAGCGGCTTTTACAATATTAAAATTTTTTTTTCAACATGAAATAAACTTTATTACACATAATTAAAGATTATATTTTGAGTGTTGTAGTGAGTGTCGCATCGCTCGGCGGCACCTGTTTCAATGATTCGTTTGAAAACACGCCGACAATCAGATTGCGAATAATGCGAATTCAACTGTTTGGGATAGGCAATAAAGTTCAAATTGCCATGCCATGGACGAACGTCAAGTGCGTGGCATTTCTGAAAAGCGTGGCGCGTGCCGCACTGTTCTACCGCTCGCTCGCACGTAATTTTGCAAATAAGCCTTGGCGCCATTGATTAAGTTTTATATTTGAGTAAACATGTAAATATGAAATTTACTTCATATTTTCGGCTTTTCTTTTGATTAAAATTTACCTAATAAGTAAGATTTAATTTTGATATTAGCTGAACTAGTCTGCCACAAGCACAACTGTTGCGAATTTCGACGGGGTCGGAGCACTCGTCAAAAATTATTTCCATTTTAACCGCGCGCTTACTAGGGGACGCTTTTTTTTTTTACTAGGGGGCACTTTGGTAATGTTTGCACACGGGCGCTACATGGGCTAGAGACGCCTCTGGATCCGTGGATGGGTAACTATCTTTACATATCAAAACCCCTCCGTGCTTCGGAAAGCACGCTAAGCCGTTGGTCTCGGCTGTCATTGGTGGATCTTTGGCAGTCGTTACGGATCGTCAGAAGCCTGAAAGTCTGACAACCAGACTTACCAATGGATATCGTATTGCCCAGTTGGGTTGTGGAGGTCAGATGGGCAGTCGCCTCATGTAAAATACTGGTATTCGGCTGCATTCGGTTAGACTGGAAGCCGACCCCAACATAGTTGTGAAAAGACTAGGCAGATGATGAATGAGTTCGTGAGTCGATAAACAGAATATTTAGAAGTAGGCTCCTAAAGACTTTAAATTCAACCATTAAACTGATTCATTAGGAGGGATATAGGATTACGTCACACGATACTGCAATTCCATCAATATTGGCCCGGTCGCGTTATCAGGTATTCCGTCCATAAATTAGCTATTGGAATACGTCTTACCGATAGCAAATTCGTCTTACATGTCCGTTGGGATACCGCGATACTGATGAGATAATATCTACCAACGTAGTTGTTCCAATTTCCAGTGACTCTGAGAGTACCGCTTCTAGAATTTGCAAGTGGTAAAGCAATGGATAATACATAAACAGGGTTATTGGTAAAACACCAACAACCTCTTAAGAGGTCATTATACTCATCATTATGAACCACTTTTACTATGGGACCAAACCTGAAATTGCGAAAAAAAAATCAGCCGTTCCCTACATTTTGACGAGATAAACGAACATAAATGTAGGGAACAGCTGAATTTTTTTTTCGCGATTTCAGGTTTGGTCCCATAGAAAAAGTTGTTCATAATGACCTCTTAAGAGGTTCATATTCATGAGTAAAACATCCTGTAAAAATTTGGAACCGGTAAAAATAATCGTTCTGTATAAACTTATAAATTACAAAATAGCATTTAATATTTTCGTAGCTATGACAAAGCTTGGGAGCTTTGTAGTAGATAACTAAGTTGTGTTTAAGTACTCGCTTAGCATACTGATAGAACCAGCATTATGTATTTCAGACGTGCGCAATGTTCAGTTTTTTAATCGCTGATAATTCTAACTAGATTTCGACGTGACCGAAATATTTTATCAAAGCAAAATATTCATAGCTAAACTAAAAATGTATATACGTTTGCTAGGTATAAATTAACTGTAAAAAGTTGACTGTACTCAGCGTTTTCACTAAAACAGATGAACATTGCATATGCATAGAGTTGTAAAAAGGTTTTATATACTCGTAGTATCAAAACTTTCATAAAGGGGTGTTGACGCCGCATAAGGTATCCGAACATGTCAACCTACCTGGCAACACTCACAGCGGTATTGCGCAGCCGCAGGCCAATGGTGGCCCCGCGCCATGACGTGATAAATACACCAACCAATGGCGTCACCGCTGCGTCACGCGATACGCGCCGCCCGCCAGAGAACTTGACAAGAAACGTCACTTGCTCGACCGCCAACTACACTTGCAGTTTGTGCTTCCTAATAATATTTAAATATCTAAAACTAAGTCCTAATTTCCTATAAGTAATTGTTAATAATCTATGTTAATAATAGCCTTTGGCATTAAACCCCATCTCAAGTCAATATTCTAGTTTTTATTTAAAGTTTTGTTCCCTACATCGAACAAAAAATGGCGACCGTGACAGGACACGAATTTTCTTTCTTGTGACGAGGTTGAAAAGTCCTTACCAACAAACTACACCAAGCCGAAGCGGATTTACCAAGAAAAGAAGTCTCCATAATGCGGAATATTCTACTAGAAGAGGACTACGTTTGATTGGGATTCCTAAGCTGCGACGAAGACGAACAAGTCCGCCACGTGCCTACACATCTACGTGGTGCGGGGTACCTACGTCCTGGAGCCGCCTAATCAGCTGAGGATAAAGCTGTGGAGCCTGGATGCATACCTGCTTGCTTGTTTGCCATCACTAACGTGAGCCCGTTCCTATCATTATTTCCTAGTTTGTCCTCTTTTATCTGTGTTCATACTGAGGATTCGTTTCTCTAAATGCTTGGTGATCATTATCCATCTATCTGGTGCCTGTGAATTTGCGTGCCTATATATTGTTTGGCTCTAATAAGCGTTTTGCCTAATCATCCATAGGGAATCTGCCAGCTAAACTCCTTGCACGCCTTCACTTTGCAATCTAATCTTTGCACTACTGCACGTTGCCTTATCTATTTCAAGTCGAGTGAGCCTAAATATATCTGCAACTTAAATACCTAAGTACAGTTATTCTAATTTCCCAATAATTTATTTTATTTGCCTATTCTCTGCAAGACTATTTACCTATTGTAAATGTAACATACCTAAAAAGATATTCTCATCTGTCCCTCACTGCACGCTTATCAAAGTCAGCTGTTTAGTTGGTTTTAACATTGATTCCAGCATAATCTGTCTTGCGGGGTCAACAATCTGCTGCGCCCTTCTTCCTGCGGGTGCCTGGCTTTGGTACCTATGCTGCGTCGCTGATAAGAAACCGGTTTCTGCACGTGGGACAACGAAACGAGGAGCGTATCGTATACATTTTCACTATTTTGTTTGTTTATTTTTGATAGTTTGTCGCAATGTCTACCGAGTTAAATTTTAAAGAGTTAAATGCTAAACGTGGGTCCATTAAAGGACGCATAACTCAATTTAAAACTTATTTAGATTCATTAGGAACCTTTGAGACTATTTCTGATGTTGAATTAAATAGGCTTGCGATGAAGTTATCAAGAATGGAAGCGCTATTCATTGAGTTCGACAGGTTGCAGAGTCAAATAGAAATACTTAACGAGTCTAATCAAGATGTAGAATTAATTACTCGTGATCTAGTTGAACAAGATTTTGATACTTGCATTGCTATTGCTCAAAGCTTAATTCAAGTACATTCACCCCCCAAACAACCTGAAGGTATTGCTAGCTGTTCTCACAGCAATGGTTGCTCTCATCATGAAACTGATGGTTTCAATAACTTAGGTTTCAAATTGCCTACTATAAATATACCTAAATTTGATGGTACCTACTACAAGTGGCTTGAGTTCAAAGAGATCTACTCTTCATTGATTCATGACAATCCTAAAATAAAAAACATTCATAAATTCCACTACCTCAGCTCTTATTTGGAGGGTGAAGCTGGGCGAGTTCTAAGCAACCTGGAAGTGTCTGATAAAAACTACATAGAAGCTTGGTCACTTCTCTGCAACCGGTTTGACAACAAGAGGCAACTAATTAATAATCATTTAAAATCCCTATTCACTATTGAGTCAGTTCGTGAACCTGACAAGTCTCTTAGATACATTATTGATCATGTGACTAAAAACTTACGTGCCCTCTGCACGCTAGGACTACCTACTGACAAGTGGGATGTTCTAATAATACATCTTCTAGTGTCAAAGTTAGACAACAGTACTATGTTTAAGTGGGAAGAACACCGTAACACTATATCTGATATACCTACCCTAGACGAGTTCTTCTCATTTCTAAAAAATCGTGCAGACGTTCTCGAGACTGTTAACAAAAACAAGACAGATAAAACAGCTGGAGCCAAACAAGCTCCACACAACCCGGCCTCTCACAATAAGAACACCACACAGACTAAATCATTAGTTGCTACATCTAAGGAAACCTCCTCCCCTTCTCGAACCCCGTTTGAGTGTGCAGTATGCTCAGGCAAGCATCGTGTATACGAGTGCCCCACATTCAAGTCTAAGACACCTGAAGATAGGAATTCCACTGTCGCAACACTAAATTTGTGTCACAATTGCCTGAGGCCTGGCCACGATAGCAAAGCTTGTAAGCTTCCCGGTTCTTGTAGGTCATGTAAACAAAAACACAACTCATTACTTCACTTACCTGATGCAGTCTCGTCCGTCCCTAGCCAACCTAAATCTGTTGTCATGTCTGCATTGTCCTCGCCAGAGGTTCTTTTGTGTACCGCAAAGGTGCGACTAACTAACCCAAACTCTAATGAAACTGTTACCGTTAGGGCTTTACTTGACAGCGGGAGCCAATCTTCTTTCATCACTGAACGTGTGAAGCGGATACTAAATTTGACTCCTCAGCCATCAAATGTCAGTATAGTAGGTATAGGTAACAACACCCTAGACCTAAACCCAGAGCGCTGTTCTATAAAACTCCAATCTAACTCAACTTCATTTGAAGTTCTATTATGCTGTCTAGTATTGAAAACTATAACTGATGACTTGCCCAAGCATCATTTCGATATTAGTTCACTAAACCTAAACGACTTTGAGCTTGCAGACCCCAGCTTCAACGAACCATCCCCTATTGACATGCTTATCGGCTCAGACTTGTTTTGGAACTTGATAGGTTCCAAACAGCGTTCCCTAGGTTCCAATAAACCTAATCTTCGAAGCTCTAAGCTCGGATGGCTCATCGCAGGTCCTGCGCCTATTCAAATTCGCACTCCGCCTACTAAGTCTCTAATGTGTAATTTTCTGCTAAAAACTGAAAATCCCACTGACATCCAGGAGGAGCTATCTAAATTCTGGGAGCTGGAAAGCGTCCCTAAAATCCAACCTCTATCCGAGGAACAAAGGCTTTGCGAAAGCCACTATCTCTCCACTACTAGCCGTGAAAGCAACGGTCGTTTTTGCGTAGGTATTCCACTAAAGGACGGACTAGATTGTCTGGGCGAATCCTACTTAATAGCAAAAAAAAGGTTCTTCAATCTAGAAGCTAGATTTAAAAAGAATCCAGAGTTGAAGAAAATGTACTCAGACTTCATTCATGAGTACGCTGACCTAGGCCATCTTTCCGAGTCTACGGAGCCTAAACCCCCTAACTCCTATTTTCTTCCTCATCATCCCGTCATGCGAGAGAAAAGCGAGTCAACCAAACTTAGAGTGGTATTCAATGCGTCCGAACCGACTACTTCCGGTCTCTCGGTCAATGACCTCCAAATGGTAGGCCCCCCAATGCAGGATTCATTGTTTGACATTCTGCTCCGATTTCGTCAGTATCGCTATGTCCTCTCGGGAGACATAGAGAAGATGTATCGCCAAGTGCAAATAAGAGAGTCCGATCGCAACCTCCAGCTCATACTATGGCGAGATAACGAAGTCGAAAATCTTCGTACTTTAAAGCTAAACACCGTAACTTACGGTTTTGCTAGTTCAAGCTTCCTTAGTACTAGGTGCATCTGGCAGGTCGGTGAGGAATGCAGCGACTCTAGAATTAAAACTATTATTCAAAGAGATTTTTATTGTGATGATCTTTTAACTGGAGCTGACACGAAAGAGGAGCTCCGTTACATTCAGCGCTCGGTCTCTCATGAACTTGCCAAAGGTAGTTTCCCACTCAGAAAGTATAGATCCAACTTACCTGATCTTCTATCTTCCGACTCTATCAAGTCTGATGATCTAATTATAAGCAATGCCTCTAGTACTCTCGGTATCGGCTGGTCTTCTCAGACTGACTATATTCATTTCCCTCTCGCCTATGTACCTGACGCCATCTTCACTAAAAGAAGTATTTTGTCGTCAACCTTTAAAATCTTTGACCCCCTAGGTTTACTATCCCTTTGCACTATTAGCGCAAAAATATTACTCCAGAAACTTTGGTCCGAAAAAAAAGATTGGGACGAACCCGTTCCCTACTCTATCCAAGTTGTTTGGGAAAAATTCAGTCGACAACTTAGCACTCTATCGTGTCTCAAGGTCCCAAGACAAGTATGTGCCAATAACTCATGTGAAGTTGAACTTCATTGTTTTTGTGATGCTTCGCAGCTAGCCTATGGAAGCTGTATCTACCTACGATCTCTAGACATGGATGGCAACGTGCATGTCAATCTACTGTGTGCCAAGGCCCGTGTAGCGCCCATCAAGGCTTGCACTATCCCTCGCTTAGAGCTCTGTGGTGCTCTGCTAGGTGCCCAATTGAGTTCCGCTGTCAGAAAAGCTCTAAGACTAGAACTAAAGCGCTGCGTCTTCTGGACTGACTCTAGTGTTGTGCTAGGTTGGCTAAAATCTCCTGATAAAACCAAAACTTTTGTAGCTAACCGAATAGCGGCTATAGGTGAACTCACCGACCTTAACGCTTGGCGTCATGTTCCCACTACTGCAAATCCCGCAGACCTCGCTTCACGAGGCGTGGAACCCCAAGATGTCAAAGATTCGGTTCTATGGTGGCATGGGCCTGCCTTTCTCAAGGAACCAGAAACATCATGGCCTTCTCTTTCTGCAAGAAAGGTAGTTGACCTACCTGAAATGAAAGCGTTGCCCGCTTTGGTGGCGGAGGATGCACCTGTGGTACCCTTAGTAAATTTTGAAAAGTACTCAAAATTATTTACTCTACAAAGAATATATGCCATGGTCTATAGATTTATCAATAATTGTAAAAATCCTACTAATAAGCTAACGGGAACTCTACAAGCTCATGAACTAGAAAATTCTATGACTGTTCTCACTAAAATAGCTCAAATTGAATCCTTCAAAACAGAAATAAGTGACCTAAAATCCAACAAACCACTTAAAACTAATACTCACCTGTGCTCATTAAATCCTTTTTTAGATAATGTCGGTCTACTTCGTGTAGGAGGACGCATTGATACGTCTGCCTACCCTTATGAAAAAAGACATCCTATTGTTCTAAAATCTAATCACTATTTAACAAAACTAATTTTTCAATCTAGACACATTCAACTCTTGCATGCTGGACCACAGCATCTACTCTCGTCTATCCGTGAGCGCTACTGGCCTATAGGAGGTCGCAAGCTCGCTAGAGAAGTAGCAAGAAACTGTTTTGTCTGTCGTCGCTTCAAAGGGACCACCATGTCCAATATAATGGGAAACTTACCCACTGATAGGGTAGAACCTGACTTCCCGTTCAGTACTGTTGGCACCGACTTTGCCGGGCTTTCCTAATAACCGATCGAAAGGGACGAGGATGCAAGATAACTAAATGCTATCTATGCATTTTCGTCTGCTTTAGATATAAGTGCCTACATCTAGAAGTGGTAAGTGAACTATCCAAAGATGCTTTCATACTAACCTTAAAACGTTTCATTGCTCGCAGAGGAGTGCCCAAGCTTATTTACTGCGACAATGGCCGTAATTTTGTTGCCGCTGCCAAGGAGATTGGCAACTTTCTACAATCTAATCGTGACTCTATCTGTGACTTTGCTGCTAGTCGGAGCATTGAATTTCGCTTCTCTCCCGTATACGCTCCTCATTTCAATGGCCTTGCGGAAGCCGGCGTCAAATCAGCAAAGTTTCATCTGCACAGAACAATAAGTCACTCTCACCTAACATTTGAGGAATTAACCTCTGTATTTACACAGATAGAAGCTATCCTCAATAGCCGACCCCTATGTCCCTTGAGTCCGTCCCCTAACGATTTCCAGCCTCTCACCCCGGCTCACTTTTTGATCGGTAGACAAATGACAGCGCTCCCGTCGCCGAGCTACCTGGACTGCAGCACAAATCGCCTCAACCGGTTCCAGCGCCTAGAACAAGCCAAGCAGCACTTCTGGAACAGATGGTCTTCCGAGTACGTCGCCGAACTCCAACAAAGGACCAAGTGGCGAGTGAAGTGCCGGGACCTCAAGCTCGACGATCTAGTCCTGATAAAGGAAGCCAACACGCCGCCTCTCTGCTGGCGCCTGGGAAGAGTTAGCCGACTCTACATTGGCCCCGACCAGACACCTAGAGTAGCTGATATAGCCACAGCTCAAGGCACTATAAAGAGAGCTCTCAATCGTCTGGTTCTACTTCCAACCGAAAACAAATGAAGCTTGAAAGCTGCACTAGAGCTTTCAACGGCCGGGAAGATGTTGACGCCGCATAAGGTATCCGAACATGTCAACCTACCTGGCAACACTCACAGCGGTATTGCGCAGCCGCAGGCCAATGGTGGCCCCGCGCCATGACGTGATAAATACACCAACCAATGGCGTCACCGCTGCGTCACGCGATACGCGCCGCCCGCCAGAGAACTTGACAAGAAACGTCACTTGCTCGACCGCCAACTACACTTGCAGTTTGTGCTTCCTAATAATATTTAAATATCTAAAACTAAGTCCTAATTTCCTATAAGTAATTGTTAATAATCTATGTTAATAATAGCCTTTGGCATTAAACCCCATCTCAAGTCAATATTCTAGTTTTTATTTAAAGTTTTGTTCCCTACATCGAACAAGGGGTATAAATTAAAGTATCCGCGGAAATCTGTTCAACGGGCACGAAACCCAATTCTCAATGCTGAAACTTTTGTTTCACAAACATGAGAGCCACACCATCCATGATACAGTAAATTAAGCGTGTAGTGTTCGTGAGGGTAACCTGACCTGCACCGAAATATAGCACCAACGGGATCGGTGATTGACAAAAAGCCTCGTACCTCGACCAAAGCCAACAATGTACGCGCCGCAAAAAAAAAAATAACTTGTCGGTTATTTAACTTCGGTGTGAAAGAACTCACGACTATTTTTATCTCGTTCCAATGATAAGTACAAAACTAAAAAAAACACATTCGTGATTCGATTACGACGATTATTGAGTCGACTTTTATGTGCTGCTACTTTTTTTACTCACAAATGCATACTTCGATGTCTATATAATTTTACATCGGCTAGGGTTGGGAGATTTAACTCTGAATCGAGTTATTCGAAACGTTTCGCTGTCATATATTGATGTTGCATTACAATAATAACCTCATTTGAAACCATAGACGGTTATTTGTTCGACGTATTCCACATTGAGCACCCACTTAAATGGCACCTCAGTGAATGTGCTGCTGTGTTTCAGGTGCATTCACTCAGATGCCATTTAAGCGGGTGCCCAAAGTGGAATACGTCATTTGATCCCGTCGGACTTTAGGATAATTTGAAGTGTTCAATATTTGATGTGGTTTAATAGTATATTATTTATATGACTAACCGCCAGCCCTAAGCTACATAGCAAAGTCTGTAATGTGTATCGGAGTGTGCAGAGACACAAAAAGGATCTATTTTTCTCTTTCCATCGTCAGGAACCAGCCGGGCCACTTTTATCGCTGTTTTACTGTTTGCAATTTAACTTGAAGCGTTAAACTCAACGCGGGCGAACAAACAACAATAATAATAATCACATTTTAGCATCAATGTGTGTCACTTCTAGAATGTTATATTTGTTACACCTTTGTTTAGTGTGGAGGTCGCACGCTCCTAATTTATACGCTCCAAAAAAAAAACGTTTTTTCGAAAGTTTTCACTACTTCTCTATTTATTTCTTTAGCCGTGTATGTACACACATATTAAACATTATGTCGTGATAGCTCAATGGTTAGGGCCTCGCCTCTAATACGTGAGATTGTGGGTTCAAACCATTTTGATTTTTTTCAATTCATACGTTCTGAGTTTATCTTGGACCGGTAAAGGAAAATATCGTGAGGAAACCTAGACTCATCACACTAATATTATAAAGGCGAAAGTTTGTGACTGTGTGTGTGTGCGTGGGGGTGTGTTTATATGTTTGTTACTCCTTCACGCTCAAACGGCTGGACCAAATTTGATAAAATTTTGTATAGAGGCAGCAGACACCCTGGATTAACATATAGGCTACTTTTTATCCCGATATTACCACGGGATCGACACTTACGCGGGTGAAACTGCGGGGCGCACCTAGTAAGTAAATAAATCTCTTCCAGCGCACCTGCTACCTGCGTTCATTCATCTATTTTGGCGGCCTTTAAAAATCCGCAAGTTCTTAAATCAGATTTTTCGCCTGTAGGCTTTCATTACTCCAATAACTGAAACTCAATACTACTAACAAAATATTGGTTTGATTAGAAATTCAAATTATCCCTACCAACATTGATCTATTAAGAAACAACGTCGTGATTAAAGAGAACCTCATAATTACCAGGAGGGATTACCTCAGTGTCAATCTGTCAGAAATACCTCTACCTTCAATTTAACAAAATTGTTGACATTGATTGTCGCTGAGATGTGATTGCAACCAGAAGAACAATTTCCGTAATTAAAAACGTTCAAAATATAGTCGCAATCTCATCTCAGTAACAATCAATTTCAAAAACTATTCAAAAATAGTAGTAGGGATGTCAAAGGTATTTTTGACAGATTGAGACTGAGATCCTGGGGGCCTAAAAAGGACACTTTGGAGAATCATAAAAGGATAACATTATGAATCGTAATATGGCGAAGACAGTCCGTGTTTTCTATGTTTCGCTGCACTACGCAGGTATAATCAAAGAGATTGAGATTGAATTTGGATCGGATTGATTGGTATTTTAGCACAGACAAAAAAATAACTGAAAAATGCTTCAAAAATAACTGAAAAATGCTACCAATGGGATTTGATACGATTAACTTAACGGTTAACTGTCCATTATGTTATCCTTTTATGATTCTCCAAAGAGGCCTTTATAGGCCCCCAGACTGTGAACGTTCTTAAAATTACGAGAATCGCCCCTCTGATTTCGAATGTGTTAAAATATCTACAAGAATTGCCCTCCAAATCTACGGAACCCTAAGGCTCCAAATGAAATGTAAACATTCCTATAATAATATATCTAGAACACAATCATACGACTCGGCAACCTCCCAATAAGAAAATAAAAAAGCTTAGAAATGAATTGGAAACATAAAAATGATATATAAAACCCATAAAAAATAACGTGAAGGATAAATCATACCCTCAGACTGGGGTGAATACATTGAGTTTGAGGTATGAACCATGGAGTTTGTACGAGCTATAATACTCGTACAAACTCCATGGCTAGTATGTATAGCAATTTTTTTTTAATTTCCGACGGTCTTTTTCTCTTCATGTCAATGGTACTTTAGTAGATTATTATGACATAATATTGTATGACCCCAGTAGATGGCCACGTTGATTGCCGTATCAGTAGCATTCTTTAGGTCATCAAATGTGCAAGTGAACGGGGATTTGGGACACTCCTTGGATAATCTGGGCCTTGTAAACTGTAGATTTGTAGACCATATTCACATTTTATTAAGTACCTGGTACTTGTTGACAGGCCTACGCTGTCTTTTCACACCTATTAATAGGTACTGTAATTTGGAAACATTGTAAAAGCCCATTATTTTTAAAAGAGCAACCATGGAGTTTCATACCGGCTCTTCTCCATAGGAAATGACCAATTGGAACCGTGCATCTAGGTTCTGACGTATCATAAGTGCCCATGTAGGTTTATGTGAAATAAAATATTTTGATTTTGATTGACTCCAGCAAGTGGGACATGGTTTGATCAGAAGCACCGCATACGAACTAGGTGGTAGATGGGTCAGTAATTCCCCACTTCGTCAAATTGTCACTTCGTCAAATCCTACGGTAAAATTTATGATATTGGAAACCTGTCAAATCTACGAAAGTCCGCAGGCCGTTATAGTGACCTAATTTTTCTATAACCTGCAATGCAGCTATAACTTACATCACTACGTTAACAAGAAAAACGCAATCTCGAAACGTGGGGAAGAAAAAGTTATCACTTTACCTTAGAAATGTACTTCTTTTGTTTTTCTTTGTAACCTTTATTATTTCCGTATAATATGGGTAGGGATGAAAAGTTCTTGATACAAAAGCAATTTAATGAGAGAGAAAAAAAACAATATACCTACCAATGGTAAGAACAAACAAACTTTAACTAAAGGATAATTATATATTTTTGGGATGAATGACGAAGCCTCCTCGTGTAGCGCAGTTTGTTCCGCCAGTTACTCAACTGAACCGAGCGCTCGGCGCATCCTGGACAGTCACACCCAACACCTTATTTGACTGGCCAATTCTTCCCTCCTACCGGAGTCCGGCGTCAAGCACCCTACTGTGTTTTGTCGATGGGTGGGAGTTCCAGTGCCTTAGGCATCTTCTGGTCACGCTCGATCCATCATAGACCTCATACATCGCTTTTCTATGAAACAGCGTTTTTTTTCTATCTGACGAATTTCAAAGAAGCACGCTTTTTTTTTATTATATTTTAATTGTATACTTTTTTTAAATTAATTAATTACATAATTTATTATATATTTTAAATTAATTATATATTTTAAATTAATTACATAATTTTTAATATACATAAAAATACATACAATAATTTTTTTTTTAAATAGAATTAAAAATATTATATTATAATTATAATAATTTTTAATTTTTATAATTATATAACTTTTTTTTAAACCGACGAAATACTTCTACGCTTGGGGGTACTGAATTCATGGTTACAGTTTTCGCGTCGATATACCCTAGGTAGGTGCCATCCCACAATTTCGAAGAGGCACGCCATAAGTAAAAAACTAAAAGTTTCATCTCACACTTTTATAATATCAATCCAACTTAATCACCTAATTAACGTCCTAAATTCCGTTTAAACGTCTCTCGTAACATAACCTACCTCAATGCTGCGGTAACTTCAGTGCTAAGGTTATAGTTACACCGCTTGCATACAAACTTGTTATAAACATGTTCCACCCGGCCGTGACCGTTGATGTCTATTGACCAGACGATGTAATGTATGCTGGTTATTTGTACGAACTAAAATCGTGGACAGAATAATAATGTTTGTTATAGGTTGTTTGAAGAAGAAAGCTTGATATTGTATGTTAATCGATATATTTTCACCACTATTTAAAAAAAAAACAGGAAATTTCTAATTTGTCGGTAAAGATTTCCTCTCTAGACATTCCGAATTATTCTTGATACAAACTCGACCAGCATTTTCAACTACAAAATTTCAACCCAAATTAAAAATACACATGGCCGACTCAATTAAAAAAATCCATCCTAATAAAATTAAACATTTCAACTTCCACTTGAAAACCTATTCCTTTCAACTCACTTTACTGACCTATAAAACGTAGGTATCCTTTCATTTTTGATCACTTTACACTCTCGTGGTAAAAGTATGTGCATCTTTCACTTTCCGCTATCGTAAATGGTACAAGTGCAGGTAAAGTACTGACTTTTACGAGGTTAGTTTACTGCCCGGTCGAGGTACTATTACATACTATTGTTCGTATAGGAACTGAAGGCTACCCGACACATCAAATCGGAACAATTTGAGCTTTACGCGTGATACAAATATGATTGTCAACCTTTTTTATGACGCGATTGTCATATGGATTCGTTTCGTGGTTGGTTTGCTCGAAATTGAGTGAGTGGTAGCTTATTATTGGTAGACCTTGTAGATAGATTGAAGAATACTTGGCAAAAGCTGTGGGCAGACGATAAATCCGAACAATTGTGTTATGTGAAGCACAATGAAAACTCATTTGCTCTTAACGACGTAAAAGTAAATCAGACGGATACAATTACTTAGTAACTGCTTAATAAAAATCTTAAATTCATTCATTTATCCACTCTCAGACAACGTACAGCCGAAGCCGGTAGATCTAGAAGCATGAAATTTTACACAAGAGTAATAAAACGAAAGTGTAAAGTAATACAGAAAGATTTTTGAAGATCACCCCCTAAAGGGATGTAAGTTCGTCATTCTTATGTAACGGCTTGTAGTTTTATAAAATCATTTGACATACCAACGAAACTACAAGAAAAAGTACAACAACTGAGCAACTGATACGTTGAAAACTCAAACGGATGCTCAGTTCTCTTTTACGACAAAGTGTGCAACAAACAAAAGACGTTCAATAAGAACCCGGTTCTTAAACATGAGCTCGAAAAGACACGTTTAAACTGTGGGATTTTGTCGAGAACCAACCCAGAACAAACTTCTATACAGGGAGTCTAAAGCTTAGGACTCAACGAGTCTACGAACGAATCGTGACGTAACAGAGACGGAATTCTAAAATATTTTCATGCAACGGTTGGTCTATTCTGAAATGCAATCTCATGTTCACGAGGTTTTCGCTTAGCTGGTGATCAGATTGCTGCGGTAGTGTGAGATGCATCGATAATGAAAACAATGTAATAATAACGTGTTTTGGCTATTACATCGCCTATCTCGCCTAGGTTTTCACGTAATTTTATATCTTTAATCATTTAGGCGTCACGATTAGTATAGCCTTTTTTTTTTTTAAAAAAGCGTTTGTATCCAGTCTTATTGGATAATAAACATGTAATTGTTTTACGTAATCCAAGATGATCAACTTACCTAGCCTTTTCCCAACGATGTTGGAGTCGGCTTCCAGTCTAACCGGAAGCAGCTAAATACCAGTATTTTACATGGAGCGACTACTTATCTGACCTCCACAATCCAGTTACTGGATATCACAATACCCCTTGGTAAGACAGGTTCTCAGACTTTTGGGTTTCTGACTACCCGTAACGACTGTCAAAGACTTAACCCAAGATGACTAAGACTACAATTTGCATCAAAAAACGCAATACGCAGTAAGTCCTCTGAATTCAATCCCCAGACCAGACACATCCAACAGAATTCCTGAATAAAATCTTTTCATTACATACAATACTTGGAATCCTTTTCCTCACCCACAAATACGTTCCGATCCGTTCCGCAATAAACTAACAAACAAAGGTCGGACGAACTTCTAATCCTGGGCTTAACAACGATGCTCTGAAATAAACTTCTTGTCGAAGTTTCATACAATATCATCGAACACAGATACTGATATTATAAAGGAAAGCAGTTATAATAATGTTATTAGTTTATCTATGAAGTTTCAATGCAAAACAAAGGGATTGTTTCTGAAATATACCTACTAACTATAGTATATAATAATATATTTCAGAAACAATCCCTTTGACTTTTACTAAAAAGTCTAGGAATTCAATTACAAGCTCATTGGGCATCAAAAAATTCGTCCGCATCGCTGTCAATGGGATAAGTGCCCAAAAGGCTGGCAGCATTACCACGTTGGATGGCAATGCTGATTCTTTGGGCTAGCTCCTCCCTTTTCATTATTTTTTTATTATATACTTTTATTTAATATAGAAGGTGGAAAAAATCAATGGGCCCTGAAGGGAAACCACTTTAAATCCTTAAGATAGATTATTTTACATATAGGATAAATTTTATCTTTAACATTGACTGTATCGACTAGTGAAATGAAATAGCGAGTTTTATTTTTTTTTATTTTTAGCTGGTTCGATTCCCGGTTTTGGTAAGCTTGTCGAGAGTTCTGTGAGTACAGTTGTGTTTCTTTTTAAAAATAAAGCAATGTTTCCTCTATGTAAAATAATCTATCTTAAAGATTTAAAGTGGTTTCCATTCAGGGCCCCTTGATTTTTTCCACCCCGTAGGTATATATTAAAAGCACCAACTTTAAAATCTTTATAATTCGTTGTGGTTTTAATGAGTTTTAATTAAAACTTTACTCTTTTCTTTCTAACTCGCCCCTATTACATGGGACTTAAACATAACTGGCGAAATTTGGGTGTACTACAAATATACCACTACCTAAGGTGCCTAACACTTCGGGGATGACAGGGGTTATATAATGTTATAACATTACATTATATAGGTATTATATCCTATTTAATTGCCGGGCACAAATCCAGACTCCGGAATGGTTCTTTTCTTTGTAAGTTTTAATCATTTATCTCTTCAAGTAAGAATAAATTGGTTTCGATGTGTTATAATTTTTTTGGCAGAACTGTGCTTAATGGTTTCAGGTTGTGTTCAAAGACTGCAAGACTGACTCAAAATGACTGAGTGAATTCATAAGGAATGCATTGTTTAGGAGTCATAGATGTTAGTATAGATTAAGTTAGTATAATCGCATTTATCACATTGGGTTATCATGTAACGGTAGTTGTTATTCTTTTTTTTGCTAAAGTTATATCCTCTAAAAATACCTAGCTATGCACGTAATTAAAATGGAATTTTCGCAGTTATTCTAGTTCAGATCTAATCATAAGTGCACAAGAAACAGATCGTCGACTTAAGTGTGTTAGTAATGAACTAAAAAATGAAGTTTTAAAGCTTCGTCGGTCACGACTTTCCACACGTCGTGACTTTGTAATGGGTGCCTGCGAGAAATTGACAGGCACCTGACGGCCCTTGTATTGTACTGTTACAGCTCTACTAACGAACATACGGCCTGATTTGAGACGGAAATAATTAAATTGATATAAAAGACTGCAAAATCTATAGGAAAAAGCGTAAAGAACAAAAAAAACGTGTATGCTTTCGTTACAAAAACAGAAATGAAATTAAATTGTTTATTTTGTAAATAGGAAACCGGAAATACTTTTTCACGTCATGTTATTTAAAAAAAATGCATCTAGACGGGGTCGATATTTCCTATTTGACTACTGCTAAGAAGAAATGGCGAAATAAACTCAATGGTCAAAGTCTCTTTTAAAAGTCAGACATAAACTTGATTAGATCACCGATATACTTTTTACAGAATAAACAATTTCATTTAACTGTACATGATCAGAAAACCGGTGTGCTTAGGTATTTCATTCCCTTCAAATAAACAGTGAAAAACTAATTTTGCATGGAAAATGAGGCTTCCTTTAAAATAAAGTGCGAGTTATATCCATTGTCAGTTAAAGTTGTCTGAACAATTTTAGACAAAGGTGTAAACAAGGGAAAACTGAATTTCAACTATAAATATATTTGTGTTAGGTTACCGAAATAGAATGCCTCTAAATCTATAGGTAAATAATGTGAAAATTAATGTAGGACCCTCATAAATATTGCCCCAGCAATCCCAAAAAAACAAAAAATAGACTTCGACAAAAAAAACCTTCAGTCCCTTGGTAAATAAAAGTCTTGGAACGAAGAACGAAGTATGAGATCAGAGTTCTGTTCTAGGTGTAGTAAGGCTTAGTACACACGACCACCGGTTTAACGTTACAGTTCGTGACATTGTAGGTAATAGAGAAGTGCAGGCGAGACTTTGCAAGTTCGGTCTCAGTTTGAAATATACGAGCGACATGCGTTTGTCCTAACAAACGAGCACAAAACACGGAAACAAGACACAACCTTATTATGACACAGAAATAGGTTTCTGTGTAGACACAGAAATAGGTTTCTGTGTAAGTACGAGTAGGTATATAAGGTTGTGTCCTGTTTCCGTGTTTTGTATTTGTTTGCCAATTACCGAAATATTTTGTCAATTACCGAAAAGCTCTACTATACATAAAACAAAAATAAGCATTATTTCCTTCTACTACCTCCTACCTACCTTTTTACTGATAATTACTTTTTTTTTGCAGTCATCGTGAATGAAACACAAACCTTTGAAAATGTACTTTTTTTTTTGTATTGTGGAAATCCCGCTACTTTTATATTATGTTAGGTAATATAAATATCAAATTTAATAGGCTGTTTCTATTTGAATTAGGCCTTAAGACCAATGACATCAAATAAAAATTGATGAAAGTAACTAGCCGCTTAAAAATTTAAAAGGAGTACAACTCCAAGTTAAATGTCTTTTAATTAAACTCTTAATTAGAACGCAGACTTTCCTCTATTCCGCTGTTATTACACCGAGGCTCCATCTAGAACAATACTTACCTAATAACCTTCTTAATGAAACAAGGAAAACGAACGAAATGGAGTTTATAATATCTGTTCTTCCCAATCGTGTACACCAAAGTTTATTCATCCACCGTTTCTTATTATAACTTCCATATTTTCTTTCTGAATGAAAAAAGTTATTGCGACCTAGAATTTTTATTATATCCCTTGATATAAACAGTAAACAGTGGTATAAAATATAATGAATCTCTATGTTACGTCCTTCACTGAACGCATCCGTAACAAAACTTTTAAAAGCTCGGAAAAATAAAGAGTTTGTCGAACATGTGAACATGCAGGCCCTTAGATTATTTTTGCTTCACAGTAGCAAAAAGCTCTACGTCTACAATTTTACATTTCATCAGAAACACACGAAAAGTTGAAAAGTTTAATAAAAGTACATTTTTTTATTAAGTACCCGCAGAAAAATCGCTTTCTGTTTTCAACTATCACCACAGTTAATATTTCATGAATACGAGACGGCAAAAATATAAAATTTCAGTCATAAATTAACAATAATAAATTAAGTTACAACTTACCGATAATAACTCGATCACTTGCGGAAAAACTTCAATGCTACGAGTTCATTAGAGCATTTTAACTTCGGAACATAAATCACGAATAATTCCCGCCTTTTTATTATTTTTAATGTCCAATTTTTTTTTTTTATTTAAATTCAAACGTCGAATGTCATGCGTTCCGTTCGTCGAGTTCAGCGAGCGTAGTCGAGCGCGGGCTCCGGCTAGTAAAGGCGGCAACACACTGCGAGAGCGGCGTCAGGCTGCGCCAGTGCCCCTCCGGCTATCACTCTACTTTCGGTTATTCTCTCGCCTCCCTCGAGACAGAGACCGATTTATCACGGTGGCGTATCTGTGTTAGCTCCCAGACAATCCAGACTCAACTCGAGGTTTTCCGTGCAATCTTTCTTATACAGACCACCTTACGTACCGCAAGTGTACTCGTTGCTTCAAAGAAACGTCACTGACCGCATAATGCCGCAGATAATGAGTTCGGAGGCAGACGAAAATTGTTCGTTAGCCGAAAAAGGCGATTTAGTTGCAATCGGGACGGGCTTAGCGAAATCATTAATTTTATCAGATTCTTAACTGTTTCTTGCGTGACAGGCCGTTGACCTCTCACACTGGTCCAGTTACAACGGTCCAAACATGTAAAACGCTCATTAGTAGTAAACAACCTATTCTACACCTAGCATTAAGTTTTTGTGCGTTTAAACTTTAAATCCGTAATTTATAGTTTCAATTAGGCTTTGGAATACTTGAGATCGCAATCCGGATTACTTAAATAATCCTAAGTTATGGCTGGTTTAATTTTTGTGGGTCACGTGACGACTGTAATTCTCAGCGTGTTCCATAAATTACGATCAGAGTCAGCTATCCTATCTAAAAATCAACTGTCTAGCTATCACGGGTCATGAGACAGACAGACAGACAGACGGACAGTGGAGTCTTAGTAATAGGGTCCCGTTTTTACCCTTTGGGTACGGAACCCTAAAAAAGTACAATATACAAGACAACACGTATCAGCAACATCATCAATTATAACCACACACAATAATTAATTAAGGAAAGAGCCGATCACGCTACTAATATATTTATCTCAGCATTAATAATGTCCAACATGACGCTTCAGATTCACCGCTGACCTAATTTCTTCGGCTGCAAGTGCTATTGTTATGTTCAGACGCGGACGAAAGTAAATTTCTCCTAATGGGTCAACCTGAATACATATCATGTCCACATTAGTATGGGACGGACGTGGGACATGCACTTGTAAAGTGTACGTACGTAAGTGGACATATCAATTTGTGAAGTCATTATTGTTAATTAACTAGCTTCTACCCGCGGCTTCGTTCGCTTTGAAGTCGTATGATACACAATATACTATAATAACAGCGACATTTTTATAAAACCCCCTCGGCCCCGTAGCTATTACTTCGTTTTTGCTTAGTTTTCTTTTTATCTTTTTTCTTTTTATCTTTTTTCTTTTTGTTCGGCTCCTAGGGGCCGTAGTGTTCTGATGATGTTAAGTTGCCTATAATAGCCTTCCTCGAATTGTTCAAATCCGACTGGTAGTTCCAGAGATTCATCAACTGCCTAGCCTTTTCCCAACTATGTTGGGGTCGGCTTCCAGTCTAACCGGATGCAGCTGAATACCAGTATTTTACATGGAGCGACTGCCTATCTGACCTCCACAACCCATTTACTGGGTAATACGATACATCTTGGTAAGACTGGTGTTCAGACTTTCGGGCTTCTGACTACGACAAAGTTCCACGAATGACAGCCGTGACCAGCAGCTTAACGTGCTTTCCGAGACACGGAGGGGTCTCGGTATGTAAAAATGGTCACCCATCCACAGACCAACCGCGGCAAGCGTAGCTTAACCTGATCGATCGACCTGTGCGGCTGTTATTATTTAGCCACGGACCCCGTCCATGGTAGTTGCAGAGATTAGCGCATTTAAACAAACAAACTTTTCAGCTTTATTATTAGTATAGATTAAAGGAGGTCGGAGCTGTTGAGAATATAATATCCTGATTCATGAATGGACCGCTTTAATTGTACCGGATTTTTAATTACCATGCGTTTTTTGTTCGTTTAATTTTATTGAATAACAATATTGTTTTTTGTGGTTCAGTATTGGTGTTAGTTTTTGATGAATATAAAAGCCTGGCGATCTGCCAACGTTTCATTAAAATATAATAAAATGCAAAAAAAACCCTTTGCAGTATAATAGGTACAAAACATACAATTGGGTTGTAAAAGCTATATCAAGATTTGCATGGACATTTCCGAAATTGTGTTTATGATTGTTATCGATTCCTTTTTATATTTGGAAAAAAATACGTAGTAACTTGCGCCGATATGAGATAATGTTTTTTTTTTAACATGCTTAGTTTGAAGGCAAAACTAAGCATGTTTATAGCAAGTTTGAGGTATTTTCTTTTGGTCTCTTGTGACGTGTAAAAGTGATTCCGTAAAACCTATTTACAGAATAAACAATTTCATTTCATTACCTACATCTTTTCTTCAAATGTCATAGTCCCAACAAAAAAAACTTAGCCTATTGTAAGAATTATTTACTTTTTCGTAAGCTTTAAATCAGGAAGCTTACATCCCTATCCTTATGTTCACGCAATCAAGTCCGAGGTCTCGAAGGGTCAGTCTGAGGATGATTGAATAAGCTACAAAGGGAAAGTTACCGAGTTTTCATAAAATATCGCAGTCAGTTTGTTATTGAAATTAGAATCACAGACCCTTCTGTATTGCAAATGACTTTTCTATTACAGTCCCTTTTGATCGCTTCCGCAGTGGAACGACTTTACAATCTGTTACAATACAGAAATAAAATGTATGGCTTGTTATAGAATATTGTAGAAGTATACCATTTTCCTAAACCACAAGGGATAGATCAATCAATCCCCCCCTTAACCCCTACCCTTGTATATTTCAATTTATTCCTGCTAATAGCAAATTCATTTGTATCGCAATCATGTATTTGCAAAATTAGCAATCAATTGTCGAAATCCAGACGCAAACACAAACAAAGTTCTATTTGCAGAAGGATCTGAGTTATGACCTGGGTAATGTTCGTTAAAACAACACAAAGCGGCCTGACCATAGTAATCATGTCAACAAAAGCTTCCCACGAGAATTTTAAAAAGTAAGTACAAGTAAAAACCACAGAATTGTGCCCTTCATCTAAAATTTAAAACAGCTGCCTCTCCGGAGTTAATTGCTGGTGAACCGAGTCTTTGCAGAACATATGAAATGTTCGTGGTCTCTACAATTGTTCAGGGATACAGTTCTTTACACAATAGTGGTAAAAATTTGAATATGAAATTATATTATCTTTTATATGTGTGTATTTTGGAATATTGTTTGTTGTGTTTTATATTAAAAAACTTTGCAGTTTTGAATCCCATAATATGTGATACCAACGCGACGTTAGAACAACAGACTCCATAAATGTTAAAGTTACGAATACACACGTGATAAAGTTTGGTTAACAGAACGCTGTTAACGACTTAAATGTATCGTATACGATGCTATAAGGCGTATTTAAATCAAATATACATTATGCGTATTACCGGATTGGACTAAGCTATACAAATCACGTTTTAAATTGTCCAAAATTACACTAATTTCAACGGCCACAAAACTTCTTCGAAAGCCTCCACCAAGCTCCTTGAAAAACCTTGACTACGGCTTAGGTATGCGCGGCACGTCTTGTTGAAATATATGGAAATTAGAGAGCTCGCCTGCGCCCCACTTTTTTCCAGTAATTCACTGATCTATTAGCAACTACCGTGACTTGATTAGGCCCCGATTTGTAAAAGAACAATGCTTACAGCTACAGGGTCACAAGACTTCGTTCCCTCGGTTTTCTGTCTAACTAATTTCAAAGTGATTAAACTCTGCCCTTTTGCAGTCCTAATGAGCTTGGCCAATTTTGTAATCCTAAACACTTTACTTGAATTTGCGACATTTAAATTGAGTCGTCGCTCCTTTGGTGGAATATCAAAGGGCCTATGGATGTTACTTTCAATTTGTTTTTGTTGCCTTCGGGAACTAGTTTCACTAAGCCAATGTTGCTCGTTCTGCGTTCGCATTTAATTTACTTCGAGCTTCTAGTAATAATCTTGTGATATTGAATCTAGGAATTGAGTAATCCTATAACATTCTTTAAAGCTTCACTAACTGTGACCTAACTGTGACCTCTGAGTTTGTATCGGTGTATCTAGTTTTTTTTTTTATATTGTTGGCTTACACAAAACAGAAATTCTTCCAGAAATAAACATCATTTCTCATCGTCGTTTATAATTCTTTCCCACATTATTCTATTATCCTGATGGTTCGGAACGTCCTATTCACTATGCATCTCAAACATGATGTTATAAAATTATTAAAAGGTGAACAATAGTGGCCTGCTATAAACAGCATTTTGTGTTTTTTATTCATGTTTGATTCTTCCTAAACATGCGGTCACTGACGACCGGCAACAATACAATTTGTATTGTGTCTGCTACCTACGTGTCGGTTCTACACATCACGAAAAAAACAACAGCCGATAGTATATTCTGTAAAAATCTCATCGTGAAATCTTACAAGTAGGTGAAGTGGGCTTGAATTGAGCTGTCAATAGTGTCAGCAGGCGGGTGTCGGGTGTCGCATCAGGTGAAAATATGTGTGTTCACTTCGCTTAAGTTTTCACGATGAGATTTTTACAGAATACATCGTCAGGCCTCGCACTAAGAATACAAAAGAACCCAGGAAGCAAACTCTCGTTAATGGAGAAATGAAAAAGTACATGATAAAAGAAAAAAAACCTTATAATGAACAAATGGATCCCAACTCCTACAAAGAACTACCATCTAAACAGATTATCGAAGTATAAGAAGTTGGAAACCAGGCCACACCGCCCAGCTCCTCACTCTAGGGAAATTTAACGCGCCTGGCACCGCAATGAGCTTCATCATAAGAAATAAAACCTACGACGTCCTTTATTTTCTACACGTAATTACATGTCACCCTATTATCTTTGAATAATGTGAACACTAGCAATCCCTGAAGAGCGATTGTGGCAATAACTTATTTTTTGCCCAAGCTTTTTTATGGAACACTCATAAACTCCATTTGTTTGAATTTGGTTGGGGCAGGCGGGTGGCAAAACGCGTTTGTCCAGATGGGCCAACTGTATAAGGGGGAAGTGCCAGGGTAGGCCACGAAATTCATTTTTTTTTTAACGTTTTTTGCAATTTGCAGATCAGTGTCAGGTTGTATGTTTGTTTTGTTCAACATACAACCTACAACCTAAAGGCATAATCGTTCAATATACAAAGGCATAATCATTGAGCACTGGAGGCCCAGAGGTAACGGCCCCGACTTAGTAGTTGTAGGTCGTGATTGGAACCCAAGAAGGCGCTTTACTTTGTGTAAATAATTTCATCACCGCTGCTCCCAAAACGGTGAAGGAAAACATCGTGAGGAAACCAGCATGCCCTACCAAAAAATCGATGACATGTGACATCCACCAACCCGCACTGGACCGCGTGGTAGATTACAGCCCACTATCTCTCGAAGAGAGGAGGCCCTTGTCCCAGCAGTGGGAACATTATAGGCTGATTATGCTATATAGGAATAACAATATCAATTCATTCTAAAATTGTGTATCAACGTGTTAGAAGTTCGAGCCATCTCTAGCATTCAACTGAACAATTTCCTGCAATCTTGAGTCGTGCCGTTGCATTAGCTATCCGATTATACGGTTCATCCTCACTTGAAAGCACAGACAAAGCAAAACTATAAAGCTTGCAGTAACTTTAAATTGTAGAAAATAAATAATTCGTTATTTCTGTCTCTTTCACAATAGCACCGGTAAGCAAGTAAATAACCATCTTTCTATGCGAACTACTCATTCAAGTTAAGAACTGGCAACTTGAAGATGTACTTCTTGTTGGGGTTCCATACCTTTCCAGAATTCCTGACTATATCTTTTATATAACTATCTAGATATGTAGCGGTACCTACAGCGCCACATGGAAACAACGCGTCATACTACGTCACGCAAATCCAACATCGCGCAAGCAGAGTTTACCGCGCAATTAACATAGATACAACGGCCCGACATGAATCATTGGGCAGTTGCCCGCCAGACATAACACCCGTCTGGTCGGAGGATCCTCCCTTTTCTATAGAGTATGAGTGAGCTTTACACCCTGTTCCTCATACTTCTATACTGGTGACCCCGAACATGGACGTCAGCGCAGCCTTCGTGCACCTACTCCAGCGTGACGTCATCATCACTCCCGCAAGGTTTAGCGTCGAGTCACCCAGCCAGCCAGCTTCCACGGCTTCAACGGGTATCCTGACCACCAGCATGCAGCGACCGCGCATTCCTGGTCATCACCCTCAGCCTCATCAGCAACCTCGGCACAGCACACTGCACTTTCGGCCGGTCCACAAGCAGAGCCCTTGAAATACGCTCTCCTGGTCGACGCAAGCAGTCAGTCTCAACCCGGCGCTGTACCACATCCGACGCACTGGAGCATAACGCAGCGCCACCCCGACTCACTGGGGACATCAAAGTCAAAGTCAAAGTCAAATCATTTATTTCAAATAGGCACATCAAAGGCACTTTTGAACGTCAAAAAAAAAACTAAATAGAAATGATTCTAGTCGCCCATTCGAAAAGGTAGTTTTCGTATGGAGAAGAATGGGCAAGAAACTCCACCGTTACTCTTTTAAAAATGTTTTACAAGGTCTTGTATACATAATAAAAATTATATGTGAACACGATGCACCCATAATAAAATTAGTCTACCACAAAAGGTAAAAAGAATTAAAAATTAAGCAATGACAGGTAAATCAAATAAGTGATAGATACATACATGGTGCTCACATATTTACAAGTTATTTAAAACAAAAAAAAATGAAAAAATGCAAAAGTAGTTGAACTTTAACAAGTGTGTGAGCCACTGTAGTCGCAGATTGTAAAATTGAATTAGAATAAGATGTCATAATTAAAAATATATATATAAATTAAATCTTCATCTTCGCAGACAGTTCCGACTCACCGTGAACTATGCGGCAACCGGTTCCGACTCACTGGAACCTCAGCTGGCCTGGCAAGCATCGCAAGATACAAGACTCAGCCCACTATCGACCTCCGGTCTCCGGGGGGGAGTGATGTAGCGGTATCTACAGCGCCACATCGAAACAACGCGTCATACTACGTCACGCAAATCCTACATCGCGCAAGCAGAGTTTACCGCGCAATTAGCATAGATACAACGGCCCGACATGAATCATTGGGCAGTTGCCCGCCAGACATAACACCCGTCTGGTCGGAGGATCCTCCCTTTTCTATGGAGGTTGAGTGAACTTTACACCCTGTTCCTCATACCTCTATAGATACACCTAAATAGTTGGATTTGAAAACGCATCTAAAATAGAACCAGTACTAGTGCCATTAACATGATTTTTCATACACAACGTTGTAATGCTACCAGATCTAGAATAGGGAATGAGAATCGTTGCCATCTCACTAAATGAACTTTTTCACAAGCTCATCTTATTCTCCAGTCAGCATTGTTTCCTACCAATTTTAGCTCTGTAATTGGGTCGCCATTTTAACTATTTATATCAAACAACCGAAAACGTCAAACTGCCACACCGAAAGGGCAGCTATAATAGACGGACAGACGGGCTTCACAGACATGACTTCAAAGATGTTTCTCTTCCGAAAGTTTGACGGATCTCTAAAAACAGACAATGAACAAGAATACGGTAAAGTTGTAGAAGAAAATTTTCTTTTTGTTGAGTTACTTCGACTTTTATCCGTGTATTATTACAGCTTGAATTATTTAGGTAGACGTTTTATTATGTCCCTCGTGTATTATATGAGTACAGGTCGATCGATCAGGTTAAGCTACGCTTGCCGCGGTTTGTCTGTGGATGGGTGACCATCTTTACATACCCCTCCGTGCCTCGGAAAGCACGTTTAGGCGTTGGTCCCGGCTGTCATTCAGAAGCCCGAAATTCTGACCACCAGTCTTACCAAGGGGTATCGTATTACCCAGTAACTGGGTTATGGAGGTCAGATAGGCAGTCGCCATTTATAAAATACTGGTATTCAGCTGCATCCGGTTAGACTGGAAGCCGACCCCCAACATAATTGGAAAAAGGCTAGGCAGATGATGATGATTTGAATTTGGTGGTTTTGATTAAAAAACGACCGAGATTAGGTTAAAAATACAAGCTTCACCATTCTCTTAAAGGTACCGCAATCTATTTGTCTATCGTAATGGTTATGACAATTTTCCTCTCGCCCACCCTAAGATGTGATTTAGGTATGCATTCTCCTATGCATATTATAAAGTGAAGTTTACGTACGGGCGTCGTTCTATTATTTCGTCGTTCTATTATTCTTTGGCCCATCCATTTCTTTTGTTTTTTTTTTTAAACGTTGCCCCACACTAGGAATTTCTCCTGTATCGTGGGTGCGTTTACAAACATTTAAACTCACATACACAAACAGCCAGACCCGGAACAACTACTTGTAGGTCATACAAATATTTGTTCCGTGCGGGAATCGAACCCGCGACACGCAGCGCAGCAGTCAATCGCTTAACCACTGCGCCAACCGTTGCGTCGATAAACAGTCTATTTTTTATTTATTTGACGTCGTGTGTTCTGCTCATCATGGTTTACTTCATAACTTCCAAGTATTTCTCCATACATCCGTTACATGCCTGCACGGTACCTATGTTTTGTTGTCGGAGGTCGGATTATACAGGCGTAACTCTTGTTCACACATATTCGTTGTCTGTAAGTCGGATCAAGAGGGTTACGGTCGGCTTTGAGTTTCGGGTTAGCTTAGCTACGTGTCATTTCTTACAATATCATCCTGTAATATATCAAAGAATGGGATGAAGCCTGATTAAGTGGCATCATCTCTTTTAATGTTCAGGGATATTTTTGGGACATTGGTGTTAGGGATTTATAAACATTTTTCAAGTTGTCAACTTGAAAAATCTTTATAAATCCCTGCAGATAGGAAGCAATAATTGTAGGTAAGTAAGGAAAAAAATCGAAGCTAATTTCGGTCGCATCTAAACTGTCATAACTCCGTTCTGTTTTTTTGTTAACATTTATGGCTCGCTTCCGGGTTTTGTGTTCACATTAAAATTAGAATAATTAAATTCACAAATTATGAGGCAAAGGAATGAAAACAGGTCCAAGCCATCCAAAAATTTGCATTTTACACAAAATGGTGGCAAGAAAATAGAGCAACGCCAAAAAAATCACATTCTTCTTTCTTTAAAATATAGATTCTCTTATATCTGAGTTGCCTCAAACTTAAGACAAACTCGTATAAGATTGCAAGCTCGTGTTTATTGAATCGTGTTGCTTCGTTTGTTGTGGCACGCGGGTTATACTCGGCTTACACTTGGTACAAGTACACACCATTGTTGTCTCTGGAAAGAAATAATAATTAGGCAGAGGGTTCAAGATGGCGGAGAGTGGTGGCGGGGTTTTGAAATATATTCCAGTCGCTCTCAAGTAACCCTGTTTATAATACTAGTATCCAAGTGCATCCGGTCAGACTGGAAGTCGACAACACATAGTACGGCAATAGCTAGGCAGATGATGATCTGCCATCAAACAATTAACAATTTATCCATATGCACATCTTACTGAAAGAAAAGTCTTAGGTTGTATTTCAATGGCTTTTTTATTTTTATAAATCTTTAGTTTTTTAAAGTAATCTTATAACTACAAAAACTATACTTTAAGTATTTTTATATTAAAAGTAAAAGAAAATAGGTAGGTACTAGAATGAAAATCAGGAAAGAGACTCTCAACCTATGCTCTACTATACCTACATTTTCTTGAGATATACATTTGTAAAGAGGGCGGGTATTCTCTTACCTAATTAATATCTCCTCGACTTGTTAATTGGAAGGTCTACGTTGAGTAAAGAGCCACGATAGTACTCGTAACTAAAACATATAAATAAGTACGAACCTATCTTCAGAAACCAGCATTTTATAATGATGTAATTTCTGCAAAGACATTAATAACCAACGATATGTTTAACAATACGTCACAGAAAATAAACAAATGACCCGGCCATTCTTACCATAGACACAAGTGAATTATGTAAATCCTCCTTTAAAGTTGAACAAAGCTCTATGGTGTGCCAATACCAGTCCGATAATGCCTTAGTGAATGACGTACTGAATAATCTATGGGGTTCAGAGTTCGAAGAAGCAAAAGTAGATGGGATTGGTCGTAAATATTACCTATACAAAGTTGCAAAATATTACAGAACTTGCAAAATAGTTTACAGAACATTAGAAGCAAGTTATATTTTTTTTCCCATGAAATATGGATCAAATCTTTTTCTATTAATCGGCCTGTTACTGAGAAATTCGTAATGGAAGAACCTAAAAACACCTGTTAAACGAAATTAAAAATATTAAAATAAATTAAATCGTACAAAATGCTATTATTGTTATGTCAAAATATTGATGATGGACATAACCAACACAAATTAAAAAACACAATCCTCTCAGAAATCCCAGGAATTTACAATTGTCTCCATTGCTTTTCAGTTTTATGTTTACATTGAGTTTTGTTCCAGGTATTTTTAACCATTCGTAAAGGTTCCTATTTATTAGGACATGTTTGGATAGAATTCTGCTTATTGCACACCAGTAAAAGAAAAACAAATATGGGCAGAGCAGTGGTGGTCCAGTGGTAAAGGCCGCGACTAGCGAATTGTAGGTCGTACGTTCAAACCCAGCCAGGCTCTTTACTTTGCGTAAATTATTTCATCACCAATGCTCTTAAAACGGTGAAGGAACACATTGTGAGGAAACCGGCATGTCCTAGAACCAAAAATTCGAAGACATGTGACATCTACCTACCCGCACTGGACCCGCGTGGTTGTCGGCGGCCTACTCCCTCTCACAGAGAGGAGGCATGTGTCCCAGCAGTGGGAACATTATAGGCTGATTATGGATTATGGTAAATTGAGTATTATTTTACACAAAGGATACAATAGACGGTTTCATTGCAACCAGCGATTTGTGCCAGACAACCTAAGGATGGATTAATAAAAACTTGATAAATAACCCCCCTATAAATAATAATTAGGAACCATTCCATTCCATTGGGGTTTATTCCTATTAATTAGAAACTTATAAATAAAAAAACCGGCATAATTAGTGCCGTGCTTTCCTATAATTTATTATTTTATTTTTATGCGAGATCTATAACTATGACAATGATTGTTGGTTACTGCTGTGTTTGTGTTTAGTTGGTAAGTAAGCCACTAATAAAATAACAAATATTTGATTAGTTCTTTAAAAAAAATTGAACTACATAGGAACTTCTCACTGGATAATGGATGTGTTGTCAAACATAAATCTCACGTAGGTAACTACCTACACAAACAGCTAGACCCTGTGATGATATACCCTGTATATATACATATTTCTGATTACCTGGAATTGTATGTCTACCAAATAACAGGTATTATAATATGGGTATTTATTTACATCACTATAACAGTAATCAGTTTCAAAGCTCGTGGCTCCTGGGAAATATTCCACAACTAACTAAATCCTAATATAAACTGAAGTTCAGCCAGCTGCAAAATAACCTAGATATAAAGCTAGTTTTACTTTAGATTCAATATTTAAAAAATTCCGGATCGTAACACAGAAAGTTTGTAAAGAAGAGTCATATAAAGCCAATTTATGATCCACTGTGTAGGATTCTTCTAACTCAGTTACGAGTTTAGGGTTCAACCTATTCGGATGTTACGAAAAAGTTATTATGCTGATTTCTATGATCAAACGGAGAAAGAAAATTTTGCTTCTGCGCATTATACAGAAGTTGAGAATCAGTTATGTCTAGGTTTAGTTTAAAACAATTTCAAATGATATATTCTATACATTTCTTATTAAACTTTCTGTCTGCTATTAAAAAAATATTCTACAACAAAACCAATTTTTCCAATAATTTATTTCAATTAGACACACTCGTAAAAGGCAATTTTGAATGGCAACATTTACAAGGAAATAAAATTGATTCTTTGATTGCCCCTTTCAAAAGGTAGTTTCATATGGAAAAGTATGAATAAGAAACAATATATCAAAAGTAGATTCCTTTCATAAACTATATTTAAGATGCTGTCGTTGTAAACTTGTAAGGTACACCCATCTAAAATCTCCACAGAACCAAAGCAATTAGGTACATATTATTCTATAGAAAGCCAATATGTACTTATAACCTTATCAGTTTTGTGTATGAAACCTTTACCTTCCAACTTTCAATATTCCCAACTTTAAGACCGATAAGATTCGGGTACTAAGGTAAAATCATATCGCATTCATGAGTTTTCTCCACCACAAGCCTACCAGTGACCAAAGAGGTTTGATACCTACAACAAAATCTAATGGCAGGAATATCATCATCATCATCATTTCAGCCAAAAGACGTCCACTGCTGGACATAGGCCTCCCCCAAGCACTTCCACTTCGACCGGTTCTGTGCTTCTCGCATCCAACGGGTTCCTGCGGCCTTCACAAGGTCGTCGGTCCACCTTGTGGGAGGCCTTCCAACGCTACGTCTTCCGGTACGTAGACGCCACTCCAGAACCTTTCGGCCCCATCGGCCATCTGGCAGGAATATACACATAAATAAATATAGTCACTATCAGTAGCAATGAGTTTCATTTTGACAGTTCAACAACATTCATTGCGTTATTTACGTTATTGAGCAGATACATTTTTCGAACATATGAAGCACTGGATTAGCAATATCCTTCAATATGATTCAGATTGAGATTGATAGTGTTTCACGCAATTAGGGTGCTGGTCATACACGCACGCTGGTTGCGAGTACTAGGCACCTGACCTTTCTGAAGAACATCACCAACAAGGTCATCAACTGTGTGGCGGGACGGCTGAGGGAGAAAGCCTCCCGTCCCAGCCACCGCGGGAGATGCTCCGGGCGTCGGGAGCCGCGTGACGACTCCCGGCCACCGTAGGCGCGGGCCTAAGAGTAATGGGTAGCTTAGCTCAACGTCCGATCAGGACCAGGACCGTGCCGGACGGCGCGTACGTGTTCCACGCGCGCCTCAAAGAGATGTCAGCATCAGAGAAGGGGCCCGTTAGGGCCGAAGCCTGCCGACTCAGCGGGATTGTCCGAAAGGGTTACCGCTGGCCCGGAACATAAAGGTCTAAGGAAGGAACACGGGTGGGTTTTAGTCAGCAAGAGTCTGACACTCCCTTCCGCTCCACCCAGAGCGGGAGCGGGTCATTTGATGTTTTCAAAACAAAAAAGGTCATCAACAGTCCTCTTACGGCATCTACTCGGTGTTTCCACTCACATCTGCCTTGTAAATACCTTTTGTTAGTCGCCTTTTATTCATCCCCTCAACATGAAGGATGGCGGGATTGACTTTCATAAAATAAAAACTTCGTTGGTACGATCGCAGTCGTAACTTTACGTGTGACTATACGTGATACACATCACGTAGGGTCAACATATCTAAGACATTATAAACATTCAGATTCACTACCATATCCGCTTACGTAAGTCGCGACTGTCAAGTGCTGAAATTTCCCTAGGGTCACCCACGAAATCGGCAACTTATTCGGGAAATATGCGATAAATATAAAAAATAACGCGGGATTTGGTTGTACGATTTTGCAGATATATTTGACATATATGACTGGTTATTATTTGTATTATACAGGGTACAGGGTTGTGTAGGTCAGATAGGCAGACGCTCCATGTAAAATACTGGTATTCGGCTGCATCCGGTTAGACTGAAAACCGACCCCAACATAGTTGGGTAAAGGCTAGGCAGATGATGATGACATGATGTGGTGACTGGTTTTATTTGGGTCGGATATTCAAAATTTTCAGAGCAGTCAGCATTAAACCCTTCTGAATGACTAATGTTTAGGTATATCTTTGCAGGAACTATTCTCCTACGACTCGTGCTATCTCGAGGGAAGAAGATGCCATTACATTGCAACGTGATAACTCGAAAATGTCTAGTAAACATTTGTTCCCGTACATGAATATTCAAAAAAATATATAGGTAAATAAACAAAACTGAACCATAAAAGCAAACAAAACAGCGCTGCATGAATAATAAAACTCAACTGAAACTACGCTCCATATTAGTTTTCCCACCTACCAAAAATACCGAATGTTATTTCGCGGCCGCCACCACCGCATGGTTAGCTGGTTAGCCTACAAGCCGACCCCAACATAGTTAATAAAGCGCTAGGCTGACTAACTCACACCCACTATGAGTAAATCAGCTTTATCCTGCTCTAGAATAATTTAACTTCCGCTAAACCACTGGTTTGCATACCGGTGTCGTTTTACTTCTTTTCCTAGAACACGTTAACTGCGGAAACTAAAACCACAGTGTGAACGATGAGTTACGGGACTTGCCCGTTACGATGAGGCTGTGAAAACAGCGGATCTGAAAAATATAGCGATGTTCAATAAAAAGTAAGCGCTCAAGCAAACCACCAACCCACACTGAGGCCTGTGTCCTAGCAGTGGTAACATTATAGGCTGGTTATGCAAATAACTGACTTTAAGAACAAAATTCGTATTGCCATACATTTATGTCTAGAATTTAGTGGCATGGTTACAACATGAAGTCAACACCGCACGAGATGGTGGATAAATCTTAGTATTCGTTTCAAGCTGAGCCTTTACAACCCACCAAACTCTTCAACCAGAAGGATAGCCATGGGTCCACCAACGCATAAGGTTTATCTTGTCGTCCTCGAAATGTCTTGCGGTGGGCAACGACCCAAGATATTGGGACAGAAATAAGTTAAAATTGTCAGTGACAATACTGTATCAAAATCATCTTGATGTTGTAGTTTCCGCTACCGTCAAAGCTCCTCAAAGTTCATTACTATTGGTCACTAAGTTTTTACCAGTGGCGTTGGAATGGAACATCAAAAACTAGCGGTCTCACAAACTGATCCACCGTAACGGCACGCTCGAAAACTTCACGCCTCAATCGTTTAAGGGTCTGCAGATAAAAAGAGAAGTATCCAAAGAAACAATACCATTAGTCTTTCTCTTCAACCTGTTTGACCGTGTTAAATTAGGTCAATGAACTCACGGCTCGTATTTATAAAGTCGTGAAAATAAAAGTCTTGTAGTCTGGTGGTTCTGATTTGTGGTGCAAGTTTTTGTTGCAGAAGTGTGTCGCCGTTGACAGTTTTTTGGAGTTTGAAGAGGATTTATTTTACCGATTGTTGGGTGCAGATTCATTCAGTAAATGTTTAAATGGCAATTTAAAGAATTACGATGATTCTAGAACGTTTTAAGTATGTGACCTACGTCTAAATAAAGTTTGTTCAGTAGTAAAATGGTTTTTTATAATGCGTAAGTAAAAGCAGCTTTCAGAAACGTCTGAAAAGGGTCATATTTGATTTAGGACTGTGATGAGAGCAGTGTTGGTCCAGTGATAACAACCGAGTTCGTGGGTTCGAACCCAGACAGACGCTTTACTTTGTGTAAATAATTTCATGCTCTCTGCTCTCAAAACGGTGAAGAAACTGAATGTGGGGAAATCGGCATGTCCTAGAGCCAAAAATCCGAAGACATGTGACATCTTTCAACCCGCACTGGGCCCGCGTGGTAGATTATTTGCCCACTTCCCTCTCAAAGAGAAGAGGCCCAACAGTGGGGACATTACAGGCTGATTATATTTGTAAATTAGAATGATCACACGTACTACAACCACACTATAATGACAACACATGGACGGGCGCTAATTTGTATGAAAATATAATAATATAGTTTATTTACACATGACAGATTTGGCCGTCAAAATCAATCGTGTGCGATTCTGACCACATCCAGGCCACGTCGCAGCCACAACGCAAACACAACGTTGCATCGATACTTTAATTCGATTTTGTAGTTACCACAACGCAACCGCAACCTGCAGTGACACTATCCACACGTAACCACTGCTTGCCCGCATTTTGTCGCTGCGATGTGGTATAGTACGTGTAGTATGAGGAATGATATGAAAGAGAAGGGAGTGAATGATAGCGTGACGGTTGACAGGGGAGAATGGAAGAAGAAAACGTGTTGCGTCGACCCCAAGTAACATGGGTTAAGGGCAGGAAGATGATGATGATGTGGTGTAGTAGGTACGTGTGATTCAGGCCCTAGGTTGAAGTAGGTACAGATTATTCAGACCAGAAGACATCAAACAGCTTCATACCACCAAGTCCAAAAGTCATTAACGCATCAAATATTCGCAACATCTAATAAATCTCTCAAACATACAATTTATTGCAATAATCTAATTGCATACTCAGACATACATCACACATGAGCTATTGCGCTATCGTGATTACCTACGTCACATTAACATTTATAATGATGTTTGTACATTATTTACTTCTCCTGTGTACATACGTATACCAAATTGATGCGATGAATTATTAATGTCCCTTCGAGGTGCCAAGTGTGCCGCGTTTTGCAAGCTATCAGGAACTTCGAGAGCTTTTTGAGAGTAAAAAACGTAGTGATTTTCAATTTAAAATTCATAGGGAGTTTGTTGTGATTTGAAGCAAAACAGGATTTCCGATAAGCAATCCTACTTTTTTATGCACAAGGGTAAACTTATCATGTTTTTCTGAATTAATCTAGCATCATAGATACAGGAAAATCAATCACCACCAATCTTTTCGTGTACAAATTATAAATAATAATAAATAGTTTATTTGATAATCTTAAACGTACAGAAAATTTTTGAGATTGGAGCCTCCTTTTAAGCAAAAAATGCCTGTATTATGATTATTAATAAATAAAGAAATCATAACACTTGGAATAGAAATCGGATTTCACCCATAAAAACAACAAGAATTTAGTTATGCATACATTGTGGTATAATGTTGTCTCCTTTACTGCTTACTCCACTTTCTTTTACAAATAAATAAGCACTGCATACAGTGCTTATTTATTTTAAATTAACAGTTTATTTTAAATACACAGATATTTCTGGGGTACGAATAAACTGTTAATTTTCTTTGAATGTAACAGTTGGTGGTTCAACCAAGTTATTTTTTTTACTTCAGGTTTATTTTATTTGTTGGCAAACAATCCTGCGGCATAATTTACTGTCGCCTAAGGATACTGCTACACCAAAAATATTGAAAATGCGTCATATATACTTAGTTCTGCTAAAATATAAACTGTACGATCAACTACCTACATCGCACTTTTATTTATTGCGCATAAGCATTTTAAGCATTTTCAGTACCTACTGTAAACTTTATGTGTTACTGATATTATTGAGTACAATTCTGACCGTTCTATTGTTGTTAAACACGTTGTAACTATTAATAAATCAAGAAGTCGGCAAGATTAGTTTTCTTCAATCTCAACTTATCACCTATTAGCAAACAAGTACTCATACGGAAACCTATAGACCTTCACTGTAAACAAAGACCGAGAATGTGTCATGCAATATAGTCTCATAAATATTTCAATCCAAATCTGAATCAACATTGAACTAAGGCAGATGCCCACGGGCAACTTTTATCTCCGCAACTAATTTGTCCCTCACATCAAGTCTACGGGTATATATGAAAGTGCACGCATGTAGCGACACGACAGCTGGCAGACATTTTTGACGCGGGTTTGTACGCAACTGTCGCCCGTCAATTGGTTGCAATGCAACTGCGTGCACATCGACAAAACAGGTACCTAGTCAACCGAAAATTTTACAAAAAAAGTAGCGTTGCTGTCGCTTCCGTGTGCGCGTCGTCCAAACCTCGGCGACGAGACAGCGACAGAGACAAAAAAGTTGCTGGGCAACTAAGTTGCTCGTAAGCGCCCTCTCTTACATATCTATATTAGTCTCAACCACGGAATAGATAAATAAGGTTTATCTATTCCGTCGTCTCAACCGAGGCGAGAACAACACGTCAGTTGACGGAATCGATTGATGACGCCATTGTGGCTGTCGGGAATTTCGGGAATATGGAGTGTCGACTACGATTCTAGTGGTAATTTGCTGTTTAATTATTCAACACTTGTGACTACATCAATTTGCGGTGATAAATTATCTAATCTAACTTGACTAGACACCTTTACCACTGTGAAAATGATTTTGACAACAATTTTGAGTTGCAACATATTAGGATAATAATATAAATGTGGATGGTTGCAAATAAAGAAAGACCAAATAAAATTACCGTTGCAGACTTTGTACAGGACAATAGGCTACGAAAGGGGTGAATATTGAGATGATGGCTGGTACAGACTGCGTTGAAGATTTATGCGATTTTTTTGGATGCAGTACGCGGAGGACAGATTGTTGTGGCCCAGCCTGGGAAAGATCTGTGTCCAGCAGTGGACTGCGAAAGGCTGAGTTGATTGATTGAAGTATATGACATATAGTATTTCTTTACATCACAGCATAATAAGGGCAAGAGGATAATCATGAGGGCAAAACCTCACACAACATTAAATCCATAATTTAAGCAAGCAGGAAAACATCGCAAAAATGAAGCTCATTAATAATTTCGACTGCGCGAAATGTTCCGAGAAAGGCGATAATTATAGCCCTCGATATAATAAGTACCGCATATAGCCTGTCTCATTTGTATGATCTGCCAGCTGAATATTAAAACATACAGCAGCTGTAAAGCGGGAGAATGTGTGGTCGGTGTTGTCCGTCGCGTTAGGATAATTTGATTCACGAGAACTGAGTTGTAGGAATGTGACATTACTTTAGAATCTCATAGGTCACTGGTAAAGCTACACTTAGAAATAACAAAAACTATATTTCACTTAGTTCCTTAGATGCATTTAGCAGCATCTTTTAGGTAAGACCCCGAATAATAGTGTTGAATTACTAAGTAAATTATGAAAAACTTACTTATTACACAATTGGTAGTAGTCAACAGTCTCTTTAAGTCCTCGTGCTTCCGTGCCTCGGAAAGCACGCTAAGCCGTTGGTCCCGGCTGTCATTCGTGGATCTTTGACAGTCGTTACAGGTAGTCAGAAGCCCGAAAGTCTGACAACCAGTCTTACCAGGGGGTATCGTATTACCCAGTAAGTGGGTTGTGGAGGTCAGATAGGCAGTCGCTCCATGTAAAATACTGGTATTCAGCTGCATCCGATTAGACTGGAAGCCGACCCCAACATTTGTAGTTGGGAAAAGGCTAAGCAGATGATGAACAGTCCCTATAAGTCCATCTCTTAGAAGTAGTTGATGGACATACATAATATATTGTCACGATAAAAACCATAAAACATCACCAGTACACTTCAGGATTCCGTTAATACCAGTATCTATTTATTTGCGAAGCAACGAGATTTTGGCACTATCACTCCAAAAACACATAACGTATTATATACTCGTACAGACCATAATAAACAGCAGCAGCAGTCCACAAACTATTTATTACACGACAAACGTCTACATAACTCATACCCAAAAGGATACGAAATAACACTAACCCAGTACATTACGGACCTAATGTACTATGTTTCCCACATAGCGTCGGTAATACGCGGCAATCCTAGCAAATAGCCTCGCAAATTCATCCTTTCAACCCGAGAATTGAACATTAAGCGACTCGTATCAGTTTTATGTGCAACTATGCGAGTAGCACTTTACGCTACGAAAAGGTTGAGATTAATTGAAGAAGATTAAAGGATATAAATGTTCTGTATGTGGACAAAGAATCAAGAATTGGTCACGCTCTTATAGTAGAAGTGAAACTGAAAGCGATCATAGGTATTGGGGTAGAGATTGTAACCAGATATAGGGATGCGTTTTTCTATGACAGTGCTGAGGTCAATACGTCAAATACATCTACTATCTAGATTCACTATACTCTAGACTACCTAAGTGAAGGCTTTGACGAACTACAACAGCATTTCACTTGCCAATGAATTTGTGGGCACAGCACAGAATGCATTATAATATATAGTGATCAACAGCCGTTGATTGGAAGTAATGTATAGAAGAGTCAAGACGACCCTGAGCAGGGCATTTGGTATTATTGAATGATAAGCTAAGAATTAACAATATAATCATAATCAGCTTATAATGTTCTCACTGCTAGGACACAGGCCTCCTCTCTTCTAGAGGTAGTGGGCCCAGAGCGGGTTGGTAGATGTCACAACTCTCGAATTTTTGGTTCTAGGACATGCCCGTTTCCTCACGACGTTTTCCTTTACCGTTTTGAGAGCAATGGTGATGAAATTATTTACACAAAGTAAAGCGCCTGCCTGGGTGCGAACCCACCACCTACAACTCATAAGGTACGACTGAGCCACCACTGATCTCAACGCACCACTGAATTTAGACAACAGTTAAACGCAGTAGGGAAAAAAAAAGAAATCCGATAAAAGCCAGTAATTCCAGTTCAATAACAAAAAAACCTTTCAACTATGAACATGACTAAGCCACAAGTTTACCAGACCAAAGCACATAATATTATCAACCGAGCAGTAATAATAGGAATATTACAATTCTGGAAAATGGCCAAACACTGTGTCCCCTTTTCCCTAATGCAACCTACTTACAACTTGCTCATTACACGAACGCAGCCTCTAGTCTGGAAGGTGGCATAATGTAAACAATGTAATTTCATTTTGAACTTATGTTAAATTATGCTTTACCTCGTGTAGGTAAACGGAAAATGTATGCACAGCCATTTTTAAACTTATGATAGCTAGCTGGGGAATAAAAGCTGCTATTTGTGTGAAAATTCGTCTTGAAATAAAATTACTTTGACATTAAAGTGGTGGATTTAAAGCAGGTAGTGCTCATATATCACGAGTGGATTATAGATGATGATGTTGAAACGATAATAGTATCAGATAGTAGGTATACTATGTTTTATTTATCCAGACCAAGTATATCGATACTTTACGGGACGCTCAGGAGCAGACATCCGCTTATGACCCTTATTATCACACTAATATTATAAACACGAAAGTTTGTGAGTGTGTGTGTGTGTGAGGGGGGGTGTGTGTATCTATGTATGTGTGTTTATATGTTTGTTACTTCTTCACGCTCAAACGGCTGGACCAATTTTATCAAAATAAAGAGTAGCCTATATTATAGGCTACTCTTTATTCCGATATTCCCACGGGATCGACATTTACGCGGGTGAAACCGCGGGGCGCAGCTAGTTGACTAATATACAGGGTCCCAACAAATTTTAACACAGCGCTCAGTACGACTAACTAAAGATATCCAAGCAAAAGTCCAAAACATTAATTAAAGTGATTTTATTTTGATTTCAAATAATAAATTATGGACATTAGTGTATTTTCGTTATCTGACTATTTTTCTTGTAAGTATCTATGCCTTTTTCTTGTATATTTTTTTACCGTCGTCATTATTTTGGTGATCTGAATGATTTCTAAAAGTTTGTCCATCTATTTTAATGGAACCTTATATTAACCCCCTTACTAATAAACGTATTATAGATATCAGATGAATAGTTACACACCAATTTCTCTCTTTCAGTCGTCAGTAATTTGACTTTCGAAAGAAGAAGACAAAGCATTTTGTGTAGGTAACTATACAGATGCTATACAACGTTTATTAGTAAGGTGGTAAAAGTTTATGACCACGGCAAATAAGGAAACGCATGTTTGATCATCTACAAATTGCATATTAGGTACGTTTATAAATTCATTAAATTATCAGTTCATAATACAGTACCCTCAACTTTGCACATGACCTCTACGACATAATACAATTATTAATTTACGCGATGCGCCGGTTTTGTTCAGCAAGTAAGAAAAATCTACTAAAAACTGACACCAAGAAGCAGTAATAAATTACAAAGTTATGTACGATTATTTAATCTATTGAAACACCTATTTTAAAGGCAAATATTTATTTCGTAAATGACAGCACTAATTTACTTCAGCCATGCTCAACAATGGACCATTAAGATTCACCGCGTATTATTACAACTCTCATTAAAATTTTCCTCACTCTCATGACGAAGACGTGGCTCAATCATATGATATACACCGAAGAATGTTTTGAAGCATTTTTTCTTATGCTCTGCTTTTGTTGATGATGTCAAGGTTATTTTTATTGAATGTAATGGCTTTGTTTGTTAGTTAATGGATTACGATCATTAGGGTGCATTGTTAGGTACAGTCACGAGCATAAGTATGTATAAACTTGCCTTTATTCAAAGGCGATTTTCTCCTTTGTTTTTGAATGAAATTTCTTAATATTAGGATTAGATGAGATAGTATTTTCGAACCCATAGGTTTATGTAAAGTGTCGTATTTTAACTTTGCATTCGTTATTTCGTGAAAAAATCGCAATTTAAAGTTGCCAAGTGTTAACATATTAGTGCTCGTGACTGTACGTAAATCTATAATAATTATGAATGTATCTCCCATTACACCTAAATTGATATCGATGTTATGTGCTAAATCTTAAGCAGTAGTGGCCATTACTTCATCACCACAGATCTCAAAACGGTGAAGTAAAACATTGCGAGGAAGCAAAAATTCGCAGAAATGTGACATTTACCAAATCGCACTGGGCCCGCATGATGGATTCACTCTTTCTCACCGAGAGGAAGCCTGTGCCGCAGCAGTGGGAACATTATCTGATTATGCTAAGTCTTGGCACATCGTAATCGTTCTCCTACGCTTATCCCAAATGATTTGGGGTCGGCGCAACATGTATTTTTCTTCCATACTTCTCTTTTAGTTGTGATCTCGGCAGTCATCGCGGTACTACACAGAGGGCTCAATTCTCACACCACACATACCTTTAAATACGTGCTTCTGTATGTAATCAGCACCCACGACCTAGAACATTCTAGTTAAGAATCTACGCTTGACATCTAACTGGACCAATGGCACACATCTGTGTGTATCTGTTACAAAAGCCACATGTTCCAAACAATAAAATCTGCAGTAATGGCGGATTACACGCTGTTACATATAATTACAGATTATTTTTACGGAAACACATATTTTTTTACTCGAATTCTTCACGTTTTTATGCTAATATTTTGTTGCACGTGTTTGCACAATCGATGGATTAATTTTGATTTCATTTGATGCGTAACTTGTAAGCTGCGCTTTCCGTGAAAGTTATTGTTGTACTGAATTTCATAATCAATTAAATAGGTATGTATTGAATTGGATCAACCAATATAACGATTTGAAATTTTCTATATATTTTACCTGATTGTTGTACAGGAAGTTGACTAAATTTAATTCGAGGTAAAAAACTGAATTATTAAATGAAGCATTCCGGAACAAAGAATATTTATTTAGGCATATTATGTGTGGACAATAATATTTGCATTTCAATTACGTTAGAACATTATTTCATACATAATTACTCAGCACATATACGACTTCTCTCATAAAAAACTGTAAAAGCCATTCAACACAAACATTATACAATTAATTAGTCTATGATTTGGCAGATCGCGTGCGCTGCGGTGCCGTAATCCGTCATATCGTGAGAAATGATGCGCGGACGCTGCTTTTTGTACAATTCACATCATGGCCGCCACCGCCCACCAGATAACGTGACTAGATCGTAATTCGCACACGAATTTAATTGGTAACGACTTAAGTAATATGATATAACAATGGATCCCTGGATATTGCATTGTCAGTTATGTTTGTTTGATAAATAAGATAAATGCTGTAATAAGTAGGTAGGCAGGCAGTTAGGTACTTGTTACGGAGATTATAGGATACCTATGTTGAGAAAGAGGTGAGTGATGTTTTATATCATGCTGGCTGATTTCTTTCGTCTAAGTCTTACTAATCTTGTAAGCTAGCTAATAATATTCTTTGTTATACTTCCTTTTCATTAACTTACTAGCAGCGCCCTGCGGTTTCACCCCCATAAGTGTCGATCCCGTGGGAATATCGGGATGAAAACTATCCTATGCCATTTCGCAGAATGCAATCTATCTCTCTGCCAAATTTTATCGAAATCCGTTCAGTGATTTAGGCGTGAACAGGAACATACAGACAGACAGAGTTAATTTCGAATTTATAATATTAGTATGGATGTAGATCTACGCATAAAGCATTTATTCAAATTAATTTAATATTACAAATTCAACACAAACCCTCCCATCACTTTCTAATCGAAAACGTTTCCAAACGCGAAAATATATCTGCAGAACTTTAAATAAACAGCACAAAAATTCCCTAGAAAATACACGGAGCAGTGCACACGAAAGGAGTAATATATTCCACTCGAACAAAAACTACTTTGAAACATATATTCATAACATACTTATTTGACAAAGAGGCAATGAAAACAGACGGCACACGCGAGACAGAGTTCATAAAACTATAACGATCCAACTGTACAAGAGAAATGCATCATTCCCGTTCATTGAAATAATGAAACTTGTACAATTTGTTCCACCAAGTTCATTTCCACAAGGATACAGGGGGCCTAAAAAGGCCACTTTGGCAGAATCATTATGAATCATAATGGACAGTGAACTGTTAAGTTAATCGTATCAAATCCCATTGGTGAAGGACTTTTCAGTATTTTTTTTTTTGTCTGTGCTAAAATACCAATCAATCCAATCCAAATCCAATCCCAATCTCTTTGATTATACCTACGTAGTGCAAAAAAAGAAAAACAGACTGTATTCGCCATATTATGATTCATAATGTTATCCTTTTATGATTCTGCCAAAGTGGCCTTTTTAGGCCCCCTGCTGGAAACAAAAGAAACTGTTCTATTGCACGTACCTACTCGTAACTCTTGTAAATTAATAATTCACATTTCGAATTTTGGTTATGCAATTTTGAACTATGTTTACCTGGAGTAAGCATAACTATAGTGTTCAAATTTGTTTCAAATTGGTGTTATTTCAAGTTAAACAAATATCAACTTTATTTTAATGGTATATAACAGAGTGACTGTATTGAAGACGTTACAAAAATGTTTGAAGTTGTAGCGTAAACTGAACTTTATTGCGTAGAAATTGAAGTTATGTTTCCATAAACTCATATTTGTTTACATTTTTGGCAAATAAATCGCGAATGCAGATTAGATGCATCGTCATCATCCTGTCCTTATCCTGCGGAGTAATTACGTAACACACTATCAATCAGTAGCAATGGCTTTCATTTTGACAGTTCAACAAGATTCATTCCGTTATTTACATTGTTGAGCAGACACATTTTTAGAACATAATGATGCAATGGATAGCGGCGCCCATTCCCTTGTTCACAAACTAAACAAAATTAAAGTTCAGTACATCTTTTTCTTTCTATTTCATTTTCTTTGCCACCACTAAAGAAACAGTTCCGCAAATCGAAATTGAATGTTGTGAAAAATTCTACACATTAAATTCAACTAGCAACACTTAGTTTTCTGTCGACATAGTGTGCTGTATGTCTGTATAGTGTAAGGGACTTTCTCTGGAACGAATCGCGTACAGTCAACGTAACTAATTGTTAATGTGTCGCCGACAATACGAGTGGAGACAATATGTCTGTTGCTAAGTTACGTCTTCTTTGCCACAGCTAATAAAATACTATAAACAGAAAATTTCGTGATAAATTCTTAACACGTCCGAGGAAAGCTTTGAAAGATATATTATATTGTTAGGACTTTATTCGTTAGTGATTAATCAAAGCCGCCTTCCTTTCTGATTTCAAAATCAGAAACGTTTTATAAAAAATCAGAAACGTTTTATAAATATACTAGCTGACCCGACAGACGTTTTCCTGTTTTTGAATCGAAAGACACGTGGCGCCATCTATTATCAGAATAACGTTATTGTTGTTTTCCTCGGGAACAGCACGTTTTTTCGGGATGAAAGGTACCCTATGTCCGTTTCTGTACACCTGACAACGTATATGCAAAATTCAGGATGATCGGTTCAGTGGTTTAGGCGTGAAAAGGTAGCAAACAAACAAACTTACTTTCACATTTATAATATTACTAGCTGCGCCTCGCGGTTTCACCTGCCTAAGTGTTGATCTCGTGGGAATATCGGGATAAAAAGTAACCTTTATGTTAATCAAGGGTGTCAGCTACCTCCACAATTTTTTTATCAAAATTGTTCCAGCCGTTTGAGCGTGAAGAAGTAACAAACATATAAACACACATACAATCACAAACTTTTGCCTTTCTAATATTAGTGTGTTTATAATATGGATTGAAACAAAGACAGTGGTAAAGGCTTATCAAAGGATGGTAAATGGTAAAGGATGGTAAATGGTGGATGGTACATATAGGTAGCTATACCAAGTAACATGGGACAAGAGCAGGAAGATGATAAAGTTGAATTTGAATTGACTAGCTAAACTTCGCAAACGCGATGGGTATTGATATCTAAACACGACAAAATAAAAATACCAATTGTTTTTTTTTTTGAGAGGTCAACGACCGCCGATTGTGTTGTTGAGAAGTATGAGTTGATAAAAACTGTTTTCTTGTGTTTTATCGTGATTACATATCGATATGCATGATGTCTGTGAAGTTTCAACAAAAAAGTACAGATTGTTAAAACTGATATTTCAAGTGACAACAACAATTGCGGTCGATGACCCAAACGAATCAACAAATAGTTTTTATTTTTTTATTTTATCATCTTTAGATTTCGATCGATACTGTCAGAGTCTAACGAGTTTAGCTAGCCAATTTAAAATAACCCTGTATTAAACAAAACAACGAAGTGCTTACTGACCAAAACCTTGTCCAAATAAATAATGTCTGGCTGAAAACTCCGATATTACAATCATTTTGAAACACAATCGAGATGGTCATGATTATATTTTTTTCACAATTATCATATTGACTAGGTACCAGGTGGTGATGAGTCTATGAATCTATACACTTTAAATTTTATACAATTTTATAAATATTATGTGTAACAGTTGTATTCAAGTGTTATTAAATGTGCTTTAATTTTTATAGAAAAAACACGGAGAAAAACTTTGGTTGATTTCTTTGAGATAAACATACCAAGGTAAGAAAACCATACTTTAATAATTTATTATTATTAGTGATCGGTTATCTAAATTATTATTATAAATAAAGAGAAAATATTTTGTATGTTTGTTTGTTACGGTTTCACGCTAAAACGGCTGTATGAATTTGGATGAAATTCGGCACAGACCATGACCTGCATTAGGACAAAGAATACTTTATAATTCGATATTCTTACGGGATCGAGACTTCTGCGGGTGAAGCCGCGGGGCGCAGCTAGTTATGATTATAAGCAGTCAACTATGTAGAAAAGATTGAAAATAAACCTAGCAACAGGTAGAGAATATTAGGAACACAAAGCAATTCCTGTCAGAAAATTTTTTGATAAATCCTATAGGACTTATGCGAATAATTGCTAAGGTGCTTATTGTAGTGTAGCTTTTCCATTCCTGGAAGCATCATCTTTAGTACCTACAGTAAATGGTTCTAAACGTGTTTTCCTCTTGTAAACATAAATTACAGTTTTTATCTATACAAATAAAACAAAATGAAGTGTCTGTTTGTAATGTCAAAATAACAGCTATTTACACTATCATATGAAAGTACATTTTTTTTAAATTGTTGTCTGTGTGTCTGTCTGGTTCCGGCGGCTACTCTCCGAAATGGCTGGACCGATCTTGACGGGACTTTCACTGGCAGATAGCTAATGTTATAAGGTTTTTTATTGTTACATAGACACGTTATTGTTTTCCCATATGTGGCGGTCGCGGGCACAGCTAGTATTATAGATAAAGACCTTTTCATGTTAAAGCCGAATTAACTAGTCCGATTAGATTTTACAAGTATTCTTTCCAAACAAAATAAATATGTAAGCAGGTATAACATGGCTAAGATTGTGCATACAAAGGCTTGTTTATCCGTTTGAAAGTATACAAAATTCTAATAACAAGGCTTTATTCAAATACCACGCTCGGCTGGTGGCTCGGAAAACATATTCGCGGGAAATCGTTTGAGCCATTCTGATACCGCGTTTCACGTTTGCGAAACGCCCGTTTTGAATTTCGCATTCAATTTGAACTATCGCTCGTCTTATGGGTACCTAATTCCAGTAATGAAAGTACCTATGCATTTTGGAGTATTTGTTCGGCGAGCTTCAATATGCGTATATTTTGTAAGCAAATATCTTGTTTTCGTGCGGGTCCGAGGTGTCAGCTTGTTTTTCATAGAATTTTGTATCGCGCTTTACAGTAAGCTAGAGTGAAATGAAAATTAAATGCCCATACGGAACATTTGCTAGTCTTGTCTAACACAGTTTGCCAATAGTCTGTTTCAAAAGTATCTGTTCTGTTATTTAGAAACTTATACAGGGTTATTGGTAAAACTAGACCAAAACTGAAATCGCGAAAAAAGAAACAGCTGTTGCTTACATTTTGACGAGTTATACGAACATAAATGTAGGGAACAGCTGACTTTTTTTTTCCCGCGATTTCAGGTTTGATCCCATAGTAAAAGTGGTTCATAATGATGAGTACAGTCACGAGCACCAATATGTCAACACTTGGCAACTTTAAATTGCGATTTTGTCACGAAATAACGAATGCAACGCTGAAATACGACACTTTACATATACCTATGTTTTCGAAAATACTATGTTCCTACTAATATATAATTTCATTCAAAAATAATGGAGAAAATCGCCTTTGAATAAAGCCAAGTGTATACATACTTTTGCTCTTGACTGTACAACCTGAGTACACATCTTAAGAGGTTGTTAATGTTTTACCAATAACACTGTATTATAGGCAGTTTCTATTTTTGCATTTTTTATATCCGTTACATTTGAATATACATCAAAATGCTTTATAACTCCTACTATTAGCCACGTGTATAATGCAGTACCTACCTACAAAGTATCGCGAGTGTGCAACTGAGCGCCTGCAGCGACTACAATGAGTGACCTCGTTCCCTCTCTTGAATATTTACGTCGAGATGACGAGCACCTGACACTCTGCCCTTCTAGCCTTCTTCCATCACTCACACATCCGCGTCATAACAATCGTTTCATCTATACCTTTGTGTTTGAACTCTCCAGATAATAAAACTATTTGTTTTTCTATTTTTAGTTGTGTTACCCGCTCCATACAAATTCCTATACCACTACTTGCTATGTAAACAACGGTGAAAGTGACTTACAAAAACATCGTCAACATACACAATTGAATACGTGTTATTGAAGTTAACTCAAAAACAACTCGTCAGAAATTGACAAATTTATATGGGACGAAACCGATCGACCGGTACAATCAGTCCACAATTGATGAATGTATACATTCAAATATACATACAGACGAACTTCTTCCTTCTTTGAAGTCGGTTAAAAATTAAAAATGTCTGAAGTAAATGCTGTCGCAAGTGTGTCTGCTTAGGGTCAGTTCGCACCGAGACGCGACGCGACGCGCAGTTTTCAAGATAGAAATACAATTATAGACCTTATCTACTACACTAAAAGGTTTTCTATCTTGAAAACTGCGTGTCGCGTCGCGTCTCGGTGTGAACTGACCCTTATTCATTCGCTCCACAGCATCTAAATTTTATTGAGTTGTTCATTAGGAATTCTTCAGAAGCAGCCTGGAGTCAGGATTGGCACCCAGTTGAAATGTTTGCTCCTCGATATATGATACTTAAACGTAACTGAGCAGTGGTGGCCAAGTTGGAGCAGTGGTGGCCAAGTGGTAACTGGTAACGGCCGCGACTTACGAGTTGTACGTCGTAGGTTCGAACCCAGACAGGCGCTTTACTTTGTGTAAATTATTTCATCACCACGGCTCTCAAAAGGTGAAGGAAAACATCGTGAGGAAACCGGCATGTCCTAGAACCAAAAGTCATGTGACATCTGCCAACCCGCACTGGGCCCGCGTGGTAGATTACGGCCCACTCCCTCTCACCGAGAGGAGGTCTGTGTCCCAACAGCGAGAACATTATAGGCTGATTATGTAAACGCAACTGATGAAATATGGCCGAAATCTTAATGTTATTTCATCCAGTTCTTCCTTATTCGCGAAAGTATCAATGAACCTTTACCCGGACATCATCCCAGGTCCCTTTGAACGCAATAAACTTATTGTTCGATACACAAGTTTCACTCTTTCGTTATAAATAATGCATGCGGCAGTGTGTATGACCATGACCGTACAATCGCCTTCTGCATACTAAAGCTTTGACACAATGGTGTTCATTTCTCCAACGGATTGCCCGTGAACTTTTGTTTTGGATCTTAACCTTGATAATAGGCGGGGAAGTGGTGATAGATGCAGGTTAGAAGATATTAAATAAGTGACAACTTAAAAGTTATTAGCGGTCTTGGTATCTGAAATTATATTTGGAATTCGTCACCCTCGTTCAATTATAGAAAACAATTAAAATATTATTTTTTGTTTTCTTATTAAGTACCGAAACCTTTTTTTTTATACCACTGACCTGTATTATGCTGTATGATAGAGGTCAGTGTCTTATACCTTCAAGAGAAAGAAGGTTATAAAGAAAAGTAAAATCTATCTATCTTCTTCTTAGCGTATCGGCGGCAAAAAGTTCAAACGTCTTTGACCCAAAATTCATTGCGCAAAATCCGCATATAAGTCCTACACTGATTATGATTACCTAGAATGGATTAATTTTTACTCAGAAAAACTGTTCTTCTAAACTTTTGCGGTTACCTACCTCCTACTTGACACGGGCTTTTGGGATAGGTACCTACCTCCTAGACCTAATCATGTATCTAAAACAAAACCAGATTTGTAATAATTATTAATAATCATTTGCAGTGGTGGCTCAGTGGTAACGGTCCGACTTACGAGCGCGAGCGTAGGTCGTGAGTTCAACTCCGAACGCAGGCAGGTGCTTTTTTTTTTGTTTAGCCTATACTGTCCCACTGCCGGGCAAAGGCATCCCCTAAGTCCTTCCAGGAACTCCATTCCTGTGCCACCTGAAGCCAGCCCTCGCGGTACGCGTCCAGGTCATCTCGACCCCGCTTTCTGAGCCTGTGAGCCTGTGTGGAAACTTTTGCCCAGCGGTCATCATGTATGCGGCTTGTGTGACCCGCCCAATCCCACTTGAGCCTTCTTTCTGTAAATAATTTCATCACCACTGCTCTCAAAACGATGGAGGAAAATATCGTGAGGAAAGCGGCATGTCCTAGAACTAAAAATTCGAAGACATGTGACATCTACCAACCCGCACTGGGCCCGCGTGGTGGATTACTCCCTCTCACTGAGAAGAGGCCTTTGTCCCAGCAGTGGGAAAATTATAGACTGATTATGCTTATTATTATGAGGGGTCCGTGGCTAAATAATAACAGGTTCACAGGTCGATCGATCAAGTTAAGCTACGCTTGCCGCGGTTGGTCTGTGGATGGGTGACCATCTATACATACCGAGACCCCTCCGTGCCTCGGAAAGCGCGTTAAGCCGTTGGCCCCGGCTGTCATTCGTAGATCTTTGACAGTCGTTACGGGTAGTCAGAAGCCCGAAAGTCTGACAACCAGTCTTACCAAGGGGTATCATAATATATTACCCAGTACCTATGCTAATTATTTTATATGGTAATCTGTGGATAACGTCGTGAGTAGTGTATTTGTTAATTCTATTAGTTTAGTACTCCAATCATGTGTAATATTTAATATACTACTGTTTGTTGTCCCTAATAAATAAATAAACTGGGTTGTGGAGGTCAGATAGGCAGTCGCTCCATGTAAAATACTGGTATTCAGCTGCATCCGGTTAGACTGGAAGCTGACCCCAACATAGTGTTGGGAAAAGGCTAGGCAGATGATGATGCTATTACAGAACATACAAACCAATTTCTTTAAACACTAGTGTAGTTGTCCCACATTTTGAATGAATATTCATTCAAAATGTGGGACAACTACACAGTCAGAAGATAATGCAGAAGAATTTTATTTAAAATTCTTCTGCATTATCTTCTGACTGTCCATTCAAGTGCAGCTAACATATTGAAGCACATTCTACGTACGACCGTACTATTTTATCGAACAAAGCTCGCCTGTTCACTGAAATTATCATCCGAATTTCTGAGTACCTTTTGTTATTACGTACTTACAGACAATAAAGGTCAGCAGTAAAATTTCGTAGCAATTTTTGTATTGAAAATTGTGAAATAGGTTTTCAATTTTTGTATATTGCTTGTGGTTTGGTACTTATAGAAGGAGATCACAACAATAGATTAAACTTCGTATACCTATTTAATAAGGTTCCCATTCTGCATACAACCAAGTATATTCAATAGTTTAGTCAGTACCTATAGTTAGTCAAAGATTGGCAAAACCCATAGTCGGTCCTTCAATAGTATTTAGTTTGTTTGAAAAAACATTTTTTTTTATTAATTTCGATGTTGAGATTCAACTGATAGTTTCAAAATATTCCTTTGTACCTGCCAGTATTTCCATATAATGTCGTATTTTCATCTCCAAAAAACTTACCTGCTTATTTGTTGTAAACTTACCTGCGTATTTGTTGTAAACTTACCTGCTTATTTGTTGTAAACTTACCTGCTTATTTGTTGTAAACTTACCTGCTTATTTGTTGGCAGTTTCCTACATAATGGAGTCCTCGAGAAAGCCTAGCATGTCATCTACGTAAGTTTGATAAGTATTAATATATCTTCATCATCAGCCTACTGAAATTCGCAGTTGGGGCAATGATATTCGTAAGATGGCTAATAGTAGCTGAAAGAGAGCAGGAGGATCGAATGAATGGAGTTCGATTTATATAGGCTAACATCTAGTTGTAAGTAGTAACTCATGACACCAGTCCAATCTTTAAGAACTATCAAGCTCAATCAGAACAATTTTGAAGAATTTTGAAAATTTTGAAGAATATTGCTCCATTGCTGCATATTATGGTCAAAAAATTTGTCTGGCCAACAACGTAAAGTACGCAGTGAATGTTGTTGAACTGTCAAAATGAAAGCCATTGCTACTGATTTAGAATGTTACGCAATTACCCCACAGTTTCAGTTATCTCTTATGATATTAGCACTCGATCTCCACATACCGTCAATAAATGCAGTCTGTAGCATAAGGTAATACTTACAGCCTTAAAACTATTTCAAGAATTCAAACTGCAATATCTAATGAGAGTAAACACACGAAAACTAAATTAAAACATACCACCCAAGAACAGTAACACGAATATCAAACATAGATTGTGAATAAAGTGCGCCTCGAAGTTCCAGATCGGTAAGACTGGCTTTTACCCGAAGTTTGAGCGTCTGCGCCGAAATAGGACACACTTGTACCTATTTACTTTGACCCAATTGCATCGCTTGCATTACACTGTAACCATTAAAAGTCCTCCAGACCGTATTTCTCAACGAAGACTAGCCTTCAGCGCGGGTGATATTATAGTGCACAAGTGTGCGCGCAAATACAGGTGCACTCCCTCTTCCGTCACTTTCATAGTCCGGTGGGACGGCAATCCGACTCGACCGGAGGGAGATCAGGCCGGAGACCGGAGGGAGACTGTAACCATTACTAAGTACACTGACATATTTTGCTGGTAATGTCACACTTTCTTCGTAATACCACAGTATAAAAACCATATAGACTGGTAATACTGTGTGGGTCACCTCCCTTTTTTTCGGTGTATGATGTAACTTTGGTGAATATCTGCAAAGCACAGCAGCGATGGCTATACCTTGTGGGTGGTGGTATTCATTTATGATGGTATACTTTCAGCTATTTTACGGATAAGCGGATATCACAATGGGAAGAACTCATGAGAAAGTTTTCTGAAGCACACAAGGAACCATTCAAGTAAGTACGTGAGTACGTTTGGGGTTGACATACTTACTAGCCTTGGGGTCCGAGTTATCGAGTATTTCGGGACATCGCCAAGTGGTGCTCTGGTCTTAACGTGACCAGAGGACTGGCCTATTTGTATCCCAAAGAATCAGCATTGCCATCCAACGTGGCAGTGCTGCCAGCCTTTTGGCCACTTATTATCCCATTGACACCGATGCGGACGAATTTTTGTATGCCGAATGAGCTCCTCCCGTTATTATTATTTTTTAGAGTTCCGTACCCAAAGTGTAAAAACGGAACCCTATTACTAAGACTTCGCTGTCTGTCCGCCCGTCCGTCCGTCTGTCACCAGGCTGTATCTCAAGAACCGCGATAGCTAGACAGTTGTAATTTTCACAGATGATTTATTTCTGTTGCCGCTATAACAACAAATACTAAAAACAGAGTAACGGACGGACAGACAGCGAAGTCTTAGTAATAGGGTCCCGTTTTTACCCTTTGGGTACGGAACCCTAAAAACTACTCATGGACATGTCCATTTGTCTAATCGGTTGCGGCAGGCTGCGGAGCGTGATGGAAAGTTGGATTTTAGCGCCTTTACGATATTATTTATTGTGTTTTTGATGAAACTGCATGGGTTTAAATACATTTAGTAGTGTATGCAACTGATCATATCAAGGTATTAAAACTTTCGTGAGATAATAGTGTCACATGAGTCGCACGAGCTGCAGGCGAGGTGTATAATAGTAATAACCCGCGACTTCGTCCGCATGAAATTTCTAGTTCCTCCGACCCACCCCATCGCATCGCATCGCCTGTCCGCGCTATGACTTCGTTTCTGATGAGCGTTCTTTCTACGTTTTTTCCTTTTGTGCAAAGAGCTAGGGACTCTCGATGTTAAATAGCCTGTAGCCTTCCTCAAGAATTGGGCTATCAAATTCAAATCCGACTGGCAATTCTAGGGGTTAGCATGTTCAAACAAACAAACTCTTCATATTTATTATTAGTACTAGCTGCGCCCCGCGGTTTCACCCGCATAAGTTTTGATCCCGTGGGAATATCGGGATAAAAAGTAGCCTATATGTTAATCCAGGGTGTCAGCTACCTCCGTACCAAATTTTATTAAAATTGGTCAAGCCGTTTGAGCGTGAAGAAGTAACAAACATATAAACACACCCCCATACACACACACACACACCCCCACACAGTCACAAACTTTCGCCTTTATAATATTATTGTGATAGATAAACCTCGCCTGCGGCTTCATAAACTGCCGCTCATGTTTTAATAACCCCTGTTAAGTAACAGTTGCATAGACTACTATTATTGGATCGAATAGTCGAACTCAGAAGAATCGTAACCAGATATTTCCTGCAGGGCAGCTTCATTGGACATACCTCGAGCTGAACGTTCCACCAAGTACTTCCCGACTGGCTCTCAGTATGAAGGCTCATGGGATGTGCTGGGAATGAGTGGCTACGGAGTCTACACATTTCCAAACGGTATGGCTGTGGTTGACAGAAACGTGATTTTGGCAGTAACAGATAAAACTAGAATATTAAAATTAAGGTCGCATTTAAAAATCCCTTCACTTCAAGAACGTAATGCAGTGGTGGCACACTTGCTGGCTGCAGACGAACATTGTGTTAAAACTTCTTGATGAAATCCTGTACTAGGTATATAGAACTAACAATTCTAAAACATAGAGACAAAGAGAGGAGGCTTATGTCCTAGTAGTAGAAACATTATGTATCAGTATGAGCTGAAAATGCTATGCCCTCTCACAAAAATGAGGTCAAATCTGGATAATTTAGTAATGATGGTTCAAACGTTTTCAGGAGTCGTCTACGAGGGTGACTTCGAAGACGGAATGTTTCACGGAAAAGGTCTGCTTCGATACGAAAGCGGCATGGTCCTCCGTGGCAAGTTCGTGAATGGCGTCTTGACCGAGCGGACGCTGCTCGGTGATAACATGGAGTATACTGAGAACAGCTGGAAGTACTGCATGATGCCTGATAGAAGGTAGGTATGGTGGTATTTGCTGTTTTAGGAGTTAGGTCTAGATTTCTGAGGTTCATATTTCACATAACATTGGCGTTCAGACAAAAATTACTTAATACAGTAAGCAGGTTCACAGGTGAACAGCAAGTTGAGACAACATGTATTACCTACAGCTAGGTAACAATGTATTATTTCGCCAGTGAGCCCCCAAACAGACTGTATCTTGGGGCTCGGGGTACGAATTCCAGAGTGGCCACCAGAGTTGAGATTTCAGGTAGGGTGTATGTGTAATGTTTGTGTGGTGTATGTGTGTGATGTGTGAGTGGTGTGTGTGTGCTGTCATACACACATCACACACAGGTGTGTGGCGTGTGTGTGGTCTGTGTGTGTAAGTGTGCGTGTTTGTTCCCATTGTGCTTCGTTTGATTCGGTGTCAGTTCAGGGTCTTTATATTAAAGCCCTGATCTGACATGACTGTCTAAAATCTCTCAGTCCCTTAACACAAATGATTTTACTACGCAGATCCCTAATTAATTAACCTTTGTTATGAAAGCGTTCATTTAATAATATGTGCTAAAGGCTTTTACAGAAAATTTAAATCAAAATTTTCATTGGCGTCCCAACTTTCATCCGGGCAAATTATGAAGTTTTTAGGTTAAATTAAATTCAAATTCTATCAAAAGCGTTACTTATATTTAATGGTTTCTGATTAAGACCAGCAAAATGAGAATTAAAATTTTATTAGTTTACTTAAACACACTTGCTACAAAATTCAAAAGTATTATAAGTAACACAAATGAAAAATAATTATCTACAGTGCAAAAGCATAACAAGACAAATTTTGCTTACAGATTCGAGATGGAATACGACACAGGACTGAAGCCTGGCGGCCAGTCGAATCTAACAGCTGACCAGCCGACCAGAGAGATACCTCCCGGATACTATGACACCGGAGACGGCTTCTACGACCCTAAGACGAAAGTCATTTATAAGTATGAAGACTTATCAGCAATTAAGAGGTAAGTTTCTAAAGTATCGGGAGATTGGGCTTAACGTATGACTGCTTACCTTCACACGATCATCATGATCACCAAGAACTTTACATCCTCCATTGAAAAGGCTTCACAATCTCAGTGAAGAACGTCCACTGCAACTCTACAAGACATATACCATTATGTTCCCACTGCTGGGACACAGACCTCCTCACTGTGAGAGGCAGTGAGCCATAGTCCACCATGCGGGCCCAGTGCGGGTTGGCGGTCACATGTCTTCGAATTTTTTGTTCTAGGACATGCCAATTCCTCACGATGTTTTCCTTTACCGTTGTGTGGTGCTGAAATAATTTACACAAAGTAAAATCCCTGCTTGGGTTCGAACTCACGACCTACAACTTGTAAGTCGCGGTCGTTACCACTGGGCCACCACTGCTGTAAGACTGCAAACTCAAACTCAAAGCATTTATTTCAATTACCTAAACCAAACAGGCACTTTTGAATTGTCAAAATTAAATAGTCGTTCAGTTAGTCAGAAAGTTGCCCATTCCAAAACGTAGATCTCTATGGAGAAGAACGGGCAAGAAACTCCATGGACACTCTTTTAAATCACGATATTACAAAATCCTGGGTACATTATTCTTGTTGCTTTTATATGTGAGAACAATGTAAAAAAATACACAAATGAAGAAACAATTCAAAATATAACAATAACTTCAAAACCAAGCAGCTCAGTCTGCACATTGCAAAAATATTAAAGCCCAGAGAGCAATGACCAAGTTATTGCTGGTCGTAACCACAATTCAGTTGAACTACTAATCATATTGACGTCTGAGCAAATTGCAGAACAATCAAGTCCCAATTATTCATATCGTACTCCATAAACGAGGCACGACTGTATAGCTGGACTGCGGTGACGTCATAGACAATCGTGACTTTATTTCTTTTTACAATCACGGAATAGAAGAAAGAACAAGTTTCCTTGACCCTCTCTTGTATACAGGATGAACTGTTGAGGAGATAAAAACATGTTGAAAATTAGAGCAAAATGGTCAAATGAACCATAAACTCGATTTTGGAGAATACAAAAATAGGATTTTCAGTTTTTTTAAAAAGCTCAGTTTAGCCAGAAATCAAAATCGATTTTATTTAAAATAACGCCTGTCTGTGTTATAGCGCTGTAAAATTAAATAAATAAGTTGCTGACAAGGATAAAATACTTCGGAAAAAATTAAATAAATAAGTTGCTGACAAGGATAAAATACTTCGGAAATATTATGTCTAAAATCGAACCATCCTGTATATTCATTGAATATCCTCCCGAAATCTTGCTACATATTTCTATGATAAGATCTCCGTACGCTTAGATGCACATTTGAATTGCAAAACAAATTGTATTGGAAACTACGAAAACAAAATCCTATTGGAATATAGACGGCAGGGAATTCGCAAGGATAAGCCTGTCTGCATTTCTCCAGTTTCAGGACTCACTAGATTCTCAATCGCCTTAGCGTTTTAAAAGCATCTCATCTCATCTTTTAAAAACTGACCAAGTGCGAGTCGGACTGGCATACGAAGGGTTCCGTACCACAAGGCAAAAACGCCGAAAAACACACGTTTGTTGTATGGGAGCCCCCCTTAAATACATCATCTGTGAAAATTTCAACTGTCTAGCTATCACGGTTCATGAGATACCTACAGCCTGGTGACCGACGGACAGACGGACAGTGGAGCCTTAGTAATAGGGTCCCGTTTTTATCCTTTGGGTACGGAACCCTAAAAAACATAAGAAATATGAGGAAGACTGAAAGTGGCACTGGTCACTGAAGAGTTGTGAGGAAATCGGTTGTCATGGTATGGGCATATGCTACGTAGGAATGAAGAAAATGTCATAAGGAAAGTTTTGAGTCTGAATATGGATGCCTATAGGAGTAGGGGAAGTCCTTAAGAAACGATGGATGAACTGTGTGAATGATGATGTGGTTAGAAAGGGGGTGACTATCGAGATGACGACTAATAGAGAAGTATGGAAGAAAAAGACGTGTAAGTCATAAGTTATTTATTTCATAACAAATGTGAAATAACCTCAAATACAATGGGATAAGAGCAGGAGAACGATGATGATATTACAAAATATCTCAAAACAATGTAATTTAAAATTTGTAATTATCCTAAGAAACAATTCAATTGAAGTGAGTCATTTGACTTTTTTACTTGTTATTTCTGTGTAAGTTTCTTGGTTCATGAATCACCGAAAAGAAATCGGTTATTGTGTTACTGCCACACTATCCAAACAGACCAAATATTAACTACCGAAATTAAAATACGCTGGTTCTGGTAGTAAAAAAGGTAGGTATATATCTATCAATCAAAAGTAAAAACCAAAAGGTAGCGAAAATATAAACAAAAGGTTTATAAAAGTAAAATATCAAAAAGAAGAAAAGACTTGACATTCTCCCCTTTTTCATGAAATGGGCAGCCAGATCATTGTTTGTGATAGTCTAGGAGTAACACAATAACAGATTTCTTTGATACAAATCAATATCCTTTTTTATTTATTTCAAGAATCGTATCACTTAATTTGTTACTCACAATTTATTGCGACGAGGAGAAGCTTTTAATTCTGCAATAATCTATATATATAAAAGAAAGTCTGTTAGTTACACCACTTATAACTCAAGAACGGCTGAACCGATTTGGCTGAAAATTTGTAGGGAGGTAGCTTAGAGCCAGGAGACGGACATAGGATACTTTTTTTTTTTTTTTTTATAGTAGGAGTAGGGTAGGAGTAGGGTAGGAGTAGGGTAGAAGTAGGGTAGGAGTAGTGTAGGAGTAGTGTAGGAGTAGGGTAGGAGTAGTGTAGGAGTAGGGTAGGAGTAGTGTAGGAGTAGGGTAGGAGTAGGGTAGGGGTAGGGTAGAAGTAGGGTAGGAGTAGTGTAGGAGTAGTGTAGGAGTAGGGTAGGAGTAGTGTAGGAGTAGGGTAGGAGTAGTGTAGGAGTAGGGTAGGAGTAGGGTAGGAGTAGGGTAGAAGTAGGGTAGGAGTAGTGTAGGAGTAGGGTAGGAGTAGTGTGGGAGTAGGGTAGGAGTTGGGTAGGAGTAGTGTAGGAGCAAAACAACGTTTGCCGGGTCAGCTAGTATAAGATAATGATTAATTTGTCACCACAATATTATAAATACCTTTTCAAATGACGGCACGGTTGGCGCAGTGCCTGCTGCGCTGCGTGTCGTGGGTTCGATTCCCGCACGGAACAAATATACAAATATTTGTATGACCTACAAGTAGTTGTTCCGGGTCTGGCTGTTTGTGTATGTGAGTTTAAATGTTTGTAAACGCACCCACAATACAGGAGAAATTCCTAGTGTGGGGCAATGTTTTCTGTTTAAAAAAAAAAAAAATGTTCAAGAACAACATAATGGATACATACATTATACTTTGGGAGACTTGTGCCTAAGCTAAGCGTAAGGCCTGTATTTCAGTACACCAGTGGGCCTAATCATAAAAGGATAACATTATTAATCGTAATATGGCGAAGACAGTCAGTCAGTTCTTTTTTTCGCTGCACTACGTAGGTATAATCAAAGAGATTGGACTTGGATTTGGATCGGATTGATTGGTATTTCAGCACAGACAAAAAAAAATAACTCAAAAATGCTTCACCAATGGTATTTGATACGATTAACTTATCGGTTAACTGTCCATTATGTTATCCTTTTATTATTCTGCCAAAGTGGCCTTTTTAGGCCCCCAGGTCTCCATCCAGCCCTTCAGAATTAGTTACATTTAAATCGGAATAAGCACTCATACACAAATGCGGTAAGTTATAAAAACAGAAAAAAGACAGATTACACTATTCATTATTATTTATTCAACAAGGGTTAGTTTTAGGGTGTGGGGGGGTGTGTTGGGTTGTGTGTGTGGTGTGTGTATGCGTGTATTATGAAATCGATCTTGTTTTGCTTGCTGCTAAACAGAAGAATGGCTACCGTTAAACAAACAATATGATACGCCGGAATAAATCTGATTTATTCCGGTTTGATCCCCTCAATGGTAAATTTATAGATTGTTCCAAATCAGATCCCAATATAACCAATAAATAATAACCAACCAAATTGAATATTTCATAAATTCAAATATCGCACAGGCCCGACAGTACACGGCTGTAATTAGTGACCTGTCGAAACGCACCTTAATTGATGTGTTAATTGACTAGCAGATTGGTGGGCCCTGCTTTCAACTCCTACGAATAATTCACGCTGATTGCCCATAAAAAATAGTAAAAATAAGCACTCAATCATAAGATTCATAAGAGAGAGCCCTTGAGCTTTTCCTAAATTTTAATGATCTCGTGTACTGAATTAATTAATATTTATTATTTACTAGCTGACCCGGCGAACTTCGTACCGCCTCAAAATCAATAAATGAAATGAAACAAAAAACCCGTTCCATACAAAATGTATGAGAAAATTAATTATATTCATTATTTTTTATTTTTTCGTGAATTTTTCCCTTGTTTTAATAGTTATTCCGCTATACGGGGTGGAGATCCAACAAATCAAATATCATAAAAATGGGTCCAGCTTTTCGAAAGTTATAAATGGTGTAATGTAACGTAAATGTTGTATTTATATAGAAGACTAGCTTCTGTCCGCGACATCGTCCGCGTGAAATTTCTTACTCCCCGCTATTTATACTTCGTTTTCGCTTAGCGTTCTTCCTTACTTTTTTTTTCTTTTTGCTCGGCTCTAAGGGTTTCTAGTGTGATGTTAAATATAGCCTATAAGCCTTTCTCGAGAATTGGGATAAAAAACTTTTCAAATCCGACCAGCGGTGCTATTCTGTAAAAAGCTAACCGTGAAAACTTAGGTGAAGTGAGCGTGGAGTGAACTGTCAATAGTGTCAATTCCTAGCAAAAACAAACGCACATCACCTAAGTTTTCACGGTGAGATTTTTACAAAATCAAAATCAAAATATTTTATTTCACATAAGCCTACATGGGCACTTATGAAACGTCAGAAGCTAGGTGCACGTACAGAATCGACCGACTGTAGTTAGATTAGCGCGTTCAAACCAACACTCTTCTGCTTTATTATTAGTTTATACGGTATCCTTAATTATTGGAAACAGCCGATCGATTCTGTAAAAATGTCACCGTGAAAACTTAGGTGAAGTGAGTTTGTTTTTGCTAGGAATTGACACTAGTGACAACTCACTCCACGCTCACTTCACCTACGTTTTCACGGTGAGATTTTTACAGAATAGCACCGCTGTATCTTAAACAAATACCAAGTATACGCAAAGTAATAAAGATCTGAATTGGTAACCTGCCAAGGCAATTCCACTATGAGCATCGCAATAAAGCTTGATTTAGGGAGTCTTTGAATACACATCATATTACATTCTGTTTAGTTACCGTTATATCTGAGTGTATACATTTAATATCATTACAATCTATGTTATTTTTCTTCCAAGCAATAAAAATCTCGTGAAAAACACAAACATAACCATTTGTCCCAAAACCTTCTTACTTTTACTTTAGAATGTTTGATACAAAATTTCGATCAATTACTTTAAGAGCTAGCAAAGAGAAGCGTCGTAAGTACACGTTGCTTTTATTCTCACGTCAGTAACAAACGGCAGAAGAAAACAAAAATTCATAAAAACGAACCGCTTTCCTTAGACGTAGAAATATTTATGCAGCTTATACCGTTATTGCTCTCCCTTTGTTTAGCCTTTCTTCCGATGTAATTCTTCGAATAAACAACTCTGAGAAAAGGAAATGGTTTTGCACGGTTTTTCCGCTTATTATTTGTACCCATTTGGGCTAGTTCACATTTTTCACTATAGTCTGTTCCAAAACTAACTGATTAAAATGTAAACAAAGAAAATGTTCTTGTGAATATTAATTTGTAGTGACACCTACTTAGAAATTGAGTGATTTGAATAATCAAATCACTCAATTTCTAAAAAAAGGTTTAAAAGTATTTAAATAATAATATTTAAATACTTTTAAACCTAACCTATTTTGCAATTCTAGTTTTAAACTCATCTTGAAGATATTTTTCATTTTCAATTTAGATTAATTTTTAGATTTAGATTTATAACCTCAATTTTCATCTATGTTTTTTCAATTACAATTTAATAATGTTATTCAAACAATAATTGTTGGAGAAATTAATGAGATTTAAAGTTTACGAGTAAACGTTCTAAATTCATTGCGCTTGCGTAAGAATTGCTATTGCGTAAGAATTGAATCTGAACAGGGTTTGTTTCGTCAGATACTTTTCGAACAGACCATAGATCCTACCTATTTAGGAAAAACATTCGCAAGTGCTCAAGCTTTTACGTTTCACAAGGTGTTATCTTGGGACCAATTTTTTCGTGAAAATGAGACAAGGGTAATTTTAGTGGCGTTGTTGGCGACGTTTGCTTCGTCATGGGACACATTACATACCACCTCCATTGTTGTGCAGACACTTAATAGGTAATTATTAGTAATTAGCCCGCCTTGTTGTCTGTGATACCACAAAAGTATCACGAGATAACTAAATTAACAATGGGAAAACCACACACGGGTTAAATTCATGAAAATACCGCAAACTTTTAAATTGCGATTTGTTTTTGTTTTATGGAGAACTATCTGCGCCCCGCGATTTCACCCGCGTAAATGTCGATCTTGTAGGAATATCGGGATAAAAAGTGCCTATATGTTAATCCAGGGTGACAGCTACCTCCATACCAAATTTCATCAAAATTGGTTCAGCCGTTTGAGCGTGAAGAAATAACAAACATATAAACACACACACCCACCCCCTTACACACCCCCACACACACACTCACAAACTTTCGCCTTTATAATATTAGTGTGATTACATATCAAGTTAGACCTAGAATCCGTGGAAGCAGTTTACCCTATTCTTCTTGGGTACTAATCTAATTAAGTATCGACTTAGTGAAGGTACATTACGATAACTAACTGCTGCTAAGGAGTTTGTTGCGCCATTTCTTCTTCCCAGCGAAAGCACTATGTAGGAAGTGGTGGAGTGGTGGTGGAGTGGTGGTGGAGTGGTGGTGTGGCGGACATTTTGAGGGACTGTCTTATTTTAACTTTCAAAATGTGCTGATTCTCAGAATAAATTTAATAAATGACTTTTGATTTTAACAAGTGCATCCCAATCATTCGCAGATCCGCAACAGTTCTAGAGCAGCAATGGATAGTAAAGAACTGTCGTGTCAACCCTGAAAAGCCTTTAGGGCCTTGTCCAGACTTATATGAGGAGTACACAGAGCCTGTACTAAACCCAGAACCGCCACCCCCACCAGCCGCTGGCGTCAAGTGCGTGATGGCATCGTTCAGAACACAGTCCATAGACGACTTTGATTTTGTAAGTATAGTTTATAGGCAATGTTTCCTTATTTATGCTTTTGGCCAAATTATTTATTTTTATAGACCGCGACTGTCTTTAAAAACACGGGTTTTTATTGGCCATCTTGACCTTAGCGTGTTCTAGTTCATTTTTTCTAATTGGAAATCCTTGTGGATACTTGTGGTGAAAGCAGCGGTGGCCCAATGGTAACGGGTTGTAGGTCGTAGGTTCGAACCTAGAGATACGCTTTACTTGTGTGGTGGATTACGGCCCACTCCCTCTCAACGAAAGGAGGCCTGTGTCACAGCATAATCAACTTATAATGTTCCCACAGCTGGGACAAAGGCCACCGGTCTTCAAGAGGGAGTGGGCCGTAATCTACCACGCGGGCCCAGAGCGGGCTACTGGGCCCTCGTGGTGGATTACGGCCCACTGCCTCTCAACGAAAGGAGACACGCCGGTTTCCTCACGATGTTTTCCTTCACCGTTTTGAGAGCAGTGGTTATACGACCTACAACTCGTAAATGGGGGCCGTTACCCCCGGGCCACCACTGCTCTCAGCAGTGGGAACATTATAGGCTTATTGTGTGTGTGTTGTGCGTGGTGTGTGTGTTGTGCGTGGTATGTGTATTGTGCGTGGTGTGTGTTTTGTGAGTGGTGTGTGTGTGTGTGGATACGGGAGTATCTACACACACACACACACCTGTGGAGAACAGAGGGTTATGTCGGACTCCTACCAACTCGGTTCCTCCTGCTACCGTCAGTTGTGTACGCTGGACATTCTCGCCAAAGCTCTAATTCCAGATTTTATACAAGAATAGGTACAGTACAGCAGAGATCAGTAATCGAAACTCTAGGTCGTGTGTATCATACCATTTAAAGTTAAACTCCAGTTGCTAGCTTCGTTTCATTAACTGCTAAAAAAACAAAGTTACACCATGTATAACTCAAGAACGGCTCGAACGATATTTATGATCTTTGATTAGTTGTATTTATCTCTGCCCCGAACACAATAACTATTAAAATTTCAAGGGAAAAAAGGAGATAATTTCATTTTGTCATACATTTTTGCATGGAATGGCTTTTTTTATTCTGAGGCGGTACGAAGTTCGCCGGGTCAGCTAGTTCATCATAATTTTAAGTTCTTTGATCACAATTATGAGGACGGTTATTATCTCTTGTCTTCAGAACAAAGGATTCAATTACTTTGATTTCGACGGTTCGATGTCGGATTCCTCGAGCTGCTTTAGCGACAGTTAATCACCTCTTATTGTTATTATATCTTCTTTCTTATAAGTATGTCTAGATAACCTTTTGTTTTCGTTTATAAGAGATATTTTATTTAATAGTTATAAATTAGTGAATTTGCAATAATAGTTTTTAATAATTTGATTAAATATTACGATTATAACTTTAAATGATCTTTCATTCACAATTTGTCTTAACAGAACTTTCTTTATTAACACACATGATACCTAATTTTTCACCCAGAGCACATTGTTGTGGAAATTGTTTTTCCTTTTTTTTCAGTTAACCTATGTTGTCCCACTGCTGGTTTATATGCGTAATATGTTTTCCACTTTACTTTATGCTGTGCTTTCTCCGTCCAATCGGTTAGGAAAGAGTCCAAATTATCACGCAGTTCTTAGGCCTGACTCGCTGACGATACCCATCTTCAGGCACTCACTGTGTGACGATACTGACCCATTTGTCTAGGCACAAACCAAAATTGTATTGCAACGTTTATTTTTCTTTTTCTGTAGGTATATTTTATGTTATGTTGTTTTAATTTACAGTATACGGAACCATCCACGTAAGCTTCCCAAGAATTGGTGACACATGAAAAAAGCTTTGAAAACTCGTTGATTTGTATTAAATTAAAGGACGCTTGTGACCAATTAGAAGCTGTCAAACCTTCTAGTGACCTTTCATTTACTGCAGAGCTTCCAAGTGACCTGGCTGCAGAAGTCATTTTTTCAAACTTTAAAGCAACGCAACATTATTAACGACAAATTGTTTCAAAATAAGTGAAGTGTACAATATTTTCTACACACGCCAGCAATTATATTATAAGTGACACTAATAATATCATTGCACGCCAGAATATTTCAAATGGATTCTGAATCTATTCATAAAATAAACCTTTAAAAAAAACTAAAAAATGTGCCAATAGATACTTATAGAAAAATAAATGGGTTTTCTCCGCAAACTGCTTTTGCTTCCGTACCTATACTTTAATGTAACTACTATTTCTATTGTAACGTCCAGACTTGACATAGGTACACCTTTTTCATGATTGTTACAGCGTTAAATGGGGGTTCAGTAAATAGGGGCCATACCTTTTTCATGACAGTTACAGCGTTTGTTAAAAGGGGGTAAGTAGGGGCATACTCGTTTAGTTCGGGCACTCACTATGCTCAATGCTCTTCTAACAACAACACCGGAGTGTGACTTGTTTGCAGGGAGATGGTTGATAGATGAATGTCGTGATTGTTTAAGATTTTGTGAGAAGATAGATGAAAGATAATAGATAAGTATTTTTTTGTGGCGCCATTTCAACGCCACATGCAAACTACGCATCACACTGACGTCACGCCAAATCCTGCATCGCGCAAGCAGAGTTTACCGCGCAACTACTCGTAGCATATTTACAACGTCCCGACATCAATCGTCGGGCACGTCGGGTTTTTCTCGTGTTTACATTGTTTTTTATTGTATTTTGTAGTTTGTAAATGTTTCTGTGCCTTGGGATTCTATTGTCTAATGTTCTGCATGTAAACTTACATAAATAAATGTAACAAATAAATACTACTATTTATTTGTTACATTTATTTAGCTACATATCTCCCAAATTTCGCCACGACACCTTACCCTACCTTTATCATCGAGCTGTCCAGGCCATTCACGGTTCCGTACACATGCTTTTCTACAATAATAGCTAAGCGGGGAGATATGAAAAGAACCCAAACCAAATTAGTCAAGTCAAGGTTTAAGTGAAAACCGACCCATAGGGTCCTCTAAATATCTATCTTTACATTAAACACACTAATAAATAAAATAAAAGTTGTTTGTTTATAATGTTAAAATACCAGATTTTTACTTTGCTTATGAAAATATAAATGTAAATGTAATTATTACTATTACTCCATATAATGTAACATCAGCTATCTGCTGGTTAAAGTCCCGTCAAAATTGGTCCAGCCGTTTCGGAGATTAGCTGGAACAAACAGACAGATAGAAGTTTTGTAAAACACGTGTTTATCGTGTTGTGTTACGACTTCCACGCGAACGAAGTTCCGGGGAGAAGCTAGTATTTACTAAATAAGTATAGAGAAACAGCGGTGCAGCTCTACTCGCAACAACCCCTTGGACAAAATTCCGAAATAAAAAAGGTTTTAATTAAAAACCTTGAGGTGAATGATTGCCGTCTGTTTAGTGAATACCCGTGGGATACTCAAATTTAGAACGAAAATTTTGATGTCATTTTTACAATTTATGTTGTCATTTTGAAAAATGGCAGAGAGAGTCATTTATAAACTTTCTATTACTCTACAACAATCTGTACAATTTTAATTTATAAATGTTTTATTTAACGGTCTTTTATAAAGTTTTACAGAATTTTCTATGCAATTATACAGAGAAAACGTATCAAACTGCGCTTAAAACTTTGATATAGAATTTATACTAAACGAAACAAGGTAAGCATACTTTCTTGTATTCATATTTTGATCTATTTGCACAAAATTATACGGTCTGTGTAATTATTATGATGCCCTACAGCATTGGCAAGCTGAATGGCTTAACTGTGCCGCCTGTGATCTTCGGCAACTCAGTCATTTCGTTTAGCTCCGATGTTAAGGATCTTGGTCTGAATGTCGACACTTGCCTTGACTGGCGAAAACAAGTCACGACTGTAAATAAAAAACTGGCCAAGTGCGAGTTGGACTCGCACACGAAAGGTTCCGTACCACAAGGCAAAAACGCCGAAAAAAACACGCTTGTTGTATGGGAGCCCCCCTTAAATATTTATTTTATTTTAATTTTATTATTTATTGTTAAAGTAAAAATACAACTGAGTATTTTGTGAATATTTCAAGTGCCTACCTGTTGCCATTATTGAAATCGAGCAAACAAGGGCAAAAAAAATCGCGTTTGTTGTATGGGAGCCCCCCTTAAATATTTATTTTATTTTGTTTTTAGTATTTGTTGTTATAGCGGCAACAGAAATACCTACATAATTTGTGAAAATTTCAACCGTCTAGCTACCGCGGTTCTTGAGATACAGCCTGGTGACATACAGACGGACGGACGGACGGACGGACGGACAGACAGTGAAGTCTTAGTAATAGGGTTCCGTTTTTACCCTTTGGGTACGGAACCCTAAAAAGTCACCGGAACGTTGCGCCGCTCTATTGATTGAAAAACGGGGTCCCGTCACACATAAAGGCAATGAGTGTGCACTTGTACTATCCTTAATCTTTCCCATAATTTACGATGGTGAATAAGGCGAAGACAGGCCGTGTTTTTCTTTTTTTAGGTATAATCTAAGAGATTGGGATTGGATTTGGATTGGATTGGTTGGTATTTTAGCACAGACAAAAAAAAATAACTGAAACATCCTTCACTGTCCAATAAGACTCATAATGTTATCCTTTTATGATTCTGCCAAAGTGGCCTTTTTAGGCCCCCTGAACGGTTTTTCGTGATTATTGAATTAAATTTGAACCAAAGTACTATTTTTTTACAGCCAAGCAGTAGATCGTTGGTATTTATAATTATATTATATTAGTACTCTTATATAAATAAACACATTATCATATTATTCTATTCAATCCTGTTTCTATTATTCATCAATGACATTGTTGACTGTGTGCGTCACTGTCACTGTCTCCTCTTTGCGGATGATATGAAAATCTCGCGGCAGGTTGACTCTTTGATGGATGTGGAATTGATTCAGGCCGATCTGGACCGTATATATGAATGGTGCTGTGCTAACAGAATGACGCTTAATGCTTCAAAATGCCAGCACATTCGTTTCACAAGGAAAAGAAAGGTACTTGCATCAAGTTACCGCATCAATTCTGTGGGGATTGCTGTAGTTGAACAACTTCGCGACTTGGGTGTGGTTCTTGATTCAAGGTTAAGTTTTGTTCCGCATTGTGATGACATTGTCCAAAGAGCTGCTAAAATGTTGGGTTTCATCAGACGTAACACTAAAGACTTCAGACATACAGCCTCCAAGATTGTGCTTTATAATGCTCTGGTACGTAGCGTACTCGAGGTCGGGAGTGTCATATGGAATCCGCATTATATGGTTCATTCTAATCGTATCGAGTCAATTCAACGATCCTTTACTCGGCAACTTGCTTTCCTTGCCACTGGCTTCAGTGCGAGATGCTCGTATGACGAGCGACTGCGTTTCTTCCATATGTCAAGCTTACAGCTGCGCCGACGCATGATAGACTTGCTATGCTTGCGGAGTATTTTTGACGGTTCTTTTAAATCTGGCGGACTTCTCGAGCGCATTGAAATAAATGTGCCTAAACTTAATGCTCGGAGAAAGTGCACGTCCTTCTTCAATGTCCCTCGTCATAAAACCAACTTGGGCTTAAACTCTCCGATGGCTAGGCTAACGTCCACGTACAACAATTTTTGCAATATCTACAATTTAGATATCTTTCACGACCATCCCGCATGTTTCAGATCTAAGATTATTAATGAGGGGAAGACTGAAGACTGCAGACAACTGTAGTCAAAATAATATAATATAATTGGTCTATGTCAATAATCAATGTTCAATAATAATATTAATCAATGTTCAATGTTTAAGTTGATGAGGTTTTCTCTTTGCTACCGAGATTTTAGCTTGAGTTTTTGTTCTTTGTTCTTTTCTTTTCTTATAATATTGTTGATTATTTTTATTATTAGTTTTTTCCTTTTGTAACGTGAATGCTGTGTTTTTTCTTCTCTTTTTTTTGTTGTGAATGCTGTGCACGTCTGTAATTGACGTAAACACTAGTCCATGTCTCTGTTCACTGTTATTTGTAAATATTTGTGTTTGTGTTGTTGATGTGCCTTAATAAATAAATAAATATGTATATTATTCGTAATAAGTACTGCAAGAAAATAATTGAGCTACAATTTTGCGTATGTTTACAGTTTTACTCCACAATAATGCCAAGGAATAATTATTGTACTGCAGGATCTGTGTAAGTTTGAAAATTCTTTTAAGCTGATCTTGATTCATTTAGCCAGTTTACGCTATAAAAAAAACTGGGCAAGAGCTAGTCGGACTCGCGCACCGAGGGTTCCGTACCATCATGTTTTTAAATTTTCACCGGCGAGCTACTTACTAGATCTCATTCAAACCAATTTTCGGTGGAAGTTTACACGATAATGTACATCATATATTTTTTTTTGTTTTATCATTCTCTTATTTTAGAAGTTACAGAGGGGGGGGACACATTTTAGCACTTTGGAAGTGTCTCTCGCGCAAACTATTCAGTTTTGAAAAAAATTACATTAGAAACCTCAATATAATTTTTGAAGACCTATCCATAGATACCCCACACGTATGGGTTTGATGAAAAAAAATATTTTTAGTTTCAGTTCTAAGTATGAGGACCCCCATAATTTATTGTTTTTTTTTTTCATTTTTTTTTGTGAAAATCTTAATGCGGTTCACAGAATACATCTACTTACCAAGTTTCAATAGTGTAGTTCTTATTTCGGAAAAAAGTGGCTGTGACATACTGACGGACAGACGGACAGACGGACAGACAGACAGACATGACGAATCCATAATCCATTTTTAGGGTTCCGTTTTTGCCATTTGGCTACGGAACCCTAAAAAGCGTTAAATATTTACTAAATTCCAATTAGCTGTCAACAAAGGGCACAATTAATGGGTTATCACAACTTATTAACTTTTTATTTTTATTCTAATTTAATTTTTGTTTTATTTTTAATTTATTTTAGATAATAATACGTGAACTAACATCGTTTTAGAATATTGGTATCTACTAACAAAATATGGATTATTTATTATTGTCCGAAATAAACGTTTTGATTTGATTTGATTTGATTTGACTAACAACAACACGGCAATTTATTATTATAATCACGATTTTGCCAAAAGTTTTTCGCTTGAACAACCAATGGACGGTCACAACCGAAGCGAAGATACCAATGTCACCGACGGGAATTATCGCGACAAATATTTTTTAAGAAATAACAATCACCATGTATAGTAGAAACCCAAGTTTATAATATTTTTGAGCTGTCAATAATTTTAGATATTACTGTGTTTTAGGTTTATTGTTAAGAAACGGATGAAGCAATGGGAAGATATTATGAGGAAGTATTCCGAAAAACACAAAGAAACATGCAAGTTAGTTTAAAAAAAGTTTTTTTTTTTATTTGTCGTTTATACTTACGTGACAAAAAAATTGTAAAATACTGGTATTCAGCTGCACCCGGTTAGACTGGAAGCCGACCCCTGACCCCTTTAAGTTGGGAAAAGGCTAGGCAGATAATGATGAGATGGAAGGGAATCGTGAAACAAAACTTTTTCACCTCCACTGTGCGTATTGAATAGTCTTCGTATCATTGCAGACATCACAGTAGGGGAGACCGAGGGGAGTTGAAACAATTTTAACATTTTAATTCATATATAAAATTCTATACACACTAATCGTATGAGTGTAGTGCCAATCGATAGTTCATTTCTTACACTTCAAATTACCTGTCACAAATAACGTGTAAGTATGAATTTGGTGGTGAAAAATGAACTTTAATGTAACAAGACATTTTGTTTCAACTCCCCTCATACCGAGGTATGTTGAAACAGGGGTCGAGGTGAGTTGAAACACTTGATATATGAGTAGAATTAAGGGTTGTAAAGTAGAAACGACGATATAATTTGAAGGTATTTATTGAAATAAAACATTCTAACATATTTATTATTTCGCTGTCTTTTTTTTCTTGGATATCTTGGTCTTTTTAGTTTTAGTTTCTGGCTTGGATCTTTTATGTGATTTCTTTTCTTCGTAATCAGGTTTTTAAACTTTTTTCTTAGTAGTCCTAGCTGCTTCAATTGCAGCTAATTCATCCTTTACAGGAGTGTCAGTTAAGATAGCGGATTTGTCGGTCAGTGTGGTTGAGGTTGTAGCTCGAAGCAGCATCACGCAGACTTTTCTGACGCAATGGAACTTCTTCTACGGCGAGATCGTAAATTTCGCGACTCGCCATACCTCCATTAGTCTTCCTTTTATAATCAGTAGGCATACTGAAACAAAATTGGCAAAAAAAAAAAAAACATAAACCACACCGTATTAGCAATCACCCATACAAATCTTAAGCGAGGTGAGTTGAAACAGTCTGTTTCAAATCCCCTCAGTGTGAAAAATCCTCCCAATCTATAAACAAACAAAAATCCAGAAGCAAAACACAAAGAAATTAGTTTTACCAACGCCATGGTTTCAATCGTTAGTTAATGAGCTTTCGAAACATATAAAACCCAAGCTAAAATATAAACGCATTATCAAAATACAGGTATCTTAAAAAAACGTTTAAAACTTACTTTTCACGATTTTTGCTACGTGGCAGCCACAACTACACAACCGCGCGTCAGAGGCACGCACACGAACTGCAGGGCCCGGCGGGTGGTGGAGAGCGGCTGATTTGTGTCGGTGCTAGCTCGCTAACAGTTTTAAATTCCGCGAAATCAGTGTTGTTTCAAATCACCTCTGTGTCAAAACCCCTCGGTCTCCCCTACCTACTACTTATTTTAGTGGTCAAATGGTACTTAAAACATGACTTTTTCTGGAAAATTCTACAAAATTCTTGTTAAATTTTATTTGACAGCAGGTTTACGGACCTGGCAACCCCTGGTCAAAATATCATCATAGTATATTTGTACTGTTTAATGAACACTGATTGTTAATGTGTTTGGTTAGTAACCACAGTTTTCCCGTAGATTTTCAGAACTGCCTCCATCTGGAATAAAGGACTTCCCGACAGGCTCGTCTTATGACGGTGATTTCGATACCTTCGGAATGAGTGGCTACGCAGAATACACATTTAATAATGGTAAGACAATGGCTCCAGTTTTATTAGCAGACAGAATGACCTTGTTCGAACAGATGACATGCTATTAAGTTTGTTACTCATAATCTTCTTCTTCTTCGTCATTACACTTTTTGTAGAGTGTTTGTGGTCAGCACTTCAGGGTTAGTTACATAATAGAAAGAAAATAATAAAAAGAAAATACGTAATACATAATAAAAAGAAAACACGTTTATCTGCGGTAAACATGACGCAATAAAGAACTTATACAAAAAATAATAATAAGAAAGGGTTGGGGGAAACATGCGTTACATCCACGCAAAACGGCTATCGCTCAGCATTATGCTGCGACCCTATGCAAGACAGAGCCTCAGCGCTGGTTTTCAGCGACAGCCGGCGCCGACGAATTGACGTCGTCCGGTGCAGCAAACAATTATTAGGACGCTGTACTGGTACAGCATACACAAAGAAAATAATAGTATAATTGAAACTAAATAAGGAATATAAAAAGGAAAATAGGTAGTTATACATGCTATGAGAATATCATCCTCAATAATCTTAATCGGTTCCATCTTAATCTTAATATTTAATCGGTTCAAGGGCACTGAACGAGAAACAACAGAAATTTTATTATTATTACGCCTATGGACGAATCAATCAATCAATCAACTCAGCCTATCATAGTCCACTGCTGGACATAGGCCTCTCCCATGCTGCGTCACAACGAAGGCGGAGGACAGGGTGTCCTCTGCTTTCCGCATCCAGTCTGTCCCAGCCACCTTTTTGAGGCCGCCGGTCTATGTAACTGGGACGTCCCACTTTACGTATGGGTGTTTAGAGTCCGTCGAAGTGTCGTCGTTGTTGTTACTCTTCTCATACACTCAAAATAAGTTTGTCTTCAGGAGTCGTATACCAAGGGCTTTTTGAAGATGGCATGTTCCATGGCCATGGCGAGCTCATCTACAATGATGGTCCGGAGGCCGATGCAGTAATTCGCGGTGACTGGGTGAAAGGCGTCTTGACGGAAAGAAAAGTGCTCTTCAACGGCAATCTGGAATATGATGAACACCAGTGGAAGTACTGCAAGTTACCTGATAGAAGGTATGCTTATATTTTCTAGAATCGTTAGTATTCTAACGAGAGCCCTCAGTGTGTCGGCAAGCATATTAAGCCGTTTGGTCCATTGACAGTCGTTATGGGTAGTCAGAAGCCTTAGAGTCTAACAACCGGTCTTACCAGGGGGTATTAGTAACTGGGTTGTTGAGGTCAGATAAGCAGTTGCTCCATGTGAAATGCTAGTGCCTATTCAGCTGCATCCGGTTAGATAGAAAGATAGATAGAAATTCAATCTTCCATTCTCCCTGAGGGGCTTGTGGCTAAGTAAAAACAACCGCACGAGTCGATCGATCAGATTAAGTTACGCTTGTCGCTGTTGGTCCAAGGATGGGTGAGCATTTTTACATACCAAAGTGTGCACAACATGAGACGTTCTACATCTCTATATAATATACTAATAAAAAATAATAAAGGAGGGGCCCCTGGCTAAATAATAACAGCCGCATAGATCGATCGATCAGGTTAAGCTACGCTTGCCACGGTTGGTCTGAGGAAGGGTGACCAAGACCATCTTTACATACCGTGACCCCTCCGTGCCTCGGAAAGCACGTTAAGACGTTGGGTCCGGCTGTCATGCGTGAATCTTTGACAGTCGTTACGGGTCGTTAGAAGTTCGAAAGTCTGACAACCAGTCTTACCAAGGGGTATCGTATTACCCAGTAACTGGGTTGTGGAGGTCAGATAGGCAGTCACTCCATCCAAAATACTGGTACTTAGTTGCATCCGGTTAGACTGGAAGCCGACCCCAACATAGTTGGGAAAAGGTTAGGCAGATGATGATGATTCGCCCCTGTTAACCGTAATGCTATCATTCACTGCCTTCTCTTTCATATCATTCCTCACACAATCCATTCATCTTTTCTTTGGCATTCTTTTCCCTCTCCATCTATCAACATTTATATTCAGCATTTTTTGTCACATGCGACTCCTACCACTTCCTCACATGCTCATACCAAGCCAAACGATTTTCTTTCAACTTTTTTGTCACTGACGCCATTTTCAAACTTCCCCAACTTAGCAGAAGCACATTTCCTATCCCTTTTTCTCATTTTAATAAAAGCAAGTGAAATCTGAATACCTACACAAGACCGAAGTTACAAGGTTAGGAACCCAAAAGTTGTACAAACCCGCAGGATCATTTTCCAAATTGAATGTGAAATTAGATTATAATCTAGGAGTCGTTTCACTCCGCATTGTCCGCAGATTTACTCCGCATTCACGTACGAACACCGTTGCCAAGTATACTTCAAGTTAATAAGATTTGAGAAACATTCACGTGATTTAGGAGTAAATTATGTACTAACTAATTCTATTTGATTTCAAGAAATACAGGGTGGCGATTTATTTCAGTCGTTACAGCTCGTCAGAAGCTCGAAAGTCTGACAACCAGTCTTACCAAGGGGTTTCGAATTACCCAGTAACTGGGTCGTGGAGGTAAAATAGGCCGTCGCTCCATTTAAAATACTGGTACTCAGCTGCATCCGGTTAGACTGGAAGCGGACCCAAACATGTCGGGAAAAGGCTAGGCAGATGATGAGGGTGGCAATTTATTTATTTAAACTTTTCGCACACAAAAAAGGTACAAAGGCATTCTCTACCAGTCAACCAAGGTTGGTAAAGAGATTTAGTCACATGCATCCCATATGGAGATGATTCAACCCGTCATATTATACAACTTTCGCTATGAAACTCATATCCGATTCATGAAAAAAAACAAAATCTTATACAACAGTAGATGGACAATTTCGATTCATGTATATGTGTATGTTTCGGTGTATGTAGATTAACGGATGCAAGTAACTAAAGGTCATTAGCAGCACACGTATCAAATCAGAAAGGGATCGGCACCGTATTGGTTTTCACCTCACCGTCAAACAGGCGTCAACCTAACATAAGCACGTAACCAAAGCGGATCAGAAGCTCCGATACATCGACTCGGCTACGGCTAGGCGACGCGCGACGCCGCGCTTGCGGCTCGCCGACCGCTGGTTGATGGTGCAGGCAGGCTGCGGGAGGGGTGAGAGGGGCAAGGGTGGACAAAGAGACGTAGCTCGGGTACGGAGAGACGTAAGCGCGGGGCCGACGAACCGTAAGCGCGGGGCCGACGAACCGTAAGCGCGGGGACGACGAGCCGTAACGCACCTCACCGCGGTTCGTAAGCTTGTTCTGAGGCGAGGTGATTACGTTACGATTGCGATTAGTGTGCGTTGCATTAAGGAGTTTCATACAAAGAATACTGAACGGCTCGAGTTGATACGGTGACGATACCTTTCCGGTTTGATACGTGTGCTATGACCTTAAGGGGCTTACAGGACCTAAACACAAAAAACGCAAGTTTTAGAAACAATAAGACTATTATGATCGACTACAGTAAACAAAATCAGAAAAATATATGATATTTTTAAGGATATATGCTAGGTAGATAGTGTCTTGAAAACATAATACAACTAATTTGATACGATAGAAAAAAATCATGAAGATCTCTAAAAACTTTCTTTTTACAATAAAAACCATAAGTATTAATATGACATACAATCTTTCTGATTTTTGTCAGGTTATTCTACAAGCAACATAGGTACTAAAATACTAGTGTTTTAATTTTTCAGTCCAAACAATAGATTTTTTGTAATTAAGTAATTGCTTCATATTTTGCAATAAATTACCAGCGTTGTATCATCGCGCTTCTCTTTCTTTTCTATGCAGTTTGACAGTGACCGCGCTTTAGATCATGTAAGCCCCTACCTATAGATTGATTGACAATACTTAGAATATCTGCTATTCTATTAGAACGATCTAGGTCAACAAGAGTTTCTTATTTATTATATCGTCCATTGATTTTGTGTAATAACATTTACATTTCCGGTGACCTATTGACACTTGGATGCATACAATTCCTAACTGTAGATAAACCATGGTAACTATTGTTTACCAATCACATTTTTTTGTGTTTTATATACCTACTCATTTAGCAAGAAACTACATCATTTACTTTGAAAACCACATTTGTCATTCACATGCTAAACGATATTAGCGCAGAATTACATCTCATTCCGTTGCTACGTACAAAAATGGCGGCTGTGAATTTCGCGCCATTTACTTTGAAAATCACATTTGTCATTCACGTGCTAAACGATATTAGCACAGAATTACATCTCATTCCGTTGGTACGTACAAAATGGCGGCTGTGAATTTCGCGCCATATACTTTGAAAACCACATTTGTCATTCACATGCTAAACGATACTAGCGCAGAATTAGGATTCCGTTGGTACATACGTATAAAAATGGCGGCTGTGAATTTCGCGCCATTTACTTTGATAACCACATTTTGTCATTCACATGCTAAACGATATTAGCGCAGAATTACATCTCATTCAGTTGCTACGTACAAAAATGGCAGCTGTGAATTTCGCGCCAAAATATTTCCCGCGTATTTTTTTTGCTTTAACTCACACTAATCTCCTATCATAACGATTTGTTTTGCTTATACGGATTTTCACCTCAAATACAAGCGTTTATTCTAATGAGGATAAATGATGAAACAGCCTTTTTTGTAGCATTTACTAATTCTGTACCCAAACAGATATGCATGAATAAAGAGGGTAAGCATTAAGTGGGATTATCAAACGCTTCAGCTCTAATATTTTCATGAGGCTTATAAAAAAGAAGAACCGCCATAATGTAATGGTAGCAACAGGCTACCCACCGAACTGAAGTACAGTCAGCAACAAAAGTCGATTAACACTTCAGTTTTTTTAATCTCAGTTATTGAGCAAAATATTAACACTTAAATTTTTTTAGTCTCAGTTATTGAGCAAAATATTTGTTCAAAATTGCATTGTACATACTTTTGCTGCAATTTTGAACAAATATTTTGCTGAATAACTGAGATTAAAAAAAACTGAAGTGTTAATCGACTTTTGTTGCTGACCGTACCTATTCATGCTGAGAGGATCTTAAACAGCCCATAAGCGGCTAACGTTCAAACTAACTTCGCAGTGATTGTCGCCTTTATTGATCTCTGTAGACCTGCTGTATCTATAGACCATTTCATTACATTGCTGTATCCGTAGAATATTCAAAAACCTAATAATTATGTGAACAGATATGGGGTAGAATACGAAAATGATCTACTGCCCGCCGGCAAATCACGCCTAACACCTAATGATCTTCCCAGAGAGATACCTACCGGCTTTTATGACACTGGAAACGCCTTCTACAACCCTGACACACAATTCGTTCATGATTATGAACGACAATTAGATGTCATACGGTAAGTGCTTGCGTTCAGTTTAACAAAACAAAACATCACAATATTCTATTGGAACAAAATAAATAAATAAACAAAAAACAGGTCCGAAAAATTTTTGTGTTCGTTCACAGCTGCATTACTTTAAAAACTGTGTCGCAGCCAATGAACCAACACATTTCGTAAAGCGCTGCCATCTATCATCATCATCACATTGCAAACTTTTTTTTTTTGAGACTGGTGGCCACCTAGCAAGCGGCCACCTGGAACTAAGTGGTCACCTAGCAAGCGGCCACCTGAAACTAAGGTGTCATCTAACAAGCGGCCACCTAAAATTAAGCGATTATCTAACAATCGGCCACTTAAAACTAAGTGGTCACCTAGCAAGCAAGTGGCCACCTGGAACTAAGTAGCCACTTAAAACTAAGTGGTCACCGCCGCCAATGCCAGAAATACCGTAGGTGCGTTCATCCAAGAGGCAGCTGAAATGTCTCATGGGCCGGAATTACACCTGCACTCATACCCTTCAAACTAACGCCCAATAGCAGCAAAACGCCGCCCGCGCAATAGCATCGCCTATTGGCGGCAGTAATGGTAGGTACTACTAGCAAACTTAAACACAACAATCACAAGCTTTTAATACTTGTTCCATCGATTTTGTGATTTTACTATTTTGGAATCGTTCGCAGGGGTCCTTCACATCGAGAACAGAAGTGGATGGTAGAGACCTGCCGCAAGGAACCTCTGGGGACAGTAGGACCTCGTCCGGACTTCTACGAGACATGGACCGCGCCGGTTCCAGAGCCAGCACCACTGCCCACCCCTATAGTTGGCTTTAAGAAGTTAACCAAAGCTCCATCTTTATTCGAACATGTAAGCATAGTTAATTTATAAAATACTAGCTTCTGTCCGCGACTTCATCCGCGTGAAGTTTCACCCTCCCCCTACTCACCCGGGTGGAATTTCGTAAAGCCTTTTCTTAGTAGATACTAGAACACACCCTCCAAATTTCATGTCATGTTCATGTGCGTATAAACTTAAAATTTTAATATTCTATATTTATATAGATTTTATTTTTAAATTTTAACCCATTTCATTTACTTTCGTGAGTAAAGTCTTGAAATCACGAAAAAAATCAGCACTTCACTACATTTTGTCGAGTTATGGGAACATAATTGTGTGATATGCTGATTTTTGTTTTATGCGATTTCAGCAGGGTAATTGCGTAACACACTATCAGTAGCAATGGGTTTCATTTTGACAGTTCAACAACATTCATTGAATTATTGGCGTTGTTAGGCAGAGACATTTTTCAAACATATGGAGCAATGGATTATAAATATGCTGAAAATGATTCAAATTGAGAGTAATAGTGTGTTAGGCAATTAGGGTGCAGGTTTGTTTCCGTAGTAAAAGTTGTTCAAAATAGTACGTTGACACCTTTTAAGATTTTCAGATACTTCAATTAGGTACATCTTGTTTATTTAACTGTGTCTCGATTTATTGGAACTGGGCTCCGACCCGGGAAAATATTGCGTCTTGGGTTTCCTAAAAGCGGTGGCCGGCACAAAACAGCTGCTATTTGACTAATATATGCGTCAAAAAACGCTCTGGGCAAACCAACTTACTTTCATAAATAACGTTTCAGTGACGTCATTCGACGTTAAATTGCGGACGCTATTTGGCGGCCCCCGCAGTCTTAGATAAACCATAGCTTTAGGGTCGGCCCCAGCTCACCAGCTCAAGCTCTTGTTTTAAGGGGTTTGTTGTCCATTCCATTATTTATTTCTTACCTATACATCTAAAGTTTTGTTTACATTCGCAGGAAAACCGAGTGCGACCAGCTTTCTACGATCCCTCCTCACCGAATTTGCAAAGGTTTGAAAAAGTCTATGCAAACATACGACCTATTGAAATATTATTAATTGCATACAAATGATGTAGAGAGGAATGGCGGCCTATTGGTAACGGCCGCTACTTACGAGTTGTAGGTTCGAACCCAGACAGGCGCTTTAGTTTGTGTAGGTAAATTATTTCACCACCACTGCTCTTAAAACGGTGAAGGAAAACATTGTGAGGAACTCGGCATGTCCTAGAACCGAAATTCGAAGACATTTTTTTGTGACATCTACCAATCCGCACTGGGCCCGCGGTGGATTACGGCGTATCTCTCACTGAGAAGAGGCGTGTGTCCCAGCAGTGGGAACATTATGTATTTTGTATGATTTAGAGAATGGTTCATTATGTTTAGCAAACCAAGAATCTGTACCTAATAACTTGTTAGAAACGAGAGCCCAATCATTGAATAGATTATAAGTAAAAAACAACTAATATACAAAAATCTGTATTTAATTTTAGTTCTATTAAATAAATATACTACTCAAAACAAAATAAGGGCCACCATATATTTTCTGTATTCTAATAAATGTATTGAGTTTGAGGGTAGATAAATAATTAAATTGAATTAGCTAGTTAATTTTTAATGCAAAAACCTTAAAATTAAATTTATTGATAGATAAAGGAACATCTGACTAGGTTTTTTGTAAAAAATGCAATTTCAGCAAAAAAAATACACATAATGAAAAAAGAGGTTAAAACAAAAATGTCGAAAGATTTTTATCTTTTTTGCACTTCTTTAGTATCGTGTGTGTCCTCCTCTTTTCGAACATATTCTTGAAGCCTGGATGGCACATTCTCCACCAGATGTCGCACTGGCTCTTCTGAAATTTGTTCCCAGCTTGACTTGGCACGTTAATGAGCTGTTGTTCATTATGTACGGGTTGATTTGTGTCCCGGACACTTCTTTTTATCAAATCCCACATGTGTTCGATGGGGTTAAGGTTAAGGCCACGGCAAGACACGTATACCAGTGTCGTCTAGGGCTTCCCTAGTGGCTCTAGCTGTATGAGCGCAGGCATTGTCGTGCATTAATGTGAATCTTGCACCAATTCCTACGCAAATGGCACCACATGAGGTCTTATGATCTCCTCAATGTATCTCACCGTGTTACCGTGCCTCCGCTTAGTATTGCGAGTTCGGTTCGACCTGATAGAGAGATTCCTCCCCATACCATGACATTGGGACCCCAAATCTGTCACTTTCATGGATACAAGCGTCCGAAGATCGCTCACCTTCTCGTCTCCATACTCTAATGCGACGACCATCACTAAAAATATAATTTTACACTCATCAGTGAACAATACTGTGCTCCATTTACTTATGTCCCAGTCCAGGTGCAGTCTTGCGAATGATAATCGCTTTGAACGGTGTACACTTAGTCAATGGAATCCCCAGTACGCGTCTCCTAGAAAACTGCTGGTCTTCATGTAACCGATTTCTAATCGTTTGGTCACTCACACGGGTACCGGTCGCCTGGCGCAAGCAAAACTCAAAAACTCAAAGCGTTTATTTCAATTAAACCTTGTACAGGCACTTTTGAATTGTCAGAATAGTCTGTTAGTTAGTCAGAAAGTTGAAGCCACTTGCCCATTTCAAAACGTAGATCTCTATGGAGATGAACGGGCAAGAAACTCCATGGATACTCTTTTAAATCAAGATATTACAAAATACTGGGTACATTATTCTTGTTGCTTCTATATGTAAGAACAATGTAAAAGAAGACACAAATTAAGAAAAATATAAGATTTAAAAAGCCTTAGCAGTTAAGAGATCATGCCTAGTCTCAACCGACGGCGCCCGTTCACGAACATGACGCGTGGATCAGCACCATCCAGCTCAACCATTTAGTAGGGAACCGAATGATCCAACATACGCGCCACCACGGTGAGACATTTAAGTGAGCATGACACGTTCTCAACTGCCATGCTCTTTCAAGTCAACTTCAAAATCGTTCTCAAATCATAATATTCTTCAAATCATAATAAACGGCAGTGGTGGCCAAGTGGTAACGGCCGCGACTTACGAGTTATAGGTCGTAGGTTCGAACCCAGACAGGCGCTTTACTTTGTGTAAATTATTTCATCACTACTGCTCTCAAAACGGTGAAGGAAAACATCGTGAGGAAACCGGCATGTCCTAGAACCAAAAATTCGAAGACATGTGACATCTGCCAATCCGCACTGGGCCCGCGTGGTGGATTACGGCCCACTCCCTCTCATCGAGAGGAGGCCTGTGTCCCAGCAGTGGGAACATTATAGGCTGATTATGTATGTTCTGTATGTTTAATAAACGGACACATCACATGGTTCTAACATTTTCAAAATTTAAAAAAAATATTATGCTTCTAAATTATACAAAACTATAGTTTGCAATTTATTTAAGAGATTAATAGAATTTTACTACCAAACAGGAAGAGGTGCTTCCGTTTTTATTTACCTTAATATGATCATCTGTAGATACAAAAATATTTAATTATAACTGTTTTACTTTACCACTTGTGTACCTGTCTGTACCAAACACGTAAATTATTCTCAAGTATTATCCTGTACGTTTTAGAAGGTTGGTTTATGTATTGCACGGCTTTTTTATAATATTCTAAATTTGGTCGGGTTACCACGCATACATATTTTTTTTCCGATTATCTCGTTAATTAATTAGTGTACAAGTCTGAAATTTCACAGGTATATAATTGAACTCTATATCTAATTATTGATATAAGATTCAGTTACTACTACTACAGGAAAATCGGTTAATCGGTCGTCAAATAACTCAGCTGCGAGCCGTGGCCGGAACAAATTGAAGTTTCATCATATTTTTTTTTAATAAGTATAGTATACTAATAATACTTCAGTACCATTTATAGGCAGTGCCACCACTACACCTATATAACATATATAATAACGTTTCAAGCACGGAATAGGTTTCAAGTTAGTTTTTGGAGCGCTTATTGGAAGTGCTAGGACCTATTAAAGCATATTTCTATTTACTAAAACAACTTCAAAACTGTGCATTACTGTGGATTCTTTTATTGCGTAACAAATTATAACTAATTAGCCAGATGTCCTGTACAAAAATTATAATCATCCGTTTAGTCAATTCCGAGATGCAGCAATCGTGCAAACGGTACCGCAGCAGGATTTTAGCAAATACAAATTAAGTTGTACCATTTATTTCAAATTGATATCTAATTATTTAGATAACATTTATTTCAACATACCCGTTAGAAAACAAAAGATCTGGCTGCGGTAACGTTACTCTAGCCGGAATTGTTTTTACCAAATAATTAAAAAACTATCAGCTTACCAAATTTAAAAATCTGCATACCCATTACAGAAGCTTTATATCTAATTATCTATTGCACTTAGAGGACGATTTTCAACATTTTCTGGCTGGGGTAACGCACACAAAAAAACGGTGTTGCATTATTACTAGATAATGTATCATCACAACAAAGTCTCTCAAGATACAGGTTGCCTAGTTTGAGAGGCAGGGTTTTCCATATTGTGTACAGATTTTAATTCTTAGATTTGTATTGCATTGTGTTACTACCAAAGCTCATTTAAAACTGTCTTTATATAAAATATGTTAAATCTGTATTTTCTATGAAATAAAGTTATTATTATTATATATAAAGGTTCTATTGCGGTTCTGGGTACCAAACTTCAAGAGCAACAAATTTTTTTCCAAAATTTTTGAAGCGTTACCTTAAATTATTTCTCACTTTAAAAGCGTTGGAAATGACATCCTTTATCTCCCTATTTCGTTTTGATCCACGACTTTTTGACCACCTGCGGTGCTATTCTGTAAAAATCTCACCGTGAATACTTAGGTGAAGCGAGCATGGAGTGAGCTGTCAATAGAGTCAATTCCTAGCAAAAACTAACTCACTTCACCTAAGTTTTCACGGTGAGACCGGCTGTATACTGACTTAAAACGTATTTTCACATCCGTCAAAATATCCATACATTGCCACTGAGTTCTAGCGCTGGATTGAGATACCTACTGGATTCACTGTCCGCTCATTTTACCTCTAATTTTGCATCACTGTCCAAATCACAGTGAACTTTATTCTCATTCCAATAAGGTTGCTGCACTATTGGGTTGCCGCCACTGAAAATTCTGTCAACATTAATTTGATCTTTATTCTCGTACAATATGATTGCTGTTAGGTTGCTGCTGTCATAGATAAAATAACTGTGAACTGACTGTATGCCTATTAACATGTTTTTTTTTTCTACAGCGTACCAGAACGTAAATTCCAGTCAACGTTGAATTGCAACTTATTTTATTGATACGTATTTCACTATGTATATTAATTTTTGTAAGTAACTGAAACAAGTATTACACGTCATTTTAATAATTAATATTATTTTTGTAATAATTTTACAAATGTAGTTTTTAATAAATATTTAGCTTTTATGTTGTTTTTTTTTTAATATTTATTACTCCCACAAAAAAATAAAAACAGTAGGTATAGGATCTAGACCCACAGACCCCAGACACAGCAGTTGTTTTCACTGTACTATTGCATACTTCATGAATAAGGAATGTGAATGAATAAAGTCCGTTTCATGAAATAAGTCTTTTAGACGCGGCGCCACTGTCGTGCGACGTAATCATACACAGTTGTATTTATCTCGACATCATTATGTAATACCCATTTATAAAAAATTCAAAAGATCATAAAGAGAAATAACAAATAAAAATACAGTTGTCGGAGGTAGGAGGGTTGTTGTAGAACAAGGGTACTTCTCTTCTTAGTCTGTGTGTAGAACTAGATAATAATAATTAGTTCCACTTATTGCCGCGGGACTTCTTTCGTGAGACGGACTCTACTGTACCATGACAGTAGGTATGTACAATTTCGAGCAGAAATAATACGCACTTAGCAAAGTTCATAAACAAATTACGGCACGGTTGGCGCAGTGCCTGCGATTCACTGCTGCACTGCGTGTCGGTTCGATTCCCGCACGGAACAAATATTTGTATGACCTACAAGTAGTTGTTCCGGATCTGGATGTTTGTGTGTGTGAGTTTAAATGGTTGTAAACGCACCCACAATACAAAAGAAATTCCTAGTGTGAGGCAACGTATTAAAAAAAAAAGAAAAAAAAATACAAGGCAGATTTTAACACATTTTTCGACAATTTTTTTTTTAAAGACGGCTTGTTTACTCTGAATACTCTGCTTTTGACTTAATTTAAAATTAAAACTCCTTCAATCTTAGTGACATAATCCACAGACCAAGAAGAGAAGTTACCTTGACATAATCACAAACTATTGTCATAAGTCATGACAAAATTTCTATAATTTCTATCACAGAGTAATCTTGTACAACAATTAATATAATTCCAACAAAAAGGTATAATTCAGTCTTAAAGAATCTTCCGAATAATGTTAGAGAACAATAAAAATACCCAAACAGCATTATATTCTATTAAGGAAGCTACTGCTGGGCTCCAGATGCTTCGATGGGTGCGATAGGCTTGATCACCCATAAAAATCAAAATTTTAACGTTATTTTTTTTACAGTTGTTTCAAATCTACAAGATGATATCGTGCAGGAGGCCTGGTTCTACACCTATGTACGTTTGAAATTATTTAAACGCTTACCATGGCGTCATTAATTAATGTCCTGCGTGAGCTGTCACTTACACTAGGACACACTTAAGTGCATTGAGTTAAACATAATAGAGGAACAAACCGTCATCTCGCGTTAAAAAAACGTGCCACTTCAGTTATGAGGACGTAGCTTTAAAACCACTAAAGCTTTGGTTTCCTAAGAAAGCGGGGAACTGTGAGACAATGTGCGCTTTTATAATTTCTAATGTGTCGTTGACGTCTACGATAACGTTACAACGTGCGCGTATTTCCATACATTTTATGGACGTGGCCCTCCGTGATTAAGTAAAAAAAATAAAAATATGACGCACACAGAGCATGTAACACATGTCGCATGCGACTGTCGTTGGATGTACACGTGCACCGTGCGAATTAAATTGGCCATTTTTTTCTGCAGTTCTTCTCTGTTTCATGTAAGGACCATTTCATTGTATCGGAAGAAAAAAATCTGAACAGCAGAAGAGGGTCAAATAATTTTTCATACGAATTTCCGCATATTAGCCAGTAAAAAATAACGGTCTATAACAATTAAGTTCATTATAATTATGCTTTTAGCAAGAAATATCCATGTACATGTCAATGGCTCTGTCGTATGAGGGAATTCAGACAAAAACACGAAGAAAAATGCAAGTTAGTGTTGAGATATTTTTTATTAGATGCTTACCTAAATCAGTTATTATTATCATTCACTTCTTAAACCCAATTTTATATACGATGTGGTGATTTTCCTGAATAAAAAAAAGTTGTACTAAAAAAGATTATTTTTACTGTACTGAAAATAACTTAACAAATTCACACTTTTTTCACTTACATAGGTAAGGTTTAAGGCAAACAATCACAACGGGCCACATATGTTTTTTAAAAACTCGCTCGGAAACCGGGGATTGGTTGGTAATATCTAATGTTGGTAACTATAACTTTCCCGCAGAACCGTGGACCTACCCGGACCTGTTAGCAAATCTCATGATTTCTTGACAGGCTCCTTTTATGAGGGTGAGTGGCAGGAAGGGTGCGGCATGCATGGCTATGGAGTGTACACGTTTACTAATGGTAATGCAATGGCTTCAGTTCCATTATTCAACACTGTATTTTGCTTCTCTGGTATACATGCGTAGCGGTATCTACAACGCCACATGCAATCTACTCGTCATATTGCCGTCACGCAAAATCCTGCATCTCGCAAGCAGAGTTTACGGCGCAACTAGCATTTATATACAACGGCCCGACATGAATCATCGGGCAGTGACCCGTCAGACACAGCACGTGTTGTGTCTGGCGGGCCACTGCTCGATGATCCTCACTTTTCTATAGAGGATGAATGAACTTTACACCCTGTTCCTTATACTTGTCTCATTTTCGTTGGTAGCGTAGCTGACTGAACAAGATGCGCCGGACGAACGCTTAGTGCCGCCACTCATGAAGATTATTTTATTTAGAAATAGGCAGGACTACACTGAATCACTCTGACAACCAGTTTTACCAAGGGTTAAGGGTTAAGTTGAAGTAAATGTAAGCCAATAAAAAAATGGTCACCATCCGATTAATATTTGCGGAGAAATGCGTGGACAAACATACATACATACGTCTATAACATTTTGTATATTTGTTTGGAAGCCCTAATAGATTGTCATATGTGAATATAATGGAATTCCAATAATATTACATACATACATGTCGAATTGATAACCTCCTTTTTTTTGAAGTCGGTAAAAATATGCGTCACATCCACGCAAAATGGCCATGGCTCAGCATAAGACCCTATGCGGGACAGAGCTCCAGCGCTGGTTTTAGCTGGCTGAATATAGGGCTTAGTAACAAGAGAGTCCATAATCCGAATTCCGCTGTCCATCAGATATTTTGCCGTTTCACTATCAGGCTTTTTACTCACTGCAGGGTATACCTAAACCTTCCCTGTTTGGTCTATCTTCCCTGTTTTGCACCAATCTTGACCGGCTTAAGAATGTTTAGAACAGTTTTTACTTGTGAATTTCGTTTCTTCGGTCGAAATGACGAATCGGTAACTACTGCAGGTGCCTCAACGCGTGTAATAAAACTCTGGTTACTTATAGGAGTCGTCTACGAAGGCGAGTTCTTTGAAGGCGCATTTCACGGTGAGGGTGAGTTGCGATACGAAACGCCTACTGGGAAGGCGGTCATACGCGGCCACTGGAAGAAAGGCCTGATGACGGAGAGGGAGGGAGGGACGATCCTCTTAGACGGCGGCGCTCTGGAGTACGATCGTAAAGATTGGCAGTACTGCAAGATGCCTGATAGAAGGTACCTTCAATTATTTTTCTTCTGTTACCTTAGTTGAAACAAACTTGCAGGATGTATGAATAGAAAGGTAGGCATCCTGTGCGATTGTCAAATATCCAATAAATTAAAGAAGACTATTCTACCTTGGTTAAACTTTTTGTTGGAATATTGCTGCGGCTACATAAAGTAAGCAGTGCTAGCCTATATGCTGTGTAGACCGATTCCCATTTGAGGTACTTTCCTTTTAATTTTATTTTCCTGTAACCCTACCCTTTTCAAGAGCAGTGGTGGCCCAGTGGTCACGGACACGACTTACGAGTTGTAGGTCGTAGGTTCGAACCCAGACACGCGCTTTACTTTGTAAATTATATCATCACCACTGCTCTCAAAACGGTGAAGGAAAACATCGTGAGGAAACCGGCATGTCGTAGAACCAAAAATTCGAAGACATGTGACATCTACCAACCCGCACTGGGCCCGTGAGGTGGATTACGGCCCACTCCCTCTCATTGAGAGCAGGCCTGTGTCCCAGCAGTGGGAACATTATAGGCTGATTACGAACCCTTTTCAACCTGTACCAAATTCTTATATAATTCTGCGTGAACAGATTTACGAGAGAATACGCCGATGGTGTGCAGCCTGGTGGCAAGTCAATTCTGACGTCTTGTGAGCCTTACGTAGAAGTACCTGAAGGATACTATGACACCGGGGATGGCTTCTTCGATATTACAAGGAAAATGATTTACCAATATTGTGACTACACAAAGGTCTTAAGGTAAGATTCACAGCGACAGTGCATCACTCATCACGCTTATTACGTTAAAACAATGATTTCATGTCAATGCGTTAAAACCATAATCATGGTCACTAGATAAAGTGTACAAAAGGCAATTACTATAAAAAATACAAAGAGTCAAGTGTCCGCTCCCGCTTGCTAGCTAAATGATTGCTTTTGGGTATGTGAAAAAATTCACGGCAGTAGTATATTAAAACGAGGCTATACAAGTTTACGAGTAATAGTCCACCAACTTAAATTTGCAGTTGCAATGTATGGGAGAACATGATTTTCAATTACAATGTTAAGTTTTTTCTTGGGATAAATTCATTCCACCTACAGAACCCTTCAATGTGCGTGGTCCAACACACACTTGGCCGGTTTTTTTATGTATTAATCTACTTAAATACATCTTATAAAACGAACAAAAGACATTAAATTTATTTCCGACCATTCACAGGGGCGCAGAACCCGTTCGCAGGGGCCCAGGAATTGTTGAGCAAAAATGGATACAAAGCAACTGTCGCGTGGGAAAAAAGGATATGACTATAGGGCCTGTTGAAGGCTTGTACGAAAAATATATGGAGCCAACAGCGCACCTAGAACCAGTGCCACCGCCACCAGCCAAGTTTATGCTCACCAGGAAAGAGTCGACATTCGAACAACGCGACCTAGTAAGCATGATTTTGTCATTGTTTACAACTTTCACTAAGAATTCCAGGGAAACTTCACAAGACACTTGTATCCAAATAGGTATTTAGCCATCGACACTAAAATGAAGTGGTACTCGACGCTGTCGAATGTAAGGCCATTTGGCCATCATTTTCAAAACTTGAATTACCTATAATTAAAACCTGAAATAACAGCCGATGGTCTCACCGTCTCAGTCTGTAATCAGTTTGGATGGTAATTTCTAACAAACATCTGGGGGCCTAAAAAGGCCACTTTGGCAGAATCATAAAAGGATAACATTATGAATCATAAGGGACAATCAAATCAAAGCATCAAATACCATTGGTGAAGGATTTTTCAGTTATTTTTTTTTCTGTGGTAAAATATCATTCCATCCAATTTAAATCCAATCCCAATCTCTTTGATTATACCTACGTAGTGCAGCGAAAAAACACAGACGGTCTTCGCCATATTATGATTCATAATGTTATCCTTTTATGATTCTGCCAAAGTGGCCTTTTTAGGCCCCCAGATCATTGTGATTAAGTTGGTGCTTTCATGGATCTCAATATTTCAGAATTATTTCAGGCAAATTGACAATGATAGTCCTGTCAGTGATGAATTGAAAATCGATCAATCCTGATCCCTGGACAATGTGACATTTTATTATTATTATGATTATACACAAAATGTGTAGACTCGCATTTCCTTTGCTTCGTTTTTATTTTAATTTAAGGTGTTTTGTTTCACATTACAGGAAGATGCGTCACTATTCTACGACGCTTCAAAATTCGGGGCAGATGCAAGGTTTGTTCATTCGTTCAATCAAATTACTTTGACAACAAAGTTCATTAGCGTCAAATATCTAATATTTAACAAGCAAGATGATAGCAGATGCTAAATGCTGATAGCTAGATGGACCGACGATTTAAGAAACAAGGTGGCTGGGATAGACTGGATGTGGAAGGTGGAGGACAGGGTGTTGTGGCGCAGCCTGGGGGAGGCCTATGTCTAGCAACGGACTGCGATAAGCTGATTGATTGAAGATGATAACAAAGCCTAGAAATGGTTCTTTTTTCGCCTCTACTTACTTACCTATCTTATTTTTGTCTTACTAGGAGAAAGCGTATGATAGGGTACCCCGGATGTGCTGTGGTGGGCCTTGAAAGAGAAAGGTTTCCCCGGGATGTATGTAGAATCAATTCGTGCTATATACACTATACAGTCAATCTCGTACCTACGTCCGGTCAGCTGCTGGCAATTCCGACGAGTTCAGTGTGGCTGTAGGCTTGCACCAGGGATCGGCTTTAAGTCCTTACCTCTTCCTGTTAATTATGGACGCTCTTACGTCGGACATCCAAGAGGAAGATGGACCTGAGATCCAGAGCAGATTGGAGAAATGGCAACAGAAGCTGGAGAATGTTGGCTTGAAAATCAGCAGAACCAAAACTGAATATATGTTCTGCGATTTCAACGGTCTCTCCAGTTCGGGAGCCATAGCGCCTGATGGCACACTTCTCCTAATCTGCTCCGACTATCGGTTTCTTGTTGTGAAACAAACTTTGAAACGTTAATGAATATTTGTATTTTTCACAGGCCGCCAGAACGGAAATTCCAGCCTCTCAAGATACCTACTGTCTCTACTGGGCATAAATAGAATAATCATACCTATCATTATTTATCCACCTATTTTAATTATTTAAAAATACTTTATTAGTTAATGGATAGGTGTTCATACTCATACTTAACTTACAATAGTTATAGAATGTATTTATAGCAATGTGTGACATAAACCCGCGCTTATGTCACGCGGTTCTGTGACTTAAGTAGTCCATATTTACACAGAAAAGCGTGACTTAAGGGCGGGTTTAGGTCACATGATCTATAAAATAGTATACGATACGTGTGACTTAAGTAGTCAATTAATGCACAGCCTTTAGCACCCTCGCTGCGCTCGGGCGCTAATTTCACGCCATAACTGTAGGTGCAATAATGAACTACATAAGTTACACGTATCGTAACACTATTACAGTCATCATATTCTGCTTAGCCCTTTTCCCAAGTATGTTGGGGTCGGCTTCCAGTCTAACCGGATGCAGCTGAATACCAGTATTTTACATTTACATGGAGAGACTGCCTATCTGATTTACACAACCCAGTTAGGTACTGGGTAATACGATACCCCATGGTAAGACAGGTTGTCAGACTTTCGGGCTTCTGACTACCCGTAACGACTGTCAAAGATCCACGAATGACAGCCGGGACCAACGGCATAACGTGCTTTCCGAGGCATAAAGGGGTCTCGGTATGTTACGATGGTCACCCATCCACAGAGCAACCGCGGCAAGCGTAGCTTAACCTGATCTGCGGCTGTTATTATTTAGCCATGGCCCCTTTAATATAATAATAGTATTTTGTAATACTATTAATAGTATTTTGTATAATTATGTCGCTTGTTAGGAAATGTACTGGGTGTTCATACTTAATTTACAATAGTTAAAAAATGTATTTTTAATATTGAGATTTTTTGTACCTAATATTTAATAATTTTGAAAAACTTAATTTTAAATAATTCATATTAAACTAAGTAATTAAAATTAAGTTTCAATTAAAATTAAGTTTTTCGTTAAAATTAAGTTTTTCAAAAAATACTTAATTTATAATAGTTTTAAAATGTTATATACAGTAGTGTAATGTTTAGAATTTAGACGATTATTATAAAATGTGTCTCCAATATTTTGTTTATTTTTTGCTAACACACACCTTCGATTATTACATCATCGTGACAAATGATTTGTGGAAAAAAAGTTCACAAATCCCCATCAGTTTCAATCACAACATCAAATCACAACACTTTTACATGGCTAAGTACATTTACAATAAACTAAACAATACCCTTAGCATTAATCCGTTCACAACTAAAGAAATTAAATTAAAAATCTTCGAATGGCTTCAAACACTAGATTACCACCAGACGGAAGATCTATTACAATACCAGTACTCATAAAACAATCTACACTCCCCCACCTACACACACACACATACACACCCTCACTCCCTTACACACACATACACACCCCCACTCCCGTACACACAAACACACAAAGATTTTGTATACCTACCAAAGAGTATGTGTGCATCTTAAATTTAGTTTCCTTGTTATATTTTAGGTTTTTTTTTCCTTATTTTGTTTTTTTTTTTGTATTGTTTTATTGCACATGGATAAATACATGAACCACAAATGGGCGAAGACACTGGCTCCTGTAACACAGGTTACTACCTAGCTCAGGAGTCAGGGCTTCAATAAACTATGTAACAACTGTATTATGTCAATAAAAATTATTATTATTATTATTATAGTTTAAAAATAAAATACAAACAACATAAGAATTATATATAAGAATCACGAAGTCTTTATTTCTTACGGAAGTAAGGACTCATTGATTATTTTTATGATCAAACAAATTAATACTGATCAACGTTGTGTAACTATACAGACGCTATAGAAATAGCGTCTGTATAGTTACACAACGCTTTTTCTTCTTCTGAAATAGAGAAATCGGTGTGTAACTATTCAGTTATTAGTAAGGGGTAAGTGTAAAATATTTTAGCTAAAATAATGAAATCACAGTGTAAACTTTACTACAAATAATTTGTTTATTTATTAAAACTTCATGCACAAGTAAAATAAATACTGTACAAAGGCTGAGGCATTTTCTACCAGTCAATCTTAGGGTGATGCAGAGACATAAAATGGCAGGTGCAACATACGAGATAAATAGCTAGGAAATGACTATAAAATACAAGAATAAATACTAATACATAGATAGATACATACATGTAAACAAAATTAACTGTGAGGAGAAAAAAATTATCGGTAGAGGAGAAAACAAATCCAGCAAATCAGCGCTGGAATTGACAAAACTACATTTCAAAATTAAGAAACGAACTATTTTTACAACATTCAGGGCTTTAGAAACCCCCAAAAATAATTATGGGAAAGCGCCATTATATCGCGATTCGAGTTACAGAACATCATGAGAATCAGTTGAATTGTAGCAATCGGAGCAAAATGTCGTCGCTTTCGACTTAATTGCAGTATAGGTACTTGGGATGTCTTTTTTTTTTTTTGCGGATGGGAAATCACCAAATGACCCCTCCCGCTCTGGGTGGAGCGGAAGCATTGGAAGGGAGTGTCAGACTCTTACTGACTAAAACCCACCCGTGTTCCTTCCTTAGCCCTTTATGTTCCGGGCCAGCTTAGAATAGCCCAATGGGTTAAATAGTTGATGAAAGTTTGTAGGAAAGCTCTTTATTTTTGCCCATAGGATATCCCATCGGGGAACACGGCTTGACAGTAAATACGTTTAAAACAAGGCAAATTTTAACTCTTGACAATTTTTTTTAAGGAAATGGCTGATTACTCTGCTTCGCATCGATTTACATCTCAGTTTTGACCAAAGACTACAATATGATGCCAGTCTATCAAAAAGTACTCTGTGGTTTTGACCTTATACCACTGACCCATGGACGTAATATATAGAAGTAACCACTGACCTATTATTAAACAAGTACTTTCAGTCTATCAAAAAGTACTCTGTGACAAGTACGCTAGACTTCATACTATCGATGACAAAACGAAGACATTTGATTTTTGCCATTTTGGCGCTGATAGCAACGTGAGCGTCCGTGGAACTAATATTAATATTCTAGATATCTCGTAGAAAACACCAAAACCGGCATAAAATCAGAAAAGCAGTGCTGGAGCTCTGTCTCATACCTATAGGATTTTAGCATTATGCTGAGAGAAGGCCGTTTTGCGTGGATGTGACGCATGTTTTCCCCCAACTTGTTATTTTATTGTGCTTGTGGCCTTTTTCTGCGTCATGTTTACCGCAAATAAACGTAGGTATTAACTTTCTTTTTTTTCTTAAACACAAAATTCACAAACATGTCTTATTCCACGATTTAGACCTAAGTCATAGAGATGTACCAAAACAACACGACGACCATGTGTCAATTTAAGTTCCTCAGACGCTCGATCCAAAAAAATAAATAAAAAAGACGCTCGGTCGGGGCGCTTTCGTATAGTATATTTAGTCCAGCGCATGGACGAATTAAAACTATGGTCCAGCGTACTTGTATGATAGAGGTCAATGCCGTATAAGGTATACTATATTATCTATGGTTTTTACTTTATTTATAATCAAAACGCCTTCAATCAGTCTATCAAAAAGTACTCTGTGCCTTCAATTCAAAGAGTTTAATATTACTATTTAAAGGAATTTAAAAAAAATGTTTGCTTCAAATCTTCAATGACACATATTATTATATTGCCTTATTGACTTATACAGAATCATATTGTAGTCTTTGCTTATTGACAAAGTTCCTATAACAGAGCAATCTTATCCAAAAATTATTATGATTCCAGTAGATTCCAGTTTAATAGAATCTTCCAAATTGTTTTAAAGAACAATAAAAATCGAAATTTTAACGTTTACAAATCTACAAGATGAAATCGTGCAGGAGGCGTAGTTGTACACGGTAAGTTTGAAATTATTTAAGCGCTTACCATGGCGTCATTAATGTCCTGCGTGAGCTGTCACTTACACTATGGCACGCCACAGAGTACTTTTTGCATTGACATATAAATATTACTAGCGTAAGGACCGGGCTAACGGCTCGACTAAATGGCACCAACGCGCTGGCCCTAAAATGAAGGTTTTAGGGCCAACGCGACTCAGTTGACAGTGGTGCGCGCGAACTTCGAACTTCGAACGAAGAACTTCTATGTGAAATGTTCAGATGGGCGTATCCTTACTTTTGCAATCATTGACTTTTTGATAGACTAGTAATCGTATTTGTTGTATCCGAGCAATTATAATCCGACAAAATTAAAAAACACATTCAAACTTATGTTGTACAGAGACAACTTAATACTTCCTGATTTTGTATCATTGTACCCACTGCTGTCCCCAATTTTTTGTACACCCTGTGGCACACCTTAGTACTTTGAGTTAATTAAAGACTACAATATAATGCTATATAGAGCAGGGATGGCCAACTTGGTTAGACCCAAGATCTACTGTTCACTGACGACACCCTGTGCGATCTACCAATTACATACTTCTTGAAATCTTCTATGAAACAGCATAGTTCAGTACACAATTATGTACAGACGCCAGCACATCAAGTTACTACAATGTCAGATTTCTTTAATAGATTTTCGACTTTATTGCTAAAATATAAGGTTCAAGGTTGATTGGGAAAATCTGACAGTTTCGGGTAGGTTGACCTGCTGGCGTCCGTACTTAGTATTTTTTATTTTATTAAGAGGGAAATTATAAAACTGAAAATGATTCTTATTATCTACTTATTTATATTAATGTAAGCATTGCGTTTGAGCATCTTTCGCTAGATTAGCTAAATCAGGTTTGTAGTTGGAAATATTTTTTGCCTTGCCACGATCGACTGGTCTAATCACGGAATAGATAATATCTATTCCGTGGGACTAATAGTCGTGATCGACCGGTTGGCCACCCCTGATACGGAGGAACAACCTCGCGTTAAGAAAACCGTGCCACTTCACATAAAAGGACGTAGCTTTAGAACCACTAAAGCTCTGGTTTCCTAAAAAATCGGGGAACTGTCAGACAATGTACAGACGCCAGCACATCAAGTTACTACAATCTGTCAGATTTCTTTAATAGATTTTCGACTTTATTGCTATAACAGAAGGTTCAAGGTTGATTGGGAAAATCTGACAGTTTCGGGTAGGTTGACCTGCTGGCGTCCGTACCTACGCTTTTATAATTTCTAATGTGTCGTTTACGTCCACGGCATCACGATAACACAAGAAAGTATAATCGAAATATATGAAGACGCTTTTAAATAGCCGTCCACGATAACGTTACAACGTGCACGTATTTCCATACATTTTATGGACGTGGACGTCCACGATAAATTGATCTGTCGCGTGCGACTGTTGTTGGATGTGCGCGTGCACCGTGCGTCTACTAGCTTCTACAAGTAGCGATAGCGAGAGCGTGCGACTCCCCCCTAGCCTGTCATTGCAACTTCACAACTCGACGCCGACGCCGACTCCAGTCCGAAGTGCGAGTTGCCCATAAAAAGAGTTAGATTGACCATTTTTAGGGTTCCGTAGCCAAATGGCAAAAACGGAACCCTTATGGATTAGTCATGTCTGTCTGTCTGTCTTTCCATCTGTCCGTCCGTATGTCACAGCCACTTTTTTCCGAAACTATAAGAACTACACTGTTGAAACTTGGTAAGTAGATGTATTCTGTGAACCGCATTAAGATGTTCACAAAAAAATAGAAAAAAAACAGTAAATTATGGGGGTTCCCCATACTTAGAACTGAAACTCAAAATTTTTTTTCCGTCACACCCATACGTGTGGGGTATCTATGGATAGGTCTTCAAAAATGATATTGAGGTTTCTAATATATTTTTTTTCTAAACTTAATATGTTGCGCGAGAGACACTTCCAAAGTGGTAAAATGTGTGTCCCCCCCTGTAACTTCTAAAATAAGAGAATGATAAAACTAAAAAAAATATATGATGTACATTATCATGTAAACTTCCACCGAAAATTGGTTTGAACGAGATCTAGTAAGTAGCTCGCCGGTGAAAATTTAAGAACATAATAATATGATGGTACGGAACCCTCGGTGCGCGAGTCCGACTCGCTCTTGCCCGGTTTTTTTTTCTGTAGTTGTTTCATGTAAGGATCATTTCATTGAATCGGAAGGAAAAAAATCTGAAAAGTAGAAGAGGCTCAAACAATTTTTCATACGAATTTCCCCATACTACCCAGTAAATAAAAACTTTTTATCAAAAAAAAAACAGACTTCCAAAAAAACACTACAAAGTAAAAAATAACTTTCATTTCGGAAGTCGGTGTCTTTGGATCTTTATTTTAGTTTTTGTCACCGACTTCCGAAATTAAAGTTACATATTTTTTACTTTGTAATGTGTTTTTTGGAAGTCGGTTTTTAGTTAAAAAGTTTTCATTTCTCGCTGTTTATTGGGTCTGTTCTGTTTATAATGTATCTAAGTTACAATAGCCTAATGTCAACTTGCCCATCACCTTTTACAAAATTTTCCCGATGCACGTACCTACGTTAATTGTTGAGGAGTTCTCCTAGTATTCCACTATCAGCTCCATTTGACCATTCGCATGTGACGAGCCTAAATTGCTTATCAACCATAATAAGTAACCAAATCGCAACCCGTGAAATACTTATTATTGAGTAGTTCCGTTGGCCATCTGTGGCTTCTTCATCAGTTCCACTTCACCAAATGGTGGTTTGCGAGAGCAAATGCATGAGTTACTATAAAAAATACCCAATTCGCTATGTGTAATATTTGAGGAATTCCCTCAATTCCTCATGAATCTGATGAATTACATGAGGAATTGAGGGAACTCCTCCTCAGAACTAGATTTTGATAAAAATGGGACCAATCTGGAAGTATATCCTTTTAATTAAAAAAAGAATTTTCCAAATCGGTTTATAAATTACGGCTTAGACAAAGAAAAGTATAGACGGCGGGTAGCGCCATTTCATTTCCACAAGAAAGGGATAAAGTATTGAGTTATTTTATGTAACAGAAAAGGATAAAGCTATACTATTTCCGTCTCTCAGTGCGTGCCCGTTTATTCAAGGCAGCTACATAAGTATCCAATGATAATTAAGTTAGTTTTTTGTCTCATGTGTGGCCACGCTACCCGATGCTCTATAGTTTTCTTACTTTAAGAATGACGGCGTACTGAGATAACAACATAAAAAAAAATACAACCGAATTGAGAACCTCCTTCTTTTTTTGAAGTCGGTTAAAAATAACGGTCTGTAACAGTTACGTTCGGGCTGTAAATAATTTCATTATAATTATGTTATAATTATGCTTTCAGCAATAAATATCCATGCACATGTCACTGGCTGTGTCTTATGAGGGAGTTGAGGCAAAAACACGAATACAAATGCAAGTTAGTGTTGAGATATTTTTACTTAAATGCTTACCTAAATGACTTATTATTATCGTTCACTACATTCACATCTTAAACCCAATTTTATATACTGTTTGGCGACTTTCCTGAACAAAAAAAAATTAAGTAGTACTAAACAAGATTATTTTAATTGTACTGAAAATAACAACAAATTTACCATTTCTTCACTTACCTATGTTTAAGGTAAACAATTACAACGGGCCAAATGTATTGTAACTATGACTTTCCTGCAGATACGAGGAAATAACCGGATCTGTAAGCAAATCTCATGATTTCTTGACAGGCTCCTTTTATAACGGTGAATGGCAAGAAGGGTGCGGCATGCATGGCTATGGAGTGTACACTTTTCCTAATGGTAATGCAATGGCTTCACTTACAAGAGTGTATTTTCTCTGGTATATGTACAGTCAACAAAGGAGTTAAGTATACAGGAGCGTCGGATATTGTTGAAGTTTACTAAGAAACCGATGGATATTCTCGAATAAAATTTTAGTTTATTAATAGAAAACAAACAGCTCATTTATTAAATTAAATTTCAGTCCAGAACATCCATCGGTTTCTTAGTAAACTTCAACTATATCCGACGCTCCTGTATACTTAACTCCTTTGTTGACTGTACATGTCTCATTTTCGTTGGTAGCGTAGCTGACTGAACAAGATGCGCCGGACGAACGCTTAGTGCCGCCACTCATGAAGATTATTTTATTTAGTAATAAGCAGCACTACACTGAATCACTCTAGCAATAAAGAAAGTAAATACGGTTATTTTCGGTAAACATGACGCAGAGAAAGAACACGAACCCAAAAAGAGAACAAGTTGGGGGAAAATATGCGTCACATCCTCGCAAAATGGCCATGGCTCAGCATAAGACCCTATGCGAGACAGAGCTCCAGCGCTGGTTTTAGCAGGCTGAACATAGGGCTTATTAACAAGAGAGTCCATAATCCGAATTCCGCTATCCATCAGATATTTGTAACTGAATGCTGACCCGAACATAGTTGGGAAAAGGCTAGGCAGATTGTATCAGCCTAAAATATTCCCACTGCTGGGACAAGTGCCTCCCCTCTGTTAGGTACCTCTGTCAGAGAAGGGATGTGTATACAGTATACACCCTTACATTTTGATCGTTTTAATCCTTTTAGCCATTTCACTAGCAGGCTTTTTACTCAATGCAGGGTATACCTAAACCTTCCCTAGTTTGGTCTATTTTCCCTGTTTTGCACCAATCTTGACCAGCTTAAGAATGTTTAGAACAGTTTTTACTTGTGAATTTTATTTCTTCGGTCGAAATGATCGTAACTACTGCAGGTGCCTCAACAGCGTGTAATGTTAAAAAGCTTTACCATATTCCATAAAACTCTGGTTATTTATAGGAGTCATCTACGAAGGCGAGTTCTTTGAAGGCGCATTTCACGGTGAGGGTGAGTTGCGATACGAAACACCTACTGGGGAGGCGGTCATACGCGGCCACTGGAACAAAGGCCTGATGACAGAGAGGGCGATCCTCTTAGACGGCGGCGCTCTGGAATACGATCCTAAAGATTGGCAGTACTGCAAGATGCCTGATAGAAGGTACCTTCGATTATTTTTCTTCTGTTACCTTAGTTGAAACAAACTTGCAGGATGTATGAATAGAAAGGTAGACATCCTGTGCGATTGTCAAATATCCAATAAATTAAAGAAGACTATTCTATCTTGGTTAAACTTTTTATTGGAACATTGCTGCGGCTACCTACAGTAAGCAGTGCTAGCCTATAAGCTGTGCAAATCTATTACCATTTTTATAGGTACCTACTTTCGTTTAAATTTAATTTCCTGTAACCCCTTTCAACCTGTACAAAATTCTTAGGTATATAATTCTGTGTGAACAGATTTACGAGAGAATACGTCGATGGTGTGCAGCCTGCTGGCAACTCATTTATGACGGCTTATCAGCCTTACGTAGATGTACCTGAAGGATATTATGATACCGGGGACGGCTTCTTCGATATTAAAAGGAAAATTATTTACGAACGTGTTGACTTAACAAAGATCATATGGTAAGCTTCACACCGACAGTGCATCACTCATCACGTTTCTAGCGTTAAAACTACAATCATGGTCACTAGCTAAAATGTACAAGAGGCAATTACTATTAAAAAAAAAATGTTTCAAAAACACTAGAAAAACACGCTTTTATAAATGCACGTAAAAACAAAAAAGAAACCTCATCGTGTTCAAAGTCCATTACGTGGCCTTTCTCACAAGTGCAAACACGACTATGATACGATATTCTATCATGGAATGCCAGTGCCTATCTTCCGGCTTCATCATCAGACCTTGAAACCTAATCGTGGTCAAAGTTCATTACAAGACTTTTCTAAGAAATCCAAAACAGCTATAATACGATTTTCCATCATGAAGTTCCAGTTCATTTATCTTCCGGCTCCATCATCAGATCAGTTCGACAGTACCATATTATTGTATTGTCATAAGAACTACATACAGCTGCCAATTTTCATTACGCTACGACCCTTGGAAGATGGTTAAATTAGTTACCTTAGAGTCCATTACATGGGGTGCACGTTGAAGAGCCTCCACGTGGCGCACCCTGGGCAACGCCGGCTCCAATTGCCCACCAGGTTTGGGTGGACAATTGGGGGGGGCGGCAAATCTTCGACAGGAGGAGAAGGTCATGGTTCCAGTCACCGATCATCCTCGATGGTCGGTGAAGGGAACCGGGCTACAGACGGTCACGCGGCTACTCCCCCTCTGCTTACAGAGGGAGGTGAGTGGGCGTAGATCGTCGCGGGGCGGTTCACACCGCGGTACCCACAAGAGTGTGGGTGGTGGAGGGTGTCCCATGCCCGCGCTGCGTCTGTCCGGCATCCGGCGGCAGCGTGGGGACGCCGGGGCGGCGGTTGGTTCTGCCCAGCCGTCGGCCACCCCGTAATCCTGAACTGACAGGACCGGGGGTCCAGGCCACTGAGGCCCGGGCCGCGAGGTAGAAAACCTCTATAAAAAATTACCCCAATCCTAAGGTCTAGCGTGCCGAGGGGATGAATGGCCGGAGGGGATCCGGTCGTTAGCGCAAAAAAGGGACCTCACCCTTAAAAGGAACACAATAATGGAATCGACAGACCGAAATAAACTACCCCAGGGCGGTACCGGCTGCTCAGCAGTCGGAGAATCCGCCACGTTCCCTTTGGGAACGTCAAGCCCCCAATCGTATTCTGGGGGGGGCAAAGTATGTCGTCCGCTTGCCATTGGCAACAAGAGCCGAGGAGGCTCCTGTCCCTCAGGGGACCAAGAAGAGGCGAGAAGTGATGCGGGGTCGGAGTCCGACGCCGCATCTGGAGGCACGAGCATGGGAGGCTCAGAGAGCCCCTGCCGTGCCGGGGAGGTGGCTGCGAAGATAGGCAAGCGGCCAAGGTCTGGGGACAGCCAGGGACTGTCCTCAGACGGAGAGCAGGCCTCGGCCCGAAAAATCCCCACAAGTAGGCGGGGTGGGGTCCGAGAACGAGGCAAGGGGAGGGGGCTCAATGCCCGTGAGGCGAAGGAGAGAGCGGAGGAGTCCGCAAAGGAGGGGGGGACCGGTCGTACGGCCGCTTCGGGACCCTCGAGCGACGAGGCGGGTGCGGCTGACGCCCCTGACCCCGAGGCGGACTCCATGCGAAGGTTCGCGGCGGTAGTGGAGGCCGCCATCCGGGACGTGTCCTTGAAGAAGCTACAGACTTCTAAGAACAGGGCCATAGTCTCGGCGACGGCCTCCATCATGGCGGCGGCGGAGGCGGCCAACTACACCGGCCCTTCGGCCGGCGAAGTGGCCGAATTGCGGGCGGAGGTCGCCCGCCTGACGGCAGCCACGGAGCTTCTCCAAAAGGAGAACGGGAGGCTCCGGGCAGACCTGGCCGGCCTGCGGGCCACCGGGGGAGCGCAACCACCGAGCCAGCCCGTCCCGGTGGAGAACCAGGTCCTCAGCCTGGTTCGGCAGGAGCTGGCGGCTTTCCAGGCGCGGTTTTCCGTCCTGGAGGGCATAGTCCTGCGCCCCCCCCTGGCGGGCGGAGCGACCCCGGGGCCGAAGGCGGCCTCGTACGCCGCCGCTGCGGCAGCTGCCGGCCCTAAACCCGGACCGTCGGGCCGGGCCCAGGCGCCGGCCAAGCCGGCGTCGGCCAGGCCGGCGTCGGCTAAACCGGCGCCGGCCAAACCGGCGTCGGCCCAACCGGCATCGGCTGGAGGAGCCGCGGCGCTGGCGCCAGCTGGCGGGGCCCCGGCGCCTATGGGCAACCCCCCGGCGCAGGGCCGAAAGAAGAAGGGCAGAGCGGCGCGGGAGGCGAAGGCCCCAGAGCCCACGCCCCGCCCCCAAAACTCCCACACTTCTCCCGCGACCGACGCCGACTGGCAGGTGGCCGGGGAGAAGAGAAGGGCGGCCAAGGCGGCCAGGAAGAAGGAGCAAAGGCGGCGCCGCAAGGAGAGAGCCGTTGCGGCTAGGCTTCGCGCCCCGAAGACCGCGGCTGTAGTGATAACGCTACAGCCGGACGCGGTTAAGAGGGGCGTGACGTACCGTGACGTGCTCTCAAAGGCGAGAGAGACGGTGGACCTCCGGGAGCTGGGGATCACCGGGGGCCTCCGGCACAGGGTGACCGCCACTGGCGCCCGCATGCTGGAGATCCCCGGTGCTACAAGTGGCCCCACCGCTGACGCCCTAGCTGAGAGGATAAGGGCGTCCCTCGCGGATGAAGCTCGGGTCACCAGGCCCGTCAAGTGCGCAGATATGCGCATACTGGGCCTGGATGACTCCGTGACGGAGGGAGATGTGGTGGCCGCCGTTGTCAGGACGGGCGGGTGTCTGGCCGACCAGGTGAAGGCGGGCACCTTGCGTCCTGACTACACGGGCATGCGAACCATAACGGTAAGCTGCCCCGTGACGGCGGCCAGAACCATCACGGAGGGCCGAAGGCTCCTGGTGGGCTGGGTTTCAGCGCAGGTCAAACTCCTGGAACCCAAGCCTCTGAGGTGCTACCGATGCCATGTGGGACACCACGTTGGCATCCAGTGCACCTCCGAGGTAGACCGCAGCACACTGTGCTTCCGCTGCGGTCAGCCCGGACACAAGGCCGGCTCGTGCAACGCCGCGCCGCACTGCATCACATGTGCGGCTGCTGGCAAGCCGGCCGATCACCGGGCGGGGAGCAAGTCCTGCGCTCCACCCGCCGGAACCAGGAGGAAAGGCAGGCCCTCCGCCGCCGTTGCCACTCCCACCGTCGCCGCCGCCGCCGCCGCCGCCACCGCCGCCGCCGCTGCCGCCGCCACAACCGCCGCCACCGCCGTCGCCGTTGCCGCCGCCACTACCGCCGCCACCGCCGCCGCTGCCGTCGTGGAGCCCTCGCAGGGGGCCCGGGAGGAGGCTGAAATGGAGGACTAATGGCTCCATTGCGCCTCCTCCAGGCGAACATCAACCACTGCGCCTGCGCTCAGGATCTGTTGCTCCAGAGCATGGCGCAGTGGTCGATCAACATCGCCGTGGTCGCTGAGCCGTACTTTGTCCCGCCCAGGGATGACTGGGTGGAGGACCTGAGCGGCTCAGTGGCCATAGTTTCGTCGGTCGCCGCCGGCACCCCGTCCCTGGAATGCGTCACGAAGGGACAGGGGTGTGTAGCAGCACGGTTCGGAGAGGTTGTAGTCGTGGGAGTGTACTTCTCTCCGAGCCGAACTCTCGCCGAGTTCCACAACTCTTTAACAGAGTTGAGTGTCGTCGTCGCCGGAAGCCATCCCTTCCCCGTGCTAGTGCTCGGGGACTTCAATGCCAAGAATTTGGCCTGGGGTTCCCGTCGCACGGATGTGCGGGGCAGGATGGTGGAGGACTGGGCTCTGGAAACAGGCCTGGTCGTCCTAAATCGGGGTTCTGTTCCCACGTGTGTGCGGATGCGGGGGGAGTCCGTGGTGGACATTTCGTTCGCCAGCCCCGCTCTGTCGCAGCGTGTAATTGACTGGCGCGTCATGGAGGAGGTGGAGACCTATTCCGATCACCGGTATATCCGGTTCGACGTCTCCGCCCAGACCTCTAGCGCGCTGGTCCAACAGGCCCCGAGTGGTCCGCGGTGGGCGCTGAAGCAGCTGGACCGGGAGCTCCTCCTGGAAGCCTCGATCGTGCAGGCCTGGGTGTCATCACCGGACAGGCCTGCCGATATCGACGAGGAGGCGGAGTGGTTCCGGGAGGCCATGTCCGAGATCTGCGACGTGGCAATGCCCCGAGTCCGGCCAGGACGCGCCCGACGTCAGGTGTACTGGTGGTCGCAGGAGCTGGAGGCGCTACGCAAGGCGTGCGTCGACGCGCGACACCGGTACACCAGGCACCGCAGGCTCCGCATTCGTCCTCCGGATGCGGAAGCCACGGAGGCGGAGCTGTACGAGGGGTACAGAGCAGCGAAGACCGCCCTCCAAGAGGCTGTCCAGCGGGCCAAGGACATGGCCCGCGAGGAGATGCTGGAGACTCTGAACAGAGATCCGTGGGGGCGCCCTTATAAAATGGTGCGGAATAAACTCCGCACCTGGGCCCCCCCGCTGACGCAGAGTCTCCGGCCCCAGCTGGTGGAGGAGGTGGTGAGCGCTCTGTTCCCTTCACGGGGGGAGCACACCCCCCCGCCCATGGCTCCGCCAATTGCGGTGCCCGAAGCGGACCACGCGGACGACGACGACGACATCCCTGAAGTGACCGGGGTAGAACTGAGAGCGGCGGTAGGAAGGCTGAAGGCCAAAAATACCGCCCCAGGACTCGACGGCTTGCCGGGTAAAGCCTGGGTCCTGGCCTCGTGGGCTCTCGGGCCTCGACTGGAGGCGCTCTTAAGCGCATGTTTGGAGAGAGGCCAGTTTCCACTCCGTTGGAAGACGGGGAAGCTGGTCCTCATTCGGAAGCCAGGGCGCCCTGCGGACTCTCCGTCCGCATACCGGCCCATCGTGCTGCTCGACGAGGTCGGCAAGCTCTTTGAGAGAGTGATTGTGGGCCGCCTCGTCGGGCACCTGGTGAGGACGGGGCCGGATCTTGCGGACAGCCAGTTTGGTTTCCGCAAGGGGCGCTCGACGGTGGACGCCATCATGCGCGTGAGAGCCCTCACGACGGGGGACGCGGTGTCCCAGGGTGGGGTCGTCGTGGCGGTGTCACTCGACATCGCCAACGCGTTCAACACCCTACCCTGGAGCTGCATTGTGGAGGCACTCCGGTATCACCGGGTGCCGCCCTACCTCCGTCGAATAGTCGAGGCGTATCTGACGGACAGAGCCGTCAGCTACCCCGGTCGCGATGGGGAGTGGAACCGGCGAGAGATGTCGTGCGGTGTCCCACAGGGATCGGTCGTGGGGCCGTTCCTGTGGGACATCGGCTACGACTGGGTGCTGCGGGCCGACCTCCCTGAGGGCGTCAGCGTGGTTTGCTACGCTGACGACACGCTGGTCCTGGCGCAGGGGAGGTCGCATCAGGCGGCGGCCGACGCGATGACACGCGGGGTTGCGATAGTCGTGGAGAGGATCCGGCAGTTGGGTCTCGAGGTGGCATTGCACAAGTCCGAGGCCATGTCGTTTCATGGGCCCCGGAACGCGCCACCATCGGGATCCCAACTAACGGTAGGAGGGGTTCACATCGGCGTCGAGACAACGATGAGGTACCTGGGTCTCGTCCTCGACAGCCGGTGGAACTTCGTCGAGCATTTCCGACGTTTGGCCCCCAAACTGGAACGGGCCGGGGCCGCCTTCAAGCGGCTCTTGCCCAACCTGAGGGGGCCAAACGCCTCCTGCCGGAGGCTTTACGCGGGGGTCGTGCGGTCCATGGCCCTATACGGGGCCCCGGTGTGGGCGCGTTCACTGCGGCGGCGAGCCGCCCACTACCTGAACGCGCCCCAGAAGGTGGTAGCCATAAGGCTTATCCGGGGCTACCGCACGATCTCTGGCGAGGCGGCAAGCCTCATTGCCGGACTGCCGCCATGGGATCTGGAGGCGATGGTCCTCGCGCGCGTCTATGAGTGGCGCGCGGAGGCACTAAGCCGGGGGGAAGTTCCGCTTCCGCGGCAAATCGCTGCGGAGCGGACTGAGCTCCGGCGCGATCTCATGGCGACATGGAAGGAACGACTGTCGCAACCCAGCGCAGGGCACGCCGCGATAGCGGCGATAAGACCCCTCTTTGAGGAGTGGCTAGAGAGGCGCCACGGCGCCCTCACCTACCGCCTGACGCAGGTCCTCACCGGACACGGAAGCTTCGGGAGGTTCCTGCACATCATCAGGCGGGAGGAAACGCCCGGGTGTCACCATTGCCAGGATCGCCCAGAGGACACGGTGGAGCACACGGTGGAGGTCTGCCCCGCTTGGGCGGAGCACCGCCGTGTCCTCGTAGAGGCGATCGGCAGCGGCGGCGACCTCTCGCGCCCGGCCCTGGTGCAAGCCATGGTCCGGGGCGAGAGGGAGTGGGAGGCAGTCACCTCCTTCTGCGAAGCAGTCATGCTAGCGAAGGAGGTGGCGGGACGGCTCAGGGAGAGAGCCTCCCGTCCCAGCCGCCGCGGGAGACGCTCCGGGCGTCGGGAGCCGCGCGACGACTCCCGGCCACCGTAGGCGCGGGCCTGCGGGCGGAGAGTAATGGGTAGCTCACCGTCCGATCAGGACCAGGCCCGTGCCGGACGGCGCGTACGTGTTCCACGCGCGCCTCAAAGAGATGTCAGCATCGAGGAGGGGCCCCATAGGGCCGAAGCCTGCCGGGTCAGCGGGATTGTCCGAAAGGGTTACCGCTGGCCCGGAACATAAAGGGCTAAGGAAGGAACACGGGTGGGTTTTAGTCAGTAAGAGTCTGACACTCCCTTCCGCTCCACCCAGAGCGGGAGGGGTCATTTGATGATTTCCCATCCGCAAAAAAAAAAAAAAAAAAAAAAAAAGAGTCCATTACATAGTTAGTTACATACAGGTCGACCTAATAAAAGCGTGTTAAAAATACAAATTATTCCACTTTCTGGTTTTCAGTAGGTATTTCAAGGGCTTGGTCAAAATTTGTTTTATTTTAAAATTATATGTTTATTCCATTTCTCAAATAAATGTCCTGCTTGTGTGTGCCTGTGTAATAGGCTGATTATACTAATATTATTTAAACTGAATTGTTAGGTACCGAAATATTGCTGAATGATCTTACGCGATCGACGTCGTACCCTTATATATGATATAATTATGATACTAGGACTTTGCCAGCGACTTCATCCGCCCTATATTCCCCATCCCGTTAGAATTTCGACAAACCTCATTCCTTATCTACATCATCAAGGAAAATGTATCTTTCTAGGTTCAAGAGTTTGGGCTGAGGGTTGATGCGTCAGCCATCAGACTTTTCTTTTTATAAGTATTGATAGGGCTTTGTTTACAATTTTGGTTCGAAATAGAGAATACTAATTATCGATAGTACCAACTACCTATTAATCTACATAAATATATCTTTTAAAACGAACAAAAGACATTTAATTAATTTTCAAACCATTCACAGTGGCACAACAGAACCTGTTCGCAGGGGCCCAGCAATTGCTGAGCAAAGGTGGATACAAAACAACTGTCGCGTGGGAAAAAAGAATATGACTATAGGGCCTGTTCAAGACTTGTACGAAAAATATATGGAGCCAACAGCGCACCTAGAACCAGTGCCACCGCCACCAGCCAAGTTTATGCTCACCAGGAAAGAGTCGACATTCGAACAACGCGACCTAGTAAGCATGATTTTGTAATTTTTTCCAACTTTTACTAAGAATTCCAGGGAAACTTCACAGGAAACTTGTATCCAAATAGGTATTTACCCATCGACACTAAAATGATGGGTTCCTCGACGCTGTCGAATATAAGGCCATTTGGCCATCATTTTCAAAACTTGAATTATAATTAAAACCTGAAATAACAGACCGTCTCAGTCTGTAATCAGTTTGGATGGTGATTTCTACCAAAGATCAGATCATTATGATTAAGCACTTTACTGGTCACGTATTACGCGTATGCTTATGCATGGCTCAAATATTATATAATTATGGTCATCATCTTATGGGGTAATAGTACTGACGCGCCCACATTATTTACCATACAGAAAAAGCTTATGAGAACTCTAGTTAACTTAGATGAAACTGACAGTTGTAAGCCTCACTTTAGGGAACTGAAGATTTTGACCATACCTTGTCTTTATATATTTGAAATTTGTAAATTTGTACGCAAATACCCCGAATTATACCCCAAAAGAGAAGACATACAGGATAGATTTACTCTTAGACACAACAACAGACTAAACATTCCAACATCACGACTTAAAATGCTTTCATCAAGTACATAAATGTCATGTCAATAAAAATATACAATAAAGTACCGGAACATATGGATATAAATAAATATAATATGTTTAGTAATAAATTAAAGCTATTTCTAATAAACAAAAGCTACTATAATATAAATGAATACATGAATGAGAAACTATGACTGGAATTGCAATAGATTTTAAATATTTAATTGAGATTACATAAATTACATTTACCTATTACATTCGCGCATATAAAATAAACAATAACTATTGTATAATTATATAATTTATTATTCATGTTCTAAATTCTATATTTAATTTTAATTAATTAGTTTATCCCTGTTACTTATTATGCTGTGCCCTTACAGTTACAGGGTCCATAACTGTATCTTAGCTTTAAGCCTATTTGTAACACCTTTATTCACATTAAGGTATGCAAATAAATGAAATTGAAATCGAAATTAAGTTTGTGCTTTCATCGATTTAAATACCTCAGTATTTCAGAATGATTTAAGGCATATTGACAATGATAGTCATGTCAATGATACTTAGATCGATCCTGACTGGGGTTGTACCATTTTCGAGAACTGGTTCGGGTACAATACTGTTCGATGGTATTCTGATTCCAAAATAGGTATTGTGTTTACGACATTTTTTTTAATTATGATTATACACAAAATGTGTAGTCTCGCTTCTACTTTACTTCATATATTTTTTTATTTAAACTGTTTTGTTTCACATTACAGAGAAATGCGCCAGTATTCTACGACGCTTCAAAATTCGGGGCAGATGCAAGGTTTGTTCATTCGTTCATTCAAGTTACTTAGACAAGAAAGTTTGTTAGCGTCAAATATCTAATTATTAGCAAGCAAGACGATATTAGATGCTAAATGCTGATAGCTAGATGGAGCGATGACCTAAGAAACAAGGTGGCTAGGACAGACTGGATGTGGAAGGTGGAGGACAGGGTGTTGTGGCGCAGCCTGGGGGAGGCCTATATCTAGCAACGGACTGCGATAGGCTAAGTTGATTGATTGAAGATGCTAATACAGCCTAGAAATGGTTCTTTTTTCGCCTCTACTTGCCTATCTTGTTTTTGACTTACTATGTTAGGTAATAGGGGCTGCATGGAGTCCACAACTCTATGTCAATGCGCGTATTTTGCGTACGGAAAAATATACTATGTTATTGAAGTTTTTAAAGGCCCTGCCCTTAATCAGCCATCGTTAATAGTAAATTGCTTAAAGATTGAAAAAGAAAGGAATCGTGTATAGATTTTTTAAATACAAAATAACGTCACGCTTGTATGCCCGAAGGGTTAGGCAGACGTGTAGTAGTTGTGTTGCAGATAGTACTCCCACAAAAAAATGTCTGCTTCATAGTTTACGTCCGTCCTAAATATATTTTAGCTAAGGCACTATTATATCGGAACTAGATGAAGCCAGCTGTGTGTAAGCTAGAAGTATGCATGGGCTTTTAACCAACTTTGAAATCTTAATGGAAATTTGTATTTTAAACAGGCCGCCAGAACGAAAATTCAAGCCTCGCACCATACCTACTGTACCTATTCAAAAATTAAAAATTAAGTTAATAAATGGATAGGTTTTCATACTCACATAATTTACAATAGTTATAAAATGTATTTATAGCACTGTGACCTAAACCCGCGCTTAAGTCACGCTTTTCTGTGACTTAAGTAGTCCATATTCACAGAAAAGCGTGACTTAGGTGCGGGCTTAGGTCACAGGATCTTTAAAATATTTAGTATACGATAGGTATGATTTAAGAAGTCTATTAATGCACGGGGTAAATTCACGCCATAACTGCGAGGTGTAATAATGAACTACTTAAGTCAGACGTATCGTAATGTACTATTTTAATTTTGAGATTTTTTGTCATTTTAATATATACAATATCAATAGGTATATATTTAATAATAGTATTTTGAAAAACTTAATTTTAAATAATTCACCAGAATTAAGTTTTTCAAAGAGCATATTTTTGAAACCTTATTTTTGCATAATTATTAATAAATGTATCTTATTATTAAATGTACAAGGTGTTCATAGTCATACTTTATTTTATAATAGTAAAAAATGTACTTATTTTTAATATTGAGATTTTTTGTTATTTTAATAATAGTATTTTGAAAAACTTAATTTTAAATAATTCATATTAAACTAAGTATTAAAATTAAGTTTAAATTAAAATGATGTTTTTCGTTAAAATTAAACTTTTCAAAAATATACTAGGAATTCATACTTAATTTATATACTTACTAGTAGTTTTAAATTTATAATAGTTTTAAAATGTTTTATGTAATGTTTAGAATTTAGACGATTATTATAAAATCTGTCTCCATATTTTGTTTATTTTTTTCAAACTCTATGCATTTATTTCAAGTACTTACAATTACAGGCACTTGAATATTGTCAAGGGGTCGGTCAGTCAGAAAGATGAATCTAGTTGCCGATTCCAAAGCGTAGTAGGTACCTATGGAGAAGATCTGGCAAGAAACTCCATGGACACTCTTTTAAATCATAAAATTGTTATCAAATATTTTTTAAATCATGTAGAAGTTATACAATGTGAGAATGATGTAGAAAGATATGCACACAGCTTATGATTGCATCGTGACGAATTATTCCGCTTATCCAACTAGGCTTTTTTTATATTTTTGTGTTATCCCACCTATCCCCATTAACAATCCCCATCAATGGGTAGGTATGTGTGAACTATTCTTCCAAAAATATCCAATAAAGTCTAATAGAGCTCCTACTGGGGATTTGTCGAAAAAAAGTTCACAAATCCCCATCAGTTTAAAAATAAAGTACAAACAATTTATGAATTATAAAAAAGATCACGAAGTCTTTATTTCCGTTTATTCCCGGTCGTCCCCGCCCCGTCGTCCCCACTGGGCACGAGTGGGAAAAAAAAGCTTCGTTCCTCCCCAGTGGTGACGATTGGCACTTTTTATTTCCCACTCGTTCCGCTATAGACCGAGAGTCAAAATGCAATAATGGGGATTTCAGTAAAAGATTTCACGGATTGTTAATATATTTTAATAACGACTTTCTATACACGAGTGAACATTTTAATTTGTTGATTAACTGTGATACGCACCTTATAACTGTACGAATTTGTGTAAATAAGTTGATTATCTGTGATGCATAATTTTGAGAGAATTATTGTAAATTCGTTGATTACCTGTGATTCACAAAATTAAAATACTGTACTAACTGCGTCAGTGTTTTTAAATTATTTTTAATCAAAAACATTTTTCACTCTTGCTTAGAAAGTCGTACCTAATTAAAACATTTTAACAATCCGTGAATTCTCTGATTGAAATTCCCATTATTGCATTTTGACTCTCGGTCTATATCGAAACTAGTGGGAAATAAAAAGTTCCAATCGTCACCACTGGGGAGGAACGAAACTTTTTTTCCCACTCGTGCCCACTGCCCAGTGGGAACGACGGGGCGGGGACGACCAGGAATAAACGGAATAAACGACAATGTTGAAAGTTAGAAAAAAAATCATATTTATATAGGTAGGTACTTACATAATTATTACGAAATACATTCGTTGAAGCAACATACTAAAAGTAAAGAAACATAATTTGAAAATGTTTTCACAATTCCGCGGGACTTCGTTCGTCAGACTGACAGTATACCTACCTATTTTATGTCAACACCATGAAACCAAGTTAGTCTAGCTGATTGTACCTACCATTTTTCCAAAATATGAAGTTGGGAAAAATTACTCAAGAAGTTATGGCCAGTCCCCTAAGGGCTAAGAACGTTTTCCTGATCATATTGATAAATCCTTAATTTCATTTCATTTCTTTTCCTTAGGCGGCTAATATATTATGATAGGTACGGTACCTATTTAATAGCTTACGAACTGATGATGAGTGTTTTACTAATCGTATCGCGTATCATAGTTTACTGCCCAAATCCTTAAGTTATTTGCCTAGAATAAAAATAAGATAAACATAATTAATTATTCTTTTATGTAGGGCTGATTTTTCAATAATCACATAACTTTTATCCAGACGTACAACGAAACGTTCGTATTAATTAATTTTGACATTGACATTGCACAGACAGATAACATGGTGCTGCCAGGAAATACAATGACTTTTGACAAAAATAATAATTTTATGAAACCAAAAGAAGAAGATAGTTGTGTGTATTACCCGGATGATAGCTAGAAATTAAGGAATAGTTTCCCTTATTAAATCGCTGCATAAAATTATATAGATCATTTAAAATGTAAGCTACAGTCATAAAGAGTACAACTGCAGCTTTCAAAGTATGACAACACTATTCAGAAAAAACAAATCGGAAAGAAGCATGGACGTCGTGTCTTTTCGCTGAAATCTTCAAAATAGATCGATATTATTTTTCTGCAAAAACCATTTCATTAAGTGTGCAAAGTTCCTTCTTTAGTTCGCTAGACAAGTAGAAACAATAATTGTTATTTTCCGATTCAATCCCTCGAAACTAAGGTTTTTTGTAGTTCAGGTTACTGAGGCTGTGAAAAAATATTGTGAAAGTGAGCATAGAATGGTCATAAAATGAAGTGCCATTACGAAGTTTTGTGTTTGCCGAAAGAAGCGTCTGGCTCTGAAATAAAGAAGGCTTATAGGCGCCTTGCGCTGCAATGGCATCCCGACAAAAACTTAGAGAATTTGATAGAGGCGAAAGAACAGTTTCAGCTTGTGCAGAATGCATATGAAGTGCTTTCCGACCCTCAAGAGAGAGCTTGGTAAGTCCTAATGAAGATCTATCATTGTATGATTTGGTAACACAATGATTATTCAATAACTGCATTCATAAGTGGTGACTTCATCCCATCCTATTTTTTAGGTATGACAATCACAGGGAGCAGTTATTACGTGGAGCCGGCAGTTCTTATAATGATGACAGTCTTGATGTTTACCCTTACTTTAGTCCGTCCTCTTATAAAGGTTTTGGTGATGACCCACAAGGATTCTATGGAATATACAATGAGGTAAAGCTGACCTTTCTGTTTAAAATGTTTACTACTTAGGTACTGATATAATTTTAGTGTAATGCCAACTTCTTACTATTTACAGGTTTTCTCCAAACTGATAACTGAGGAAACTGACTTCCTTGATGACCCAGAGGAAGTTACCAAAATACCTGCATTTGGCAACTCTACATCTCCATATGAAGAAGTCAATGAGTTCTATGCTTATTGGATGGCATTCTCTACTAATAAAAGTAACTATTTTATCAAAAAACTATAAGTAATTTAACAAATTGTACTTTTATCATGAATCTCAAGTTAATTCACATGTTAAAAAGATGTTAAATTATTATTCCATAATGTATTTCATGTCTTGTTCCCAACTTTCCAGGTTACGTGTGGCTAGACCAGTATGAAATCTCACAGGGTGATAACAGGAGAGTTATTAAATTGATGGAGAAAGAAAACAATAAAATTAGGCAAAAAGCTCGCAAAGAGAGGAATGAGGAGATCAGGAGACTTGTAAGCTTTGTCCGCAGGAAGGACAAGAGAGTAATAGAGCACACAAAACTGTTGCAGGAGAAAGCTGAAGAAAATAAACGGAAGGTATGTTGTGGTCAACATGTAATCTATTGATCTAGCATTTCCTAGAGTCTAGGAAACTAGGACCAAGTCCAGACTTTTCAAAGTATATAAGGCTGCATATTAGCTTGAATCATAAAATTCTGAACAGGAATGATGGTAATAGTAAATAGGTCTAAATATCTGTCTACACCTGATGACTATCACCATGATACCCACAGACTATGTGCTAGTGGATATCATTTTTTTGTAATCTCTTCATCATCACTGAGACATGAAGCATACAATTGAAAGTTTAGTCTTCACAAATGTGGCAGGCAGTAAGGAACGCTGACACCTTAGGTACAGGACATGTCCTAATTTGGGTGTCAGGAGTTTCACATAACAAGCATGTACTTAGCCTATTAATATAAGGATACTAGCAGCGCCCCGCGGTTTCACCTGCATAAGTGTCGATCCCGTGGGAATGTTGGGATTAAAACTATGCTATGTCCTTCCCCGGGGTTGCAATCTCTCTCTCTGCCAAATTTTATCGAAATATGTTCAGTGGTTTAGGCATGAAAAGGTAACATACAGACAGACAGACTTACTTTCCAATTTATAATATTAGTATGGATAAGTTATTTAAGTAATGCATTGTTAACCCCTTTTTCTCTACTTATTATATTAGACTTACAAATTGAAATAGTAATATTAAACAGTCATTAAATACTTCATTTGCTTAAACTCACCTCTAAAACATTATTTTGATAATTTTACAAATGTTGCTATATTTACTTTTCAGGCTGAACAATTAAGAAGAGAAAGGATAATACAAAGGCAGAAAGAAATTGAAGAAGCTAAGAAAAAAGAAGGTGAAAGTTCCTTCTTACAGAGTGAAGACTATCAGAAGAAGTTGAGCGAGATTGAGTCACTTCTGGCTGAAGAGTTTGGTCTGTCTTCTGATGATGACACCATTAGTGAAGGGGGAATGGAAAGCAGTAATGAAGAAAGTTCTAAGACTGAAGAGGTCAGCATAATAATTAAGCATCCTCCTTTCATTTATGTATACCTTTCAAAACCATTTTGGGTCATAATATAAAAATTTAAACACTTGTTTACTTCAAAGTCCATATAATAATGTCGTGTTTAAAACGTTTTTAGCCTAAACAAAGTATAAACACTTTTGTGATTATAAAAAACAATAGATTTTGATCTTAAAAAAAAAAGTTGAGTAGGTACAAACTCAACTTTTTTTTCTAAAATTACAAGTGAAACTAAGTATATTTGGGAAAGCTACTAGCAAACATGAATTTCAATTTCGATTAATTTAGCTAACCTATCAAAGTGAGAATAATACCAAAAACTTTTTTATCATGAGAGACATCCTGTTTCAAGAGAAACATCTTGTAAATTCCAGCTACAGATCATAACACAATACTATGTAACAGTCAAAGGGAACATAAATAATTTAGTATGTAATCATGCGTCAGCATGCCCCTGACCATGACATAATCCTGCTAATGCACATATAATAGCAATTTTATGCCAAAAACTACTCTTTACATCTTCTTTACATACTCTAAAATTAATTTTATGTTTTATAATTTCAGGCAAGTGAAGCATCAAAGGCGACAGCGAAATCTTCGACAAAATCTAAACCAGCAATGCGAAATCTTTACTGCTCAGCTTGCAACAAAATGTTTAAAAATATCAAATCATTTGAAAATCACGAGAACAGTAAGAAACACAAAGAAAATGTAGCTAACATGACATTAGATGATGACATTGATATATCAGATAATGATCACGAAGATACTGATGTTCACGAAGGTCCAGTGAATGAGGAAAAAGGTGAAGGTGATAAAGTAAACGGTCAGACTAAGGAGGAAGGAGAAGAAATAGAGAACTCAACTTCAGATATTGAAGACAATGAAGATAATGATTTCAGAGAAACTCTGAGCGACGATTCTGATAAAGTTCAGGTAACTGGCTAAATGCCCTTTTAACTGTTGGTGTTAGGGGTGATTGCAGTGCGCCTGTGACGACAAAATGCTTTAATTCATAAAGCTAGGACACAAAACTTTACAATTACAATTTAGAAGGTACAATTTACATATTTTTAAAATTTACAAGTCCGAGTACCACGGAATGCCCACACAATTGAAACAGAAAACCTTACAAATATGTAAATTGTAGTGACAAGTCTATAAACACATAGCCCTCGTGCTTTGCGTTACGCTTTTAAAAATGCAAAAGAATGGTAGATTGTAAATGGATGGAATGGATGGATTGTAGATTGTAATGGTGGTGGTTTTTTGTACATTTTAACAATTTTGTAGAATTGTAGACTTGTAAAGTTTTGTGGTAGGTATAGAGCCCTGGTAGAGTGATCTAGTTAGGGCTGCTGGTTGCTGCTGGATGGGAGTATACTTAAACCAAGTATCAAGTTGCATGGCATCTGTCTAGCACTGGACTGTTCCTGATGATGATGAGGAGGAGGAGCTGGAGGAGCTAACATATGGCTCAGCAGCAAGTAGAAATTTGTAGTTTGTTTCTAGTCTACTGTTCTTTAACTTATCTAGGTCAAACTAAATTAAATGTTGGTCCAACATGTGTTTTATGATAATTTATTTTACAGGCTTTACCCAAGAGTCATAAAAAGAAGAAGAACAAAAAGAAGTTTATACCAATGCCAGAAAGTGAAGGCAATGACAGTCATGATGAGATGAGTTTCAATGAAATTGAGGGACCAGCACGCAGCAGAAAAGCTAAGAAATTCAATATGCTTAAGAGTCAGATACAAGCTAAGAAAGAAGCTACCTTAAAGAAAGGATCACAATCACAGACTTCAACAGAGAATCTGTATGAAGTATCTAGTACTACACCCACTGATGATGCATTGGGTGAAGCAGCTTTGCCAAAAGATAGGCCTGCACTACCCAAGACACAAAGGAATATCAAACCAAAAAAGATGGTAGAAAGAAAACCAGTAAGGACTAAAACAAGTGAAACAGAAGATTCAAGCACGGCATTGACCCTCAGGTGTGCAGTCTGTGAAACAGACTTCCCATCAAAGAATAAATTGTTTGAACACTTAAAAAAGACAGGGCACTCTGTACCTCTCCCGCAGACTAGCTTTACACCACAGACTAGGAAAGGTAAAAGAGCTAATAGGTAAACATGTGCAATTTAGATAGGATGGAAGTATTAACTAATCATTGAGAATCAAATGATTTTCTTTAAAATCTCTACAAGTTGTAAAAGTGACTTTATCAATCTATTTATTAAAATTATGATCACTGTCAAAGGATTTTTAGTTTTATTATATGTAACCCCAAATAAAATATCTGTTGTTAGGTAATGTTTTTGTATTTATAAAGTTAAACACACAAAACATGATACTTATATGAAAGCTATCATTAAGCCTAATTTAATAATTATATTAAATCACAATAATACATAGATAATCATTATTATTGAACATATTACACAGGGCAAATTCTACCAAACGTTTGTCCTTATTAGAACTGTCAGATGTCAATTTTATTCCACGGTTAGACAATATCTGATTTTGGTAAAATCAGCCCTAAAAAGTAAAATACTGGCATACAATCAAAATAAGTATAATAAATAATACTAATCTAAACCACTTCTAGGAGTATGTGCTATGCAGACAATTTATTTGAACTACTTAACATCCCAAGGAATCAAAAGTTTCTGTACTGACTATTATGCAATGCATAAAAATAAAATATATAGAAAACTATAACAACCAGAACAACAATAAAAAAATCTATTCAAACTCTGGAATGTCAGCAAAACTGTAACCAGGATATTCCTTATATGCATAATATGCTATCCTAATATGATATGCCCCTGGTAAGAACATAATACAGCCTAAAACTATCATAGGCCACAAACGGTCAGAATACTTAGTATCTATGTGACCAGTAACAATTAAACTTCCCACAATAAGTAGTGCTGTACCCACAACAAATAAGAAGGCCGCAAGAGATATTGCTTTCCAGGGTATTTTAGGCGGTGGTCCTTCAAACTGTGCATCCGAAAACCCGCTGTCGTCATTCGATACTAGACGATACCCATCATGCTGTCGTCCAAAGCGGAATCTGGACATCTTCAAGTTTTTCAGTTGTTCTGTGCAGGAAATAGGTTATTGTTAAAAGTCATAAAACACGAAAACAACACTTTAATCATAGAACTATTATTACTAGCGTAACTTTAATATACAAACCAAAACAATCGTCCGACTAATAACTACTAAAATGTTGAAAATGAGTCTCATTACATACTTAATAACACCACTAAAAGCGTCCCAAATGCAGTTATTATTACACAAGGCTATAAACTACGTTTGCAATATGATGAAAATGTGCTTTAAAACATTTACAAAGTTATTTTTACAAGAAATGTACCGATATCAACCACAACCATAACAATTTTTGACAAGACGGCAAGCAAGACCTATCAAATGAGAAACTGTCAATGTCATTCTGTAACTGTAACTGTCACCGGCACATTATTGACGGCGTGACCTCCGGCATTTTTGCTTAGCATTAAAATAACAAATAATAAGGCATTATTGTGTAGAATTATTGTGATAATAATCTATTTCAGTTATAGCCCGACCGCTTAACTGAGACGTTGCCTTTGGCAGCTGCGCGGTGCGTTAGTTGTCACAAGTTGACGAATCACTGAGCTCTCGCATCATGTCACCACACCCCTCCCGCACCGCGCTGCTACCTCAGGCAACGTCGACGTCGTCGTCAACGTCGTTAAACGGTCGGCCTATTGTCGTCCAAAAACGCCAGTACCTCTACCGGGGCCTGCAAGGATAATGATTCCACGAGAGCAATGACGTGATTAGATGGTTTGTCTGTAAGTTAGTAATGGCCACACATGATGGCCCAGCTCCCAGCTATCATTGCCGTATCGGCGTATTTTAGGATTAGAGCTTAGTAATATTTTTATATGCTCACCTTTGATTTGTTGCAGAAAAAGCGTCATTTACTTGAATTCCTCTTGATCTACAAGTTGTTGTAAAATTAACCTATGAAGTAGGTAGAGGTGGGGGTAGGTGGAAGGCTATTATGCAATGACCAACAATCCATTAAGCTTCGTATTCTTTCTGATACTCGATCTTAACAGCAAAATATTCTCCATCTGTAAAAAAAATAGAAAATAATTATTATGTGGACAAGGTAGATTTTTGTTTATTTCTTTTAGGGCTGATTTTTCCAACGCCAGATAATTTTATCGGTGGAATAATTTTGTTCCATACAAAAACTGTCAGATTTCAATTTTATTCCACGAATAAAAATTATCTGTCGATTGAAAAATCAGCCCTTAGGTACTCAATATGAAGTCGGTTAAAAATTAACGGTCAGAGCTGTAGATTGATCATTATTTCACAGACTACTTAGAAATACTGATCATTTATATTCGATTGGATTGGTAATAGGTCTATGGTTTTTAATCAAAGAAATAAAAAAACCTAGAAACCCACTATGGAAGAGAATTTCCCGGTAAAATAGAATGCTTGATACTTCTGGAGACCATAAGTTAGGGGAAAAACGGAGTATTCGAAATATTCAGTCCAGAATCCAGATGCAATATCATATTAGGTGCCACCTGCGATGACTAGGTACCTACTTACTTATTGAAGCACAATTAGCCTCAAACTGATGTATAGGTAAGTACAATGATTTTAATTATTTATTTTTAACTAGCTTCCGCCCGCGGCTTCGCCCGCGTGGTACGTCGATAAAAACTATCCTATGTCCTTCCCCGGGATGCAATCTATCTCTCTGCCAAATTTTATCGAAATCCGTTCAGTGGTTTAGGCGTGAAAAGGTAACATACAGACAGAAAGACAGAGTTACTTTCGAATTTATAATATTAGTATGGATTTGTGTTCTTTAACTCTATTAAAGAAAAAAAAGTATCTAAAGTATCTACTTTATCAATAAATTAATAGTTTAAAAAACACTAGAAAAACACGCTTTTATAAATTCACGTTAAAACAAAAAACTAATCGTGGTCAAAGTTCATTAGAAGACTTTTCTAAGAAATCCAAAACAGCTATGATACGATTTTCCATCATGAAGTCCCAGTTCATATCTTCCGGCTCCATCGTCAGATCAGTTCGACAGTATCATATTATTGTACTGTCATCAGAACTACACACAGCTGCCAATTTTCATTACGCTACGACCCTTGGAAGATGGTTAAATTAGTTACCTTAGATTCCATTACATAGTTAGTTACATACAGGTCGACCTAATAAAAGCGTGTTAAAAATCAGTGTAGCTACAGTTTAGTACTTACGCAATGCGTAAATAATGTTTTGTAGCTACTCATTGCTCCATAATATTGGTTTCTAATGTAAGCAATCTTTGTTCCATAATATTGGTACCTCTATACCAATATTATGGAATAAAGGTTGTAGAGAAATACACGAATTCCTGTCGATATATAATTACTTACACCTTTTTGAAGCTGTCTCTATCCACCTATGTGTAACACATGTAGGTAGGTACCTAATGTTAAAGAACAATGTTCCTTACGCTTTTTCATTCCTGGGTGATGGGTCAACAACAACTGTGCTACACAAAAACAGTTATTTCGCGTCAGGTCAGTTAGTGACAACCAAAACAATCCATTAAGTAACACCCTATGCGAGTTGACTCACACAAACTCCGTGAAAATGAAAAGGCTGAGTCATTGGAAAACCCCGTCTGGGGGCAGGAATAGGAATGCCTGAGGTAAAGGATTACCTCCTTGGCTGAGGTGTGACCAGAGTTCACCAGAGAGCTGGAAGTTGCAGTGTCCCCCAACCTCTTTATTACAAAACGAGTTAGTCCAAGATTCTAAGCCCAAAGTTGCCTGCTGCCAGCCTGTAGAAATAAAGTTTAAAATGCAATAACTGGCTCGAAGGTAAGAACGAACTATAGTTAGAACATGGGAAAAGGCCTTTGCCCAGCAGTGGGATGATACAGGCTAACAGTAATCTTAGAACTCGTTTTGAAATAAGTTGTTTAAATTAAGTAAATGAAACTCCGCAGAGAGTATTCTCATCTTCAGCACTGAATATCTATGAGAGTCACAGCACCAGCAAGATGGTCAGACGCACTAAGAAAAGCTGTTGGAGGCAGCGGTCCATACTGCAGAAGATCGCATAACTTGGAGACACGTCGTATGTGGACGCATCCGCAGCATTCAGGGGAACGTCGAAGAAGAACCTATGCATAAAAAAACTCGCGCACGTAATTTCTTTAGTTCGAGGACGTTCTACCAAGCACTACCCTTTCAAATCGAATCACTATAGTACTCTATGTACAGTTCGCTTCACAAATAAGGTACCCCCCTTGGTATTGACATCAAACCTATTTAAGTTTTTCGTAATGTAACGTAAGTGGCGTGTTGGTCTAATGGTTAACACTGCGGCTTGGCAATGCGGTGGTCACGAGTTCAAATCCGCGGATGAGAACCCAGATAGCAATTTAAACTTGTTTCAGGCTTGCAGTAAGTTTGAAATATCAAATGTGTAAACTTGCATAAAGTTTGACGAGGCAAAGGACAAACTTGTTGCAAGTTTCTATCAAACTTATATCAAATGTCTAGTTTCCGCCCATCAAACTTGTATAATGTTTGCCAATGCAAACTTGCCAACTCTTTGTCATTGCAAACTTGCCAACTCTTTGTCATTGCAAACTTGCCAACTCTTTGTCATTGCAATGTTGCCAAATCTTTGTCATGACAAATTACCTACAATGTTGTCACATACTTGCTTAATGTTTGTTGCATAAATTGTAATCAATGGTGTATTGCTAAGACAGATGCTTAATAATATACCACAAAGCAACGAGTTTTGGTGTTTTTCAGGAGGCTTACTCGCTAACGCGACCACTACGATAAAAAAAAAATGTGTCGTCGTTTGCGAGTAGGCCTCATGAAGAAACAAAAATCTTGACAGCTTTAAAATATGAAATGAAATCAATTGAAATTAAAATTGAACGGGTTTATTTCACCATTGCACTTCAAAGGGTATTTATTCATACAGCCTGGGTAAATAGATAAAGAAAACAATCATAAATAAGTCGAAAACCAATACGTAAGTTAAAAAAAACGTAGTATGGAACGACTTTCTTTTTTATTGCTGCCTGGGCCGGTTTTGATCCGCCTGATTGAAAGCGATGGTTATCCATCGCTTTAGACCTTATGGTCTATGATGGAACGAGCGTGCCCAGAAGATGCCTGTTCATTCTAGACTAGACTCGCATCATGGTCGATTTTGTTTTGTCTCTCGGCCCTGAAACAATGAAATAAAATAGCTGTTAGTCAATAAAAACCTGCAAAACTAACTTTCAAATTAATGGTACCATTGAAATACAATACAATTGCAGTCACCCTGAACGAGTCGTCTTGTTATGAAATAAATAAATGTATGCCATCAGTCAGCGCCGGGGTTCGAACCACCAGTAGGCCCCACTAGACTAACTACAACGCTCTACAGACTAAGAGAGTAATTTTACCTTCTTGAAAATCTTATTTTGGCTTGGTTTAGCCAGTCACTGATTATCTCTTTCAGCTTATCGTCGGTAACATTTCCATGCACTTTTTTACACATTTCTGAAAATATAAATAAAACAGCTTTAGTAATGTACTATAATTGACATTAAGCAGCATGTTTCATAATGTGATTGTTGGTTATGTAGGAATTAAATAAAACATTATTAAAAAAACTTGAATTACAATAATACTTACGAAATTGCAAGTTTCTGTGTTTGAGTTTTTAATTTTTTTCCCAGTCAGAGAATATTGCTCAGCTACTTCATCCAGCAGTATTCTTCTAAGCATGTTTGTGACAAAAGAACGGAGGTTTTTATCGCCAATACCTGCCAAGAATCGTATCTGAAAAAAGAAATACTGATAATGTAGGTAATTAATGGCATATGTACATGTTGGGTGCATCTTATTTTAATTATTTTTTTCTCAAATAAGGTCAAAGCATACAAAGTCAATTGTTAGTTGTGCAACTACTGAAGTAAGTTTTAGACTTACATAAGTCTGTGCTTCATGGGTAAAAAGTAGGTACATAGTTGACTAATGAAACATTATTAAATGTATATTTAATAAAATGTCGCCCTTACCATTTTTGACTTGTTCATTTAAATGACAGAAACTGTCATCGTCATTTACTGGCAGGTTTGTTAGAAACTGTTGCAGTGAAAAGGGATCTTGCCTTCGTGGAGTCAATGGCTCTTCCGGCCACCCTAAAATCAGGTCCACTTTTCTAATAATTTCTGACACTTGTTTCGACAGGTCAGTCACCATCTGGATGAGATGACTTTGCTGGATTGCCAATTGTTTGCTTGTCGCACAGTCTGTAACAAAAATATTAAAATTAAAATATCATTAACATCCTCTAAAGGAATACTGCATAAATAAATTATAAATTAAAATATATCACCAGATGGACACATTTTCGGTTGACTGGCTGGAAAACATCACAGTTGAGCTCGGTGGGCATCGCGCAATGGAGTTGGCATCCATTTTATTAGTGTTTGACGATTCTGCTGCTTTAGGTTTCGGGGGAGATATTTGATAGTTTTGTTCATCTGAAGAATCTTCAGAGTCTTCTGGAAGATAAACATTTGTTTTCCTTTTCCTTTTGCACTTCTTCATTGGAATCTAAATTTGATGTTTCTTCCGCTTTTCTTAAACGAAGTCGTGCATCCCCATAAGTTTCTAAAGAAAAAAAAGTTGTATTATTTTCACCAGCCAACAATAAGAAAGAAAGTAAATACATTTATATATACCTATGTATAATAAAGATTATTATACCTAATAACAATATATATACCAATTACAAATAAGAATTTATTGCATACCATATCCTTTAAGGATTTTTATTTTATATTGTTGCTACGTAAGTATGCTTGAAATCTCAAAGCAGCGGCGGTGGGCACACAGTAATTTCCCTCTCTCTTAGAGGCCCGTGCCCTACATTGGGATGTATGTGGGCTGGTGTTATAATTAGGGAATCGTACCACATTACGAGATAGTTAGCAGCCACTGGTGAAATAAATTGTTATTAAATTATGTTAAGTGGGGATTTTTTTTGAGGTTATGTGACTTTATAGAATGTTCTTAGGGGTCTGCATTAGCTCTAATTGATTAAAATGATCACCCCACTGTAAAGCCGGGTCCGCGGCGGTATATTTTCGTGTTTTGCTAACACATAACGTGTTATCCATTGGACTCGGCAAAAAAAACGCCGAACAATAAAAACACGACCTTCGATAATAACACGGTGTTAGCAATATACGAAAACATGCCGCAGGCGCAGCGGACCTGGCTAGAGAACCAAACCAAACTTACCGTCAGTCAGTAGGGATATTTTATCAAGACGATTTAATTAGTCCAACAGGAGAGCAATCCAATCGAGTCCAGTAACACAGGCAAAGTCAAACGTAAGAAAAATCCCAAAACACAGACAGGGTCGTCGATAAATCACAAATTCACAATCACAAACAACACGGAGTAAGCACTTTCACGAATCAAGGAAAGAAACGGAAACACGGAAAGAAACAGAATGAAGTTACATAAACAAATGGCGCGGTGGCGCCACTTTTTGACAGCTATGTTGAGTTTCTTCATATTTCATACTGACAGTTGACAATTGCGTTTAGTTTTCCGTTTTTTTGGTACCTATAATGTTTTGATCATAATTTATTATAACAAATTTTCCTCAGCCTATGAAAATAGGCGAAGGTTCGAGATGAACACTATAAATAAAGCCTCTCAAATACATTTCGTAAGTAAAAGCGTGTACCCTTGTATTTTTGTTGTGCGGCGAACGTAACAGCGAGGTGAGAGCTCTGCATGAACTACTACAAAGTCAAAGCATTTGCCACAGAGTACATTATAGTATACTGAAATAGAGACCAATCTTCGGCCTTAAAATGGGTAACCGCTTACGCCTAGCCTCCAACGCCATCTGTTATCGCTAGTAAGAATCTTTACTCATCCTATCTATAACTATAGCTATATTTGTGTATACAGGGGCCATACGTACGTACATATAGGTAGTATACTATACTATTCATGGATGGTTATACTGTAGGTTATTTAAGGAATTATAAATGAAACATTTTATTAATAATAATAATATATTTATTTGCAAAAAACACGGTATAAAAAGATGGTAAAAGTACAATGTAGAACAAAACATGTTTTGCCAATATAATAATAAGCATGCAAATTTTTCAGTATGTAACTGACATTAACATTGTTTCTCAATGAAATCCTTAACACTACCATTCGTAAATTTTATTTTTAAATAACTTAGTATTTAAATTTTTGAGATCATTTGGTAACTTATTTTAAAGACGTACACACATTGCAAGGCAGCTTTTATTATATTTAGTTAACCTTGGAATCTCACTTAGTACGAGCCTGTTGGGGTCTCGTCAATTAATTATTTAATCTAATAATATTATTAATCAAAACATGTTTATTTGTGTCTTTTCAAATTCAAAATCATTTATTTCAATCCATAAGATCATAGTAATAAAATTTAAATTGTAATCATAATAACTTATAGCATCTATTTAACTTCTTGGCTTTTATTTGCAGATTGTCCTCATCATCATCAAACTGTCTTCTCCCAGCTAATATTTTATTAATATTTTTACAGTAGTTAAAAACCATGCAACGAATGACAATGCTAATCAAATAATCAATTAATTTGTCTTTATGGATTTTACATTTTATAAATTCAAAATCAACAAATATAATTATCGCTGTTTTAATAATTTCTTTTAGATTGCATTTTTCAATGTTTTCTTTAATGATTTCATTTATTATGTCTTGCTTATTCGAAATTAATTGTACTAATTCTTTGCTGGGAGTGCAAAGCCATCGTCGACCTGCATATTCCCTATACTTAATATATTCTATCTCATTTTCCGATGATAAATCTTTTAAGCAATAAGCGCAAGATTAAAAAATTTGGGATTTTGTTTTTTTTTTAAGAAATATCCGCTTATATATTGAATTGGAGCAATAATGCGGGGATCCCTTTGTTTTACCTCTAGTGGGGTAAAATTAAAATCGAATATTTTTGTAAAATCGAATGTGGTGCAGGTCGACGTTGCTTTCGCATTTTCGTTAATGATGAGAGTGCAATGTATCGCAAAAGTCTCCTTCGCAGTTACCGCGGGTGTGGACATTGCTTAAATTATTTATTAAAAGTGTGGCGAAAGCAGATTCAAACTGATCACAGGTCGGGTTAGTGTTGCGACACCCTTGACTTCTCACTGCGCCAAAGAAATTTTCCAAGGGGTCCTGATTAAGGTGCCGCAACCATACTGACGACACGATAAAATCATCTTTTAATTTTTTTAACAATGTTTGTATTCCATTCAATGTCCACACCCAATTAGTTACAGAGGGAACAGTTTCTTTTTTACCAGCCGAAGTTATACATTTCACTGATTTAAATATTTTTATGCCCTCCACCCACGTTTTATAGTGGACAGAGTTAGACGTTGCTGGGCCATGTAGGGGTTTGGCGTTTTTATTTTTCATTTGGCTTGCTTTCACCGAGTCAAATATATTGTCCTTGCACTCTGTAGGAAGTATGTTCTTATCTAAAACAAACAGAAAAAAAAACACAATTAAATGACAATAACTACTCAATAAACAACAGAAATAATGAATGTTTTTCTCTGTTAAATAACCTAAACTGACTGAGCATAGTAGGGAAAATATAATTGAAAGTTACCAATTCAAATCTATTTATTTTAGGGCTGATTTTTCAATCTTCAGTTAACTTTTATCCGAGGAATAAAAATTGCGGTTTGACAGCTTTTGTATATAAAATATGTCATTTTGTTCTTCAGATAAAAAATATCTACTTAGGTTAACTGAAGATTGAAAAATCAGCCCCTAGAGATTTTTTTTTAAATTCAGAATTAAAAATATGTATGTCGTGTAAATAACACTTAAAGTTAATAAAAACAAAATGATATCCTAACTCTACTTAAACTATTCTCAAACTAAAATATGGCGTCGATAAATTCATCCGCATCGCTGTCGACTGGTAATGTACCCAAGAGACTGGCGGCATTCAAATCAAATCAAAATATTTTATTTCACATAAACCTACATGGGCACTTATGAAACGTCAGAAGCTAGGTGCACGGTTCCAATTGGTCGTTTCCTATGGAGAAGAACCGGCATTGCCACGTTGTATGGCGATGCTTAGCCTGTGGCCAAGGTAAAAGCCAGCCTTTGGGTCACGGGAAGTGTCAACCAGCTAACATTTATTCTATTATATAATGTATAAATACAGTCCTAATATAAAATAAGCCAAACATTACCTGCTAGATATCCCATGTTAGATGCCACAGTACAGCTGAATATTTGTGAGGCGAATTTGACTTTCATTTTATTTACTTTTTCAGGGTTGACGTGATTTTCCGTTAATTTTGGGATCAATCTAATGCCCTTGTAACCTGGGTTTTCATCATAGAGCAGCTTTAAATGAGACCATTTTGCAGTTTTTGTAACACCTTCGTTTGTAGTGTATTCTAAGTTTTTATTTAGGAGGTTATTTCTCATTCCTTTGAGAAGGTGTGGGGGGTCATAGAGAGGTATGATTTCTTGGCCATTTAGTAGAATTATGTTTTCTTTCGGTTCCTCTCCTTTTCTTAGATAGATTCCTCTGGTCTCATTACCCAACAGTTTGAGGGCCTGTCTATTGTTGGTTCCCTGGTCACATACTGAAGCAACCACTATCAACCCTGCTTCTTGCAAGCCTGTTATTACGTCTTTAATTTGTTTCGCCAGCTCGGGTCCCTTGGTTGCACTTGATGCAAATGTGTACAAAACTGCCTGTTTATAATTATAAATTAGACCACGCACCATAAAAACTTGGGCGTGATCTGCAAATTCACCCTTTCTTTCTTGTCCATTGTCAACAAGACCTGTTATTTTGTCTTTTCTCTCCTGGTATGTGACATTGGCCTTCAGTGAGACTTCGTCAAACATTAGTACACACAGCTTTTCTTCTATTTTCATAAGGCCAGCTTTGGTTTTTAACTGAGAGAAAATGTTTTTGTTAATCCCAGGCTTCAGATTACTCATTTGAACTAATTTAATAAGTGTTTGCTGAGCAGGCAAAATAAAAATCTTCCTGAAAAATCTATACCCTTTGGGACTTTCCTTGAAGATCGATACAGCAGCAATTTTTTCTTGCAATGTAAAACGTCGGCCTTTTTCTTTTTTTCGGTCCTCCCGGCATTGCATTCGCATTAATAATTTAGCAGTACTTGTGCAATTTTCAAGGGTATCTAAGACTGCAGGACTAGATGCAATTTTTTTTGTTGTTTTTATGTTGGCTGTCTGTTTTTTATTTTTTTTTATTTTGCTTATTTTTATTCTTGCAGCAACAAGTTTTTGATGCAATTATTTTTCCACATTTGTAAGGAATACTTATTTTGTAGTTTTCTTGACTACTCTCCTTTCTCCTGTAAAATAGAAACATAACATGTTATTAATTTCACATATTTTAAGTTCTAAGTAAATACTGCGTGATCGAAATAGCTGCGTGTCGCGGGTTCGATTCCCGCACGGAACAAATATTTGTATTTGTAAACGCACCCACGATACAGGAGAAATTCCTAGTGTGGGGCAACGTTTAAAAAAAAAAAAATGGGATTCAGAAAAAAAAACCAAGTGACTAGCTATATGAATCAAACTTAAAAGATGTTAATTCAAAACAAAATAAACTCATTATTTATGTAGTAGAAGGAAAACCAACAGCTATACATAAGGGAAGATAAATTGGTATCACCCGCATAAGTTTCGATCCCATGGCAATATTAGGATAAAAACTATCTATGTCCTTTCCCGGGACTCAAACTATCTCTATTACTTTCATCTAAATCGGTTCAGCGGTTTAAGCGTCAAGAAGGAACAGACAGACAGACACACTTTCGCATTTGTAATATTAGTATGTAGATAAGATATTGGTCCCCAACACATCTGTAAAGCTTCGCCAACTAATTAAAGAAGACTTTGCATAATAGGCTGCACTTCAATGTACAATGAGGACAATCCATACTAATATTATAAATGCGAAAGTGTGTCTGTCTGTTACCTCTTCACGCTTAAACCGCTGAACTGATTTAGATGAAATTTGGTATAGAGATAGTTTGAGTCCCGGGAAAGGACATAGGATAGTTTATATCCCGATATTCCCACAGGATCTAAACTTACGTGTGTCTGTCTGTCTGTTATCTCTTCAAACTTAAACCGTTGAACCGATTTAAATGAAATTTGGTATATAGTTTGGAGTCCCGGGACAGGACATAGGATAGTTTTTATCCGGATATTCCCACGAAATCGAAACTTACGCGGGTGAAACAGCGGGGCGCTGCTAGTATCATATAAATATCATAGTTTACATTTATCAAACTTACCTAGATTTGGCTGGTTCTTAATTTTTGGAGTACTTAAAAATGGAACTTGTTCATGCACCAAAGCTCCGGGATCTGCAATTAGTCATAATATGACTTTATAGCATAAATAAGGATGTTGCGCCAATATTATATTATTATTCATAATAATTATTACTTTAACAAATGAAGATATACACACTACACACGACGACCTAATTGTCAAGCTATACATTTCTTGTTTTAACTGACCTCGCATTGTATAGGCTTTTCGTAGTCACACACATGACAGCTAATACTGGAAATGTATAGCTTAATACGTCGTCGTGCCTACATATTGGAAGTTCTCAGAACTTTTGCTGGTTATCAGTGGATTTTAACCCAACTATGGTAAATAATTTCAAAAAGTATTTTGTGGTCTTTTTTTTATTTATTTTTTTAAATGGATTTGCTTTCGACTTTAGTCTAGGTCAGAGGTGACAGAGACAAAGTCGACGATGGAGTGAGCTTACCCAGAAGAAGCCAGTTCACTCTTACTTTGAAGAGATTCGGGTTGTATGAGTCATGGTCACAAAAAACTGGAAACTTACCAAGATTTTGTTTAATATTTTTCTTGGGTATTGTATGATTTCCAAGTGGCATGTTATGCTCATGCACTGAAGTGTCTGGATCTGAAATATGAGTTTATTTCATTTTAACCATAAGCAAGCTAACAATGTTTTAATATCAAATACTACAAAAAATATTTAATATACAATATTATAATATAATCTTGTAGTAAAGTGTAAGACCAACAAGTGGCCAGTTTTTTAACAATTCAAAATAGTTACAATTAACAAAGCAAGTTTATTATTTAAGTATAAAAAAATATAACATAATATCACGCCTTTCTTTCCCCAGAGGGGTGGGCAGAGGCGTACAGTCACGAGCAAAAGTATGTATACAAAGGCGATTTTCTCCTTTAATTTTGAATGAAATTTTATGTTATTGCGAACATAGTATTTTCGAACCCATAGGTTTAAATAAAGTATCGTATTTCAAGGTTGCATTCGTTATTTCACGAAAAAATCGCAATTGAAAGTTACCAAGTGTTGACATATTAGTGTTTGTTATGGTCGCGAATCATATTTTATTCAACGTACAACTTAATACTGACCAGCAAATTGCAAAAAACGTAAGAAAATTTGAATTTCGCGGGCTACCTTAGCGCTTCCCCCTAATGTTTTCTTTGCTAAAAGTGGCAAGGTTTATGTATTTCCTTTCACTTTTTCGGGTTTCTTAAAAGATTAAATATCTTATGGCAGTAAAAGAAAACTTCATGATGAATGATGCTCTTTATGTTTGAATAAATCAGCAAAAATCTAAATTATGATTAATTAAATCAGAAATAATAAAGACTTACCAATATTTTCTTTTTCTAATACGTCCTTTTCAATGTTCATTGATGTATGCGGCACATATTCAAAATTTAAAGTGGGATCTGGAAGAATGATTAATGATTAATTTATATAAATGCTATTTACAAATTTAAGCAAAGAATGATGGGTGTTTAGGCCTTTATGTCCAATAAAAACCACATATACATCAAATGGAAGTTTATATCATAACCATTAATTTTAATTCTGAGCAGAAGGCTGTGACACCATTTTTGAGACATAACAAACATACAAACCATTTTTGAGATAAAATGTTTTGTTATGGTAATTGCTGGTAATAAGCAATAAGTTGACATACATTAGAACTCTATTTGTCATCAGGCCTGAGGCCAGGCTCCATACAAAAATGCCCATCATTCAAGAGTATAATAAGGTACCTGATGATGTTGATGGCAGCTCTAGAATTTGTTGTACTGGCTTTCTATTAACTGGTGATGTATGCGGCACATGTTCAAAATTTGAAGTGTGAGCTGGAAGAAAAATACATCATGATTATGATTAATTTAAGTAAATGCTTTTCACAAATTTAAGCATATTAAGAGTACAATTATAAATAGGTACCTGATGAGGTTGATGGCAGATCCAAAATTTGTTTTAATGGCTTTCTAATAACAGATGTAAATCTTTTCAGTGCCAATGGTGCTGAAAGAAAGAACCATAAATGACTAAAGCATCAACATAAATCCAACAGGAATACATATAGCACAGTGGAGTATATTCTTTTATGTACAGTGATGATATATACTAACCTGGCATATTTAATGTTGGAACAGCAATTTTTGCTGATTTTATTGTTACAACATAGATATGATATTTATCTTCGAAGTGTGAGTGACACACACGGCGGTACTTTAATATGCGCTCGTTTTCCAAGCCCAAGATATCACTACCAATCGTATAAAGCCATGTGTTGAAGTGTTCTCTATCGCTTTCAGGATTTGGGAACCCATGCAGCACTTGACGCGTACCTAAAATAAATAATGTAGTCCTTAAAATTGGAAAATAATTAAGTCAAGTTCCTAAACACTAATTTTGTTATACTGTCAAGATATAAATATATGTAGATCTAAGATATTAATGTACCATAAACTTAGAAATAAATAAATCAATCTAATCTAAGATCTCTAGCATTCATAAACAAATAGACTAACTATAATGTTGGTGAACTTTGGGCCGATGGGTGCTAATGCTAATGGTACAGTATCAGTATGACTTGATCAAAGATGACAATGGATGATCAAGGTTTTTTACATTGACCAAGTTCAGTCGCAGTGTTTTCTTATGTTATTACATAAGTTTGCACTGTGATGATGAAGATTCATAATAAATAGTGTCACATTCATGGACAACTTTTATAAGCAATGGATCACAGAGTACTTTCATAAATACGGAAATTAAGGATTGATCAACAGATTACTGTATGTTATGTTGACTGGTAGATAATGCATGGAAACAAAGAAGAAAGCAAAATTATTGTTTATTCTGCACAAACAAAAAACATGGCCGCCTTTGTACAACAGTACTTTCAACAAGCAAGTAAAATAACTAAAATTAAGTCTGACATACCTCCACTCTCCTTGCACTATGTCTGGAACACAGCAGTGCTTGTCCGAAGACATGGTGCAATAACACAGATGCAATAAAAGAGTCCTATCTCAAACACTATACCAGAGTCCTGTCTCAGTTTTGATATAAAATTACACAATTCCTTTCTGGTCACAATTATGGATAAGCCGGAGGAACTTTAGCTCAACTCAACGACAAATGCAAAACGAAACACAGAAAGATCACAAAAAAAATAGCAAAAATTACAGCATGAAACCGGCGCAAGCGTCAGGTATCAGCAGACATTTGCATTTGGGGTTACCAGTTTATTCATCAATAAATAGACCATTAATGAAATACTACCATCGCGTCGCTGCATTCTACTGGAGTAAAGTTATGATTGGTATTATTATTTTTTTTTTGAATATTTGATAGTATTTTCCAATAACAATGAAACGTCTTATTAACTAATTTATATTATTATAATCTTTGGAATTGATCAATAATATTGTCACAAATTATAATAAAATCTACTATTTTAGTAGCAATCAGCCTCATAAAATTATCATTGTTTGATTTCTTGTAGTGCCATCTGTTGGAATTTTAGTGAACATTAGTGCAGAGCCGCCATCTGTTTTCCCTAGTTAATATCTTATCCATCTACGTCACGATATAATCCGACAAAATAAAAAAACACCCATCAACTTGTTCGCTTAAGGAATATTACATACGTCGTGATTTAGTATCATTGTACCCACTGCTGTCCCCAGTTTTTTGTACTAAGATTGAACCGCCTGGCATTTGCGTTCCGAGTAACGTAGTTATTAGGTACATGATATAGAGCAAAAATATAAAAATATGGCCTACCTACGCCTTAACTTAAAGTGGTCTAACTACGTTAATACGTTAAATAACTAGTAGTGCCTAGGTGGAGTGAACACTTTCCATTTTACCCAAATTTAAAAATTATTTGTGTGTTGGAACCATTTCTGTGGATGGAACTGATGGATGATGATTAATGATTATGGTACACACCGAACCCTTTGGTGCGCTAGTTCAACTCGCACTTGGCCGGATTTTATAATGGTTGTTGATGATTCGAGATCGTTTAACGTGTCAAGTTTACAGTATTATTGGATCAAACTTGACAGATCATGTTTACACTAGCAATATTGCAACAGTATCAAAACAAACTTGCCATATCATTTTAACATTCACAAGTTTACAGCTAATTTGAAATAAATTTGCCACAACAAGTTTGCCGTAACAACTAAATATCAAATAAAAAACAAACTTGCAGCAAATTTAAATGCTATCTGGGAAGATTTCTTTTTCCTTTATTTTATTTATTTATTTATTTACCCTTGTTTTTAGTTTCTTTATTAGGTGATTTTCGTTAATTATTATTTAAAAAATCAAATGGAGGTTTGTAATAAAAGCTAGGCATTTTGATAAACAATATTCATTTATTTTTCTAATTACATTTCTAGGACTTCATGGAATCCACTTCCAGGTTGAGTATACAGTTTTCTATCTGTGTTAAATTGGGGTTATTTACTTAGAATATTAACTAAACACAAAAGAGATACCCTGGATGAGGTTTAGAACGTTTAACACTAGATAAAGGTTCGTTTATATATATATATTTATAGAAACATTTTATTATTAAAAAACAGATTTTTTTTATACTTACTTATCGGAAAAGACCTTTAAAAAAAAAGAAATTTTGTCTTTTGTGTCTGTGAATTACAGAGGAAGAATCAACATGCTAAACTATAATAGTATAGCAATATACATCTTTCTCTTTTATCACATTTTCTAATAACCCTTATTTAACACAACATTAGAAAAATGTGTGAGGTCAGATGGTGCATCGTTAATACATTACAAGACTACTTGTAAACCAGATTATCTGGATTGATAATAATTATAAAGGTTGTTTGTTTTTGATTAACTACGAGATAAGGATCCCACAAATATTGGGAATTATTAACACTTGCTCATATATGTTCCAACGCAATTTTATCAGATACATTACACAATCAATCTGCCGAGTAAATTGCCTTATAATAACGGAGAGGATGTCACAGTCTATCACTTCTTGAAGTTTTGAAGGGTGCCACTAAATGAACTTTCACAATATTACGTTGTCGCTCCATTTGTATTTTCTCTGGCCTTGGCGATCACATTTCACATCACCCGTCGCTTGATACCTTTGTATCCATCTACGAACTGTTTTTCTCTGCAATGAAAATAATAATATTAGAAATACATAAAAACATCCAACTAGTAAGTAATAATGCAACATTATTGCAACAATAAATAGGTAATATGTGGAAGTATAACATAAATCTTACCGTTATGCCCATAACTCGTGCTATTTTCTTTATGCTTTGTTCCTGTTCCCAGATAACAACAATTTTAGCCTTCAAAAAAGTTGTTAATCAAACCATAGCATCGGTTAATAGAATCAACTGGTCAAAAACTTAATAAATTTGATAATATTACGACGAAGATAATTACACACAAGCGAATCGGCACGAAAACGAAACCATTTAAAAAATAATTATACCCTCAATCACAGTTTACTAAATAAAGCGAAGAAGTATTCTAAATTCAACCTTAACTCGCAGTTCATACAGCAGTTAAGTTTCTGAAGTAAAATGACGGTAGTGCAACAATCGGAATCAACACATTATATTCAACCAAACAAGCTAATTTCAACCTTATCTTTTAGTTAATTGAGGAGTTAATGCGTATTGCATTTTGTAAAACTAAGGTATTAAATATAAAACGAAAGTTGAAATTTAAACCTTATTATCTAGAAGATTAGACGGTTAATAACCTTGTTCGTTTTATGGAGTAATACTATTCCAATTTTCGTTGAGGTTGACAACTGAGCCAATAGCCTAGTAGTATAAGACACGGTCTCGATGATCGGCTGGCGCCTGGTGATGCGGGTTCGTATCTTAATCGCACGCAAAGTGTCTTTTTGTAAGTTATTCTTGGTATACGGTTCGGCCAGAAGGAAGCCGAAAGAATTATTAAATAAAAAGTAATTTAAAAAAATTAAACCGACTTCAAAAAGAAATTAACTCAAAATTTTGAAATAACTTTAATTTCGGAAGTCGGTGTCTTGGGATCTGTATTTTAGTTTTATGCCACCGACTTCCGAAATTAAAGTTATTTCAAAATTTTGAGTTAATTTCTTTTTGAAGTCGGTTTAATTTTTTTAAATTACTTTTTATTTCGTAATTTTTAGTTTTTGCACTAGTATTTGACCAAGGTTTTGAGATGTTTTCCCTTTGACACTACACCCGTAGCTCTTATCAATAAGCCAGGCCGTCACACTTACACGTATTAGTCCATATCTTGAAAATTACTGAATCGATCTTGATGAAACTTGCACTGTTCCCTAAGTTGAAGAAAATGTAAGCCAATAAAAAAAAAATGGTCACGATCCGATTAATAGTTCCGGAGATATGCGTGGACAAACATACATACATACATACATACATACATACATACATACATACATACGTCTATGAAATTTTGTATATTTGTTTGGAAGCCCTAATAGATCATCATATGTGAATATAATGCAATTCCAATAATATTACATACATACGTATCGAATTGATAACCTCCTTTTTTTTTTGAAGTCGGTAAAAACTTGAATGAAACTTGCAAATAATATCTGAGGCAGACCGTTGGATGCGCTCGGGCAGAGATGGGTGCGGCGGCGGCGGGGGAGGGAGCTGCTCAAGGCTCACGTGACGCGCCAGCGCCGCCGCCCCGCCCGCCACCCGCCGCGTCGCTCGAGCGACGAGCGATGGCGGGCCCGAGCGTGCTCGGGCGATAGTCTTTAAGTCTTGGGGGGGTTCCATTTCTCTGACGCTGACTGTACACGTAATTAGTTTACAAACGAATACCTAATCTTGTTCTCGAATTGAATGCTCGCAGTGTGGACGCACCTTTATGACAAAACTTTAGCCCATGAAAATAAATATTGTATAATACATACGAGTTGAGAAACTAAACTAACTTACAGACTTTGGCAGCGTACGAGAAAGTTCGCTCTACATTTTTTCTTATTTTGTGTTGGAAAGTAGAATAAGGCCTATTTCTTATAAATTGACTGTACGAAAGAATGCCAAAATTCTAATTAAAATATTTAACATAGAAATTAGGTACTGAGATATAAACCGACAGCAGCCGATCCGAGTGAAGTCAATCCGTAATGACTTTCTTTGTTTATTTTTCGCGCTTTCTAAACGCTCTAAATCCGGAAAGGTTTTTCTCTCTTCAGGAAAGTAGGTAATTGTAGGTAAGTAGGTACTTACCTAAGATGAAATGAAAATGGACTACTACTGTAAGTTGTTCTTAAGAGGGAAGCGCCAGGGTAGCCCGTGAAGTTAAAATGTTCTTACGTTTTTTTGCAATTTACAGGCCAGTGTCAGGTTGTAGATCCTATGTCGAACAAAATATGATTCGCGAGGTTAACAATTATGTATTTACAGAATTCTAATCATTAAAATCATCAATACAACCCTCTAAGTTCATGTTATACCTAATCCTATTGATTGATATTTCCTGAAATAGTAAAAAAATGCAAGAATTTTTTCAAGGATTCACATTACTGTGTTGTGTCGTGTCGTGATGCCTTCTGACGCAGTGTTAGCCAATCAAAACTCGTTGTGATTTGACGTAGTCCAGAACAGATTAGTAGGTATGATTGGCGTATCCCGAGTCACGACACAACACGACACAGTAATGTGCCGGTGGCTTTACTTATTGCATGTTTGTTTGATATGGGTGCAGAGCAGCGTAATCTACAAACCACCTACAAACATTGTTTTAGTCGACAAACACTACCCGGGAATAGCTAACTATAAATTAATCATCTTTGCAGGGATGTCAGGGTCTCAAGAATCAACCCGCGACCCTGAGAACAGCAAGTTAAAGGTTTGCCAAAGCGACGTAACGCAGAACTAAGCACGAAAAATCCACATCAATCTGTCTGATTAATATACAGTTCTGGGTCTGGGTAGGGTTACCATCCGTCCGGAAAAGTGCTTTTTTGGTTTGGTTAGTGGTGAAGGGTGGGCGTTTTGGGGTACTGCCTTATGTATTTTTACCGACTTCAAAAAAAAGGAGGTTATCAATTCGATACGTATGTATGTAATATTATTGGAATTGCATTATATTCACATATGATGATCTATTAGGGCTTCCAAACAAATGTACAAAATTTCATAGACGTATGTATGTATGTAGTATGTATGTATGTTTGTCCACGCATATCTCCGGAACTATTAATCGGATCGTGACCATTTTTTTTATTGGCTTACATTTTCTTCAACTTAGGGAACAGTGCAAGTTTCATCAAGATCGATTCAGTAATTTTCAAGATATGGACTAATACGTGTAAGTGTGACGGCCTGGCTTATTGATAAGAGCTACGGGAGTAGTGTCAAAGGGAAAACATCTCAAAACCTTGGTCAAATACTAGTGCAAAAACTAAAAATTACGAAATAAAAAGTAATTTAAAAAAATTAAACCGACTTCAAAAAGAAATTAACTCAAAATTATGAAATATCTTTAATTTCGGAAGTCGGTGGCAAAAAACTAAAACTAAAATACAGATCCCAAGACACCGACTTCCAAATTAAAGATATTTCATAATTTTGAGTTAATTTCTTTTTGAAGTCGGTTTAATTTTTTTAAATTACTTTTTTTGATTTTCGAAGAGTGTTTGAATAAATAAATTTTGATTTTGATTTTTGTCCCTCGTTCGGACTTCTGTCTTTTTACTGAGCTTTTCGAAAACAGGGTCTTTTTTAGTAAAAAAAAGTTAAATGATTACTGAAAAAGTAAGATTAAAAACTACCTCGTTGGTCTAGTGGTCGCAAGAGCTCCTGCTGTGTAGGTATGAGGTCCTGGGTTCGATTCCCAGGTCGGGCAAAGTGTTATTGGGTTTTTCTTTCAGGAATTTTCAGTAACAACACGGAGTCTGGATTTGTGCCTGGTTGATTGCAATAGGCTCGCCTCTATTACGTGTGACCTAATTACTGGCGAAATGGTGTACAGAACACCGCTGCCTAACTCTTCGAGGATTACAGGCGTGATGTTATATTATTATGTTAAAGATTATAAAGTAACATGTCCAACTTTTTTTTGTTAGAGCTGTGGTGGCCCAGTAGAAACGGACCCGACTTACGAGTTGAGGTCGTGGGTTCGGACCCAGACAGGTGCTTTACTTTGTTTAATTTATTTCATCACTATTGCTCTCAAAAACGGTAAAGGAAAATCGTAAGGAAACCGGCATGTCCTAGAACCAAAAATTCGAAGACATGACACATCTACCAACCCGCACTGGTGCCGCGTCGTGGATTACGGCCTGAGAGGAGGCCTGCGTCCCAGCAGTGGGACAGTATAGGCTGATTATGTAAGTAAATGTTAATATTGCATGCCAAATGGTGAAATATGGCTTGCCTGTATCATTATTATGTATTACCCATATTTGAAAAACTTTCTATTCCATTTTATTCTATTCTGTAGCCTCTATGAAACAAAGCATACTCCTCCCGCCACTTCAAACGACCTCGACAGGTATGGCAACCACGCTTTGATTACACGCTTTCAGCCACCCTCATGGAACTGCTCATGCATGCATCAGGAAGTACATGGTTTAACTACAAGCTCAGTCCACCCGCATGTATTCTACCTAGTACTAATTTTCAAGGCCTTAATAGCCATATTATATAATGACATAAATAGGTACTTTAAAAAAAATGCTTACATTTTGACCGCGTAGCTTACACTTTTCTTATATGAAACAGTTGTTTTTTTTTAAATAAACGAGAAAAAATTTCGACTCACGGGACGTTGAGAATCATGTACAGTCAACAAAAGAGATAAGTATACAGGATCGTCGAATATAGTAAAGTTTAGTAAAAAACGACGATCCTGCATACTTATCTCTTATTTATTTATTTATTTATTTTATTTTAAAGAAGGCTTACAGACTAACAAACCAATGAAATAAAGAATATAATATAAGAAAAATCGCTAATAACAAGCCTCCACATATAGATAAAGAAATAGTCGATAAAAAGAAAATACATACAAATTAATATAATTATTAAGATAATAGTAATTAAAAAATTTGTAGATAAGTAAACTATCTATGAAAAAAAGACTGTGCCAAAAGCCGTCTTAAGGTCGCCACACTGCGAACAAGTCGACATTAAGGTCCCTAGGAAGCCTATTGAAACTAACTGCGCTTCTTATAGAGAAAACATTCTGCCTATAATTGGTCATCGCAAAAGGTACATTTAATATTGGCCGTTGACGTAATCCCATCAGATTCGTGCGTAATGACAGATTAGCAACGAGTTCAGGACAGTCAATGTGGCCATTTGCGATACCCAACAGTAAACTCACGTCTCCAATATAACGTCTCATCTCATCTCCAGAGGAAGGAAGTGGTACCGTTTGCAGCGGTGCTCGTAGTCAACTGAGTATTGCTGAGCCCTATAATCTAGATAACGTAGAAATTTCCTTTGGACGGCTTCAATACGGGACTTATAAGTCTCATACTGCGGGTTCCAAACCTGAGACGCGTATTCTAAATGGCTGCGCACGAAAGAACAATACAAGATCTTAACCGGTTTAAGAGAACGGAAACAGGCCGTGGTGCGTAGTATAAATCCCAGAGCTTTGGATGCCTTTGCAACTATGTTATTTACATGTTGATCAAACAGAAGCTTGCTGTCTATGATTACCCCTAAATCTCTTATACTATTTAGCCTGCTAATGACCTGACCGTCAATGGTGTAACTGAAATTTATCAGAGAAGTACAACGTGAGAAGGTAAGGAGGAAGCATTTTGAGACATTTAATTGGAGTTTGTTACGGATACAATATATTGCAAACCTATGCAGGTCATCTCTTTTGTTGACTGTACCTACTGAATCTATGGTTGTGCGTTGATGTCCTTGCCTTCTTATTTATCTCTTATGTTAATAGAATCACACTAATATTCTATAGGCGAAAGTTTGTGAGTGTGTTTGTATGTTCGCTACTTCTTGAACGGATTTGGATAAAATTTGGCACACAGATAGTTTCTATCCAGGATTAACACATAGGATACTTTTATCCCGATATTCGTACGGGATCGAAACCTATGCGGGTGAAACCGCGGGGCGCTGCTAGTCTATACATAATTATGATAAAAACATAGCGGAGTCAAATGAACATTTTTTGAAAAAAACCTGAAATCGCGAAAAAAAAATCAGCTGTTCCCTACATTTATGTTCGTTTATCTCGTCAAAATGTAGGAAACAGCTGCTTTTTTCGCGATTTAAGGGTTGGTCCCATTGTAAAAGTTGTTCATAATGATGAGTACAATGACCTCTTAAGATGTTTCACCAATAACCCTGTATAGTTTTTAGCATTTTTGACCGTTTTTCTCAATGTATGTTCCAGCATCACGCAAATACTACCGGATCAATTGTGTTCAAATGCAGATATTATAATTATTAAGTCTGGTCAGTCTATAGGCTAAAAATTATCACTGCTATGAGGTATGAGCAATGCATTATGTTTGTTTTTTTCCACAGTTTACCACAAATTGTAAAAATATTGCAAATAGTTACGGATTTAACCTGTTAAATGATTATTATCACGCTTTAGGGTCAGTGCACACCGAGACGCGACGCGACGCGCAGTTTTCAAGATAGAAATACAATTACAGACCTTATCTACTACACTAAAAGGTACACAATTCAGTGTCTACTAGCTACGTCGAGCCACGCAGCGCGGCGCCGCCGCCGCGCGGCGTAGCTCACTGAATCGTGTACCTTTTTGTGTAGTAGATAAGGTCTGTAATTGTATTTCTATCTTGAAAACTGCGCGTCGCGTCGCGTCTCGGTGTGAATTGTCCCTTAGGTGACTCTTAATGATAAATCCCGTGTGTTTACAATCTTCTGTTAGATTATTTTACTGATAGTCCTTCATCAGGAATAATCTGTAAGAATGCATGAGTCAACCTGTGTTGCGACATTGGATAGTGTATGCAGGAACGCAGGCGTTCATTAAGTCACTAAAAAGGAAAACCTACGCGTCACCAGTCCTGACTCTTTGTATATTTTGACTGCTGAGAGCAAAACTACAAACGTATACAGGGAAGCTTTATAAAAATGTGTCTGTTAGGTATTTTAGTATAATTGTAGTGTCCTACAACCTAACGCGAACGAAGTCGCGGCCAGAAGCTAGTATATTTGTATTATAAATGCTCAAGTAACTTCTCTGTCCGTCAGTTATCTTTTCACGCTTTAACGGCTGAATGAATTTTGATGAAAAGCACACAGATAGACCCTGACAAGTCTTAGTCATTATGTGTGCCAAATTTCAGGTTAGGACGTAGCATACTTTCTAAATAGGTTGTAGATACGGTCCCAGTAGATAAATTCCGACCTACAAGCGGACGAAGCCGCAGCAAGAGCTAGTTTCCTATATGTTCAACTTTTAGTACCTACCCAGTTACCTCTTTTCAGAATAATCTATGTTTGTAAGCTCACTGACACGATATTTGGATAATGTGTTCGGTAAGTGGTTTTCAGTACAGCGCTTGAAATCTAATCTCTTTCTTCATATGGGTACCATACAATGTTGGCGCGGTACTAAAAAAATATTCTAGGGAAAAATCTTCTAGTTGCGAGCTCGATAACAATTTTCTGCAAAAAACTAAGGTATAATTTCCTTCCACCATCGATTTCGTATTCAGCACGCCCAGTGATTTCATTCGGGGTCCAATTTCACTAGCTGACGTAATGGAGAACTAATTTCCAGCCCACGTACAATACTACCACATTGATAGGTTACATAAGCACCAATTTTCTCTAAATATCAATTAATTAACGGATCGTGATATAATACGCAATTCAGGTAAGATATCACCGTAGCCATCGGCTACGCCGTAGCGGTAGTGCAGTTACGAAATTTTGCATTTACCAGGCTGTGCTACGAAAATCGCATTGTACCTATTAATTGAGGTACAGATACCTCAATTAATACAATGCGATTTTCGTAGCGGGTTCTAATATTTCAATAGCAGGCTATTGAAATATTATGTAGGATTCCGCTACGAAGATACGTAGCCGTGTTTATTACGTAGGCACTCGTAGCAGATATTGCATAACCATTATAATGAAGTCTGTAATATGAGGTAGTGTCAATTAAATTGTCTCGTACAAACGCCAACTCTTAAGACGTCATTATAATATAATAATTCGCCCATATTATCTAAATGTTACGTAATTTAATTAAATATGTAAAATCAAAAGTAATTTATTCAAACTAAGTAGGCTGAGAAATCAGCACTTTTCGAACGTCAAAATTACAAAAGACAGTCCCCCAAAACGCCCGCCCTTCACCACTTCCTAGTGCTTTCGCTGGTATGAAGAAGTGGCGCAACAAACTCCCCAGCAGCACAGCTGTCTGTTCAGTTAGAAAATACTTGATTGTGTACAAGCTGATAGTTTTTTATTTATCGGGAGAGGAGAGACAATAAGCACCCGATTTTTTATGAACGTACGCAGTCTAATCTGTAAGAAAAACTCTCTAATTTACCTTATATTTTTGGACAAGATTGGTTGTGTTTAACGTTGGATGCGAGAAGCACAGAACCAGTCGAAGTGGAGGTGCTTGGGGGAGGCCTATGTCCAGCAGTGGACGTCTTTAGGCTGAAATGATGATGATGATGATGGCTGTGTTTAGTTATTATTCGGAGCTCAAATGAGATTGATGCAACTTGAAAATTATTTAACGTTTTTTTGAGTACGAGAATAAAATTGGCCTTGTGAACTTGTAGTCATGCAGAAATCAATATGTAACTGTTTTTTTTTTCTTTTAAACCCTTTTTAAAATATTGAGTGTTAGGGACCCCAACCACTCTTTAAAATCTATTTTATGGCAACAAATAAATAAAACATCGATCACCATAATTACTAAAACCAACATAAATAAAAGTAAAATTACTGAATAAAAACATGGATTGATTACCTACACGAGAGGTGACCTATGCACGAAACACACAAAAAATCAATAAACAAACGTGCATTATGCAACCGTGCTCAATTGGCAAGCTCCCATACTTAGTATCCCCATAAATCGGACACTCGAGATTCAAACCAACCCTTTTAAATCGAACGTTACGACTGGGGAGCTGAACTAGAGTGTTGCATTTTTTTATACCAATAGATTGCTTCCTATAAAAATAGGCGATCTAACTAATGCTAGATATAGGTAAGTGATCACCAACGCCTATGGACGCAATAGGACTAGAATAGAATATTTTTTTATGTATACCATACAAATTACAGATATAAATGTATAAATTTTACATAGCATGACACAATAGTCGGCCTTAGCGCTAAACGCGATTTTTTAAAGACAACATTTGCATGATTTTTGAGTTTGATAACCAGTCTTCCCATGGGGTATCGTGTTACCCAGTATAAACTGGTTTGAGGAGGTCAGATAGACAGTCGCTCCATGTAACATACTGGAATTCAGCTGAATCCGGTTAGACTGGAAGCCGACCTCAACATAGTTGGGAAAAGGCTAGGCACATGATGATGATGATTTGGATGGATTTTAAAGGGGGAAGGAGAGACAATCCTGCATGAAAGTAGCAGTGAGGTGTTCATGGTTCTTAGCCATCCCAGAGACAATTAGCTGTAATGTCTCATATGCCTGTAATTACACGCACGTACCACATTTGAAATCGGAACATAGCTACGACGCATCTTGGCGGGGTTTGGTACGCACTAACGCACCAAAGCCGGTACTCGCGGTACTTGAGGGCTGCAATACCAAAAGCTCTTGTGATAATGACTGCCGAGTTATTCATAAATCAGGTGCAGCGATACAATGGCGGTGGTGACGGGGTATTACCTTCAGGAGAAAAATATATTGGATTTGGTTTAGTAGCTGCAAAAGATATTTTGGTAGTATTTCCCCGGATGAACTCCTTTACAACGCTCTGCTAACTACGATACGCGTGTGTGTTACGATATGCAAGTAGGTATGCGCCACGGAGGAGACTGCGGATTTGTGCATTGTCCTTGACCTGATGCCACTAGCCGCAGCGAACACATACGACTACATTGCTGCTAAAATACTCGGTGCTAATGTATTGGGGGTTTCCGTTCTTAATGCAGTGAAGATCTTTAACTACTTAGTCAACAAATGCTACGACTATTCAAGTTTCTATTCTGTTATTTAGTTTCTAAAGCTTTTGAAGGAAAATTTAATTAAAAATTTATAGTCTTTATTTTACTTTACTTTTTATGTAAATGAAAATCCACTAAAATAGATAAGTACCTACAGTTAAGTATAAAAATAATTTAAGTATACTTACAATAAGTTTTTGAATATAGGTAAGTACTGTGATTTGAAATAAATGTAGCCCATTCATGTGATACCCCATTTGACCTCGTTGACGTCTTTTAATCTTGGCTCCCCATTTTAGACCTCTCTTGTTAGCTACAAGAAGGTATGCCTTTTATTTCGGTAGTAATAGGTACGAGTTATGTGACAGACAGATGAACATATAGAGAGGACAATACAAACAAACAAACTGCAAAGAAACTTCTCAACTTTGTCTTTGAAATTTTCAAAAGAAACTAGCAGAGTTTTGTAGGTATGTTGAAGTTAATATTGAAAAACTCCATTATTCATTTTCGTAAAGTTTTCACTGTAGACCTTTTTGAGGAAAAAAACGCATGTCTTCCTGCAAACCCGCTTAACCATTTCAATCTACAAGTATAGGCATATTCATGGCATCAAAGTGACCTCATTTCAGTAGAGTAGATTTTCCGAAATTCTTCGTGAAAATATTTAGTGTCGAGCTCAAACAAGTAAGGCGATACATTAAAAGCTTATTAAACATAGGATGTTTGTCGGCTCTCAAATGCTGTCGATCAGATTGACATTTTAGGAAAACTGAGAAACTCCCGACTTATTTTTTATTTTGTAAGTCAGTGGGTGTATGTATATCTTCCTACTTATATAGTGTACCCTAGTTTCGCCAGTTTAAGTCCCATGAATAAAGGGCGATCATATTGCCCTTAGGACACAGATCTAGAGCTACAGAGAAACTCCTGATGGAAGACCACATTTTTTATATCCACGCAGTCACTGTCCCTTCCAAAGTTGCCTGGAAGAGATCGCAGAAAGCGATAAGGCCGCCCATTGTATGTTTTGTATTAATCGTATTTTTTTGTTACCTATGTATTTTCTGGTGAACAATACAGTATATATAAATAAATAAATTAGTGTTACAACAAATCGCTAGACTATAAACGTTTTACTTGTACCTGTCCTAACATTGTTACAAACAATGCGATGCGACGCCGTCCAGCCGAATCCATGCCGAATCTATTCAGCCGTGGCGGTAACGTGATTGAGTTAAGTGCATCTACCTAAATGTTCACATTTTGTACCTACATAGGTTATGCTTTCAAAGGGGCCCGTGGCTAAAAAATAACAGCCGCACAGGTCGATCGATCAGGTTAAGCTACGTTTGCCGCGATTGGCCTGTGGATGGGTGACCATCTTTACATACTGAGACCCCTCCGTGCCTCGGAAAGCACGTTAAGCTGTTGGTCCCGGCTGTCATTCGTGGATTTTTGACAGTCGTTACTGGTAGTCAAAAGCCCGGAAGTCTGATAACCAGTCTTACCAAGGGGTATCGTATTACCCAATAACTGGGTTGTGGAGATCAGATAGGCAGTCGCTCCTTGTAAAATACTGGTATTCAGCTGCATCCGGTTATACTGGAAGCCGACCCCAACATAGTTGGGAAAAGGCTAGGCAGATGATAGGTTATGCTTTCAACGTTACGTAGGTAAGTAACCTATCTTATTAATGCCAAACAAAACCAATGCGTTAGTAAAATAAGTGTGAATTAGAGATGTACCGACTAGTCGGGAAAGCCTTTCCGGCAATATTTGTAGTCAGCAAGAAGTGCTAGCTAGTCGAATCTTTAATTCATTCGTATTATGCTTAAAATGGTGTGAAACCTTTATTGTTAATAATGTTTATTTTAGTTTCCATGGAAAACCAGCGGTGCTATTCTGTAAAAATCTCACCGTGAAAACTTAGGTGAAGTGAGCGTGGGGTAAGCTGTCAATAGTGTCAATTCCTAGCAACAATAAACTCACTTCACCTAAGTTATCACGTTGAGATTTTTACAGAATCGACCGGCAGAAACATCACAGGGGCATTACAGGCTAGTTAGTTAGTATGGAAGAATCTTGAAACTTGGTAAGTATTGATGATCTTGACAAAAGAAAAACATTTACATGTTTGTGATTTTTTTAGTCAACCCAAGGAAAATCAAGTTTTCAGGGGAGGATTTTATTGGTTGCTTCGATTAAACCGAAAATTGGTATAAATAATCTGAGTTGAAACTATAGAAACATACAAAAAAAAAATCTCTACCCTTGTTGGGGTGAAAAGGAGGAATGTAGTTTATTTGAACAATCTCATTCCTTCGGTTCAGGGTCAAAAATGTAGGGAAATTAAAGGTATTTTTTACAGATTGAGACTGAGATCTGACTGTGAACGTTCATAAAGTTACGAGAATTACCCCTCTGGTCTGCTAACTGGTTAATCTTTTCACTATGACATGCTCCAGCGGTGCTATTCTGTAAAAATCTCACCGTGAAAACTTAGGTCAAGTGAGCGTGGGGTAAGCTGTCAATAGTGTCAATTCCTAGCAACAACAAACTCACTTCACCTAAGTTATCACGTTGATATTTTTACAGAATCGACCGGCAGAAACATCATACTATGCACAAATACTAATGTAGGTAAAGACAGTAATATAAAATTTTCAAAACTTAAAAGGGGAAGGAAGGTGTTCGAATTCGAAGGGAAAAGTACAAAATTTACGTGGGTGAAAAGCTAGAGTTCCTTATAATACTTACAAAACGAGTGCTAAGGAGTGATTTCTGAAAATTCATCACCTAAAGGCGTTAAATATGTAGCATTTGTGTTGTGGGGAAGTTCCTCAATTTTGCCGATAGGAAGTCCCATCGAGCTCACGACTTAGATATTAAAAAATAATTTATGCTAAGATAGCTAGATAGTCTTTATGTAAAGCCAAATAAGGAAAAGCTAAGTATTTTCCCTTACCGTAATCGTATAGTCAACTATACGTTTACCATAGCACAATGGGTTTAATAAAAGGGTCAGACCTAAAGTGCATACGAAATATTCCCTCCTGATCAGAAGGTCTAAGTAGCAAAATGTCCAACAGCGCAAAACGTCTAATGAGCAGTAAGTCTAGTTAGCAAAATGTCCATGTAGCAAAACGTCCAACTATCAGATGGCCTGTATAGCAGAACATCTATTTAGCACATCGTATTGACTTGGCCATTTTATCAATAAGCATTCAAATAGAGGGGTGATCTTGATCTGCAGCAAAAAATCTTGTCTTTTGTGTGCCCGGTAGTAATTCCATAACCTTCCCGTTGGGTAAAGCAAGGTTGTCTTCTACAGATCTATACCGGACTTGACCCTATCGAAAAGCCATATTTGTACCTACCTACGTAGGTATATCGACCATGTTAATAAAATACGGAACCCTAAATTGGAACTAAAATTAATGATCTGTCAGATAAGTTAACCGGGACTTAACAAAAATATTTTTCTTAATTTAGAAGTTCGTTCATTCCAATTAAATATAATAAACTTTTTTTGTAATGAGGTATGAGTTTTTTTTATTTATGAAACGTAATATTAAATACTATACCTACCTATCTAAGTACCTATCTAAAACTTCAGACAAAAAAAGCTGCGTTGGTTTTAAGTTATTTATGCTGTATGGTAACCACCATAAACTGTAGTGTTTTGACGAGAGAACATACAAAACGAAAAATTTAAACCTCGATTTAAAGATGTATGGTTTGTAGCAATGCAGATACTCCGCGTAGCGTACGCATAAACACATTAAACACGTTACGAAAAAGAATACATACTCTACCTAGTACTTTTTATTTTTTTTTCAGTACCTAATTTACTACATTTCGTACCCGTTACCTACAGAATTCCCAAAAATTATGTGTAAGTAAAATGTTTTAAATTAAGTTACAATAATTTTATTATGGAAATAACTGAGTAGCATTTTTTTTAAGTGTAAAGGGCAATGGCGAAAATTGTATTTTTAACCTTTTAGTTTCTACTAAATAAATCTTAAATTTAAATAATTTTCAGGGTCGCTAACGTTATATTTGCGATTACAATTTCACATGATCTAAACACAGACATTGTTGTGCCGCTCCTACAAACTCGACAAAAGGAACATCACGAATTATATGAACCATGAAGGATACACTAACGTCTGTTTTGATCTCTTTATTATGCCGCTCTATTCAGCATCCCGAATAAATACATCACATTAAAATCAGAAAAATAATATTTTGATTACATAACTTTGGCAACTTTGGCAACTTTTTTTTAGTTTTAGTCAGCTAAGTTAGTCCTAATTGTTACGCGAAAATGGCGTATGCTTAGTAACAGGGTGGGTGTCCGCCATTGCTGGAGCCGCGCCAAAACATAGAATAACAGTTACTGTTCGCGACCAGCGGTGAAAGTGCCGCCAATCGATACCACCCACCGATAACTTATACAAACAGCTGATCTTAACAACTACACTACCTATACATATACAAACAATAATTCACCCTCCGTCTGCATATTTTAATAAGTTATACTCAATTTCTTATTTGTTATGGTAAACCGGCAGAAAAAAAACTGTCACGATACTGAAAATTCTTACATCAACAGAAACGTTCATGAATGTCAAAGCTTTTGTTGATGTAGCTCGTCGCTACGAACACAACCTCTAACGAAACCTTGGTTCAATGCATTCTACCAAACGTTAATAACACAGTAACTAAGAAAATAATATAGGTCAAAACCGAAGATTATAAAAAAAATACTTATAATACTTACCTCGATATGTAGGTGAGGCGGCAGCGCGCCAGTATAGCACATGTAGTGGCGCTGCGTGTTGGTGTATTTAGTTTAATCGCTTGCGGCGCACGAGGGCGCATGCGCGGTGGTGCAGGCGCGCGCACCCTTGCCGGCTGTGACAGCGCGGCCCACTCCGCCGGCATACCGACCTCGAGGCACACGCGCGCCCATCGCTCGCTACGCGTAGCAACGCCGGCCCCTCGCGGCCAGGAGCCCTCCTTGGCGCTTCCATCACCCTTACACTCTACGACACTACATCACCGGGGGCTTACCGCCACGGTCGCCGGCGTTCGCACACAGGGCTCGCCGGATAAAAGGTATACCTTTCATTATGTGCTTGCAATGACATGTCCGCCCTGGATCCTCTATTCATTTGCGGTACAATGCCACATTTAATTGTTTGACGGCTAGCAAAAAAAATATCTGTCCCCGGCTGAACACCTTGGGTAGCTGCATTATGACAAAAGAGTGCGAACGCAATAGAAATCCTCGTTCCTCTTTTGTCAGCTGCCGTATGTTGGTTATGCCGTTAATCCTCTAATTGACGAGTAAGGCATTGTGTTTGACCTTTCCTCATTACGGCTTCCACTAGAATCTGCATTATATACTATGTGTAGCTAGTAAATCACGTATTTTTATAGTACTTATGACGTTTTACTTGTGTGTAACTCCGTTGTCTAGGACATCTGTCACTCACACACTTCGTGATCAAAATTCCATAGTTATAACTCTTCGTTTCTTCATCGTGCTTGCTAAGAAGAAACTGTCGTAACCAGCACCAAATTTTCCGCTTACCAGAAAATATTGAAAAATATTGAACTAGTTCTGCGAGTTTATTCTAGACTACGAGCTATGAAAATTCGCTTAACAATGAATTTTCGCGACCGGAATCTAAATCCAGTAAACGTTTTCCTCAGATATCGTGCGGTTTCTCACAGCAATAAAAATTTTAACAAACCTTACGGTTTACGTGTTGACGTCGCAATTTCGTAAAACGGCAAGAACATTATTTTTTTGATAGTCTTTGTCTCACTTTTAGTATCACTCTTTTTATATTATTGCTTTTGGAAATTGATACTTATTACCGTCAATTATCACCTCTAAATCTATCAAGTAATCCGCTGTTTTTTTATTTTGATTTCCTACATCAACCTTTTTAATATTAGATTCATGAATTAAACCTACTTTTATTATTATTACCGCATATAGGTACTACGGGTGTATTTGATACCATCATGCATATTACACATGCCTGCACACATTCATATAAAAGAACGTGACACTCAAACCTACCTCAATGGAGCTTCCATTGAGTGAAGCGCATCCAAATGACGTGTTCCGAGGTGCTTAGTGAAGCTTTTACAAAAACGTACCTTTTTAAAAGAAAACAATCTATTTCAAAGATTTTTTTTACCATTGAAGTGTACCTTAAACAGACACACAATTTTTCGGTAAATACAAAGTTAGGTAGTATTGTAAATTTAATGCAAAAAGAATTCGTTAATCTGATTTTAACCGAACACAGTCCGTAGTCCGACACGGACTTGGCCGGCATTTTTATCGGACAGCAATAATAAGGGTAAACTGAGACTGCGGATTTGCCAACAATACAACCCTGATGCTTTTGTAAAGAGGGCTGCATTGATAAAACGATGTAGGTAATCGTTTCTTTGTAGTGTACAAATTCTGCATCGCGATATAGACAGCAACATAGCCGTACCTAAATCATTATGCTAAAATCATCGCGGTTTCCTGCAGCCATATAGTCGCGTAGTTATATCGATTAAAGTACCTACAATACAACCGCGACGGACTTCCACAGATTAATACTATCACACGTACTCGTAGTACCGATACAAGCGGCTTAGCTAATTGACCTTGCGACGCTGCAGTCGCGTGTCCTTGAAATGCGCTACTGTATCGATGCTGAGGAACGCGTACGCAAATAAGCTATTGTCACACTGTATACACGTGTCGACAAACTATAAGATTAGATTCGCCGTGATTTAGCCGCCAGTCAGCAGGGTGGTAGCGGGGCTGACTGCTCGGATTGCGCTGGACGTATATTTAAGGATCGCGAAGACTGAAGAGCTCGAGAAGGCAATTTTATTGCATTAGTCCCGAAGTTACTGCTGAACCTGGGCCACTTTAATTGAAGGTATAAAGAAAAACTCAATTAATCAATTGGAAGGTTTGATGATTTCTTGCTTTAAGTTTTTGTCACGCGATGCTAACTGTCCTGTGTAATATATTGACACAATTCCTTTTACGATACCTACCCTCAGGTGACGAAAAGGGTCGGTGCTGGCGTTCGATAATGACACTGCCAAAGAAAGCAAATAAGATTATTATCGTATTATTATAGTTTCACAATTTTATTTTTTGCATTCCAATCGTAGACCTAACTGGGACATAGGCAATTTTGGCCATTGTCTTTATTTAATCTTAATTAAATCAATAGCAAACAGCCGCAGGTACCGACAGATGTAAAAACTTCACTTTTACGCCATAAAGCACTTATCTCGTCTAAAACAGTGAGCTACAAAGTTAGAAAAGTTTCGCAGCGCTTTCGTTCAAAATATAATATTATTTTTTTATGCCAAATTAACCATGGTTACGTTCTTACTGATCTTATCGAATCTTACAGATTTAACACTGTAGGCGCGGGTATATTGTCTCTTCAGTTTGTGAGGAAAATCTTCACAGGCGACACTATTAGAAATCTTAAAGTTATATTTTCTCAGTCTTGTATTTTAGTTTCAAATTCATAAGAATATTTAATTTCGCTTCATTAGGACATTCTGAATATTCAGATTCAGAAATCCACAAGACGCACTAAAACTTACAATTGGGTCATTTAGGCCACAAAGTGGTTATGAATACGCTTACATTTGTAGGTATACAATGTGGCGATTAGGTTATCACATTACTCTTATGAGATCATTGTATTCATCATTATGAACAACTTTTACTATGGGACCAAACCAGACATCGCGAAAAAAAAAAATAGCTGTTCCCTACATTTTGAAGAGTTATACGAACATAAATGTAGAGAACAGCTAATTTTTTTTTCGCGAATACATTATTTTGCTGTCCTGTTCCCTAGAAAATATTATTATTGCAACATTAGTTCGTTTTAATAGACTCGCAGCTCGCAAAGCAGCAAGAAAAGTACCTCGGGCCGTTAAAACTGGCATAGTTTAACGGCTGTAATGGTGGATGAAATGGTCCTACATTTCCATACCGTTTGTCTTACGACTATGGCTAATATTTCGCTGTCTTGCCCGCAGTGGAAATGTCATAGGGCTTTCTAACGATACAACACTTTAGTTTTGACCCAGTTATTTGGGCGCAGAAGATAAAATGCGATGATTATTGGAAATGTCAAAAGTTAGATATCTACTTGTTTATAAATAAAATTAAAAGAAACAGGTAGGTAATGTTCCTTGGTAAGCGCATCACTTGAGAACAGCTGGACCGATTTGTCAATTTATTTAGTCCGAATAAGGATTTTATGCAAAAGTGTGGTAAAGTTTTCCGTAAAATTTTCAAATTCTGGACATAGGTACTTAACGTCCTTTGTCTAAGGGATTTTTGTATTAAAATTTGGACGGGGCGACGTCTGCCGGTGTTAGCTAGAAACATAAATAAATAATTTCTACTGCATTGTTTCGAATTATGTTGCTATAACAACTAGATAACTTTGTTAATTAAATATCTAATAAATTACTACGATAACTTGAGTAAATTGATTGATTGAAATACATTAGTCTATTTTTAACCAACTTTCGTGTGGCGTCAAAAACTACGCAATCAAATTCCCATTTGTACTTGCAAACAAAAACATCTTTACACAGTAGGCAACCTACTAAATTTATACCTTCCTAACTAGACATTATAGTCGTAGGTTCTAGGCTGCGTCAAATGGCCGCAGACTAAAAGAGAGGAGCAGAAATCCAACGCTATGTGGTCCCTGTACTGGGTAAATTCTACTAAGCCGCTACAAAAACTAGGCTATCAAGACAGTTCCATTCAGTGCGGCTATCGATCTTCACCCTAGTACCACTTCTCCTAACAAAAGCCACCTTCTTAAACTCGGTCGAACATTTTACTTTTCAGCTGTAAAATCCTCAGTCAAACCTAGAAGCATTTAATTGTTAAACGTGGCTTTATTGCCAATGTCAAGAATAGAGTGAGTGTCCTAAGAAATTAGTTTGAAACCGCACTGTAGCTCTTTTGAGTCAAGAAATCCGAAACACCAAGTTTTGCCAGTTGGTACGTTCCCGAAAGTTTGCGGAGCCCTGCTTCGGGTAGCCGTTAAAATTACGTCAGATCGACGCCATCTTTGAGCGTTTTGATCGATATTCTGAATTCAATTTTAAATGCGGAATATTCTCATATTTCGCGGTATGAATGTAAGAATGTCATGAACCCAAAAGCCATCCCGCCATTTCGCATTCACACAGGACTTGGCTGGCACTGTCGTCCGAGTAAATCGGGTCAAAGGAATTTATTGTCAATTGAAATATTATGCGGTACGAAGCAGGTACCTATTGTGCACCATCGACTACGTTTATGACCACGTTTTATGCATTCCTATAATGGGAAAAGGATTTTAAAATCTTTGATTTGTGTTGAAGGAATTAACAAGATAATATGTATTAATTCCGTAAAATAGGATAGAAACCTGAAATCGCGTACAATGACCTCTTAAGAGGTTGTTAATGTTTTACCAATAAACCTGTATATTTGGGAACCTAGATATTCTCTAATCCACTCAGAATAAATACACACTACATTAAGTATTATATGTTTGATTTACAAATTATTTCGGTATTACGTTTGTATGAACTACGCATGCTCCGCCGGCCTCCTAATAGTCACTACATCATACTCAATTAAAACTATCCTAGATATAAATCTAACATTTCATTGCATTTTGAAAGGCAAAACACAAAATAACTTTCTCCGTGCTTTCTCCTGTCAAACTCAAGTGCTGTGATGGGCTAAATGAAAATCATTTGACAGTTTGTTAAATACTTTTGTTGAAGAAAACTCAGAAAAAGGGTCTCATGTTTGGTTATAATTTAAAGGATAACAAAAAAGAAAACTTAAAAAAAACGCGGCAATTCCAGAGTTCAATACTATTCAAAGAGGTTTTGCGGGATTAGCAACTCTAATTCCTCCGCTGGGGATTAGGTACTTCGACATAATTCTCATGTTGTACCTCAACTCTGTATAAGTCATTCCCTTACCCGTATAACAGTGGTACAATTTAAAGTCTTTGAGTATGACACTCCTTTGAAGTAATGTTAATGAGCAATCTCCGACCTACCTCTACCTACTCATTCGCTGAGAGTAGGTACTGACAGTTAGGAATTTGAATTCGGTGTGTTTAATTTTTTGTAACGATTTTTTTTTTTGTCACTCTTTCAAACTTTAAACTTAGAACAGAAGGTCGTCGGATTGGCTAGAGAGGCGCCACGGCGCCCTCACCTACCGCCTGACGCAGGTCCTCACCGGACACGGAAGCTTCGGGAGGTTCCTGCACATCATCAGGCGGGAGGAAACGCCCGGGTGTCACCATTGCCAGGATCGCCCAGAGGACACGGTGGAGCACACGGTGGAGGTCTGCCCCGCTTGGGCGGAGCACCGCCGTGTCCTCGTAGAGGCGATCGGCAGCGGCGGCGACCTCTCGCGCCCGGCCCTGGTGCAAGCCATGGTCCGGGGCGAGAGGGAGTGGGAGGCAGTCACCTCCTTCTGCGAAGCAGTCATGCTAGCGAAGGAGGTGGCGGGACGGCTCAGGGAGAGAGCCTCCCGTCCCAGCCGCCGCGGGAGACGCTCCGGGCGTCGGGAGCCGCGCGACGACTCCCGGCCACCGTAGGCGCGGGCCTGCGGGCGGAGAGTAATGGGTAGCTCACCGTCCGATCAGGACCAGGCCCGTGCCGGACGGCGCGTACGTGTTCCACGCGCGCCTCAAAGAGATGTCAGCATCGAGGAGGGGCCCCATAGGGCCGAAGCCTGCCGGGTCAGCGGGATTGTCCGAAAGGGTTACCGCTGGCCCGGAACATAAAGGGCTAAGGAAGAAACACGGGTGGGTTTTAGTCAGTAAGAGTCTGACACTCCCTTCCGCTCCACCCAGAGCGGGAGGGGTCATTTGATGATTTCCCATCCGCAAAAAAAAAAAAAAAAAAAGGTCGTCGGATTTTCTTATTAGTTTGAATTCATGTAAGTGCCAGTTTTTTTAAGGCTCCAATCAGCTACATTTAATATATTGATATTTAACCATAATTAAAAGGGGCAAAGGGGCTTGTGGCTAAGTAATATTAGCCGCACGAGTCGATCGGTCACTGGATGGGTGACCATCCTTACATACCAAGACCCCTCCGTGCTTCGGAAAGCACGTTAAGCCGTTGGTCCCGGCTGTCGTTCGTGGATCTTTCATAGTCGTTACGGGTCGTCAGAATCCCGAAAATCTGACAACCAACCAAGGGGTATCGTATTACCCAGTAACTGGGTTGTGGAGGTCAGATAGGCAGTCGCTCCATGTAAAATACTGGTATTCAGCTGCGTCCGGTTAGACTGGAAGCCGACCCCAAAACAGTTGGGAAATGGCTAGACAGATGATGACTTATAACCAAAAGTAGGTATCAACTCAATGAACCAGGCATTTCAGTTCAGTGATTAGCATTATTTCCATAAAAATATACATTGAGCAGAGCTTTTACGCAGCTCGGCTTCTTTGTTTGGCAAAATATATTCATAGCATAGTAAAACCTACATGCATATTTATTCAACCTCGATTTGGCGACTCAATCATAACTTGGTACGAAAACGAATCAATACGAGGCTTCTGTATCGGCGACATGTTCATTCAAGCTTTGCTTATATATTCGCGTATTAAGGCCAAGGACACATTAAATATTAATTTCCATCACCACATTCGTTCCTCACATTTTAAGTACCGTTATCAAAGCTTGGACGCCTAAGAAACGCCATAAATCGTGCCGAACTTAGTTTACACGCTAAACGGACGATCACGCGAACGTTGTTGAAAAAATAGAATATAACATTAGCTAATTAACATTGTGAGTGGGCGTAAGATAAATATATCCTGAGACACGCGATGACAATCAACACAGATGAAACAGTGTGTAACAACTGTCATAGGTGACAGAAGCACTATTAAATCAAAGTTGTCCGTGAATCAAACATGTCACTGTTTATTCCCTGCATTTATTTAACACTTGTCGGAGACACGAGGTACATTAATAATTGTTGCAGTTGGCAGATTATTCACACACCTAATCATTTTGCATCCGTAATATATGTAGAAGCTACCAATAGCGTAATACGCTGCAGCAACTAACAATCTAATATAACGAACAAAAATAAACCATCTTAATAATTAAAGGGCGCTGAAAGGCGTGTAGTGATAGAAAAAAAAAACATTTTCCACTTGAATACTTAAGCGGTGTTAACCTAGATACGTTTTGAGGCGATAATGCCAAGATGTTCTAGTAACGAGGCACAGGAAAGCCCTTGTAAAGCCAAAGCCGGAAAGCCGGAATTAAAATACGAGAGCGTTTTAATTTTTGCCGTTTCATATTTTTAAGTACTTACGGTTTTGAAAGCCGTGTCGTGACACCAAGATAAAATGATCCCAAATGACCGGTACCTAACTACCACCGGTCATTTGGGATGTAATGCAGCTGCTAGGTTGAATAGGTAAACTAACCACAATTTTAGAGAATAATTTTTGAGAACCATTTAATATTCCTAATAGTAAAAATATACAGGATTTTTTATTTATCAGAGCGTAAACTGTAACCTTGAATTCAGCACATGATCCTAAACCCCTAGCGTAAAAAAATCTCGTCGGTTAAAAAAAAAAAACATCTGGAAATGTGCAATACCTGGCCGGTCAAAATATAGGGAACAACAATTTTGTTTTTTGATAGCCAACGAAAAAATTCCGCGCTTTACAGTTTGCGCACTGGTTTTTGTTCAGTGTAATGATAGCAGAAGACATGGCAGTCGGAAAATCGAATACCAATTTTCTTTATTTGTTAATCACCACAGCTGTTGGTAATATGTGATCTGAGTATATTGTCATATTAATACAAGACCACTTCATATTCTATAAGTGAAAGTTCAAGCGTAGGTCGACCTGCAGATGAATTTCATAAAACTCACTTAGTACTTCGCGGATATTCCCAGGATAGTTAGTTCGCGAATTTTGTATTATTAAGTAGCTAGTTACAGTGTCCTGGTGTTAATATGGCAAATCGGGTTTTAGAGAGAAGTGGTAAGACAGAATGTATGCAGTAAGTACCTACATTATATGATTTTGTATTCATAATATCGAGTTGAATAAACATCGGTTAAAACCATAAATTACCATTTATTTTTTAAAACCATAGACAATGTATGCAGTACGCTACCAATAATTATGACTTTGTATTCATACTAAAGTCACAGCTAAAGTTGAATAAACAAAACATCAATTTATTACCATGTAAACATAGCAGAAAAGTTTAAGTCGAAAGAAAATGTAAATTAAATTCTAAGCACGTTTCAGTTTTTCATGTTACAGCACGCTTTTCGTCTATAGAACTTATTAAATTCATAATTTTATTCAACTTCTTCAATCATTATTTCAATTAGTTGTGACTGGAAAAACAAATAGGATTGAGAGATTTTATTAAGTAATTCATCGATCATTGTCGCGTCGGCCACTGCAGTGCTCCCTCAGATTCAAGGGCGGCGCGCAACGCTGCCGCTTTCACACGCAAACTCGTTGCTAACTTGATGTGGCTGCTATTTGGTCGCGTGTAGGCAATTTAACACATCAGTTTTTACTTTTGAATGAAATATTACTTGGTTTTTTATTGTAAGAAATCACCTAGATTGCGAAATATAATAATAGGTTTAACAAGGTTATATTAAGGCGCGCACTACATCGCTGGAATGCTATCAATATTTTTTTGAAAAGTCTTTATAATCATCATTGTTTTTTACATAGAATCATTTTAATATTCTATGGCTATTTCTTAAAGGTAATTTTTAAAATGTTTCACTGAAATCTCTTTGATAAATTTTCTGTAAATATTTATATGTAGGTACTTACTTACCATTGTGCATGCATTGTGTAGCCATTAGGTAAGTTTTAGTTTTTATTTATTAATAATTCATGGATAATGGTTTTCTTAACCTCACCTAATACAACCTTTTCTATTTTTATTGATAAATCAATCAGAAACTGGCTACTCGCGCAAAAAAAATTGTAAATGCCATTAGTGTTTTTTTTTTTCATCGATAGACCAAATGGCTTTCATTCGGTGTTTTTCGTCAGCATCAGCTCGTATTTTTACAAATAAAGAAGCAACTTATTTGTGCAACGTTTATGATCCTAAAAGTCATAACCACGCATTTGTTTAAAAAATAGCTAAACGTCAAACTTAAAAAATAATTAGCATGGAAATAGTATATATATACTTTAAAGTAATAATTACAATGGCATCAATAAATTAAGATAGATGAAAGAATTTAATTCCAAATTAACTAATATCTAAAAGTAAAAATTCTATCTTCTAATAGGTAGGTGTTTAAATCAACACTCAAACTCATTGATAATGCGATACAATCTGGTGGCGCCTAACACCAATTACTTGGGCGGAAATATAAAGAAATAGTTTGCGTTCATCCCAGACGCTGGGAGCTGGATCAATTAAAATAGTGGACTGTATATTGCGGGGGTGAAAAGTACGTGGGTAGGTCTGACCTTGCAAAACACGACACGTATTAGGACGACGAAAATTGTACATGGAACAAGGGAATTGGCAGGAAAATGCAACACCACTGACCTGTATGTAGATTCACCATCAATCCTCCACGTCGGCCGGCCGAAGGTTCGAGTCTGGCTGGATCAGGGCGGCGAGAGGTCGCACAGACGCCTTTCACAGCATAAACACGCACTTTTCGTAGTGTTTTAGATAATAGTTCGTAATGCTTCGCGACAGTTCGCAACCGTAAATTGGTAATAAATTAACAAGGGAGCATGTTATGGAACACTACTCTCGTTGAAGGCAACGCGGCAAGTGAAGAATTTCCTCACACCGTCACCGGAGATGGTGACCAGGACAGCGATAGTCCGGGGTTGCATGTGGGAAAAGGATAGGACACGATAGGATAGTGACGCATTTTGCAAGTCATATTAATTTCTACCCTATAATAAAAATAATAAACTAATACGAAATCCAACATCCCCCCAGCCTTGAAGAAACCCTTCAAAAGAAGGTTAAAAAATTAAGAAAATCGCTATATTTAGCAACTTCAAGGAGTAACTAGAGCGGAGAAATATAATGAAACTTCTAAATTTAACTTAACTAACATAAAATAAGCTAATTTAAAACTTATGTGCGTAAAGTACACATATTAGAGATATATGACTATTGAGTCGGAAGAGGGCATAACCGCACTACTGGTCGTTTATAAGTACCGGTTTTAGTTCTTACTTCCGCTACGCGAACAACACCATCCTTACCAGGGTATACATTGGTAACAATTCCTAATGGCCACTGCAAGGGTGGAGCGTTATCTACATTTAACAACACTACAGTACCGACTGTAATCGGATTAGACGGAGTATTCCATTTTTCGCGTTGTTGCAAATTATGTAAATATTCCGACTTAAATCGCTTCCAATACGATTGAACTATCGAATCCATTAGAGAGAAACGAGACAACAGATCTGTCCGTTCGTCGGATAAGTCGGCTGCAGGTAAGCATTCTAGCGGAGTGGTAGACAAAAAATGCGCGGGAGTAAGTGCTAAGGGCTCTGATGGATCAGAGCTCAAAACATAAAGAGGACGGCTATTTAGCAAATCGAAGCGAAAAAACTAGCTTCCAGCAGCTTTTCCCAAGTGGAACACTCTGAAGCTAATTTTAAAAGCGGGTTATCATTATCTGCGACTTGAGTCACATGCGTAACAGTTTTTTCTTCCGGTAATGAAGACCGGTTGAATAAAAATTGTTGTATAGGCCAGTCTTGTCTAGGCAAGGAAAGCCAGGATGGACCCTTAAACCAAAGCTCATGTTGAATGAGCTGCGAAGGCGTGAGCCCACGAGATACGCAATCTGCGGGGTTCTCGATGCCAGCGACATGATATAAATTTTCAGGTGAAATATTTTCCTGAATTTGTGAAATGCGGTTGGCAACATAAGTGTTGAATCTGTGTGGTGAAGCAACAGACCAACAGAGTGCTACTTCAGAATCCGAAAAAGCATAAATATCTTCAATTTTATGTCGTTTAGATAAAGTGTCATAAACGGTTTTAAGAAGTCGTGACATTAAAAGTATTCCGTTTAATTCCAAGCGTGCGAGAGTGATTTTAGGTTTCGCAGATGCGACACGTGATTTGGAGCACACGAGTGAAATAATAGGCGATTGATCGCCATTGACGACGTGTAAATAAATCACACAGCCGTATGCGGATTCGCTCGCATCTGAAAATGCTACTAAGGAAACTGTAGAACGGGTTTCTATACCTAAATGACGTGGAAATGATAAATTACATATTTGCGGTAATTCTATTAAATATTTTTGCCAAATTTTAACAATGCGAGAAGGGGGTATATCGTCCCAATCGAGATTTAAAAGCCAGAGTTCCTTAATGATTAATTTAGCGAAAAGAATTATAGGGCCGACGAGTCCTAAGACGTCGTACAACCGAGCGGTAGCGGATAAAATGGCGCGTTTAGTACAAGCTGGTGGGGGACTTGATATTTCGAAAATAAAGGTATCCTGAGCGGGTAACCAACGCAAACCTAATATCTTAAATGTATTTCCATCGTCGAAAGAAATGCATTCAGATTGACGGTGCGACTCGGGAATATGTTTGAGCAATTCCTGTGAGTTGGAAGTCCATTTAACTAAGTCAAACCCGCCAGTTTTGAAGATCTGGATCAGATCGGTAGCTGTCTTGACTGCTTCCTCGAGAGAAGAAGCAGATGAAGCTACGTCATCCATATAAATGTCCCTCTCTAATACGGCTGCCGCAGTTGGCCAATTATGCCGTTCATCGCTAGCGAGCTGGCGTAGCGTGCGGAGCGCCAAAAATGGTGAAGACCGAAGCCCAAATGTGACTCGAGTGAACTCAAAAACCTCGAGTGGGTCGGTTTCTGAAAATCTATATAAGATTCGTTGATATTTGCGGTGCGGAGCATTTGTATAAATGCATAAATACATTTGTTTTACATCTGCACAAAAGGCAATGTAATAAACACGAACATTTAAAAGTATATGAAATATATCAGCCTGTAGATTGCAACCCGTATACAGGACATCATTTAGTGATAAGCCTGTATCGGTCTTGGCACTGCCATCCAGCACAGGACGAACTTTGGTTGTCGCCTTGTCGTTGCGCACTACAGGATGGTGCGGTAAATAAAAGCCTGCGGCGACTAATGCCTCAGGTGCGGTGCGGGACAGTATACCTTTATTTAGGTAATCACGAATAACATCGTCATATTTTAGTTTTAAACTAGGATCCTTAGAAAATTTCTTTTCTAAAAGTAGGAAGCGTTTTTTAGCGGTAGTATAAGAATTGCCTAGATTATTTGGGTCTTCTTTAAAAGGAAGGTCAACTGAATAGCTGCCGTCGGAGTTACGAACAGTGGTTGAAGTATAAATATTTTCACACTGCTGGTCGTCGGGACTTAAAAAAGACTGCGAAGGTAATTCCTCGACTGCCCAAAATCTTTCGACAATCTGGTGTAGCGGGTCAGAAGTAAAAGCACACAATGTGCGGGTAGCGGGTTGCGGAGATATAATAGGAGCGTCACCTAAAATCAGGTAACCTAAAGTCGTTTCAAAGGCGGAGGGCATACCGTCATAAGGGGGTTTAATTTTATCAGTGAGTAAAATTTCACAATAAAATTTAACACCTAAAAGTATATCTATTGTTCCCGGCTGCGAAAACTCATCATCAGCGAGCGGTAAGTTACGAATAAATTCAATAGACGCTGTATCAACACAGGTGTCCGGCAACTGTGACGTAATCTGTCCTACTACCATCGGCCTTATAGAATATTCGCACTTATTATCAAAGCGAGACGTGAATTTAACAGAAGTAACACCGAGAATTTTTTGTGAGGCTCCTCCAATGCCTTGAACTTGCGAATAGCGGGTTTGATTATAAATAGGAAGCGATAGTCGCTTACAACAGGTTGCGGAAATATAATCACTTTGAGAGCCAGGATCCACTAGACATCTCAAAAAGTGCGTGCGGTTTAAAGAATCAACAAACTTTACTTTTGCGGTCCCTAACAACGTAGTCGTTTGATAACGAGCGGTTCGATCGTACGAAACTGTACACACCGATGCATTATTTGCAATAGTTGTAGGGTCATTAGAAGCGGCGAGTGAATGAGTCATAGCGGACTCTGAATGACTGCTGGCCGGGTAAGGGCGCGGCATGTCATGAGCGGTAGCGGGAATAGGATTAGAGGTATTGGACACCACAGAACCAACGTTGCAATTTGTTTTATCATTTTGTGTTGGATTGAAATGTAACAAAGTGTGGTGTCGCTTTGAACAATGAGAACAAGTATGTTTCGAAGTACAAGAAAAAGTCTTGTGTTTTGTACTTAAACAATTGTTGCAGAAATTATTAAGTTTTATATAATTATATCTTTCTCGCGGGGTTAACTTATTAAATGAGGAACAAGAGTATAAATGTTCATGTTGTTTCTCATCACATAAAGCGCATTTATCGCTTACACTTGGACCACACCCTACATCTGTATTAACGAAAGACTTGGACGGTTTAGGGATGCGCTTAGTTTGACGCTGCTGTTTAGACTGAGAATTACTATCTATCGATTTACTAAGGTTCATAGAACGAGACAAAACTTTACTTTGCTCCTTTATGAATTCAATTAAATTATGGTAAGGAGGTATTTTATCTTTACGATAGGTAATTTCAAATAATTTAACTGTGTCTGCGTCCAACTTTTGCAGAGCCAAATGCAAGAAAATAAATTCAGTTAAATCATTAAGCTTCAATTGCTTAAGCGCTTGTACTGAAGAATCAAAATTATTTATAAATGAGTCTAACCCATCAGAACTAGCAATGGATAGCGGTGTAAACTGCAACAATTGGTTTAAATATGCGGATGCGAGTGAGCGAGGATCGTCATATTTTTGCACGAGTGCCTCCCAAATAATAATATAATTTTCTGCGGTTGGAGCCAACCCTGCGCAAACGCACGACGCCTGCCCAGTTAATTTACCTACTAAATAAAATACTTTTTCACTATTAGTGAGCGATGCGTTATCGTGTATCATGCTTTTAAATTGTTGATAAAACAATGGCCATTTCTTGACATTACCGTCGAATGACATCAAATCAATGGGCGGAAGGCGAGGATTCGATTTTTGTAATGAAGTTTGAGATTCAGGTTCAGTACACTCGGTTTTATTATTGAGTAAAACCTGTTTTATAAAACAAAACATTTCTTCAAATGATAACCAGGAATCATATTCGACCTCGGAATCGGGGTTCAGCTGTAAATTTAACATATTATAAGAATCTAAAACTTGTTGATAATCATTACGCAATGTATCAATATTTAAAGCACTAAAACAAAACGACTTATAATATTGTCGATCAGTATTTGTTTTCTGTGCAAGTTCGAAAATATTTTCTACGCGTTTGTAAATTACATCACGTTTGACTACGTATAACGATAACTGGTTTTTACTAGTACTGGTAGTGTCGAAGAACTGATCTGCATCACTTCCCTTCCTCTTTGCTTTAGTCATTGTGAACTACTGTAAATATGTACAATAGCGGCGATAAGTAGGCAACACGACTATGTAAACAAAGTAAATAAGCGGTTATTATCATAAAACGACTAACTTTAGTTGCGAGAGTAAAATAAATTATTGCGGGTAAGAGAAAAATATCAAATGTACTGGTATGCGTACGTGCCCTAACGAAGCGATCCGAAGTTCACCGAACAATTACGAACGAACGAGTTATCTAAAGAACGACCGTATAGGAACCGATTCAAAATGGCGGAATACCAAAATGGAATGAATTTGGAAAGAAATAACTTTTACGTTGTGTTGTACTATGCGATGCGGGTGCGGAAATATAAAGAAATAGATGTCAGTGCGGGAAAATACAAAGAATAAACGACAATCTATTTATTAATTACGTAGTACAGTGACCGTTTAGTTATAACTGACCATGCGGTTTGAATTAAGAATGCGACCTAAACGACCATAAATGCGGTTCGAAGTGACCAAAAATAAATGGTGGCGCCTAACACCAATTACTTGGGCGGAAATATAAAGAAATAGTTTGCGTTCATCCCAGACGCTGGGAGCTGGATCAATTAAAATAGTGGACTGTATATTGCGGGGGTGAAAAGTACGTGGGTAGGTCTGACCTTGCAAAACACGACACGTATTAGGACGACGAAAATTGTACATGGAACAAGGGAATTGGCAGGAAAATGCAACACCACTGACCTGTATGTAGATTCACCATCAATCCTCCACGTCGGCCGGCCGAAGGTTCGAGTCTGGCTGGATCAGGGCGGCGAGAGGTCGCACAGACGCCTTTCACAGCATAAACACGCACTTTTCGTAGTGTTTTAGATAATAGTTCGTAATGCTTCGCGACAGTTCGCAACCGTAAATTGGTAATAAATTAACAAGGGAGCATGTTATGGAACACTACTCTCGTTGAAGGCAACGCGGCAAGTGAAGAATTTCCTCACACCGTCACCGGAGATGGTGACCAGGACAGCGATAGTCCGGGGTTGCATGTGGGAAAAGGATAGGACACGATAGGATAGTGACGCATTTTGCAAGTCATATTAATTTCTACCCTATAATAAAAATAATAAACTAATACGAAATCCAACACAATCTCAACAATGGGTACATATTATGACGCTCAAATAATTATATTCGCTTATTATTCAAAACAATGCCAAACATAATTTGACTTGCGTATCAAGTAAGGTTAGTAAGATAAACACGTAATAAAGCAGAAAAGGTAGAACAATTTCGAAGCGGTTCCTCCATTCAAGATAAATAAAATATGCCACAAATTAAGCCCACAATTTCCTTTGTTAGACAGACGTATCTCTGATTCTCAAATATTTAGCCAACGTTTTTACCCATCCCTTTAATATAAATTAAAGGGATGGATAAAAAGGTCGGATAAATACAATAGTGTATTTTATTTCGTATATCTACTTGTTACGTAAGACATACATGAATGGTCAGAGTTCTTTAAAAGCTTCGAGATAACCAGTTTAGGAATGGGATAATTCAGTCGGCAGTAAACCTCACTTTGAATACTTCGGTGAAGTGAGTTTGATGTGAGCTGTCATTCCATCTGCGGTGCTATTCTGTAAAAATCTCACTTTGAAAACTTAGGTGAAGTGAGCGTGGAGTGAGCTGTCAGTAGTGTACATTCCTAGCAAAAACAAACTCACGTCACCTAAGTTTTCACGGTGAGATTTTTACAGAATCGACCGGCTGATGCTAGGGATTTACACTATTGATAGCTCACTTCAAGCTCACTTCACCAAAGTTCGCAAAGTGACATTTTTGCAATATAGATCGGCTGATGACAAACACTGGAGATGAAAGTCGGCTAAGCGAAAAGTCAATCTATATTTTACGTGGTGAGTTCTACTTCAGTCCCCACGATCAGCTGATAGCGGGATAGGAGGAGTTCTCTGGTTGTTATTCAAGTTGACACATCCGCATCGATACGCGAACGTGATTGATGAGCATCGGGGGCACTTTATAACTCCATGCATTCGAAAACTACAGGAAGCCTTAACTCAGCTGATTTTTTACCTTGATGAAGTCAATCCGGGATTAGTACCTACGAAGGAGTATATAAATAAGGATCGTAGCAAAGATCGTCTACCCCATGGGAAGAAGACGTGAGTTTATGTATGTATGTACTATTTATACTAGGTACTAAATTAAATAACAAAAACCCTTAGTCATTTACTTTTTTCTTTTTTTTTCTTTTCTGGGGGAAACCTTCAAAAGGCTTTGAAGGACTTTGGGGAAAAAGACCAGGTAGTGTGGGATTTTTACTTCACTAAAACCACCCCGGTGATCTCCATTAGCAAACGGGACCCCCGTCATCTCTTATAATAGACCAATCCGGAACCCCTCAGTGCAACGCCTGTTAGGGCACGTCTCTGGGAAGACTATAAAGGGGTCTCCCCTGAGCCTCGCTATGCACGGCGGCACGTGATCACAGTGCCACCGTCTTCCCTGAAATCACTTGGTGAGTCATTTACTTGGCTAGATGTAGACCATTTATTATCTACCTATTTACTTCCATGCCAAAACTAGAACACTGCCTAGTACATGACAATGTACATAAAAAGAGCAAGAAGCTTCGAAAAACTCCCCTATGAACCCTATATTTCTCCCAAAGATCTAGTACCAGGTTTACGCCAACTCTCGAGACAGAGGCGACATCCCAATACATTTTCACAAACCACTAAGCGGAGTAATAATTCAGCAAACAGTACCGAAGACTCCCATACCAATTGAAGTACGAACATTAATCTAGCAGATATAAATTCTCGCCTTTCTATCTGCCTTTCTCTTTCTACCTAGTTTAATTCCTTAATTGAAACTCGAACTAGGTTGAATCTTGAAAGACTAATTAAAGCTACCTAGATGAAAAAGATTTCAATTTGCCTAGTTCTTGAAGCTGGCTTTCTGCTTGAGGACAAACGTTTTAAGTTTTATCTTAGTGATTTGTAGTAGTTGAAAGCCTAGATTGTTGCTGTTGTGGATGTAGTTAAACATAATCATAAATCTTTACTTATCATCAACATCATAATCTTAAATGTCAATCGTGCCTGAAGATGGACGGCGCCGCCGAGGCCGGCCCAGAAAGAGATGGCGAGATGACCTGGACGCGTAATTGGTTCGAAGTGGCGCGGGGAAAGAGTTCCTGAAAGGATTTGGGGAGGCCTTTGCCCAGCAGTGGGGAAAAAAAATCTCAAATAGAGAAAGGTGTCTTAGATAGGAGGGTCCTGAGTTACAGATTACCCGGATAATATAAATTCAAGGAAAAGTGCATTTTTTTTAAATAACTTATATTTGGTAGGTCTATATTCTTTTTTAAGGGATTCGATATGTCTTCATGTCCATTTCGTCTTTGGCTCGAATCGAGCTGTTAGTTACTCTAGCGCGCAAACTGTAAACAAATTCAGTACTTACATGATTCTAGAATGTTACGTACGAGTAGGTAATGTAAGTGCCGAATTCATGGTAAACTGTGCGCGTGGAGGAATTAGACCATGTAAGTATAAGCCTATGTGCAGACGCTAGCACATAAAGTTCCTACAATCTGTCAAATTTCTTTAATAGATTTTCAACTTTATCTCTAAATCATAAGGTTCAAAGTTGATTGGGAAAATTTTACAGTTTCGGATAGCTTGATGTGCTGGCTTCTGTACTAACATAAGACCGATACTTCAACATACCTATGTACCGCAAATTATGTTCTGAATTTGACATGTTTTGATATCTTATCTGTGCAGCGGTATCATGACACGCACAGATTTGCAGGTTGTCTATGAATGAGCTGTCAATAATTTCCCGCCTCGTCAATGATCATCAGGCGTCGATTTGCAAGTTCTGGAAACTTGCCACGTCCATCATGCATGGCTCATATCAAACCATATACCTAGGTGAGTTTGAAGAATGTTTAGGGCTTAGTATCATGCCTAAAAAAGTGTAGGTATATCCGATAGGCGCTTTACTTTGTGTAAATTATTTCATCACCATCACCTACTCTCAAAACGGTGAAGGAAAACATCGTGAAACATACACACACAAATATCCTAGAACTAAAAATTCGAATACATGTGACATCTGCCAACCCGCACTGGGCCCGCGTGGTGGATTACGGCCCACTCCCTCTCACCGAGAGGAGGCCTGTGTCCCAGCAGTGTAAACATTACAGGCCAATTATGCTATAAATCTTAGTATTTTTTTTCTAACAAACATTGTATCCATTCTAATCCTATTAGTTTAGCTAGATCTAGGTCAATCTAGACTTAACTAGTAGGCGTTTTTGCTAGTAAATCTAAAAGATAAATGTGTCTGATAGATGTTTTTGTATCATGTCTGTAGGACAGCCAATTATCGCATTTTATTACTGGTTATAAAACACACAGTCAAATAGACAAACAGAGGTTCTTAAGGGTCAAGTTTTATTATTACATAATGCACACTTGCTTTTCCAAGTCATTTTTGACATTGACAGAATAGTCGACAGGCTGTCTGCCGCTGTCGACGACAGCGGCTTTACTTGCCATAATTAAAAATAGAATAGAATAGAAGGGTCAATTTCGAATTACCTCCCCAAACAAACAGACTTTCTTAAGAGTCAATTTCGAATAACCTACCAGTAAATGCTTAATTAAACACAAAAAGTGCCTAACCCTTTACAGGCACTTAAGCTTAGTTTTCTGTTGGTTTATGACCATTCGTTCATTAGAAATACCTGCCTGAATGACGTGCTAAAATAAAATTTAAATGTTCACCGACGGAATATTGACGGCTCTCAGGCGAGGCTTTTAAAACGCCGCCCGGCGATTTTCAGCTCAAAAAAAACATAAAACCTAACCTTTTTAACGTTTGACGTGTGTGCGATAGGTGCTAAAAATTTCAGCATTCACGAATATGGTCGTCACTGAGTTTTATCAAGCGAGTCTGACATGGCATGTGAATGGCAAAGAGAGTATTCGGGAAACAGTAAAGAGATATTAATGCTTTCTCCTACAGGTCATAAATATTCGATTACCTGTCTCGACAGTGCTATTTCATAGAATGAAGACGTTCATACATCTTATTCGTCGCGCTTAAGCTCATACGTCATACAGAGAATCGTTATCTCCGATTCGGAATACGTGACTATAACTTTTCATGTAGGTACGTAAAGTTACATCTTTATGCTTCAAGGCCGTGGTTTGCGTCTACGTCAACGGACGTTAGAATTCTAGATCAATGTTTCGGTGAAGGAAATAAAAATGGTGTTTTAAATTCAAAATATTTTATTTCACTTAAATACATTCATAATGTAATGAATGTCAGAAGCTTGGTGCACGGTTCCAATTAGTCGTTCACTATAGAGAGGGAGTGAGCAGTGGTGGCCAAGTGGTAACGGCCGCGACTTACGAGTTGTAGGCCGTAGGTTCGAACCCAGACAGGCGCTTTACTTTGTGTAAATTATTTCATCACCACTGCTCTCAAAACGGTGAAGGAAAACATCGAGGGAAACCGGCATGTACTAGAACCAAAAATTCGAAGACATGTGACATCTGCCAATCCGCACTGGGCCCGCGTGGTAAATTACGGCCCACACCCTCTCACCGAGAGGAGGCCTGTGTCCCAGCAGTGGGATCATTATAGGCTGATTATGATGTTTATGATAGAGAGGAGTCGGCAAGAAACGACACGGTTACTCGAAATAATTGCCTTTTACAATGTTTTCAAATTACACTGTTAATAGGTATGGGAGAACCACAGTGTAGGCCTGTCAAAAAGTAGTACTTAACAAAATAGAAAATGGTCAACAAATCGAAGCATCACATTAATGAGTTTCTTAACAACCTTTATTCCTTTATTAAAATTTAATTTTACTAATAGAAAACAAGCAGCTCATTTATCAAATTAAATTTCAGTCGACAACATCCATCGGTTTCTTACTAAATTTCAACTATATCCGACGATCCTGCATGCTTATCACTTTTGTTGACTGTACATAATAAAGAATATTCTATCTATCTTCTACCAATCATAATTATGTCGTTCTAATATACATCTTCTTTCTTCTTTCTTTCTTAACAACCTTTATTCCTTTATTAAAATTTAATTTTACTAATAGAAAACAAGCAGCTCATTTATCAAATTAAATTTCAGTCGACAACATCCATCGGTTTCTTACTAAATTTCAACTATATCCGACGATCCTGCATGCTTATCTCTTTTGTTGACTGTACATAATAAAGAATATTCTATCTATCTTCTACCAATCATAATTATGTCGTTCTAATATACATCTTCCCATAAAAATCCAACGGTTTTATCGAGGTAGAGACCTTCCATAAAACTTGCTTACAACGATTATCAAAGATAAGTCCATATCTTCACCACAGAAATGTGCCAATCGTAAAAAGCATTAGGAAAAAAATATTACCGAGTCACCAATTTTATTTGAAGAATCGCTGCGTGATCGCAAATGTTGCTGGCCAGTTTGAAATAAATTGTTCTTTCTTACCTGACATGACATTCCATGTGAGAGTTCAAAATTAAAATTCTGTCAAATCATGAGTCTACAAACAAAGAAACGTCAGGTTATGAAAACAAAAGCATTTAAAATTGCGACAAAATTGATTAGAGGAATAACAAATGGAAAAATAAATGCAGTTAAATCCAGCATAATTTGCCTTCATGATAATTATGAATGTTGAGGGGGCCGTGGCTAAATAATAACAGCCGCAGATCAGGTTAAGCTACGCTTGCCGCGGTTCTTCTGTGGATGGGTGACCATCTTTACACACCAAGACCCCTTCGTGCCTCGGAAAGCACGTTAAGCCGTTGGTCCTGGCTGTCATTCGTGGATCTTTGACAGTCGTTACGGGTAGTCAGAAGCCCGAAAGTCTGACAACCGGTCTTACCATGGGGTATCGTATTACCCAGTAACTGGGTTGTGGAGGTCAGATAGGCAGTCGCTCCATGTAAAATACTGGTATTCAGCTGCATCCGGTTAGACTGGAAGCCGACCCCAAAATATTTGGGAAAAGGCTAGGCAGATGATGATGATAATTATGAATGTTCTTAAAACGAAATCTCGCCCGGTTAATTAGTGTTCCCGAAACAAAAGCTCGGAACTGTTAAAATTAAAATTCTCTCTTTCAAAGGATCCTACATTGTTGGTAACTGTCAGTTTTGGGCAAAGTATTGATTCTGAGTTTCTTTATCTAGGTCTTTTGTTACCAAGGGAGCTAAAAGCTCTTGGGCTGATTAAGACTTGTATGTATACGAGTTTTGCTTTTTTTTTCAATTATCTTGAAACGTGGGCGTTTGCTCTTCCGTGGATAAGATTTTAGTGATCGAGTTAGCTACATTACGATGTACATATGATGCACCGTATGTACCTTGCATCAAAAATGTTGCTCTTCTATTAGAAATAGGATGTTGCATTATATAAATGTAAAGAACGTTATCCAATCGTGCGTGAGTCTCGCAAAAACTCGAAAATGACTCGACTAATTATGATGAAACTTTGGTAAGTTGTTGTGTGCGCGCCGAAGAAGGTCCCTAAGGCATTATGACGCATCCCGGGCATTAACTAGTTGATTAATAAAAATAACTTGATATTTAGTATCCTAACTTAACACTATTAACAATTGTTAGGTACTAACATGCTTATGCACCTTTAACGTACGTAACGTAACTTTGATAATATTATTATTAAACCTATTTATACCATAGATACCATAGTTTTTTTACCATAGATAGCGATAGCCGGCCACACTTTGGATACTAACATAAATAATGAATTTACTCCCCCTAAGCCAGGGTTGCCAAACTAGTGGGAAAAATAATAACACTAACATTATAAAGGCGAAAGTTAGTGAGTGTGTGTGTGTGTGTGTTTATATGTTTGTTACTTCTTCAAGCTCAAACGGCTGGACCAATTTCGATAAAATTTTGTATGGAGGTACCTGACACCCTGGATTAACATAAAAGTTACTTTTTATCCCGATATTCCCACGAGATCGAAACTTATGCGGGTGAAACCGCGGGGTGCTGCTAGTTTGCAAATAATTGTGTTACCAATCCTTTAGAGCGACTTCACTGATGTCCAATTTTTAAATTCGAGTAGGTAGGTACTCACTCACGCATACTGCAGTGGGGACTATTGTTTTGTTTGACCTCGTGCACAAAGAGTTACGTTTGGCAACCCTAGCCAGTACGGAATGTGCGGATATGACGTCACGCGTGTCCTTGAAACGCCCGCTGCATTCGACCACCCCTTCCTACCAACTGCAGCTGTAGCACCTGCTTTAAATTGCAAATTTAATTACGAGCAGCTTTCTATACGACTCGACATTCTAATTAGGCAGCAAAATATTTACGTGTAACACGGTATTATTAAAACTAAAAGTAATGTTGGATGTGTTTTTAATTGGTGCACTTTTTAGTACCGCAAACTTTTGAAAATAATACTTTTCGGGTTTTAATATAGGTACCTACACACTTTTCCGGTTTCAACTTTTTGCTGAAAACTTACAAACTCATGAACGTTTAATTTATTAATTGCGTAACTTGGGGAATTTTGGCAAAATTTCTGAGACTCGCTTACAAATTATTTCAGAAACAGGGTTTGATTAACACCCACTTGGATGAGACAAAAATAACTCAAAGATGTTATAATTAAGGTAATAAAGATATAATAAGAGTGTTACTGCCTCCAGCTACCACCTTCACAAGTTATTTTCGACAGCAGGCCATGATTACTACCGAGTCTGTATAAAAAAAACACAATAAAATAAAAAAGATTTGATGTTTCCTTTAGGGGTCAACGACCGCTAGTAGTTTTGTTACTTGAAGTAAGACTTAAGAAAATATGTTATATCATGTTTAGTAGATATCGATATTTATCACGTCTGTGAACTTGACACAAAAAAAAAACATATTTCTATAAAGTAGGTATAAAAAATATCTACAAAGTGAACAATGAGGACGAGATTGCGAAACATAATTATACAGATCAGACTAACTTACCTAGTGACGTCCGATCCTTAATTATGTGAAGTAATCTCGTCCTCATTGTATCCCAACCCTTCCCAGATAATCATCCTAGTTAATGTGTATCGGATTGCCTTATTAAACCCCTTCTAAAAGTTATGTTGTGCTGTATGCAATGATAAATGATTTATTTTGTGTAAGTAGGTTTGTACAAACACTTTTACACGTCAATTATATTTTTTAAACTAGATGAGGTCGGTGTTTCCTATCTGACTATTCTGAGAAGAAAGGCCGAAACAAACTCAGAGGTCACAATCTCTTTTAAAGTCCAAACAAAATCTTGGTCAGATCGTGTGAAGACCATGTAGATTGGTGTCTGAAATGGTCTTTTGAGGAAAGAACCACACAGATTGAGCGGACCTGTCCAATCAGTGCAGGCATTTGTCAAAAATCGTGCAGCTCAACTCAGAACTTGAGGAGCTCAACGATTCGACGAACAACCAAAGCAAGGACATTTGGTTAGGCCGCGTAAATTACTCAAACTGCCAGATCATGATTAAAACTAACTAAGAAGGATATTGTAGTAGCTTGGTGTGGTGGCGTCTGTACATAGGTACACATACCATCGAGTAATCGTTCGTCGTCGACGCGCACTCGCTGCTCATTGCTTGCCAACTGGTTTTTAGTTGCACGCTTGGCGGAATTCGCCGTCTGTGGGGTATTAGTTGCATAAATTGAGCACACAAGGAAGGAAGGATATAACAGCAACAATCTACCGATATTGTTGGTAGTTATCTAATCAAAACCCATTAATGTCCCGTGTCTTATCAGGTACTTGACTCGTAATAAATCATTAGCTCCTTTATCTTGTTGTAAACATCGTATCGCGTGTTCTGAAAACAAATTAGAGTAAAAGCTCCGAAAGATAGTACGTTGCTTCAGTTGCTGCTTAGCTTGAGACTAGACGGCGTTGTGTGATAGTTGTGGAATATATTATTATTATTATTATTATTATCAATATACATAGGTACGTATCTACTTAATAGAAATCTTAAATTCATTCATCCACTGACAGGTCACTCACAGTCTAAGCTGCTGGGTCTAGAAGCATGAAATTTTGCGCAAGAGTGCCTTAAACAATGTGCACCTAAAAATACATAATGAAAACACTGGCAATACATAGGAGTAGCTAGGAACTATCATATCTAATAGATATTGTTGGCCCTTGCTACGGCAAAATTACTTAAAAGCCATAGACAAAAAGACATAGCTTCGTATGTAAGACTTATTCAAAATTCAAAATTTTATGGGAATGGTAGAAATACCAAGGCTTCGTAGCTGTCGGTACCAAAAACCGATACTGAAATAATAAGCATACGCCTACACATACTGCTGCTACGAAAAGGCTACGCTGCTACGAGACAAGGCTACGCTGCTACGAGAAAAGGCTACGCTGCTACGGTTATTGCTTTCTTTAGAATTTAGATCAACCCACACACACACACACTTCTATACTAATAATATTATAAGTGAGTTTGTATCTGGGGGGGTTTTTATCTGGGGGGTTTGGAACTTCTGCTCTGATACCAAAAAATATTTCACTAATGGAAAGCTACAGTAAGTATTGCCGAGTCTTATAGGTTAGTTCACACATATATTTTATGTCGTAACAAGCAATTTCACGCGAACGATGACGCGTCCAGAAGATTGTTATTCATAAAGAAAATAAGTTTATTTGCGTCAAACATGACGCATAAAAATAAAGCAAGTGCGAGTCGGACTCGCACACGAAGGATTCCGTACCACAAGGCAAAAACGCCGAAAAAAAACACGTTTGTTCTATGGGAGCCCCCTTGAATATTTATTTTATTCTGTTTTTGGTATTTTTTGTTATAGCGGCAACAGAAATACATCATCTGTGAAAATTTCAACTGTCTAGCTATCACGGTTTATGAGATACAGCCTGGTGACAGACGGACAGACGGACAGTGGAGTCTTAGTAATAGGGTCCCGTTTTTACCCTTTGGGTGCGGAACCCTAAAAATCACAAACAACTGATTACATCATCATCATTACTGATTTATATGCTTAATGTGTAACTTGTATTGGTCACATTCACAACAATAAAATAAGCAAACACCATTTTATTTGGAAGACGTTTACCTCTATTTACGGGATTTAAGGACATATTTCAGTCGTGTGACCTGAATTTCATACAGCCAGTGACTTACACATAAACCCAGACACGTCTGCATATTCCCATTAAACGTAAAATGCCGGTTATTACCCATAAAACATCATAATAACATGATACGACCTCTGTTAGTACTAGATATGTATATATATACACAGTATATAGTCTGTAGACACGTGCCTTTTTCGCAATCACTGACTTTGTCATACTTTTGACAATGATTCACGTTTTCCTTCGTTGTGTAAACATCTGATGGAATGAGGTAGAAAACAATTACAAAAGGGTTGTTTTTAAATAAATTTTCACGTTTTTCCTACTTGATGACTTTGATTGGCTTCGGATTGTTCTCGGATAAGGTGGATTTTTTTGTAAGGACTGCCAATTAAAAGTTTTTTTCTGGAAACTGAATACTGATATTCAGCTGCTGTTAGGTATTACGTAAATTATTTGTTGTAAAAATAAATAAAAAACAAGCCTACCTTGTCAAAAAGTGAATTAATTTTTTTTACAAAAAAATTAAAAACAAGCTTAACGATTTTATTGTTGTTGATTTTAGTGTAATATATAGATTATAATATTTACTGTACAATTAGATCGCCATTGTGCCCAATAGTGGAAATAAAGTTGGGGGACCTGTAAAGAACTGTTCCAAGGAACCGTCCGGGGGACTTCAATATATTTACGCTTGTATACCCCGTAGGTGTAGGTAGAAATTGTGTATAAATGAACCTGAAAGATGTTGTTTTCAGGAAACCCCATATATTTAAGACTTCAAACAAACAGTTTATTATATTCTAGCTCGTAACAAAAAATATGAGACAAAACTTGTCTGTTAGATTTTTTTTAATTGGGGACGAAGTCTATAGTACTTTGGCCATTATCCTTTCTTTAACCATTATACGCTAACTTCAACCGTTAGCTTGGTTTGTACGGTTCGGAATATTCTCTGAATAGTCATGCGCAGTATGCACACCCCTTCTTCCCATGTAAAGGCTGTAAAAGGTATTGCAGAGGTTTATACAAATACAAATTAGTCTATTTGCATAACAAAGGACCGCGAGAAAACCATTACAGGTACACGAATTGTAGATAAGTGACGGCTTTATACGAAAATACGTTGCTTTAAGTAAATGATAATAAAATTCAGATTTTTTTATGATGTCTAACTTGCAAACAGTCGTTACTTCCTACACTCACTTAAAAACCACAGAATAAAACTTTTACTTAAGCTGAATTCAAACTGCATAACTTGACAAGGTTACGTCGAGTCGCGCGTATAACAAATTGCACTTCATTTAGGCGCCCGCATATTAAACGTTCGGAATAACCCGCCAACCGTCACGAGATCTGCCGCCATACATTTGAACGTGGAACATCAGTCGTGATTTTAGTGTCGTGCGACATGCAAGATTGTATGTCAATTTATGATGTGACCTCGTAATGTTTTAACGTGGTACGATTTGATTTCGGTTGTTAGTTTTATCAACGTGCTCAATGTCCAAGCTAAAAATCAATTTATCATTGTTTTTTTAAGTGAAACTTATTAATTTTTGTTGTCAATATAAATGTTAATCAGTATGTTCTTATTTTGTATTGATATTTCATGAAATAGTAATTCATTAACGTTATATAAACTTAGAGGGTTGCTTGATGATTATAATTAATAAAATTCTGTAAATACATACTTGTCACGGTCGCCCTGCAAATTGCAAAAAACTTTAGAACATTTGAATTACGCGGGCTAGCTACCCTGGCGCTTCCCCTTTATGTACCTAAACACGGCCAGTATCTTTCCCTTTATCCAAGTTCCTAGTTTTAAAAGGAGTGCTACATCTCAGGGCATAATATTTTAAAGACCCCACAAAAAGCTTAAAGCTTAAACTAAATCGCATAAAAATATCACAACATACTTTACAACAAATAAAATAAACTGTTCAACAAAATTAAATCTGGCTGACATTCAGTAATCCACTTTCAACGACACTCGGCGGTACCTTGGCATGAATTTCACTCACCGTGCACTTTTCTTTCCAACATTTTATCTTTAAAATCTCTGCGCTGTTGCCGTGTTTCTGTTTTCTATATTTTATATTAGAAATTGCTTTATGAGGTCATGTCACGACTTTTCTACTGCCCCTAGGCTAAAGGCGCTCGTATATCTGGCAGTTTTTTCTTATGAAAGTTCGCTTTCCGGAGCTCGTAGCGCTCGTAGCAAGCTTGCGGTCATTTCCTTTATTGCTACGAATTTCTTTCCTACGAAGAGTGATAGCCACTACAAGGAAAGATGTGGTTGGTTTTTCTTTATCTTACGAGTATGTGTACAAAATCAGTAAAACAAATGAGCGTTGCAACCCTGGCGTGTCTAGTTATTTCTTTCACAAACGTTACAACTTTCGTACCCATATTATTTCCAAGATATAAGATTTCCATTGTGATAACATATATAAGCTCGAAGTTAACAACCTCTTTTAGGTAACAATCTTACATACAATGAATGTTTGTTAGTAAAAAATAATGTTATAGAGGTATTTGAACTCTCGCGTTTCTACCGCGTCCCATACCTAAGTATACTGTTAGAAACAACACAGTCGACATAGCAATAGTGCGCTAATATGCATAAATCATTAGGTAAAAACGTCACATCGCATGCAGTGCAACAATATTGACTTCTGTCTTGATACCGATACCGTAGAAGGTTTGTTAACAATTTACAGTTCTTAGAAACTCTAGGAATGACGGCTGATTAACTTACGATACAAGTTGTTATGAGGGCTAATGTTTAACCTTTGGAATGGACTTGAGTAGGTAAATGTTACGTAAAGGAATGTGACACGTTATCCAGCTTGTTGTAAACAGTCATAACGATTACGTAGATGTGAGTGACATAATCGGAACGCTTGGATTTGTTGGTTCTAGACGTTAACATATTATTATACAGGGTTATTGGTAAAACATTAACAACCTCTTAAGTCATTGTACTCATCATTATGAACAACTTTCACTATGGGACCAAACCTGAAATCGCGAAAAAAAAACAGCTGTTCCCTACATTTATGTTCGTATAACTCAAAAGTTGTTCATAATGATGAGTACAATGACCTCTTTAGCGGTTGTTGGTATTTTACCAAAAACCCTGTATAAGTTTGACACTATGTAAGCGACCCATACATACGAGTAGATACTTAATTAAGGAACTTGTTGGCAACATATTGTAGGTCGTAGGTTCGGTTTCATACTATTTCATTCCTGTTCCCAAAATGGTGACGGAAAAAAAGATCATGAAGAAACCGACATATCCTAGATACAAAAATTCGAAGACATTGTGACATCCACCAACCCGCACCCCGTGGTAGACTCCCCCGCCTACTCTCCCTCTCACTGAGAGGAAATCTGTGTTCCAGCAGTGGATACATTAGGCAGATTATGCTTGACAACGGAATCAATTAAATTTAAATCGTTAGTTCTACACACAAGTAAAGCAAAACCTTCATACACACCATAAATAAAGATACATACTCGGCAGTTTGCACAACTGCCTTTGCCTGCCGTCCCATATTTGGCACACAGCGCTTTTCCGTTTTCCCACCATTTATACCGGAGCAAAATGAAAACCGTTGCAACGTTTGTTTCAGAGATGGAAATCGTGCCCGAAGGGAAAAACTTTCGATTGGTTTCAGAAGACGAGCTCCCAGCTGTGGCTGATGTTTTAGTGCAGTATATGCCTGAATCTTTAAAGGTAACTTTTAATGAGATTTTACTTCAAACGGCTTAGAAATTGGGGCGGAAAGATTTCTCATTCATCTTTCATATTAGATTAAAGTTATATTTTGTGTTCAGTGATGAGTGAACACGTAAAAACGAGGCGTATAATAAAAAAGATCATGTGAAATTAGAACGTCATTAAAATTCCTGTTGTCTTTTGATAGACGTTGCAAACATAACAACTACTTAATTCATATTATAATAAGAGCAAGATTAGACTCTTTTGACAATTAATATATTTGTCTGTTTATTTCTAGTTTCACCAAACGATTCAAACATATCTAAACAATAAGGTGTGGGACTTCCATTTTTATGTAGCGAAGAATTGGCCCGAGGATCCCATCTGTCTGCATTTCCCCGGCTGTACTAGTACGGTAAGTTCTGTTCAATTAAATTGTTTTTTGGAAATTAAAAGCAAGAAACCTACACATACGACGACGCGTTGATTTAGCAGTCTTATAGACTACCTAAATCCTGCTTAGGGACAGAATAGTCTTTATTATCCATACGAATTACAGGTATAAATGTAGTAATACATAGGGTGACACACTGAGCGGTCTTATCACTTAAAGCGGTATTTCAAAGACTACCTTTAGTCCAAAGGTAGTCTTTGAAATACCGCTTTAAACCGCCAAAGGGTTTGGATGGATTTAAAGGGACAGGGAGAGACAGTACTGCAGGTAGTCTTTGGTGAAACACATACATATCTATTCAATAAATACATATATAAAGCATATACTTCTATCTAACAGAGGCCAAATAAGAAGAAAGCAAAGCATCTAACATTCTTGTAAGTAGATTACAGGTTTGACAGAAAATGAAACTAGTTTCGTAAATTCAGTCCCATTTTCTAATTGGTGTAGAGAGAATGTATAAGTTGGAATGAAATGAAATGGTTTTTTTCTGTAAATAGATATTTTATAGAAAGAAAGAAAAGAAAGAAAAATGCGTTTATTGGCGTTACAGCAAAAAAATAATTAATTAAAAATGACACTTTAAGTCAATATTTTGTTGGTCAATATTTTAAAAAGTTAGATGGCGCCAGCTTATCCTAGCTGACTGATCCCTGAGAAGATGCCGAAACAAACTCAGAGGTCTCTTTTGAAGTCAAAAAAACATTATATTATTAGGATATCACGGATATCTTTGGGATATCATGTAAGTCTAACAATGCACGGCCATGTTTGGAAAGGCCTTTTGAAGAGAGAGCCATTGCAGCTTTTAGTTTACATATCCCAACGGACGGCATGCATCAGTCACCGTGTAGCTCAACTCTATTTTAGGGAGCTCAAGGACCCGTGTCACGACGCTACCAGATCTGCAGCACATTTGGGTAGGCCATATTGTATAAAATACTCAAAACCGCCAGACAGAAACCTACCTGGAGCATTCACTTTCAAAATCTGTAATTTCGAAAAGACGTCTACAATTTAGCAAGGCTATTTACAATTTCGTAGGTACCGAAAACCCTAAAAAGTTTTGTTTTTCTTTACAAAGAGAAACTAAAATTGGAAACAGAAACTACTCTCGTCCATTTTACGTCAAAGGCCTACAATAAATTATTCAAAAGTGACCTTTTTTGCCTCAGCAACTACTTGCTTCGAGATTAAAATTGAAATAGGTGCCGAAACAGTAGAGCGCCTTGTTTTGTCTGCTGCTCGAGAAATATCAATTTACGTAATCTTGGGCTTACATTTTCGGATTTTTATTGTTGATGATGATAATAGAGAAGCACAATAGGTAATAACAATAAGGTACCTTTATAATCATACATCTTTATTTATATCAACATCATATTCCAGGCACTGATTAATAGAAAAAATAGGAATAGAAAATATTTTACGGTACAGGTAATACAGTAAGCAGATTCACAGGTAAACAGCTAGTTGAGACGACATAAGTAGCTTAAAGCAGCTAGCTTACCTACGGCTAGGTTACAATAAATTATTTGCCAGTGATCCCCAAACTAGACAGTTAGTCTGTACCTTGGGGCTCAGGGTATGAATGCCAGTGTGAAGATTAGAGAGGTGATTTCAGGGGGCCTAAAAAGGCCACTGTGGCAGAATCATAAAAGGATAACATTATGAATCATAATATGGCGAAGACAGTCCGTGTTTTTCTTTTTTTCGCTGCATACGTAGATATAATCAAAGAAATTGGGATTGGATTTGGATTGTATTGATTAGTATTTTAGCACAGACAAAAAAAATAACTGAAAAATCCTTCACTAATGGGATTTGATACGATTATCTTAACAGCTTAGTTAACTGTCCATTATGATTCATAATGCTATCCTTTTATGATTCTGCCAAAGTGGCCTTTTTAGGCCCCCAGGTATGCTATAGTATGGTACGACGTGTCACGTATCTGTCATTTTTGTGTGATGCGTGCGTGATGTGTGCGTGTGTAAGTGTACCTACGTGTTTAATAATGCACAATCTTAAACATAGAAAAGTGTCTGAGATAGGAGGGTCCTGAGTTACAGATCACCCGGCTCTCTAAGATAAACGGTTAGGTATCTATTATACCTACAGATCTTAACCTGTAGGTAATTGAAATAACTGAATTATGATTTTTCCCGATTTCATGGTTGGTCCCGTAGTATAAGTTGGTCATAATGATATGTCAACAATCCCTTCAGAGGTTGTTTTATTCATTTACAAAACAGTTGCTATAGCCCTTAAAAGCACATTAGTTTAAAAGAAAATAAAAAAAACTCTTAACCCTTTGGCACGAAAAACTTCCCATCAATCAATCAATTCGGTCTACCAAATACTTAACCCATTTCCAAATCGTATCTCGTACGATTCGGCGATCTTATATCTTTTTACCCGACTGCGCCAGAAGGAGGATTATGTTTTTTTAGTAGGTAGGTACTATACCTATATTTCGATTAGAAAATAGTTTTCCATATTTCTTAAAAAATAGGGCCGTGGGCCCGTGGCTAATAATAACAGCCGCACAGATCGATTGACCAGGTTAAGCTACGCTTGCCGCGGTTGGTCTGTGGATGGGTGACCATCTTTACATACTGTAACCCCTCCGTGCCTCGGAAAGCACGTTAAGCCGTTGGTCCCAGCTGTCATTCCTGGATCTTTGACAGTCGTTACGGGTAGTCAGAAGCCCGAAAGTCTGACAACCAGTCTTACCAAGGGGTATCGTATTACCCAGTAACTGGGTTGTGGAGGTCAGACAGGCAGTCGCTCCATGTGAAATACTGGTATTCAGTTGCATCCGGTTAGACTGGAAGCCGACCCCAACATAGTTGGGAAAAGGCTAGGCAGATGATGATGATGATGATTTCTTAAAAATAGCAGCGATCTGAATTAAATATTTTAAACCTTTATTCCAAGAAATACAAAACTTATAGAATCTGTTACTCATAAAATCAGAGTGCTACATTATTCTGCCCAAACATTAAAAGCCTAAACTGGAATGTCATTACTTAACAAAAAGGTTAAGGGTTGTTGGTATTTTAATCCATAAAACGGCCTCAGGAAATGAGTTTGGAACGTGACGTTTGCGAGTTTGCTTACTCATAACTCACACTACACAAGAAAGTACAAAGGCTCACTTCGAATAACACGCTATTATGAACTTCCGCACGACAAAATAATATATAAGTGGTGGTTGTTGGTTAAAATTATATTATATATTAACTGATAATATATATATTTTTTTAAGTTGGGTCCCCATACAAGAAACTTTTTTAGAAAATATATGGTACCTACAGAACTCCTCGAGTACGAGTACGATTCGTACGGCGGCTTTTTCTTGGATTGCCGTCTTAGCAGATTTTTCGATTTGTATGCAGTGGACATTCTAAACCTATCTTTGCCTTAGGGATTGCCTTCACAGCGTGCTAACGAGCCCACCGATGTTTGCAGCTCGCTGTGCTACTGCATTATTTAACGATGCAATGTGTCTAGAAATCCGTGAGAGATGAAGAAGAGGAAATATGGCTCAAGGAAAAATTGTTTCCTTTTGTTTTGGGAAACAGTTTCAAGTTCCAAGCTTTGTAGTTTACGGTGACACAAAAGTTTTTTGTGAAACCAAGGGCCAATTGTGACCATAACGACTTTTCTTCTCAGTTTTAATTTGCTAGTACCCACGCAAATTGGGACACAAAATCCAATATCCTTCGTTATTACTACAACTTAAATATCGTTGCTAAGGAGAGATCTCCTTAGCAACGACATTTAAGTTGGCATCGTTTCCGACTTTACCTACACGACATCACTTATCTTGTGACGTAAGCGGTCACAAGAGCTCGTCACCATAAGTGTTTCTTTGCCCAGCAAATCTCAGGTTCCCTTACAAATGCACGAAACACCAGCTAAATAAAATGTTGGCAAAGTAACATCACTTAATCATGTTAAGTACTTAAATCCTGATTAAACCTCTCCGAGCGATAATTCAGTTAGCCGATTGGAAGGTTTTACAGTGTATGTATATTTTAGAAGTCTGGAAAAATAGAGGGTGCTGAAGTCGCCTAAATAGGGGCCTTATTTTAATCCTCAGTGCCTTTAGACAGTTTTAGGAGCCTGTCTTTAAGGTCGATACGTCGTTAGGTTCTGTTAAAATAAAGTTGAGATTACGTCAAAATAAGTATTTCTCATCCAAAGTTCTAAATATAAAGCAGATAAGAGATGAAAAGTTGCTCGGATTTATCGTGAAAAAAAAGTTTTGAATGATAACGAAAACTTTCTGGGAAGATAATTTATTCGAATCATGAATAATATTTCTCCGACTATTTCTAAATTAATCCTACCTAATGGTCATTAGCGTATCACATCTAATGAAAACAAAAGAACAAAATTCAGTAACTTTGGTAGATTTAAAAGAAATAGGTCGAACAATTAATTAATCCTAAAATATTGATGATGACGAACATATTACGTTGTACTGTCGTACTTACTAATTCCATGGTATGAACAGTCATTTTTAGAGGTGCCAGATTATTCAGAGCTTTCGTACACGATCGAATGCAGCCGATAGTCCGATACAAACAGCATACCGATACAGTGTTTCACAGTATATCGCATTTCAGCTATAATAACTTGCCAACTAATATATAATAATATCCCCTTCGTTAAACAAACGCCTACTTCATAAAGTCTTCGGGGTGACAGCCCGGCTTAATATGTGCCTCTCTTAATACCCTCTTAATTATAATAAAGTAGTTTGGCGCAGACGATAACCCTCGAAAACTATCTAAACTGATATCTTATGAGCACTTTAAGTTACTTATTTAGAAAAAAATGTTTGATTTTAATTTCTAAGATATCATCGATAGAACCTAATGAAGAAGTAATTCTACTATTGTTGGTGAAAAGCTTTCTTACGTAAAAGTAATTGTTTGCGTATGAATGGTTTTTAGTTTGTACCTATTAATCAAAAAAAGTCAAATTTGGTCGGATAACCAGCCGTTACTTAGATATTTTGGTTTTTTGTTAATATTTACTTAATGCGAAACATTCCAAGCTGAATATTTTCACCATATATTTTTAACTAAAGGCACAAGATTTTGGTTTACACCTACACATCTGGAATTGAGCCGGTTCCTTGTACTTTGCCGTCAAAGTTATGACACCATCGTTTTGACTTTTAGCAAGATTATTCAAAAACGCATGCATGAACAGTTTTGAAACATTGTATGGTTATTATTAGCGTCAAGAAGGACCGAATAGAGTTTTCAGCGAACTTATACCTTGTCTCATTTAGGCGCTGCGATGTTTTTTCGGGTTTTCATAAAACCGCGATAACTTGAAAACTATAAATATTTTCTTAAATCTAATTGGGGCACTAAGGGGCACACATTAAGAGCTACTCGTGTATGTTTATTCTACAGGGGCACATGCAATGGTTTTAGAGATATACGATTCATCAAAACGTTACTCCAGCAGGAAAAGCAATATCTCAAAAACCTGAAGGGGCACAGATTTTTTTTTTGGGCATATTTTCCTGCTAGAAAAACGTTACCCCAGCAAGAATCGTTTTTTCCGTTTTTTTTTTTCAAAACGACAGGGGGCACACATTTTTTATGTGGGGGCACATTTACAGCAAATAAGGCACCAATTATACGTTCTACTCATATAATTCTAGGAGACACTTTCTTGCTGGGGTAACGTACACGCGTCGATGGCTGCCACTCTATATTTTATTTGTGAGCAAACCCGTAAAACAAAGGTACCTACTGTAAAGGTTGTCATCAAAAAACCAACATCATTCATGCTGGTAGAAAAATAACTCTGATTGCATTCGATTACTCAAGCGAATTTGGAATTCGTTTTCAAAATTGGAAAAGCGGCGAATGTTTAAAAAAAAACTGTTAGATATTAGGCTCGTCAAAGTGAGCACGTCCTATTGAAATATTAGCAAAAATTTAATATTGCTTCTCATATTTTCATATGTATCGCGCCTGCCCCACATACATAGGTACAGTCAACAGCAAAAGTAGATGATCAAAGTCAGAAATTCGATACTAATGAACGGAGTTCGCGTCAGAACTGCGTGGCATCGAAGTACTACTACTTACAATACTTACTACGTAGAATACTTTTGAATCACTTGACGCCACACAGTTCTGACGCGAACTCCGTTCATTAGTGTTGAATTTCTGACTTTGATCATCTACTTTTGCTGTTGACTGTACCCGCTCTAACGAGAATTGTTGTGTATGTATGTTCATATCACTCTGTAGCTGGGTATTCATAGAAAATGTAATAGTAGTCACGCCTTGTCTACTAATGACGACCCGCGGGACCAGAAACTATTATGATATAATACGTAGATTGTGTGACACTTTATTCAGTTTTAATCACAATAATTACAATTGCACTATAGGTAGGTCACACATCACTGCCTAACGCTTCGGGGTTGAAGCGTAATGTTATGTCTCTAGTAAATACAGATTACTCAGTAATCTAGCTAGGAGAGCAGCCGCGATTCACCCAACAATTCGTTGTACCTACACCATGTAATTAATAATGCATACTTTCTAGTTATAGCTAGAGCAGTGGTGGCCCAGTGGTAACGGCCGCGACTTACGAGTTGTAGGTCTTAGGTTCGAACCCAGACAGGCGCTTTACTTTGTGTAAATTATTTCATCACCACTGCTCTCAAAACGGTGAAGGAAAACATCGTGGGGAAACCGGCATGTCCTAGAACCAAAAATTCGAAGACATGTGTCATCTGCCAACCCACACTGGGCCCGCGTGGTGGATTGCGGCCCGCTCCCTCTCACCGAGAGGAGGCCTGTGTCCCAGCAGCGGGAACATTATAGGCTGGTTATGCTACTTTCTAGGTCCCTCATGTACTACAAAACCTTGTATGTACCTTAATAAATGTATTATTATTATATATTATATGTTATGTAGTTATAATTGATAACCTACATCATTTTCTCATCAAGGAACTGTGCAAGAACCTATCGACACAGTTTTCATACGGCTGGAGAAAATTCTGGTTTTGAACTCGTCTTGGAAAAGTCGATAACTTTGAGTAAGACTTTAAGTACCCCCACCCCGAAGATAAGCGAAGGAAATGAACGTGAAAAATTTTGTTTCTTATCTTTTCACTCCATTAACACCGGTATTAGTCGGCGTTCTATATTCGCATAAATGAAAGCTAACGCTTATATTAATTCGTTAGCCTTTTCCCAACTGTTAGGGTCGGCTTCCAGTCTAACCGAATGCAACTGAATACCAGTATTTTACATGGAGCGACTGCCTATCTAAATTCCACAACCCAGTTACTGGGTAATAAGATATCCCTTGGTAAGACTGGTTGTTAGATTTACGGGCTTCTGACGACCCGTAACGACTGTCAAAGATCCACGAATGACAGCCGGGACCAACGGCTTAACGTGCTTTCCGAGGCACGGAGGGGTATATATCTAACTATACAAATGAATACAAAAACAAAAGGACACTTAGGTGTCGAAGTACTCGTCCCCATCGCTGTCATCCGGAATCGTGCCCAGAAGACTGGTCCCATTGCCTCGTGAATAATTGATCTCTTAAATTTTGTTATACGGTCGCAGCCGTTTGGGTTACCTATAAGGCAAAAGTACCTCGGATCTGAGCTAGATCCTGACCTTTTCGAGACTGTTCTAATTTTAGCCACAATACGCCAGGCAATCCGTCGTAAAATGAAGGTTCTTTGTGCGCCAAATTTGCCCAAATTCACTTGACAACTGCGCAGACATCCACACTAATATTATAAATTCGAAAGTAACTCTGTCTGTCTGTCTCTCTGTATGTTACATTTCCACGCCTGAACCACTGAACGGATTTCGATCAAATTTGGCAGAGAGATAGATTGCATCCCGGAGAAGGACATAGGATAGTTTTTATCGACATACCTTGCGGGTGAAGCCGCGGGCGGAAGCTAGTTTATTGTATTTATTATTTGCGGGATAATTGCGTAACACACTATCGGTAGAAATGGCTTTCATTTTGGCAGTTCAACAACATTCATTGCGTTATTTACGTTCTTGAGCAGACAAAGTTTTCGAACATATGCAGCAATGGATTAGCAATATCCCTCAAAATAATTCAGATTGAGATTGATAATGTGTTGCACAATTTGGGTCTTAAAATCTCGTAGCGTCGTCGTAGCGCTTCGTAGCACTCGTACCAATATTAAAATATTTCAGACTACTTTTTTACCAAATTCAGCATTTTCAAATCAACTCATTCGTTTAAAACGATGAGTCGTGTACTGCTTGTGAATAGGGTAGACAGAGACACATCATAGGAACGAACGTCAGGAGCAGATACAGAAACGTGTCGCTATTCAATTCAGGAGCTTTCATTAGGTAATCCAATGCGACCTAGTTATCTTATTACCTGATGATGATGTAGTGGGGCATTTAGATACGGGTTTATTCTTGTATTAGGACGGAATGTGGCCCAGAAACTTATGTTCATCATGTAAACTGCGAACAGCTAAGGTTTAGATAAATGTATAGATTTATAGTTTAGATAGGTAGGTATCTACTGATGGAAAACAGGAAACAAACGTTCTGTATAATTAGCCCTTTCACTTGAATTTCAGTTAAACAAGTTAATTGGATACTCTGTTAGATAATCCCAGTATAGATATGGATTAGGTAACTTTTTAAAGTTCTTTGTCCATTTGAAGTCATCCTCCAATCGCCTTTTCCAGGTGGACGACATAACAAAATGGCTGGCCCCTCCCCCCTGTCTCATTAGCCACAGATTAGCAAAATGTGACATAACCTCGTCTCCTGTGTAATTAGTGTGACATTCATTTGTTTCTTTATCATTCCAGCCGAACAAAACAACATACGAAAGCGTAACAGTGTTTTGTCCTTCGGAGCGCGCAGAGTTGGTGGACCTTCTGACGTCAGAGGAGATCCTGCTTGACCTGACCCAGCCATTGTACCTGAACTTCACTCACGAGGCCATCGTGAACCGCTTCGAGAGGCACTATGAGGCGCACGACAAGATTACTGGCGACGTCTACGCCTGTGATAACCCACCACAAGACGACAGTACTGAGGGGTAAGTAGAAGTATACGTTTTGGGAACTTTGTGTGTGGAATTCTATAAGGCAACATATCGCACCTTTAATAATAAACCGAAATAATTAAAAAATTTGATGTTTTGACATTTAATCAAAAAACGAATTAAGGCCGCGTAAAGAATACGTCAGTCTAACGGGCGCTTCATTCGGACAACTACAAAGCGAAATAGAGGACCTTCCGTCTCTTTTTGTTTGACGGAATGGGCCAATGAGTATTCAAAAAACGATGCTCTTTAGTGTTATGCCAGCAGTGACAAGAGTGAGACGTGTACGTGGCTGTTCTAATACCCAATAGTTCGTTTTACTATGAAAAGGTAACCGCTTCTAAGTCTATTATTTTGGATATAAAATGAACTTTTGTAAGTTATTTCGTTTTGGTTTTAAAGAATGGTTATTTAATTTTGCAATAATTTGATTTAATTCAGTTTACGATTAAACATTACGACAACTGGTAAGGACGTTTTATGTTTGTTACGTTTTATTATTAGAATTTTACGATGTTCAATAGAATATTAGATGATAGTTCTGTTTATTATTTTATGATTTTAAAATCAAAGTTAAAATTATGAGTTGTTGCAGTTTATTGTTTATTTATAGGTAAATACTGTTTAATATATAAAATTATTTCTCTTTTGGGTTAACAAGATATAAGTATTCAAAAAAGTCATGAGAGGATCGTCGTCGAGATCGTCGTCGTCGAAGAGAAGTCAACAAATTTTGGGCTGATTCGAAAATCTGATGCGTCCCAAAACGAGCAAACAACCGCAAGTGTATAAAAATGCGTAAAACAACATACCGGCGACATTGTTAGTACATACATTAGAACGATAATGTTGTTGTAGTTTTTTAAAATTCATTGTACCTAAATTCATTTTATTTTATTACAGCCAATGTGTCCGCAAATTCCATCCTCATCGCATCCTCTTCGGAGCAAACTGACAAACAGGCTCAGGATAGCAGCATACCACGAACTGACCTAGCCGTTACAGTTACACATACGCCTGAATTGCAGGATACTACGGACACCACAACACAAAATGACCTTACATCTGATGTAATAATATACTTACCTAATATTTTTTTTTAGTTCTAATCGATAATGCGATACGCGGTCGAGTACGGTCGCGTTTGCGCTGCACTGTACGAATATTATATTCGCGAATTGCGCGGCTATAGCCGCTGCCCGTTTTCCGCTATGAGTTCCCAAACTCTCATAGCCAACGAAGTATTGGCATTCATCAAACATGCCATCGACTAAATGGACGAGATCAGCATCTTGCAGATCTGCAAGTCATCGTATAAGGAGGAAGAGATTAGCAGTGCCAAGTTGCTGCTGTTCACGACGCTCGGCAAAGTCAGCCAGATGCCGTCTCGTCGAAGGGACGGTACAGCGGAGAGTCTCCAGGACATCATAACGCTGATGAAGGAGACCGACCCGGACGACGTGCCTGAATTCGTGGCGAAGGATCTGCACAAGCTGCCTCCCGTCACGTTCGATCACGTTGATGTCACCAGGCTGCTGAAGGACATTACATTCCTGAAGCAAAGCCAGGCCGAGATGCAGCATAAGCTGGAGGTGTCCAACAACACCATCAGTGATCTACAGGCAGAAGTAGTGCTCTTGCGCAACGCAATTTCTGCAAGTAGGTCACCTACCGACGACGCAAATGTGGACACAAAACGCCTCCATCTGCATTTTCGAGTCGGCGAGCTCGAATGCGTCACCAACTGCCGAGAATGCATGCGTTGCAACGCGTGCCGTGGCCGTCCCTGCCTCGACACAGGTGGAGACAACGATGTGTGTAGGTTCGTCGACCCCCAAACGAGCCTACGCAGCAATAGTAGCCGCTAACAAGCCTGCTGAGTCGCAAAACTTGCAGGTAAAACTGGCGGAAAAGCAAAAAGGGGGTAAACGGAGCCGGTCGAAACCAAACAAGGTTTTGAAAAGGCAGGGTCCAGAGAAGGACACGTGCGACAAGGATGGTTTCATCAAGGTGGAGAAGAAGAAGAAGAAGAAGCCTCCTTGTCAGAACCAGTGCGGCACCGGGCAGGCAGGACCCAACATGCTGCTGCGTCCAGCAATCCCGTCGACGCAGCTGTACGTGTCCAGACTGCATCACTCCACGAAGGTTGAGGAGATTGTGGAGTACATGCGTGTCAAGACCAACTGGACTTTGAAGGTCGAGAAGTTGGAGTCGCGTCACAACACGAACTTCAAGTCTTTCGTGGTCCGTTTTCCGACACAGCATCTCGAAAAGTTCCTCAAGGAAGAGTTCTGGCCGAAGGGTGTTGTGTACCGCCGGTTTCGTGGCCGGTACATGACACCAGTCAGCGAAACACGAAGCCGACACTTCGTGTACGTTAGTTGTTAGTTTTTAGTGTTAATATAATGTTGTATGTATTTATAGTATTTTTAAGTTATATTAATATTGTATTGTATGTGTTTATATGGGCCTTGATGCCTGAAATAAATGGATAAATAAAAAATAGTAAGTAGTCATTTTAGTAGGTATCTAGTTTATTAGTTCCTTCTTTTTATCGGTGCTTAATTAATTATTAATTTGATCTCATTCGTCGCATTCATTAATGAAAGTACTAACAGTCATGACTGTTACTGATTATAAGCAAGAGTTCGTTTTTGAGTTTTGTCATTACTGCATTTTTTATTATTTTAAATGTTGTGATTTACATTATACTTAACTGTATAATAGATTTAATTATAATAAGACCGCCTTAGAGGTACAGGTAATCGAAATACCTATAAAATTGTACTGATTTAATATTAGTTTATAGTGAAGCAAAGTTCCTTGTGAGATTTCTAAGTGTAAACTGTGATGGTTTCCTCTCAATTAAACCAGTTAATTAAACCATTTTGTAATAATAAAACGAAGTTTCTTTGAAAAACCTTTATGCCCTTAATATTAAACCTAAAATGTTATCTATATAATATATGAATAGAGCATTATACCTTAATGTATAAAGTTTTTCAGATATTTGTTAATAATAAACTGCACTAATATATTTTGTGCCTCATATCATTTTGAAAACTTCCTCGTATTTTAATCATAAAACGAATCAAGTCGCTAGTATGTTTTTTAAAGCCTCGTATTTTTTAATTAATTAATAATAGTAATGATTTATATATATCATTTAAAAGGCTATTTTCCTGGTAAAACATAACTTATACTAGTATTACTGTATTGTTTCCATCTTTATTTTAATTTGCAAAAATGTAGACTGCATCATTTTGGCAAAACTTTAAACGAGATTTCCCAACAATCGTAATTTTGTAATTATTTCGGTTTATTATTAAAGGTGCGATATGTAGACTTATCCGGGAAAAAAACTTGGTTGAACTTCAAATACTATTGAATCCTTTTAAACACTATGTGGTCTTGACATTTTAAAATTTTACCACCTCGATCATTTCTTGTCTAAAGGACGTCTGATGCTCCGTGGTAAAATTTGCTTAAAAAAAATCTAAACATGGATTAAAATATGATTGCAGATTGCCATCGGACGTGGAGTTAGTTCGCTTGCAGCCAGAGCACATGAAGGCAGTTCACGACCTGTACCCGGCGAGCGACATAGAATGCTGCGAAGTGTTCGAGAAGCTGGTCGCCGAACTGCCCGCCTACGGTATCTTCGTCGAAGGGAAGCTAGCGGCCTGGATGGTCCAGTCTTACTACGGAGCCATGTTCTCCATGCAAACTAGGCCCGAATTCCGCAGGAAAGGCTACGGGATCTACTTGGCGCGCCGTCTTACCAAAGAAGTCGCCGCCCGCGGCTACAAACCCTTCGTCGTCATTCGTCCGGAAAACGACGCGTCCCGAGCTCTGTACATGAAGCTCGGCTTCGAAAAACGTTTCCGAACGGTGCGCGCCGTTTTGCGTCCCCGCTAACGCGTTAAAGTTGATCACTAGCAGATTTTATTTTTTTAAGACTTTTGAATAAAATCAATTTAGCTTGCGATCTTTGATCGCCTAGAGAATTTTAGTAGTAGCTTTAAGATGGGGCGGCTAGTGCTCTCGGTCCGACCCGCGTCGATACGACAGGTGTTAGCTCCGTTGTGGCGCTTGTACAGGCAGAGGTCAGCCGCGCGTGCCCCGGACAGACAACCAGACTGGAGGGCTCCTGGTGACCGGTGCAGACCCGGCGCTGTGTACAAGCGCTCGTAGACTTCTATACATAGGGCCTCTGCGATATTTTTGCGCCGTTAGCGATTTTAATCTCCTAGTATCTACTACTTGATATTGACAACGAATGGCTTTCTTGTTAAACGACATACAAGTCAGCCTACATTTTGATACGTATATAGCTGATGCCTCATCACGCTTCCAGTCAGATTCGAGAGCTGTAGCCGTTTGCTGCGTTCTCTAGCGCTAGCCTAGTTACTGATCTCAACAATACTAGCGTTCACCGTTATTTGGAACCCTGACATTTAATGATCAGATCAGTAGACTTCGTCATTCGACGGCATCTGTTTCGCTGATACTATTCGAGTGCAGACAATAAAACTAAATAAACCTGAATGCTATCACACTCTATCTACTATTTTGGTTCTCCTACCGCGATATGGCCGATTGGACAATTCGGATTTTGCCTTATCTAAAGTTTGCGACATTAACAAACACTCACTCACTTCAACATTCCTTGTATTATATTGTATTTAGTATAGTATGGCTATCAGTGAATCAAATACCATGTGACGTTAGTGTATCGGGGCTCTAATACTTGTGAAGCTGGTTACTCTACTCATTTAGGCGAACGCTTCATTACCACTCGTTGTTCGAGCGGAAACAGTTCTGTCTCATGGTTTATAAAATTTTGGGACCCGTTATGATCTGTGTGATAAAAAAATGTTAGCGTTTAACATTGACGTACTTGAAAATGTATAAAAGTACATGAGAAAGAAAGGTTGCCGACGTTGCACCCAGTTTGCACAATTCGAAACATTTAATCAAGCACCTTTTAAATGACAAACGCGATGAATATTAAAAATACGATTAAATTAAAAAAAAAACGTTAAAAACATTTTTATTTCTTATGGTAAATGAACAAGCGGATCTGTAAAAGTAATGGGAGGAAATGACAATTATTTGAATTTATAATTTAAGTTAAAAAAAATGTGATTGCAAAATAATCTTAAAAACAATAAATAAACTTGTTGTCTAGATATTTTCATAAATGTAGAGTAAAATAAAAATAAACTGTGACTAGTTTTCAGTTAGTTATTATTAGTTTTTATAGCAAACAAGTTTTTTATAAATCAAGTAAGTACATGGAAAATCATTTAAAATTTGATACGAAAACGTAGATAGGTAGGTATTTTAATACGGGAATGTATTTTACGATTGTATCGACGTATCTAATGAAAAACGTTTGCTATTCATATGTATACCTGAATATTCATTAGAATTATTAAGTTAATCATCGATTTATTAAGTACTAATTATGGATATTATTGTGTGATATGATAATATTTATTGCTTTTTGAATATTTTTATTAATTTGGCCAATTTGTAGTATTTATTCTGTCTTCCTAAGACATTATAATAAGTACCTACGATGAACAACTCTTATGACAAAAGCGGGTAGTGTAAAAATTACTCGTTATTAATAAATAATATATTATATAAATATACATAAAAAAATTAATCCCCATTTATTTTCTGTGTAGGTACACTGGTCAGAAAATGTACTTGTCTTGTATCCTTTTTCTTTTTAATGTAGCACTGGTTTAATAAAAATGATTGGCAAAGGCCTGAAATTGTAAAGTTAAGTTAGGTACTTAACTTTACAATTTCAGGCCTTTGCCAATCATTTTTTACCTTTGCTCAATAATTGGAGCTTCCGATTATTAAAGTCTGAAATTGATTGCCAAATTATTGATTGTATATTTATTGTTCTTGCGTTTTATTGTAACGATTATTTATTATAGAATTGTGCTTGTCTTTGTTTGTGTCAAAGTTATTCAAACTGGATGATAGGTTAAAGTATTTGATATTACCTACTTACTATCCATTATTTTATATCATCGAAGATATTTTTCTTATAAACAGATGGTATGTAACAGTCGATTGCAAGATCTTCAACTGTTTATCTGAAAATGTACACTCATATCTACCATTCAATCATGCTACAAGCTTCCCTACTAACATGTAGGTACATGTCGAATAAGTAGATCGAGATTTCTTGAAATTATTAATTGTAAGACCTTTTCTCTGAACACTCCCTTACCTACTTACATATGTACCTAAATAAAATATACCTAAACTAAAAGGACACGTTTTCCGTCCTATGCTGCAGTTGACATGAAAATCGCAGTATATTTCAATCGTACAGAAAATTAAAAAGAATGTAGTATCCATTCTGTATTCTTTATCAGTTTATCACTTACCAACCTTGCAAAGGTATTGAGAAAACAATAAAAACTAAACCTAACATGATTTTTTTTATTTTTCACCTTTCCCTTTTAGCAATTACCTGTGGCGGGTCACACACTACAACGCGCCACGCAACGGGGTGCAGGAAACGGAAGTCAAGTGTGTGATCCGCCTAATAGTGTACTACCTATACGTACTTCACTGCCATATAAAGAAAAATAGAATGTTGCAACTAATAACGAGTAACGGATTAACTTTTAAGATAACTTTTAAAATTGTTAACCTACTCTTTAACTTTTCATAAGCCTACCGCACCGCGCCGCGATAACACGTTCTGTTAATCTACTTATAAATAATTATTAAGTATTACAAACGCTAATGATATCTACATCCTTCTTTTATTAATTTTTCACGTTTTGCCTAAACTTCCATGGGCCATTGAAGTTTAGGCATACCAACATTCTTTTCTAATCACTAACGTAGGTAACGACTGACATATAAAATGCAATTTCTCATTATTATGAGTTAACGATTAACGTATAATAAAGTTAGCTTTTCAGTAACGGATTAGCGATTAACTAAGCTAACTATTTGATTAACGGTGCCAGCTATGCACCAATCTGTTTGCCAAGTACCTAATCCTATAAGATCTACATGGGGATCTTCATAGAGATGCGCGGATGAGTAGAGACCGTTTAGGTAGCTCCCTAGTTACCCACATACCTGGTTCACAAAGATTTGTATGTATGTACTGTAGGTAGGTAGTACCCAAAGAGTATAATAATAATACGGGTGAAGAGAGCCCTCTTGTGTCATTTCGAAGCATACAGATTCGAAACGCCATCTACATATCTTAACGGGAACTAAGGCTCTATGACAGAATCTAAGGGTCAGTTCACACCGAGACGCGACGCGACGCGCAGTTTTCAAGATAGAAATACAATTCAGACCTTATCTACTACACAAAAAGGTACACGATCCAGTGAGCTACGGTGTACCTTTTAGTGTAGTAGATAAGGTCTGTAATTGTATTTCTATCTTGAAAACTGCGCGTCGCGTCGCGTCTCGGTGTGAACTGACCCTTAAGGTACTCTGTGCTTTAAAGAGTATAGGTTTAATAAACTCTTTGTTTATTAAATGTGATCATTCAAATTTTCTTGTTTTTTTACAAATAACAGCTGTGTTTACTGTTTACGTCGTAAAATGCGATTTGCAAATATAATGATGATACATTTACTAAATTACAATAATTAAATTAATAATTTTAAATTAGATAATCGCATTTTGATCATTAGACGATGTAAACACAGCTTCTATTTGCAAAAAAACATAAGAAAAATTGAATTTTGCCCGCTACATTTATATTTAAATCCCCCTAAAAAAACCCTAAGTATAGGTTCACATAAGGTAAATTTCTTTGATGCAGTGCCCAACTCCCTAAGTCGTTCCTAACTCACCAAATAAAACGCATAGGTACATAGTTTGTAAAAAAAAAAGACTAGGTACCTAAATACCTATTGTTAAACTACTAACTAAATTGTAATATTGTTGACCAGGGATAAACGATTCCTAAGTATTTTTAAATAATGGCATAAATAGAAAAGGCACGCTCTACGGAGGCGTTGGATACGGGCAGCATCAATAACGCCACAGCAAACTTTTAGCCCCTAAAATTAATAACTCCAAAAAAACCTGTCCCTAAAAATACCCCTTTTAAGACTTCTTCCCCCTAAATTTAGGGGGAAAACCCCAAAGTTGGCAGCACCAGAACACTATTACTCCTAGAGTCCTAGCGGAGAGCACAAAATGGACCATAGACTACTATTATATACTAGATGGACAACGAAACTACTGAACCTAAAGCCCCGTATTCATGGTAAACATTTGTTTAGGACAGTTTAGGAACAGTTGATCAACATTGTTGGTGAGCGCCGAGAATGTTGCTAGCAACTACATATGTTTAAATCAATACAGGTTGTCCACACGCAAGTCTGCGTTAAAATGTTGCCCGAGGAGGTAGTGTTGTTGTGTTCTCTGATCCCGCACTACTGCCATGTTTATAAACAGTTGCAAACACGTCCACACACGTCAACATTTGTTGATAAACTGATGTTTACGCTCGCCGGGCGTCAACTCTGCAACATGGCGTGATCAACTCCGCAACACAAGTGTTGCCCGCAATATGTTGACAGCAACTCGGCAACATGTTTATGCAACCATGTTGCTAAACAAATGTTTACCATGAATACGGGGCTTAACGGGCAAGGAGTAATAGTGTTCTGTGCATCAGTGTTACCAACCCATAACTAAATTTGCCCCCAAGATTTTTTAAAAATCCCCCTAAAAAAACCCTAAGTATAGGTTCACATAGGGTAAATTTCTTTGATGCAGTTCCCAACTCCATATGTCGTTCGTAACTCACCAAATAAAACGCATAGGTACATAGTTTGTAAAAAAAAAAGACTAGGTACCTAAATACCTATTGCTAAACTACTAACTAAATTGTAATATTGTTAATCAGTTCCAGAACGGCATCATCATCATCGCCAGCGGTGCTACTGTTCAAGGTCCATGTATTTTTTAAATCATACATTCGTACGCTAAAGGCTTTTAACATACATATTTGCCGTAGGTTCAAACTTAACGCAAGACCCATATTCATACCCATAGATACGAGCAGCGTCAATAACGCCACAGCAAACCTTTAGCAAGCCCCTAAAAATAACCCCAAAAAAAATCTGTCCCTAAAAATACCCCTTTTAAGACTTCTTCCCCCTAAATTTAGGGGGAAAACCCCAAAGTTGGCAACACTGCTGTGCATATTGTAGTATCTCTATCTCTAAGTAGTCTGTGTTCTGTGCTAACGGGCGCAGACGCAAGTTGCGGCAACCGCCAACGATATTGTGTGATGTTGCCAGAATATGTCGCACATTATGGATTTCCGTGACAATGTTGCCATAATTGATAATGCTGGACAGGGGGCTTACTATCACCTTTTATAAAAACGTTCAATTTCCATTCAGTTCAAAAGCAGGCCTACTTCTGCTCTGCTAATAATCGTACTAGGAGAGTATTAAAAGTGAACGACTATTGCACGAATTTCACCGAAGTTGAATGGTAATGCTTGTCTGTGGCCTGCTGTAACGCCATTGTCTTTTTAATAGGCATCGTTCAAAAACTTAAATCTCCTATTACCGGTTTTTTGAAAATAATAGAAACATGATTTTCTTAGCTAAATACATATTCTAACTATGATTATGTATAACAAATTACCTTGATACCATATCTAAAAGCACTATAGAGCTCAATTTCACGTTCAAAACAACTTTGTAACTTTGAAAGATTGAATGTGATTTTGAACGTGTGTGGTTACGTCGTGCAACAATTTAAAAAAAAATGTATTTTTGCGCGCCAAATAAATAATAATTATTTATTTGTATGTTTGTATTGTCTTCACAATGTCGTAAGTTTGTTTACAATGATGAAAATATCCTAATGGTGTACTTAATTTACGCATTTTTAATTGGATTGGAATGTCGCTCAGATTTTATAACAATTAATGTGGTGAATTTTATTTCTAGTAAAACACGAACAAGTCGTGTTATTATGACCCAACTGCTTCGCCGGGAGTTCTTAAATAATCCTAGAGAAATAAAGGCAGTTAGGTATAACAAATCCTTCCAAGCATGGGAACAGCAAAATAATGTGGAAAATGGTTGCAGAGAGAAGATACTATTTTTGGGCCCGCTATAGTGTAAAGTCTATTAATTAATACCTAAAAAAAATAACCTTAATATCATTTTATTAAATTGTCGATTTTTGAAATAAAGTTTAACCTGGATCACGAAATCGCAATAAAAAGAAAATGTTTTGATAATGCACTCAATTGATTCAATTCCCGTTATGGTCGTCAGTGTAATAAATACGTGTATTGAAGCGTATATTTTAACTATTTTAAATAAAAATATATTATATTCCTATTATATTTATACAGATCGAGGTGGTAACCAAATCTATTTTTAGAAAAACCATTGCCGCTGCAGCTGGTCCTCCTGTGTTTAATCCCATTTTTTTAAGTTTACACTCTCGAGTTTAGTAAAAACAACGTGAAACGGATTGCAGTTTTTGGTTTCTTGTCAGTTTGACTCTAGTGTTGTACTCGGTTATTAACGGTTGCTACATATTAGTACTTAATCTGTGATTAACGGTCAGGCACTCGATTGTCCTGATTATGTAGTTCGAAAACTCAATTCAAGTTGAATCTAAGGTAGGTACTAGAGGGAACCTCCCTCCAGTACCTACCTTAAAGCAAGATCTAGAAAAAAAGGTTACATGCTCTGTGATCCAGAATAAAGCAACCGTTCTTTATTGGTACATACATTTGATTTAAGTCGGTAACATTCAACTAAGATCGGCTTTGTAAAGAGTGTTTCTCCTACTCACATTCCACTGTCAATCAGAAAATCAATGACGATACGACGACGATTTTAATGACAAATTACACGTTATCAACTTCTCCCCAGCGAAAGCACTAGGAAGTGGTGAAGGGCGGGCGTTTTGGGCGACTTTCTTTTGTAATTTTGACATTCAAAAAGTGATGATTCTCAGCTTAGTTTGAATACTTTATCTAATCGCGACTACATCAAGTGGCACATCGAGAGAAAATGGACTCGATCCTTTATTTAGAGTAATGAGTTACATATTATAATCAAGCTGCAGCACTATCTATCTGACACTGTCAAAAAGACAAGTGTCAAGAAGTGTCCAAAAACATTTCATTCATATATACATATACAGCATCATATTGTCAGCGTTGCCAGACCGTACCAAAAAGTACGGTTTTCCGTACTATTCATCACACAACCGTACCTCAGTGTAGACCGTACCTTTTTCGTACCTTTTCTATACTAGTGATTTATTTAAAACAATACTTTGTGTTCCTTTAAATATAGAGAATAATATCGCTTCATATCTGAACTTCCTCATCACGTTATTCAAATTATTATGAAAACATTTTTTATTCATTGCATCATTAACGAATTTAATGACTTTACTTCATTCTATAATTTGATTTACAAATGAATTTGTTCGATATTGGCAATCGGTATTAAATGTTCTACTTTACCATATCCCTTTGATTATTCGATTCCCTATCGATTTTTTTCCAACTTATGAAATGAAATGAAATGATGATGAAATGAAATGAAATGAAATGATTTGAAATGAAATGATTTTATTTTTTGTAAGTAGGTTTGTACAAACACTTTTACACGTCAATCATGTTTTTTTTTTTTTAAACTAGATGAAGTCGGCGTTTCCTATCTGACTACTCTGAGAAGAAAGGCCGAAACAAACTCAGAGGTCACAGTCTCTTTTAAAGTCCAGACATAATCTTGGTCAGGTTATATGAAGACCATGTAGATCGCAGATTATGGTCGCAGACAGCCAGCTCGAAGAAGAAAAAAACTGATCTAGGTAGTTCTTGCAGAAGTATCCCGAGTCCCGACCCAACCGTACCTTGAAGTTAAAAACCGTACCTTTTCAGAAAGCCAACCGTCCATTTTTGGGAAATCATACTGGCAACGCTGCATATTGTAGTCTTTGATTTAGTCAGTTTCTTTCGAATTGCATGAAATTGATATTTCTGTTTTCCTGTGTGTAATTGAAGGGTTATCTTCACGACGGTACAGCATTTACTCCAGAAGGATGTTGTGTTAATAATAATTGTTCAGTAAGATTTCAACGCAATGTGCGAAGACATTGTTGGCGTTGGCTGTTGTGCTTGTGCACATGTAGACATGGTATCAAGATGAGAAGTGGAGCGACCTGCATAATTTTAGATGAAATACTATTTACTTCTAAGTCGTCCGACGTTGAAATTGTTATCCTACATATTAGTAATAAAAATATTTTGTTAATTATGTGATTTTTGATTTCATGAACCGTTTTATACACCTTTAAATTGTTTAATCCTACTATTTATTACTGAAAAGTGCACTATTTTACTAAATTATAAAACCGAGGCCAAACTACTCACTAAACAATAGCTGTTTTAGTGTGCTCTATGTTATGATCGTATTTCTCAGTAGGTATTCCCGTTCGACAAGTTGAACTATTCTTTATTACCACTGTAATGTAGACATCCTAGGGAATAAATAAACCTGCAGCTTGTGACACTGAAGTAAAATTGTGCATTGAGTGGCGTGGGTCATCTTGCAGCTTCGCCCTCGATGCGGCTGATGGCTATAGTCCTGCGGAGGCGCGATGCCAGTCAGTGAATACAGCATTCGCAACAGGGTCGGTTTTAAGCAACCAGTAATAATCAATAATGTCTCATTTAGAGCTGTATCCACTAACTTAGCGTGGGCTGATCGGCTCCATACTGGACAGGCCTGCGGAAAAACAAAGCGCCATTCCAGTTGTTCGCACGACTTGAGCAGATGCCTCCCATCTGGTGGATGTTAGGCGACAGAGTAAGTGATTTCTGGGATGCACTTTCTGTTTGACATTTTCGCAGTTTCTCCGGGAGGGACCTATCCAAAGTGATGCCAAGATACTTTGGGTGAGTACTGTAGCCAATGTAGGTGATTGGAACCCCTTGCCATAAGATAGGTATTTAATGTTCGTCCCGCTTTTCTGTTACGAACGTGGAATGCGCATGACTGCGTTTTAGAGGGATTTGGTTTCAGGTTTCAGGGCGTTGCTGAGATGGCGGTGGAAAGGTTGTTTTCAATCTCCTCAAAGTGAGTGGCTTGGCAAGAGGTCTGCGTACAGAAAGAGGGTTGTATTTGAGCTCACCGGTTGATCATTAGTGTAGATGTTAAACAGCAGAGGGGCCAGTACATTGATTACACTAGGCATTGCTACGTGTGGTCACTATTATTTTATTTTTAGTAGGTACTAGGTCAAATAAGAAAAATATTGATTCATAAATTCCCTTTATTCATTTCAAAAGGGTTATTTATTTTCCTAGTGCGACGCCGCGCCGTCGTCGGTCGGTTTCTTTTTTCTATTCGATATTCACTCTCCAAATATTTCGTGCTCGTCACACATCTACAAAAGAATTAGAGAAATAATAAAAGTAAGTGTTGTATGGGCACTGAATTACAAAACAAAGTTGAAAAAGCTCGTCTAATAGTAACTTATTCAAGATGGGTATAATTTGACGTTACAAACGTTCAGCAGTCGTTTTACTATTGTCAATTAGCACGCCATAGTATAAAATTCTATACAAAAAACAAGGTGAACAGTTTTTGTAAACGTCAGCGTAGCAGGCCTGTTGCAGGCCTGCTAATAAGACCGCATAGTACAAAAAAGCAATGCAGTTCAACTTCTGCCCTGCTTTAAGAGGTGATAGTAAGCCCCCAGGTATGAAATATAAAAATGTGATCATTTTGATGAAAATTACAATTATTCTCTAGAAAAATACTTTATATTAAATTAGAGAACTTGTTATTTGATTTTCTTATTTTCGTTAAAGTTGGGATTACAGGGGGCTTACTATCACCTCTTAAAGCAGGGCAGAAGTTGAACTGCATTGCTTTTTTGTACTATGCGGTCTTATTAGCAGGCCTGCAACAGGCCTGCTACGCTGACGTTTACAAAAACTGTTCACCTTGTTTTTTGTATAGAATTTTATACTATGGCGTGCTAATTGACAATAGTAAAACGACTGCTGAACGTTTGTAACGTCAAATTATACCCATCTTGAATAAGTTACTATTAGACGAGCTTTTTCAACTTTGTTTTGTAATTCAGTGCCCATACAACACTTACTTTTATTATTTCTCTAATTCTTTTGTAGATGTGTGACGAGCACGAAATATTTGGAGAGTGAATATCGAATAGAAAAAAGAAACCGACCGACGACGGCGCGGCGTCGCACTAGGAAAATAAATAACCCTTTTGAAATGAATAAAGGGAATTTATGAATCAATATTTTTCTTATTTGACCTAGTACCTACTAAAAATAAAATAATAGTGACCACACGTAGCAATGCCTAGTGTAATCAATGTACTGGCCCCTCTGCTGTTTAACATCTACACTAATGATCAACCGGTGAGCTCAAATACAACCCTCTTTCTGTACGCAGACCTCTTGCCAAGCCACTCACTTTGAGGAGATTGAAAACAACCTTTCCACCGCCATCTCAGCAACGCCCTGAAACCTGAAACCAAATCCCTCTAAAACGCAGTCATGCGCATTCCACGTTCGTAACAGAAAAGCGGGACGAACATTAAATACCTATCTTATGGCAAGGGGTTCCAATCACCTACATTGGCTACAGTACTCACCCAAAGTATCTTGGCATCACTTTGGATAGGTCCCTCCCGGAGAAACTGCGAAAATGTCAAACAGAAAGTGCATCCCAGAAATCACTTACTCTGTCGCCTAACATCCACCAGATGGGAGGCATCTGCTCAAGTCGTGCGAACAACTGGAATGGCGCTTTGTTTTTCCGCAGGCCTGTCCAGTATGGAGCCGATCAGCCCACGCTAAGTTAGTGGATACAGCTCTAAATGAGACATTATTGATTATTACTGGTTGCTTAAAACCGACCCTGTTGCGAATGCTGTATTCACTGACTGGCATCGCGCCTCCGCAGGACTATAGCCATCAGCCGCATCGAGGGCGAAGCTGCAAGATGACCCACGCCACTCAATGCACAATTTTACTTCAGTGTCACAAGCTGCAGGTTTATTTATTCCCTAGGATGTCTACATTACAGTGGTAATAAAGAATAGTTCAACTTGTCGAACGGGAATACCTACTGAGAAATACGATCATAACATAGAGCACACTAAAACAGCTATTGTTTAGTGAGTAGTTTGGCCTCGGTTTTATAATTTAGTAAAATAGTGCACTTTTCAGTAATAAATAGTAGGATTAAACAATTTAAAGGTGTATAAAACGGTTCATGAAATCAAAAATCACATAATTAACAAAATATTTTTATTACTAATATGTAGGATAACAATTTCAACGTCGGACGACTTAGAAGTAAATAGTATTTCATCTAAAATTATGCAGGTCGCTCCACTTCTCATCTTGATACCATGTCTACATGTGCACAAGCACAACAGCCAACGCCAACAATGTCTTCGCACATTGCGTTGAAATCTTACTGAACAATTATTATTAACACAACATCCTTCTGGAGTAAATGCTGTACCGTCGTGAAGATAACCCTTCAATTACACACAGGAAAACAGAAATATCAATTTCATGCAATTCGAAAGAAACTGACTAAATCAAAGACTACAATATGCAGCGTTGCCAGTATGATTTCCCAAAAATGGACGGTTGGCTTTCTGAAAAGGTACGGTTTTTAACTTCAAGGTACGGTTGGGTCGGGACTCGGGATACTTCTGCAAGAACTACCTAGATCAGTTTTTTTCTTCTTCGAGCTGGCTGTCTGCGACCATAATCTGCGATCTACATGGTCTTCATATAACCTGACCAAGATTATGTCTGGACTTTAAAAGAGACTGTGACCTCTGAGTTTGTTTCGGCCTTTCTTCTCAGAGTAGTCAGATAGGAAACGCCGACTTCATCTAGTTTAAAAAAAAAAAAACATGATTGACGTGTAAAAGTGTTTGTACAAACCTACTTACAAAAAATAAAATCATTTCATTTCAAATCATTTCATTTCATTTCATTTCATCATCATTTCATTTCATTTCATAAGTTGGAAAAAAATCGATAGGGAATCGAATAATCAAAGGGATATGGTAAAGTAGAACATTTAATACCGATTGCCAATATCGAACAAATTCATTTGTAAATCAAATTATAGAATGAAGTAAAGTCATTAAATTCGTTAATGATGCAATGAATAAAAAATGTTTTCATAATAATTTGAATAACGTGATGAGGAAGTTCAGATATGAAGCGATATTATTCTCTATATTTAAAGGAACACAAAGTATTGTTTTAAATAAATCACTAGTATAGAAAAGGTACGAAAAAGGTACGGTCTACACTGAGGTACGGTTGTGTGATGAATAGTACGGAAAACCGTACTTTTTGGTACGGTCTGGCAACGCTGACAATATGATGCTGTATATGTATATATGAATGAAATGTTTTTGGACACTTCTTGACACTTGTCTTTTTGACAGTGTCAGATAGATAGTGCTGCAGCTTGATTATAATATGTAACTCATTACTCTAAATAAAGGATCGAGTCCATTTTCTCTCGATGTGCCACTTGATGTAGTCGCGATTAGATAAAGTATTCAAACTAAGCTGAGAATCATCACTTTTTGAATGTCAAAATTACAAAAGAAAGTCGCCCAAAACGCCCGCCCTTCACCACTTCCTAGTGCTTTCGCTGGGGAGAAGTTGATAACGTGTAATTTGTCATTAAAATCGTCGTCGTATCGTCATTGATTTTCTGATTGACAGTGGAATGTGAGTAGGAGAAACACTCTTTACAAAGCCGATCTTAGTTGAATGTTACCGACTTAAATCAAATGTATGTACCAATAAAGAACGGTTGCTTTATTCTGGATCACAGAGCATGTAACCTTTTTTTCTAGATCTTGCTTTAAGGTAGGTACTGGAGGGAGGTTCCCTCTAGTACCTACCTTAGATTCAACTTGAATTGAGTTTTCGAACTACATAATCAGGACAATCGAGTGCCTGACCGTTAATCACAGATTAAGTACTAATATGTAGCAACCGTTAATAACTGAGTACAACACTAGAGTCAAACTGACAAGAAACCAAAAACTGCAATCCGTTTCACGTTGTTTTTACTAAACTCGAGAGTGTAAACTTAAAAAAATGGGATTAAACACAGGAGGACCAGCTGCAGCGGCAATGGTTTTTCTAAAAATAGATTTGGTTACCACCTCGATCTGTATAAATATAATAGGAATATAATATATTTTTATTTAAAATAGTTAAAATATACGCTTCAATACACGTATTTATTACACTGACGACCATAACGGGAATTGAATCAATTGAGTGCATTATCAAAACATTTTCTTTTTATTGCGATTTCGTGATCCAGGTTAAACTTTATTTCAAAAATCGACAATTTAATAAAATGATATTAAGGTTATTTTTTTTAGGTATTAATTAATAGACTTTACACTATAGCGGGCCCAAAAATAGTATCTTCTCTCTGCAACCATTTTCCACATTATTTTGCTGTTCCCATGCTTGGAAGGATTTGTTATACCTAACTGCCTTTATTTCTCTAGGATTATTTAAGAACTCCCGGCGAAGCAGTTGGGTCATAATAACACGACTTGTTCGTGTTTTACTAGAAATAAAATTCACCACATTAATTGTTATAAAATCTGAGCGACATTCCAATCCAATTAAAAATGCGTAAATTAAGTACACCATTAGGATATTTTCATCATTGTAAACAAACTTACGACATTGTGAAGACAATACAAACATACAAATAAATAATTATTATTTATTTGGCGCGCAAAAATACATTTTTTTTTAAATTGTTGCACGACGTAACCACACACGTTCAAAATCACATTCAATCTTTCAAAGTTACAAAGTTGTTTTGAACGTGAAATTGAGCTCTATAGTGCTTTTAGATATGGTATCAAGGTAATTTGTTATACATAATCATAGTTAGAATATGTATTTAGCTAAGAAAATCATGTTTCTATTATTTTCAAAAAACCGGTAATAGGAGATTTAAGTTTTTGAACGATGCCTATTAAAAAGACAATGGCGTTACAGCAGGCCACAGACAAGCATTACCATTCAACTTCGGTGAAATTCGTGCAATAGTCGTTCACTTTTAATACTCTCCTAGTACGATTATTAGCAGAGCAGAAGTAGGCCTGCTTTTGAACTGAATGGAAATTGAACGTTTTTATAAAAGGTGATAGTAAGCCCCCTGACACATCTTTCGATAATTATGAAACTAATAGTTTCTCGGTTAAATAAAGTAGATGGCGGCTCTTTTTTACTGAAGTGGTGCTTGTTCTAACTGTCTCCCATATAAAATAGCGGATGGAGCGGCGTTTACCTACAATCACTGTTTCTCACTTTCTCCGTAACTTGTCTTGTTGTGTAGAAGTCTACGCCCTACGGCTGGACACAGTAGGTCTGGTTAGCAAACTCTTACAACGGTTTTCGGTGACACCCCCTGATGACCAACCTCATATCTGGCATTATTAAACATTGTAATGCCGGCCATATACGATACTTCCTATCGTCCAATCGGCATGACGCTACCGATTGGATCAGTTAGAACTGACCGTGTGTGGGAGTGGATTGGCATGACAGTTATACTTGACGGCACAATCGAATTTCGATTCTTTTGGATTGATCATTCCGATTGGATCATGCCGATTGGACCGTGCATGGCGGTCTCGCAACTGTGGCTGACGTCAATATTGGAAGGTGATCCTGCCTGCCATCTTTAAGCCATCAGAGCTAAGTTTAATCGGATGTAGAATGTGCAGAGCAGACAGCAAGGGAGGGCCTTTAAGACTGGACTTACACACCGGCCGCTTAGTCAGCCGCCGATTATGAGCCTCAGCCTGAACGTGAAGTCATAATAGTGTATAGTCCGTTCGATGTAAACGAAAAGTTGAGTATGTTTTAAGGAAAAGCAGTATAACTGCATAACGCTCGTTCGCAGTCGGAGGCTGACAATGATTGGCGTGAACGCGGCGTTTTATAACCTACCTAAATCACAGTAACTATAATAAATTATTAAATTGCATACTTAAACTCAACAGGCAGGTTTACTTTTTCACAACGATTTTTCTCCGGACATCAGACTCTCGGCATCCTAATAATGGAATTATACTAAGATTTATAAAACCGGAAGGAGGTGATTGTTTTTCGCTTTCCGACCCATTGAGTGGTATTAGTTGCCAGAGTAAACATATAAGAGTATTTTATTGAGATATTGCTAGCTGGTAACCCTGCTGACTGTCAAAAAATATATGTCAAACAAAATTATTAAAATTTCGCATCATGGCGACAAATGTTTGATTTTGTGTTTGTTAAATATTGTCTTGTGAATTTTGTTATGACTGAAAACGGTTAAGTCTAATTAGATATTGCAATGACGAGCTTAATAGATAAAATTGAACAATTAATCAAAAGAGAGAAGACTACTCCCGAACGTAAAAAAGATGATTCCAAAAAGTCGTCAAGTGAGATTCTTTCAGAACTATTCAGTGCTTTTAACGCGGATCCTCCTAAAATAGATGAAGTTATAACAAAGAAATCTAAGAAAAGTAAGAAGAAACATAAGAAAGAAAAGAAGAAACGTAGCCGGAGCACTAGCAGTGTCAGCTCGGAGGGTAGCGAATATAAACGGAAGAAACGAAAAAAAACTAAGACTAAAAAACGTTCTAGAGAGAGCCGGTCTCCTTCATACCCGTACCCGTTGACGCCTGTTCGAGTTAAACCTGTAAATGATCACGTGAAAGTAAAAAATGAGAAAGAAATAAAATTGGAAAATGTGAAAACCAAAGAGAAAGAGATTAAGGTTGAAAAAGAAACAAAAAAGGTAGTGACTGTAAAAACAGTGGATAACTCTTTATCACCTCCACACCCCATTCCCTTGCCACCAGAATGTAAAAATGCGACTATAGACTTGAGGCAAAAACTAGATAGTAAAAAAGCTGAAGCTAAAGCTGATGTAAACAGTACAGACAATGATAAATCTAAGGGTAAAATTCAAATAAAGAATCTGAAATTCAGTGCGGTATTTGAAGAAACTGTGAAACAGGCGGAAGAAGAGGCTAGAAAAAAAGCAGAGAAATATGAAGAAGGTGAATATACCGACTCCTCCAGTAGTACTGACAAAGAGATTGTAAGTAACTCAGATTTCCCTAAAACGTCGGATCCTGGAGGTCTCAAGAAACAAGCTGAAGATGAAATGAAAATGTAAGTTATGCCTTTCTTTGTTTCTGAATCTTGATCTTTCTGTAACTGTTGGACAGTGCAAGTATAGGTACTGCATACCACATGGTTTTGTAACAGAGATAAATGTTTATAATTTCTCATATCTAAACCATCTTTAACATGGCATTCTTAGCTTCTCTTCACTTTTAACTAAAAAGGACAACCCCATTTTTATGTCCATGCAATCACTGTCCATTCCAAGGTTGCCATTGTATGTTTGATCATAATATCTTTTGTAGTATATGCATATTTTTTTAATGTATAATAAAGTATAAGTATATAATGTTACAGTCATAGTGATTAAATAGCTATTATACATAATGACTGGTCATTATATTTAAAGTAACCAAACCGAACATCGGGGTACCCTTCGCTCGCTCTTGCATCCTATGTTGACGTAGCCCCGCTCCACGGGGCTCCTATTTCTGTGTAAAGGGTTTGAAGTAACCTAACCAAACCGAACCTCGGGGTGCCCTTCGCTGACTCTTGCATCCTATGTCAACGTAGCCCCGCATCGCTAATGTGATTAGGACCTCAGTAAACAATTAAAGATTCATCATCACATCACCCTGGACACTACCTTTAACCAAATTCATTTAGACCAGTAAGTACATCTTTTTCTATGTAACAATAGTAATAATATTAATGTTTTTTTATTAGTAGTGACTTATTGGAGGATGCTAAAATTGCTGCAAAGAAGAGCAAAAAGACTGAAACTTCAACAAAAACAATACGAAAGGAACGAAGCAAATCTCCCAAGAGGTATGTTTTCTTTTCAAATAAATATTAATATAAGCCGCTCTTCAATTTTGTTTCTTATTGTATTATAAATGGGGTAGAAAATTATCTAATAATGTAGTGCATGCTGTGCTTTTCTTTAAGTATTGGGCTGCTTGGACTTAAGTGAATAGTACAAATTGTAAATTAATAGTGTACAAACTCAAAGCATTTATTTCAATTAAACCATTTACAGGCACTTTTGAATTGTCAAGAAGTCGGTCAGTCAGAAAAATATGAAGCTAGTTGCCCATTCCAAAGCATAGGTACCTATGGAGAATAACGGGCAAGAAACTCCATGGACACTCTTTTTAAATTATATTTTTCAAAAATATTAGTTACATCATTACTTTTCAATTTTTTAATTAAATAATGTGAGAACGATGTAAAAATAAACAAGACATATGCGTTAAAAGTGTCCAGAGTACAACAAATAGTACTAAAACAACAATCCAGAAATAAAATAATTAAATATAAGCCGAGGCAGCTAAGTGATGACCAGCCCCAACTGACGGCGCCCATTCACGAACATGACGCATAGTACTCATTGTTGAAAAGCCTAATTAATAAATAAATAACTGATTTAGCTAGTTATTTACCTGAAACATCCCCAACTGTCTTTAACTTGGTTTTTAAGTTCTTTACCAGATAGGTTTCTGACATCTGTATGATACATTCAAACCACCTTGCACCTTCCATAGGTACTTGAAAAAGAAATAAACATTGACACTTATTCATTAAACAGATCAGGAAGTAAATCCAGGCGATCAACATCAGCCTCAAAGAAGAACCACCACCGCTCGACTTCTAAGACACGTCACAGTAGCCGCACACGTCACAGGTCGACCTCGAGGTCTCGGAGAAGGTCAAGGTCACGCTCGAGACGGAGGTCATCAAGGTCACGGTCGCGCCATCGGGGGTTGCGGCGACCTTCGCCCAGGCATGGAGGAAGAGGAAGAAGATCTAGGTATGTGAAAAACTTACTGAGGGTTGCTACACACATGTCATGTTCGGGTCGGCATGATTCGCACAGCCGGGGGCGAAATCGAATATACATAAGAGCCGAGCGGCTTTTTCTTAAACATTTACTATCTACATAGATAGTAAATGTTTAAGAAAAAGCCGCTCGGCTTACCTCGAATTGTGCCGAGCTGACCTCGAATTGTGCCGAGCTGACCTGAACATGAGTAGATGCCGAACGAAGTTGTCCGATCCGATCGGCACGAGCCGGATGAGAGCCGAAAATGTGTAGTAATTGGATCGGATCGGCTTTGTCGTTCGAAACAAATGCTGCGCATCGCATGTGCCGATCCGATCGAGTGTGTAGCACCCCTGACAAATTAATGTAAACTAATAGTTACATAATATCATTATGTTAGAGCACTGATAGCTTGAGAACCACTAATCTGATTTACATGTATAATACTAAGAGGTAATATTATGGTCTCCAGCTAGGTTAAGTAGTATTAAATTTGAAAAGTTAGTATCAAGGCAATTATGACAGGACCACAATCACAGCTGGTCATCATTGTAAATTAGGTCCTGGAATTTTTTCCATAACATTGTTTTTGCATCCTATGGCATTCCACAACCTTTTTTTTTTAGTGAATGAGCCCGCTTTTGACCTTGAACGCTCCTGATGAAAACTGATGGATGAGGTCTATGTTGGAACGGCCGTGCCAGGACGATGCCTGTTCACTCTTGCTTTGAATCTTTACTAAGATACAAATTATTATTGAAAATTGTAACCAGTTGGCCTTTTAAATGATTTTGTCACACATGAACAACAATAAGTTATTCACCAAACTAACGCTATTTAAACCATGCATAATTAAATTAAATTTTGCGTAAATATAGTTATTGATTATTTTCTTCGCCTATTTTCATAATCTAAATATGTACTTAATACAATCACACTAATATTATAAAGGGGAAAGTTCGTGAGTGTGTGTGTGTGAGAGTGGGTGTGTGTTTATATGTTTGTTACTTCTTCATGCTCAAACGGCTGGACCAATTTTGATAAATGTTGTTTGTATGGAGGTAGCTGACTCCCTGGCTTAACATATAGGCTACTTTTTATCTCGATATTCCCACGGGATCGACATTTACGCGGGTGAAACCTCGGGGCGCAGCTAGTTCGTTAATAAATCCTACTAATATTATAAACGCGGAAGTTTGTGAGGATGGATGGATGGATGTATGTTACTCTTTCACGCAAAAACTACAGCACGGATTTGGATGAAATTCGGCGCACAGATAGTTTATAACCATGATTAACACAAGATACTTTTTATCCCGATATTCTCACGGGATCGAAATTTATGCGGGTGAAATCGCGGGGCGCTGCTAGTCTATACTAATAATGAAGCTGAAGGTTTGTTGTTTGAACGCGCTAATCTCTGGAACTACCGGTCGTATTTGAAAAATTATTTTCGCATTTGATAGCCCAATTCTTGAGGAAGGCTAATCGAAAACAAAGTGATAGCGCGGGCAGATGCGACGGGGTGCGTCGGGTGAACAAGAAATTTCACGCGAACAAAGTCGCGAGCAGAAGCTAATCACATATTCAGGAACAGGATAAGATTACTTGCATACATTTAGTATGAACTTGATCGCACCTGAGTATAATCTGGCATCGAAAGGCCTGTTTATGGCCCTTATTGTAGCAGAATATGAATATACTCTGACGCCCTGACTCAAAATGATAAGGATTAACTTTAACTGTCGTATATTTTCAAGGTCATCGACCGGCGTGAAACTCGCAGACAGTGAGAAGAAGCGACTGCTGGAAGTCGCCAGAAGGAATGCTATCAACATGCTTAAGAATGGAGCAGTGCCCGCGGGAGCGGCCGCGCTGCCGCCTCACACTAGGAACCAGGTCATGGCTGCCATACAGTCTGGAGGTCAGTTAATAATCCAAAAACATATTCCAATATTTTTGTTTTCATATCCTGCAATAGTACCGCAACAACCGCAGGTTGTCCTTGGAAGCACTTGCATAGTGCAAACAGGGATATTCGTCCAATTTGTCTAAGAGGTCTCAGCGAGTTGGCTTCGGGCCCTCGTCCGCTTTTGAAAAGAACGGGACCCGAGGTTCGAGATATGTCAAAGACAATAAAAAAGATCAAAAATAGTTGTTAAAAAATATACAACAATTTATTTCTGTTACGAGCTTCGGGTTCGTGACAATAAAAACTGCCGATTTAATAACCAAAAATAACTCTTTAATTAAAAACACTAATTACAGCTCAAACACACTAATTAAAAGAACACAATTTCACTACTGATTACTCTTAATTCGCACTTGAAGATCGCTTAGATGTTTTCGCTCTTGTCGCTTTATCCAAACTGTGTCGGTCGTCGCGCATCCCGGCCTTATATAGTGCCGCAGATAGTTCTAGAACCTTCCATTGTAGAAACATCTAGAATGTTCGAGTACATACCGGCCCCGACCGACTAGGTGTCGATAGTTCGAGAAAGTTCTACAAAGTTCTAGTATCGAATTTTCTAGAACGATCGTGACTCGACTAGTTCTGCTACTCGATACTAGATGGCGCTAGTGGTAACTAATGTCACCATGTACTAGGCATTAATTGTGGCGCGCAACACTACCCCCTCCTAAGACATGCTCGTCCCGAGCATTATCAGCCCCATAATAACGCGCCAGTCGGTCCACATGGACGATCTTAGGAGTACCTCTTGTACCTTTCTGTATCCGGTAGGTTACGTCATTGATCTTTGTCACAATCCGGTACGGTCCGTCCCATTTAGCTTGAAGCTTAGGAGATTTCCCTTTGCTGCGGACTGGATTGTGCAACCACACTAGTGAACCTTCGTCGAACCCTTTATTGTTCATTTTGCGGTCATAACGGGTTTTCATCTTTTCAGACATTTGCTGGCCCGATTGTCTGACGTGCTCATAAATGTCATTCATTTTGTTCCGCAAGTCATTCGCATAATCGGTTATACTGCGTGGGGCATCAGGTGGTATTCCGGTGATCAGGTCTGCAGGCAGCCGTAATTCTCTTCCAAAGTTTGCGAAAGCTGGTGTCACCGATGTACTTTCGTGAACAGCGCTGCGATATGACAACAAAAACGGTTGTATGTGCTTGTCCCAATCTCGTTGCCGATTTTCCACAACTTTGGCTAGGTACCTCTCCAATGTCTGATTAAATCGTTCCACCATTCCATCCGATTGTGGGTGGTAAGAAGTTGTTCTGGTTTTATGAGTACCCATAACTCGACAAGTTTCCTGGAATATTTGTGACTCAAAATTCCTTCCTTGATCACTGTGAATCTCTAAAGGTACTCCAAAACGACAGAAGACTTCATGAACTAATTTATCTGCAACTGTCGAAGCTTCTTGATTTGGAATGGCGAAGACTTCCGGCCACTTGGTGAAGTAATCCATCACAACCATGAAATACTTGTTGCCACTTTCACTTTCCGGAAACGGCCCCGCAACGTCAAGGGCTATCCTCTCCCATGGTGCACCAACATTGTACAATTTCAATGCACCTCTACTGCGAGTCTGAGGTCCCTTTACAGCTGCACAACTTGTACATTTGCGACACCAGTCCTCGACATCGTCCCGACAGTGGACCCAGTAAAACCGTTCTCGTATCTTCAGTAGAGTCCGTTTTACTCCCAGATGACCTCCTGAACAACCATTATGGTACAGCTGTAGAACATCCGGTACTTGAGCTTTAGGGACAACCATTTGCAAATGACAGCTGTTTCCCCGAGCATTTTCCCATTTACGGCACAGGACTTCATCCTGAATCACCAAGCTGTCCCATTGGGCCCAATAGCTTTTTGTGATCGAACTCATCGCTGAGACGTCGCTCCACCTGGGCTTAGGAGCTCTGGCCTTCATCCACTTCAGAATCGGCTTGATGTCCGAATCTTCCTGCTGTGCACGTTGTAGGATTTCCATCCACTCGTTGCTGAGGTCTGTCCTGAGCATCCTCACAGGTACCACTTCCTTACCCTCTTGCCTAGTACCATGCTTGCGGTCTTCATGACAAGGTCTTCTTGAAAATGCATCTGTGTTGCCATGAGGTTTCCCGCTGCGATGTTTGACCACAAAGTCGTATTCCTGCTGCTGCTGGGCGGTGCTGTTAGCCGCACTTCTCTCTGGAGACCAGCCATCTTCCCTTTCTGCAGTTCGCTTAGGGCAACTGGATCGAAGGTGGCCCTTTTCCCCACAGCCGTAGCACCTAGGGCTGTACTTTCTATTACGATCGCGAACTGTAGCCGCTACAACCTCCCTGACGCGATGGGAACGATGATCCTGCCGCACAGCTTCCACCTCCAGTGCATGGGCCAAGGCGTCCTTAAGCGTCCCGTGGTGACCGAGCCTCACAGCAGCCCTAACTTCAAGGTCGCGGATGCCGTCGATGAATGCCTGCACCAGGTTTCCATCAACAAGCGCAGGTACAGACTGGTACGCTTTACGAACCAGCTTCTCCACTTCAAGGGCCCACTGCTGCAGGTTTTCGTTACTGCGTTGCACGCGATCCTTGAGCTGCGCACGAAACACGTGTTCCAGGTGAGCGTCGCCATACCGAGCCTCCAATGCCTCAAGAAGCTGCTCGTAAGTCACTTCCTTACCAAGAGCTTCCAGAACAGTTAAGGCCTGGTCGCGCAGGCCAAGGGTGAGGGCAGTCATGGCCTGATTTTTATTCCACCCGTTCGCCTTCATGACAGCCTCAAACTGGATTTTGTAGGCCGACCAGGAAGAAGTTCCGTCGAACGGTGGCACTTTGAATCCACGTAGCGAAGGTGTTGTAGCTACGGGAGCTGCGATTCCATCACCAAGTTTGAGGTAATCCAGCGTTTTCTTCACGTCAGCCATCACGGTTAGCTTCACGTCAGCCATCACGTTGTCAACCCGATTATTTACTTGGTCGATTCGGGTTTCAGCTTCCGACAGGCGGTTGTCATGATGAGCAACCATATCCTTCACCTCCTTCATGTCTTTCCCGAAGGTAGCGTGAAGGTCCTTCATAAGGAGCATCTGCTCTTCCTGGCGGCGCGCCTGCTCCTCCTTATCACGTTGGAGCTGTTCTTCCAACCGACGAGCCTGTTCCTCCTGTCGACGAGCCTGTTCCTCCTGTCGACGAGCTTGTTCCTGCAGCATCATCATCAGGGCAGCAAAGTCTGGTGCTGATGATGCTGGAGCAGCTGTGGATGGGCCGGCCTCCGTGGTCGGTAGCTGGCCTTCCGACCTCTGTGGCGTTGCTCCGCCGAATCGCCTCTGGTCCGTCTCTTGCTGTCGTTGATTCCGGGTACGGATACCCTCCGTGTCGTCTTTGGGTAAAACCGGCATAATCCCACTTCTGACACCAATTGTTACGAGCTTCGGGTTCGTGACAATAAAAACTGCCGATTTAATAACCAAAAATAACTCTTTAATTAAAAACACTAATTACAGCTCAAACACACTAATTAAAAGAACACAATTTCACTACTGATTACTCTTAATTCGCACTTGAAGATCGCTTAGATGTTTTCGCTCTTGTCGCTTTATCCAAACTGTGTCGGTCGTCGCGCATCCCGGCCTTATATAGTGCCGCAGATAGTTCTAGAACCTTCCATTGTAGAAACATCTAGAATGTTCGAGTACATACCGGCCCCGACCGACTAGGTGTCGATAGTTCGAGAAAGTTCTACAAAGTTCTAGTATCGAATTTTCTAGAACGATCGTGACTCGACTAGTTCTGCTACTCGATACTAGATGGCGCTAGTGGTAACTAATGTCACCATGTACTAGGCATTAATTGTGGCGCGCAACAATTTCTAATAACAATTTCTCATGATTTCTTTATCAAACAAAATTCATTTTCACAGGTAAATCAGTAGACGAACTGACAGACTTCTGTAAACATTTATCAAAGAAGGAGGCCCTTGGTGAGCTGTCTTCTGTCTCTTCGAACGACGATGATATGAGCGAGAACGAAGATACACTCGCTTTCCACCATCCCTTCCTCGTCAAAGAAAAGGCACCTATTGTTATGAACATAAGGGTGAGTTTTCCTTAACATATTTTACACAGTTAACAAAAAGCAAAAGTCCAGCCTAAACTAAACTAAGGCACACCAATATCATTAATTTTTTTTTAGTTTATCGGGCGTGTTTCATGAACTGCAGCCAAATATATGTTTTATTTTCTGTAAACTGTGTACTGACCTTAAGATAAAGTAAATGTAACAAATGCAGTCAAGCGTTAACGCGCGAGCCATCACGCCAATTATCCGTAAAAATTAATGAGACTCATAATGCAATAGGCAGTTGAATCGACAATACGTTATAACGAAATAATAGTGCACTAGCCATTGAGCATCTACTTCATTATAATTATTATTTATCTATGAATGGTGATCCTTACTTTTTATATATCAAAGACTAACCAACATCATTTGCTCAATATTAATAAATAGGTTTTCAACTTTTTTAATTTACTAATGAGAGACAGTGCCAGACAGTGAGTTACCAAACCATTCGTTCCACTCCATGAAGATCTCCCACCGATCCTTGGGTAACCTGGAAGTCTAAACAGACTAGCCCACTACCACACACTAGCACACTACCAGACTAGCCCCTAGACTGACCCAGGTTAGCCGAAGCAAGGAAAACCTGTTCACATTTGGTACATAATTACTAAAATACAGCACTTGCAATTAGAATTTACTTGCCTTTTTATAAATGCCAGGCTTACGTGAATTTTAAAAAATATATATACGAAGTTAATTAATAATTAACTTGCTTCGTTCGCATGTTTCCAGTAACAAATCAGTAATCCATTTTTCAAGCACTTCCTCTTTAATTTACATTAGCGCATTAACTAAACCTTTACATGACACTTTATTATTTTCCAGGGAGGAGCCCCACTGCCCATAAAGACAAATGCCTTGCCTGTAGCTAATAAGGAAGAGTTAAGACTCCAGTTCCCCGTGTCTTCGGGCTCTCAACACAGGGAGAAGGCGTCGGAATGGGTGCCTGTCTCACCGCCTAAAAAAGATATGGTAATATACATGTTTTTTTTTTTTCATTATCTTTTCAGACTTACATAAAATCGCAATCAATCACAGTCTTTCATTTTGACAGTTCAGACACGTTTATTGCGTTATTTATGTTATGGAGCAGACGAATTTTTCAAAACAATGAAGCAATGGATAAGGATTTTCCTTCAAAACCCTCGCATTGTGATTGAAAGTGTGTTCCTAGGGCAGGTCCGATATTGAAAATAGGTCTTCCCTAAGCATCGTCCATTGCACGCATTTATTCAATGGCTTGAGCGTGACATCACGCTAAATAAAATTTATTATAATATATAGGCCCTGTAGTCTCCCAATATTGCCCATGGAACCCTCCAGATTCCTTCCTTCATCAAAAAAAAAATGGTAAACCCTCCATATTGGTACCCAAGATACAGGCTTGCCTAGTTTGGGACTAATGTAAAAATCTTTGTAATCTTTTAAGCAATAAAGTTTATTATTATTATTATAAAAAAGTAAACAAAACTGAATTATTTCTGATTTCATAACTTTTATTACAGCAAGTCGCAAAAGTGAACTCAAGCAGCACAAAAACAAAATCAAGCACCTCTGCTACTTCTACAGCTAACACATGCACAGAAATAGCCAAGTAAGTGTATACTTTATCCCTATGAAAATAAGGCATTAACCTATTGACCGCCACACGTCAAAAAATCAAAAACGTGCCCTCGGCGTCAAAATCTGTCATGTAGTCGAACCGTGGCGTGCTGGGCACATTTTGGTTTGACGTCTATACACGTCTGTGGCGGTCAAAAGGTTAAATAACTTTTGTAATGTAAACAATTTGACTAAATTATGACTTTCTGTTTTAGAATATCGGAAAGATCTTTAAGTCCACCTGCCTATATGAAAAGCTTTACGACGGGAAGCCGTAAGTGTCACAGTTACATACATTATTAAAATACCAGAATAATTTCAAGTTGAAAACCAAAAAAAAAATAAAAAAAAAACATCACAATCATCCGTAATACGCATTCTGAACATAAAACTAAGGAACATAGACTGAAAATTATTACTGGAAAAAGATTTTTATTTTTGGTGTGAAAAAAAATCTGTTTACGGTAGCGTATTTTTAACTCACGCAAAATATTATACTTCTAAGTGTTGTGCCGGTATTTATAATTAACGTATGACGTTTAAAATTTGTTTTCGTGAAAAAAAAATTGGAACTTTGACCTTCTGTATCTCCGTAACCAGCTTCCCATGTATGGTCCAGTATAAAAATGATCACAATGACGAGAAGTGACTTCCGTCTCTCACACTCCAGACAAAATACAATAAAAAAATAATATTACAATATAATATTTTTTATAAGTATTCAAGAATATTTATTTCAAATCCATAATATGATAATATTTACATAATCTATGCTAATATTTACAATAATAATATGTACATTTATATGAAAAAATAAGCAAAATAATCATAGGGCATCAAAAAATTCGTCCGCATCGCTGTCAACAGGAACAGTGCCCAAAAGGCTGGCAGCATTGCCACGTTCTATGGCGATGCTAATTCTTTGGCCAAGAAATAGGCCAGCCCTATAATATTAGAAAAAAAAAGAATTGCCCTTGACGCCATGTTGTGATATTTATCCTCATATTACTTCACTTTGAGCATTTGTCCAGCTTGGGAACTACGCTGCTCTATCGGCGCGGATCGATTGTATGGAAAATACGTCCCGTCGACGCTGCGTTAGTCATATCTTTACCTAACCTCTTTATGGTATCTTGATATTATATCTTTTCAGAGCTAAACTCCGTGGTTGTGATACCTGCGTTGCCAGCGCCGGGCCCGCAAGCTTACCCTCCAGGGGTTGATGCACAGAAGATGGTGCAAATTGTCAGTACTATACTATATTTTACAATTAATTCTACAGTCTTTCGCTTACCTAAAAATAAATAAAGGGCATGCCAAACTTGACTGGAAAATATTATATCTACCCCAAATTGGGATTAGGGCAGGAGAATACTATTCCATTCTCTACGTAATCAGGTGCCACAATCAATCACGGAATTCGTAAATGGATGGTTTATTGTCCTGTCTATTTTGTAACACTATTTATATTTAAAAGTCTGTCCATAGAGTTTCTTGCCCGTTCTTCTCCATAGGAACCTACTACGCTTTGGAATGGGCAACTACCTTCATCTTGCCGACTGACCGACCCCTTGACAATTCAAAAGTGCCTGTAATTGGTTTATCACACTAACATTCTATAGGCGAAAGTTTGTGAGTGCGTGTGTGTGTTTATATGTTTGTTACTTCTTCACGCTCAAACGGCTGGACCAATTTTGATAAAATTTGGTACGGAGGTAGCTGACACCCTGGATTAACAGATAGGCTACTTTTTATCCCGATATTCCCACGGGATCGAAACTTATGTGGGTGAAAACGCGAGGCGCAGCTAGTATGAAATAAATGCTTTGTGCTCTTATCCATGTGCGACACAAGTCAACGGCAGAGGCAACTGCAGCCGTCGACGCGTCAACGTATGCCGTTGCCCAGTTGCTGCACACTTACCCCCTTACTAATAAACGTTGTATAGCGTCTGTATAGTTACACAACGCTTCGTCTTCTTCTTTCGAATGTCAAATTACTGACGACTGAAACAGAAATCGGTGTGTAACTATTCATCTGTTACAATACGTTTATTAGTAAGGGAGGGTTAGGTTTTTGATGGAATTACTTGGTTGTTGCCAGTGTTACTCAGATAACGATAATATGGTAATTCTCTTACAGCAAGATGTAGCGACCCTCGTGTCTGCGAAGCTGTCTATAATTCGGAAGGAGCAAGAGGAGAGTGAACTTTATACTACACATGGAGTAAGTTACTGTTTTCACATGTTTTGAGAAATGCAGGAGTATTTACTCCTAAAAATGAATTTCTGTCACGGAAGATATTATAATTAGAAATCTCCCATAACGCAGGCGTGCACCGACCTTTTTCAAAATTCCTGTGCTCTTTTTCTGAAATCATTAAAGTCATCAACACAACTCTCTAAGACCAAGTAATCCCCAAGAATGACTATTTCATGAAATCTTGACATTTGGGGATTATACTAACTTAACAAGTTGGTATTACTGATTTTATTGATTATAATTCTGTAAATACATATTTGTTACGACCGCGAATCATATTTTAATCAACGTACAACTTAATACTGACCAGCAAATTGCAAAACACGTAAGAAAATTTTAATTTCGCGGGCTACCTTAGCGCTACCCCCTTAAACAGCAATATGTGTGACAAATGGGGTTATAATATTAATTTTTGTTAATAATACCAGCCTATTATTGTTCCAAATCGAAGGCCTCTTCTAATTCAGAGAAGGCACAAGCATTGATCATCGTGCTTGCTCCAGGCTGGTTGGTAATTTTAGACTTATAAATTCTAAGTCCAGGTTTCCTCCACGATGTTTTTCTTCACCAGTGTCACTAATGTCCAAGCAAGATAAACAGAAAGTACATCATCCTCTGCCTAGCCTTTCTCCCAACTATGTATTTTACATAGAGCGATCTGACCTCCACAACCCAGTTACTGGGTAATACAATACCCCTTGGCAAGACCGGTTGTCAGATTTTTGTGCTTCCGACTACCAGTAACGATTGTATTTAGCTTTATATTATTTTACCAATTGTATTTAATAACCTTATTTCCCTAATGTAGGTAATGTTTTCACAGTTTGGTTGGTCGGCGGGGTCTGTGAGTGAATCATCACTGGGTCAGTTCACGGGCTCAACGGGTGCTCAAATATTGACGCCAAGGGAACTAGCTAGCGGCACACAAGCTTGGGCCAAAAAGGTACACATTATATACTTCAGAATATATGAATATCTTATTCCTGCCTTTTTATATGACTTCAGTGAAATTGTTCTTTCATTTTTACAAATTAATTAATATTTGGATAGAATGTTGGAACTACATTAGAAGACTCGATGCAAAATTCAAAAAATCTGTTACTTTTTGTTTTCCATAACATTATTTCGTAGACCCAATTCTGTTGTCGTTTGCTGTTAAAAACAACTTGGCGCAAGTTTAAAAATCCACTCTAAAATATTTTTGTAACAATTGATATTATCGTGAAATGATGGGTTTTTGTAACAGAATTAATTGATTGTGTACTTATTCAGATCTACAATTATTGAGAAAGAATGTCGATATTTTGTGGCGTGTGATTATGAAAGAACAATACGCTTGTAGGGGCAAACCATAAAATATGCGTTAAAGTATCAAACGAAACCTAGTAATAGAGCTCAGCTGTCCTATTGTGTACTATGTATTGTGTTTAATCTTGTGTATTATTATAAATGTTGTATGTTTATTACAACATTTATAATAAAAAACAAGCGTTTTTTTGTCTTAGTTTTTATGAGATATCATGTTATTAGATTTATTTTGAAGGACACATCTAAATACATAACTACCTCGTCTAGATACTAGAGTAGTTGCAACTTGCAACGCATTGACATAAAATCAGCGAAGTATTTAAAGAAGAAGAAAAAAAACAAGTGGTCTGAGCCTTGCAATATATATTAGATATCCTATGACTGAAAGCTGGTAAGTACGACGGTAGATTACGGAGTTTCTTAAAAGAAGTCACTTCAATTGCCTGGTAACTCAAAGCAAAGAAGGCATTATTGAAAGTACTGAAATCTGTAAAAATATCAAACAAATGGAGTAATATGGATTCCGTATTTGCAGATTGAATAATTTGAAGGACTATGTGGTCTCGGTTGTCTGTTATCGTTTTGGCAACTCCAGAAGAAAACACTTGACTATCATTCCATTGGTTACCTACAATACGACCGACGTAACTTGGCAGGTGAACATAGGCACTAAGAACTTTCGCGCATGTTCTCTCACTCGCACTCGCCTCATGTCACCATTTGGTTCCTAAAAAATCATACTGCGCAGCCTTCTGCGCAAAGTTCTGGCCCGCCAAGTTACGTCGATCGTATTGTACAGTCACGAGCATAAGTATGTATAGGTATACACTTAGCTTTATTCAAAGGTAGATTTTATCCTTTAACTTTGAATTAAATTTTATTTTATTACGAACATAGTATTTTCGAACGAATAGGTTATGTAAAATATCGTATTTCAAGGTTGCATTCGTCATTTCACGAAAAAATCGCGATTAAAAGTTACCAAGTGTTGACATATTAGTGCTCGTGACTGTACTCCTTGGTAAAAATAACTATCCTAGCGGTTAGATCAGTTAAGTTAATAAAACAACATTGAACTCCATACAGCCTACCAATACTGACAGTCGGTGAGCCAAGGGTTTCGTTCAATACTTTAAAAGAGTGGAAATAACTTTTCTTTCAGCTGATTGCTTCGCCGGTCGGGATCGCCGGTCCCAGCGCGTTCTACCGTGCGGTCAGAACTTATAATACAAGTTGTATTATACTTTCTGACCTTTTTCAGTATTACTGTGATGGTTGCAACAACTTATTTTTTATTGTTATTTCTTTATATCACTCTTTTTGTAAACGAAGCAATATTGTAGCACAGTTTTTACGTGTATGTAATTTATTTATATGAACTAAAGCTTTGAAAACGCTTACCTTTTCGGGTATTTTAATACGCACATATTAAATCCACTGTTGCCAAAAAAAGATGGAAAATGTTTTTGCATGATTTAAATCATGTTGGGAAATTCTAAAGGGTTTTCGAATCTCAAGCAAATTATTCTCAATCTTCGGATTTACATGTTTTTTTTTATATTAATGCCTTATATTTTCTGTGATATTAGTACCCAGCGAGTAATTATATCTATTTTATGCGTATTGTACTGCCTATATCGTAAAAATGCAATGAGTATTTTTAATACTGTATGGCCTCGCACAACTTTGAATGCAAATTGTACCTACTTTATCTAGAATATTGCATCACATTTATTTATCAAGTTTTAAAATAGCAAATATTCTATTGTCATTAACACTTTGAATTATTATATTTAATGTGTAACCTCACTATGTATTATTCGAATTATTTGTTGCTGCAACCATCATGTTCGTTACATTCTTTGTTTGTGTAACGAGGGAACTTTGTAGTTCGCTCTTTACACCGCACTATTCTTCTAATGTGATGGTAATTCCCATGCCACTCCCATTTGGCATGTCAATCATCATTACCAAAGATTGCGTACAGATATTCAGTTTTCCCCTTGGTTATGACTGACTTATTTATTTTCCAGTTATCCTCCTTTGTTTAATTTCAATATTGTATGGAATAAATATGTTTACTACTTATTCAACAGTATACTTCCATTTTAAATTGGTTTTAGCATTTAAAAATGCAGACTTTTCATCGTTCATATTTCTGGTACTTTTTTTTTATTAAGAAAGTATGATCAAAATCATCCACACATTTTAATTTTTTGTCTATGGCTGAAGACATTAAATAAAAAATATATTTGGTTCGCGGATTTTTTTTTTTTTGTGAACGTAAATAAGTAGACCCAATGGATAAAAAATAAAATACATTTTAGTCAGTCTCCAAATACTAACGCCCGTCGATTCTTTGAGCTATCTTCGAATTTTCGAAAACAGCTTAAACCTAAACATTTGTGCAAAGCTATGTGCGAAGTTTTGCACAACATACAAAATTAACAAAACGGCCACGTGAAACGTTTTCCAATGCATTTACAAATGTTATTTGACATTTGCAAATGCGCGGGGTTCCCAACCCTAGACTATACAGCGTTGGATGGCTCAAAGAAAAGTATGGCCGAAATGGGGAATTCATGAATATTTGTTGCAGCTTTTAAGTGATAAGGAGATGCGTGCACTTCGATGTCTACGATGATAGGTGCTAACCTTACAATGTATTCAAAGAGGTAAGTATAATGCGGGAAGGGGTGCAATGTTACTCAAACAAAAATGAACTTTATTTGATGTGCATACTGAGTGAAGAATCGCAAAGTGATATCAAAATTACTTGCAATTTCAGAGTATAGATTTGATTGAACAACTTTTAAAACTTTTTGAACTACTGATTATTTTCAGCCTTAAGATTTTTATCTAGGTAGGTATTCCGAGACTTCTTATCCTAAATTTTCTTCCAAACGGGAATTCACTTTCCTAGAAATACCAAAAACAGATTTTAAAATAAAAAAACTTTCATTACCGAGCCGAAAATTTATACAACTCACCAATGTCAATACATTCTCTAACTTGATCTACTGTGTGTAGGACCAACTAGTGCGAGCCGCGCCTGTTGAAGGGGGCATGGGCATGCACTTGCTCCAGAAAATGGGTTGGACGCCCGGCCAAGGATTGGGTAAGGAAGGCACTGGGACGCTCCAGCCATTACTCCTGGAAGTTAAGCTGGACACCAGAGGTCTACAGGCCAAGGAAGAGGTCAGTAGCAGTAGACGCAGTAGAGGTGTAAGTAACTTATTTTTGTTTTTTTAGTTTTATAATTATTTTAGACTTTTTTTTTTTTCAATACCTTTTAACGGGTTTATTTTGAAACCTAACTTCTCTTGACTAAGCATCATATTTTTTTGCACCTTATCCTTGTAATATTTTGTTATTTCGTTTGTCCTCACAAGTTCCTTTTATGGTTCAACCATACCGCGGTGAATCGATGTCGACCGACGCGACGTCTCAAAATATACAGGCTGTAAAAAGACCCATCAAATAGCCTTCAACTCCGCATTCTGTACATCAAACTAATTAACATTGCATAAAAATAATTGCTGGAAAACGACTTATTTTTGGTGTGATTTGCTGTTTTCGGTAGTGCGCAATGTAATACACGCAAAGCATTGTGCTTATGTGTGCAATTGTGCATGCAACGGTACAGTCAACAGCAAAAGTAGATGATCAAAATCAGAAATTCAATACTAATTAACGGAGTTCGCGTCAGAACTGTATGGCAGAGCTGTTGTTGTTGTTGAGCTATGTGCAGAGACTGTGTGGCTGTGTGGCAGAGTTCTGACGCAAACTCCGTTCATTAGTAGGTATTGAATTTCTGATTTTGATCATCTACTTTTGCTGTTGACTGTACAGGGCTCATGGGGGTATTTAAATTTTTGTTATAATAACATTAAAAACTTGTTTTCATAAAAAAAGTCAGTAAAAGTTAGAATTTTTACCTTCACTATCTCCGTGACCAGAAGTTTCCCAGGAATTTACAAAAAAATGATGACAATTACCGGGAGTACGGTATACGGCGGCTTCGATAAACCGCGGTCTGGATGCACCCTTCCCAATTTTTTATTTGAAAAATCCTTTAAATCTTCATTTACTTTTCCTTACAGATGAAGCTACAGCGGCCGGGACGCATCCGGGGCCCCGCACCGCTCGTCGCCGGCGGGAAGCACCCAGTATCATTACTAGGAGAATACTGTTCCAAACAGAAACTAGGACCGCCTGAATATAACCTATGTTTCGAATGCGGCCCCGACCACAAAAAGAACTTCCTGTTCAAGGTCTGCGTACGTTGATATTTTTTTTATTGATTTTTTATTTTATAAGTTTACGTTCACAATCTAGTCGCAATCTTATCTATGCGACAATCCTTTTAGTGCACACATACGAGCGACACGCGTCGACGACAGAGGCAACTGCAACCGTCGACGGCTGCCGCCGACACGCATTCACAACTGCCGCCGACACTCGTTGACACCTGGCGCCGACACTCGTTGACAGCTGGCGCCGACACTCGTTGACAGCTGGCGCCGACACTCGTTGACACCTGGCGCCGGCACGCGTTGACAGCTGGCGCCGACACTCGTTGACACCTGGCGCCGACACGCGTTGACAGCTGGCGCCGACACTCGTTGACAGCTGTCGCCGACATGCGTCGACTACTATTGCAGTTGCCTCTCGTCGTCGGCGCGTGTCGCTCGTGTGCATACACAGTTATTGCGGCGCTGACCACGCGACCGACTGTACGCGCGTACGCAATATCTCTTGTGAGTACTCAGTTTGCCGTCTGCTAATCGCTCCGTCACGAGTTGAGTTACATAATACCACAAGGGGGCACAACTATAAGGAATGTTCGCATTCTAATCTCAATCTGTCAAGAATACACTAACTTGTTTGACATTGATTGTCGCTGAGATGAGATTGCGACTAGATTGTGAACGTTTTTAATTACAGGAATTGGGGCGACTGCCTATCAGAAGATAGGCAGTCGCTCCATGTAAACTACTGGTATTCAGCTGCATCCGGATAAGTTGGATTCCTACATCATTTATTTATCTATAGCACGTGAGATATACTTGGCAGGGAAGCATCGTCAATCATTGGATGACTGCCAAAGAATTGATATTGGTATATTCGCCATATATTTATTTCACGTTAACATTCCATATAGGTACTGCTGCGACGTCAGTGTCAAGTCATTTCGACTTTGGAACCAATGATCGTATCTGCATTGTCATCAAAACTCAGTTATCCAAGTCATCTACAAGTAGGAAGTTCTGTTAATGACTTAGTAAATCCAAAATAGTAATGATCAATTGTTTCAGTTATCACTGGCTCCAAGCAACCATTTTACAATACGACCGACGACGTAACTTGGCGGGCCTGAACATAGGCACTAAGAACTTTCGCGCTTGTTCTCTCATTCGCACTCGCCTCATGTCACTATTTGGTTCCTAAAAAATCTTACTGCGCAGCCTTCTGCGCAAAGTTCAGGGGGTCTACTCCGAAGCGGTTAACCACTGTATCGGCCGAATGTTCGGTCATTTTCTGATTCGAATATTGTTGTCCTACTACGAATTAAAAAAAAAAGGGTAAGGGTTCTAAAAAGGTTCGGATTGGCACCGTTTGGTCGGGACCAATAGTCAATATAGGAAATTAATGGTAGTAGAAAATGACCGAGCATTCGACCGATACAGTGGTTAACCGCTTCGGAGTAGACCCCCTGGCTCGCCAAGATACATCGGTCGTATTGTACATTATAGTGTTTATGCAGGGTCTAATTAAATTAGCTAGCCAAACTCTGCAAACGTGATGGTTATCGATATACAGGCAAAAACATCAGCTGTTCCCTACATTTGACGAGATATACGAACATAAATGTAAGAAACGGCTGATTTTTTTTTCCGCTATTGCAGGTTTGGTCCCTTAGTAAAAGTTGTTCATAAACATTAACAACCTCTTAAGAGGTCATTGTACTCATGTACAATGACCTCTTAAGAGGTTGTTAATGTTTTACCAATAACCCTGTTTAAACACGATAAAACAAAAAAGAAATGAATTTGTTTTTTTTTTTTTTGGTGGGTTCATCGACCGCAGACTTCACAGACGTGATTATATCGATATCCAAACAAGATAAAACATATTTTCTCAACTTGTACCAGCGGTCGTTGACCCCTAAAAAAAACATCAAATCTTTTTATTTTCATTTTATCGTGTTTGGATACTCTTATCGATACTCATCCCGTCTTCAGTTTCGCTAGCTAATTTAGTTTGACCCTGTATACTTTAATTATTCTGCCGTCATAAAGAAAAAGGGCACAACTAAGATTTTTTCCAAAATTGAGTAAAAAAAACTGGCATAATATGTGCCTTTTTTTTCTGATTCCAAATATAATATTTTATCTCAATTTTGAAAAAAAATGTTAGTTGTGCCCTTTTTCTTTATGAATGACGGCAGTGTTATTTTGGCACAGTATACACATCTGCCTATTTCTCCGAAGTAATCAGCAGGTCAATTCGCGTATTTAAAAACGTTAAAAATCTAGTCGAAATCTCGTCTTCTGCGTCAATCAATGACAGAAACTTGTCAAAAACGTATGTAAAATAAAGATGTATAATTTTAGAGTCTGAGATTAAAATGCGAACGGTTTTTTTTTTAAATACGGGAACTGTCCTACAGACATGAAGTGATGTTACGATTAATTAAAAACAAAATGTTTTTGTCCAGGTAAAAGTAGCAGGTACAGAATACCAGCCGGCAGTAGCCAGCGCTAACAAGAAGCAAGCGAAAGCCGACGCCGCGCAACTGGCATTACAGAAATTAGGCATAGTGACTTAGTGACATAACCGTAACACGTAGGATCTAATTGTATACGACTGTTTATACTACTCTTATTGTTACACTTGATTAGTACATCACTAATAATTGTAAAATGTTTGCTAGCATACATGTCTTTAGGGTATAATGTTGTTTTATTTTGCTTCCTTGATATCTTAAACTCCTCCTTTTTGTAAAGTCGGTAAAAAATGGTTTTGATTTTGCATTGAGCAATGGCAATAAAAATAATTTTCGTTATTGGTTAAAATTAAAGACTAGTGCCACTCGTGAAACAAAGGCCTCAGAGCTTTGCCTAGTACCTACACTCATATATGGAAGTAGCTATCACACCTAAAATTAGCTTACCTACTGCCGGTCGATTCTGTAGAAATCTCACCGTGAAAACTTAGGTGAAGTGAGTTTGTTTTTGCTAGGAATTGACACTATTGACAGCTCACTCCACGCTCACTTCACCTAAGTTTTCACGGTGAGATTTTTACAGAATAGCACCGCTGATCCAGACTAATTGGCGACTAAATATGGGAGAAAACAGATCTTCGCTAGGTGCCCTAGTTTTTGAGATATAAATGTGGCCCTGCTGGGGAGACACTCTCCAGATCGGCCACCTATAAATCCTTATAACTTTTGAACCAGTGACCGACAAATTCTGATATTTGGCGACAAATTTCGACTAATTAGCGACTAATTTTTTGTGCTATCAAAATTAAAATCCCTGATGGTGGCTCTGCCAGAGTCAGTGACACGAAAAAAACCGAAAACCGTTTTATACCGTACATACCAAAAATTTGTACGAAACCCTCGGTGCGCGAGTCCGACTCGCACTTGACCAGTTTTTTTTTATAGGACGGTACCTAACTAGCGCACCAAAAAAATTTACTCTGAAGCGAAACGCATTTTGATACAAAAAAAGCGCTGTGCCCGCATTTTGTGCCTTGGTTCATAGAAAATGTACGAAACCGATGTGGGACGATTATTGCAATACGGTGCGGCCTGGTGTCACTGACCCTGGCAGGGCCACCATCACGGATTTTAATTTTGATAGCACAAAAAAATTGTCGCTAATTAGTCGAAATTTGTCGCCAAATATCAGAATTTGTCGGTCACTGGTTCAAAAGTTATAAGGGTTTATAGGTGGCCGATCTGGAGAGAGTTTCCCCAGCAGGGCCACATTTATATCTCGAAAACTAGGGCACCTAGCGAAGATCTGTTTTCTCCCATATTTTGTCGTCAATTAGTCGGAATCAGTCGCCAAATATCAGAATTTGTCGGTCACTGGTTCAAAAGATATAAACGTTTATAGGTGGCCGATCTGGAGAGACTTTCCCCAGCAGGGCCACATTTATATCTCAAAAACTAGGGCACCTAGCGAAGATCTGTTTTCTCCCATATTTTGTCGCTAATTAGTCGCAATTTGTTGCCAAGTTACAGATTTAGTCGGTGTGTAATTAAAAAGATATTAAAGAATTAAATTTCCCCATACATTGGTACAAGCACGTACAAAATACTTTGTGTAGTTTCTAGACAATATCTATGACGTCATAAGGAGGAATGTTTGTTTAGAATTAAATAAAAATAAACTTATTCTATAATTTCAACCCACAAAAGGAAAGCTTTATTCACTACCTTTATACAAATCTACAATAAATTTACGTAATTATTTATCTAACACAATGTGCACTTACCACTTTAGTCGCTGGCAGATAGATCGCTGCGCTCCGTTTCATTTACGGTAAGTAAAAAAGAGATAGATGCGCGTGTACAGACGAGCTACTTAGAACAAGTTGCCCGTCACGTAAGTTAAAGTCAGCCAGTTTAATTAAAATGCAACTTATTATGAATATTTACGAACTCTAGTGTTGTTATCTCTAGATTCCGCAAATACAAAAACGGGGAGAAAGATAGAACGTCGGCGTTCGCGCCGCACAAAGTACTTAAAAAAAATAGGTAAATAAACAAACTTGCTCTAAAGGATTTTTTATATTACTAAATACTAAATGTACGATATTTTTTTTATTATTCTAACGTTAATTAGAGGTTATCATTGTAAACTGGTAAAACAGTTGCATGCGACTGTACATCTTGACACCAAATAGACCAAGAGCAAGGTTTAATGTTTTCAAAGAAGTTTAAGCCACTCTAACCTAGTAATTTAAAACATAAAAACATGTATTTAATTGAGAATTTATCTCTCTCGGACATTACTAAGGACTTTAGACCGATAAAACTAGAAGTATATTACACATATTAATAGAAATATTTTTTCTTGGCAATTTTTCGTAAACTCTTCGATCTAGCTCTTGGACTATACCTTAATAATTGAACTCATTATATCTCTTAAACGAAAACCCGATTAAATCTGTGACTTGGTGACTGATTCCGACTAATTGACGACAAAATATGGGAGAAAACAGATCTTCGCTAGGTGCCCTAGTTTTTGAGATATAAATGTGGCCCTGCTGGGGAAAGTCTCTCCAGATCGGCCACCTATAAACGTTTATATCTTTTGAACCAGTGACCGACAAATTCTGATATTTGGCGACTGATTCCGACTAATTGACGACAAAATATGGGAGAAAACAGATCTTCGCTAGGTGCCCTAGTTTTCGAGATATAAATGTGGCCCTGCTGGGGAAACTCTCTCCAGATCGGCCACCTATAAACCCTTATAACTTTTGAACCAGTGACCGACAAATTCTGATATTTGGCGACAAATTTCGACTAATTAGCGACAATTTTTTTGTGCTATCAAAATTAAAATCCGTGATGGTGGCCCTGCCAGGGTCAGTGACACTGCGGCCTGAGCAAGCTGCGTCAGCCTTTACCAAACAATAATACTATCTAGACAAAAGTATAATTAATATTAATAGGTTAAAAGCATCATATTGTAGTCTTTGGGTTAAACCTTCTGCTGCAATTAGTACCTATTGCCATGTGCACATTCAAACTCAAATCATTTATTTCAATTAAACCTTGTACAGGCACTTTTGAATTGTCAAAATTAAATAGTCTGTCAGTTAGTCAGAAAGTTGAAGCTAGTTGCCCATTCCAAAGCGTAGATCTCTATGGAGAAGAACGGGCAAGAAACTCCATGGACACTCTTTTAAATCAAGATACTACAAAATCCTGGGTACATTATTAGTGTACATTATTCTTGTTGCTTCTATATGTGAGAACAATGTAAAAAAAGACAGAAATGAAGAAACAATTCAAGACATAAGATTTAAAAAAAAAAAAAAAGGTTCCGACGAATTGAGAACCTCCTCCTTTTTGAAGTCGGTTAATAAGCCTTGGCAGTTAAGAGATGACCTGTCTCAATCGACGGCGCCCGCGCGCACGTTGTGCACTAGATAACAAATATCAATATGTAAGAGAGAGAGATACACCTGTATCAAGCGCCGTTATTAACTGATAACGCTCTTAAACTCGATTTTGGCCTCCCAATCTGGCAACTAAATTGGTGACAAACTACGAACCTAAAAAAGGAATCTTCTACTTAAATTCAGTAACTGACAGACAGCTCACAGCCCAAACCACTGGGTCCAGAAGAATTACATCTTAATGAAGGTGAGCACTACGGAAGGATTTTTGAAAATAGTTTGTATGGAATTTCTACATTTTGCCGATAGGAAATCCCAAAGGCACACGACTTGTAGAAAAATAAAATAATAGGTACCCACTTCGTCGAGATAAGAAACCCGCTTCCCGCTTGGAATGCGTTCAAAATAGCTCTCACTTTCCAGGACGGATGATAGGCCCAGTTGCGCTTCTCTATGGAGTGTTATTTTAAGTACAAGAGCCTAGAGACGATAGATGTTGGGCTTGATCGGATAAAAATAAGAAACCAGAAATACTTCATAATCAGATTTATTTAATAACTATTTATGACAACATTACTACGACTATTCAGGACATTGACTACATTCAATTTAATAGGTATCATAAAAAGATTTATGTATCTCTGAATAACAAATGGTGTACCTAATATTTTTATGCATACAAGATCAAAGTCCGGAAACAGAAAAAACCACTAACTAATTCCAACGATTTTTGGTGCAAATTGAATAATATAGGTCCTTCTTCTCAGTAGGTACCTACAAATACTTCTAGTAATGTAATAGATACTCGTCCTCCTTAGGTTTCCTAATAAATCACAGATTTGTTCCAAACGCCTTCCACTGATATCCTTTACTGCTTTTCACCGGATTGTTGTTTAATCCTGTAGTCTGACAGGGCTGCTTTTATGGCATCTTCAGCAAGCACTATAAATAAAAATAAATAATTTATTATATTTAGCCATACAGTACAGTTAATAATAATTATTACAGTTAGACTGAATATCCCGCGAAACTGTGGAGGTCGAGACCCTCGACAATCGCGAGATTTGCAGTCTCAGGGAATATTTCCTAGAAACCGATGTTGGGTTGCATCGAGATGTAGTCGCGGTGGACAAGGGCCTCCTCACCCCGCTCTCCTTGGCTAAAGAGAACTGGCTCAAGCCAGTATTCTTGACACTAATGATTGCATGGAGGTATGGGTAAGGAGCTTTACGTACGCTTTTTCCAGGCCCTACATGATGTAGATTTACTAGCGTCCGTAGCCTGGCTGCGTTTCGATGACCTCTTTGGAGAAACCGAAGGTTTTGTCTGTGCTATTATGGACGAAGTTATGGTTACAATTACCGGCGATTTATTGTGAAAGACGGCACGGTTGACATCTGTCGGGCATGCCACCGGCCGGGGAAATCCAATCAGGCATATTATCTCCGGATGTTCTGGTCTAGCTAATGGAGAGTACTTGCATAGACACAACCTTGTAGCCAGGATAATACTTCAGCAACTTGCTCTGAAATACAGCCGACCCAGTTCTCAAAAATGGCAATATCACATTGTACTGGGATCGATCCATCATCACTGACAGGACTATTGTTGCCAATAAACCTGATATAGTGGTTATGGGTCGATCAGAGCGGCGCGCAATGAATGTTGACATAACCGTCCCGCATGATGAGAACCTCGTGAAAGCCGAAAAAGATAAACAAATCATTTATCTTGACTTATCTCGCGAGTTTGTCGACATGTGGGACGTAGACTCAGCGATCATTGTGCCGACAGTCGTGAGAAAGCCAATGGGTTAACAGCCAAGAGCCTCGACCAACACCTAAGGAGGCTCATGGTGGGCAGTTGGGTCAAGGGCTTGATTCAGAAAGCGGTAGTTCTGGACACGGCCCGCATCGTTAGGAGGTTCCTCTCTCTGGACCGCCGCCGCCGGTACTTCTGGACACGGCTTGCATTGTCAGGTTCCTTCCTCTCTCTGGAGCCCTAAGGAAGCATAGCTTGGATCCTGTTCCCGATACCGGTGGGCTACTATTTTTTATATTTTAAATATATTTTTATCTTTTTGTTTATAAAAATATTTAAAAATGTAATTTATAGTACATATTTAAACAAAATAAAGGATAGTAATAATGATTACAGTACTACTTAGTAGCTTGTGGCTAAGTTATAACAACAATATGGGTTGATCAATCAGGAAGCTATGCTTGATGAAGTTGGTCCGTGTATGGGTGACCATCTTTACATACTGAGACCCAGTATATAGTATAAGATACTGTGCCTAGGAAAGCACGTTAATTTTGCCAAGAAGTATTGTATTACCCAGACACTCGGTTGTGAAGGTCAGATAGGCAGTTGGAAAAGTCTAGGCAGATTGTTAGTAGCTTTTATCATAATTAGGCTACTTGATGATTGTATGAAACATAAAAGCGGAAACCTATATTCCATTTAAAACGTTAACGTATATTAAAAAAAATTGCAAATATGTTGACAAAACCTTATCTAAAAGCACTTGTTACGTCAATGTATATCTAAAAATATCTCCATAGACATTGAAAAACCCTCATCACATACAATGTCATGAACATAGTCCTACAAAGTGTGAATACCCATAATCATTATTGTCAAATGAAGAACAGAGATACTCTTCCAAAAGCGACTGTCATCTTGATTGCCCAACATTGTTTGCGTTTGCTGCGGGTTGCCTTCGTACGAGCACCAAAGTGAAAACAGAAGAAAGTGGATACAAAATCACACAGTGCTCATACACACAAGTGACACACGTGAAAGCGTACTGTCATCAACTTGGTTCTCTTATGGTCGATGGCTGCAGTTGCTTGTTTCATCAACACGTGTCGGGACTCGGTTGTGTGTATGCACACATATTCATTACAGAATCACTTACTAGAGCAATGCAGCTTGACTGGCGGCAATGACAGCTCCTTAGCGATGTCTGTGTTCTTCAGCGTCAAAGCCTCATCAACAGTCTTTCCCTTCACCCACTCCGTAGCCAATGAGCTGGAAGCGATCGCAGATCCACATCCGAAAGTCTTGAACTTTGCATCAATGATCTTGCCATCATCATCAACCATGATCTGCAGCTTCATTACGTCACCGCAAGCGGGGGCACCAACAAGTCCTGTGCCAACATTTTTATCCTTCTTGTCAAGGGAACCAACATTGCGTGGGTTCTCATAGTGATCAATAACCTGAAATAACAGTTTGACTATAAAGGACCAAACTCACTGATTTGATTGTAAATTAATTCCTACACATTATTTCAGATTTACCAGTCATTCAGTCTACTATTAGCACAGTTGGCAAGTCATTCTATTTGTTTACTTTGAATATTAAAATGTATAAATTTAATCTGAACAAATTCTATGTTGAAAATTATAATTTTATGACTAAAAGAGCAGATTAGAATGTAAATAGTTTTCTTAGGGTAGTATACCCAAAAAGACTAATTTATATGTAAACAAATTGAAAATAAATTGATAACGAGTTTTATGCGTTTATTGCTCTATTGTACTGGACTAGAGTTGAATCACTAAGTCCTGCATGAATAGTTTAAAATGAAATCAATTTGTTCTTACACTGAATACTGAAAATAATCTTATGGCTTCATGTATGTACCTAAATTATTATTTTAAATATTATCATAGACTATGTAAATATTATCATGTTATGGATTTGAAATAAATATTTGTAACGAGAGCAGTGGTGGCCAAGTGGTAACGGCCACGACTTACGAGTTGTAGGTCGTAGGTTCGAACCCAGACAGGCGCTTTACTTTGTGTAAATTATTTCATCACCACTGCTCTCAAAACGGTGAAGGAAAACATCGTGAGGAAACCGGGATGTCATAATATTTTATAATCGGTCAAGGTTATTCGTGAAATTACGTAGTTCACAGGCAAAATCGATAATCCTTGACATAGCATTTGCACGAAAGTACTTACGTTAGCGTGGTATGATGTGGTTTGGATTAAGTTGGGGTACTGAAGCTTTTCAGGCAAACGCATCTACGTATATTTGTCACCGAAAACGCCATCAATATTCGATTTTATTTGCTGATTATTAACAATCTAGCTCGTACCCAGTAAACGAGTTTAATGAGTTTATTGCTCTACTGTACTGGACTAGAATCGAATCACTAAGTCCTGCATGAATAGTTTAAAATGATAATCAATTTGTTCTTACACTGAATACTGAAAATATTATCATCGGGTCCAGGCTATTCGTGAAATTACGCAGTTCACAGGCAAAATCGATAATCCTTGACATTGAATTTGCATGAAAGTACTTACGTTAGCGTGGTATGATGTGGTTTGGATTAAGTTGGGGCTACTGAAGCTTTTCAGGCAAACGCATCTACGTATATTTGTCACCAAAAACGCCATCATTATTCGATTAAAGTTGCTGAATATAAACAATTTCTAGTATTTTCTAGCTCGTATCCACAATTCCACAGTGAAAATTTGAAACACAGATACCACAGAACACTTTACTATTAGACAGATACACAGACTATAAATTATGATACACAGACTATAAATTATTGTAGGTAGTCATTAATGTTGTGAAAGAAGAAGACTTTTGATTTGACGTTTGTAATTTTGTATTCTCTGTAGCAAGACTGGCAAGAACATGGACGTAATTATATAGACTATATAATATATTACGTCCATGGGCAATGAACAATCCGAACAATCAAATAATAAAGTATCAACCAATGATCAATCAGTAATAGTATCAATCGTCTGTATCATGACAGGTAGCCATTTTCGCTAATAGTTCTGTTCATAGAATACTTACAAAATTAGTACAAACCAATCAAAACTGCAACATTTATCTTTTTAAATATCGTGTATTTCTGCAGTAAAGTGCTTATTACACTATAACTAGGAAGGAACACTCATAAGTGTTGATACCGTGGGAATATCGGGATAAAAACTATCCTATGTCCTTCCCCGGGATGCAATCTATCTCTCTGCCATTGAAATCCGTTCAGTGGTTTAGGCGTGAAAAGGTAACATACAGACAGAATTACTTTCGAATTTATGATAATATAGTATGGATAGTATAAACTCGTAGTATGGATTTCTTTTTCTGTGGACAATGCTGTCGTTTCCCATACAGTCGCCATGTTGTATGTATCATTTATAATATAAAAAATACTCTTTGGTAGCATTCGTGCGCGTGGTCTACTCGTCCACTCGTCCACTTTGTTCAGAGTCAGTTTCACAGAACACATCTCCTAGCGGAGGTCAGTTTGCTCAAAGCGCGGACCGCGGATGCCGACTAGTCGATCTAAATCGTAGCGCCATAATTACACTATTCTAGATCGTACACAATTTAGGAAGTAGTGCGATTGGACCTCCAATTTACACTAAATTGGATCCAATCTGTTCTAACTGCGATTACATCTACCGATTTCCTAGTTAGCATTCCTTCAAATTGGATAGTGTAATAAGCGCATAAGGAAATGTAGGAGTAAAATTTCTTCTTCTACCTATTTCTAAGGCTATGCGCGCACTACGATTTTAATCGTTGCGATTTAGTTCGCAAATCGCAAATACGAAAATTTTTCAAGCGAATTCTCATGCGATTTTTTTCCGCAGTGCGCGGACTCTAGTTTATTAGTATAGTCCACAGATTGACGAATTTTGCGTGTGCGCGCATACCCTAACTACGTTTTCGAACGCACAGCAATTGACATAAACTACTGCGTTCGAAACCTGTAACAAATTGAGGAATTGCATGTTTTATACATTGGTCTTAACATATAGCATACTGGTGAAGAGAATAACAAATAGAAATTTAAAGAGTACTAATGTATTTTATTTTTAAAGTTAAGAATGTTAAAATTAAGAAAAGTCTGATCTTTTACTGAGGATAGTGAAATGTCTAGCCCGATTGCATAGCGCCGTAGAAATAAATGTAGTTTACGAATGTGACGTGGATCTTTTTGTTGCGAACATGACAATCGGTTTTAGAGCGATTTCTAAGCTTGTGGCGCCAGTAGTCGGCAACGTTATTTGTTTATCTCGAGCCCAATTAAGTGCAGTGTAAGTGAAAAAATCAATATAAATAATGACTTCATTGTTTAATAAAATTAAATAAAAGAGGTGTTATGCAATAGGTGATGCATCCCAAGACCGGCTGTATTCGTTTTGTGTACATCACATCACTAATCTGTCAAAACTGATTTTGAATGATTCATGAAGAATGATGGAATTTTGTTGAATCAAAAACACAGACTAAGAGAAGTTACCATCAAAAATCATTGATTTTGGCGAGCCGGCTTAGAGTTTTTGTTTTTGTATTGATTAATCTTACGATTTCCAGGAAAATGAGTGCTAATCCCGATTACAAATCTGCGACATCGATCCACGAATTCACCGTGAAAAACATAAAGGGCGAAGATGTACAACTGGACGTGTATAAAGGTCATGTTTGCATTATTGTGAATGTAGCTTCACAGTGCGGTCTTACCGCTAATAATTACAAGCAATTGAATGAAATGTATGAAAAATATGCTGAGGAGAAAGGTAAGTTGTTCTGATAAGAATTCACAACAATTCTCGCCAATCTATTGCCCGTTCTGAAATAAGTGATACCGACGCCCGCGCACGTCCTCTATACTGATTAGTTAATGTACTTGTGCATGATACCTACGCCTCAAATTCAGGGAAGCAGATAGAAAACATTATCATGCCTATCTATGATTACCTAGATACAACAACAGTATCTATTTTTAGGTCTGCGTATTCTCGCATTCCCCTGCAATCAGTTTGCTGGTCAGGAGCCAGGTAACCCTGAGGAGATTGTCTGCTTTGCGAAAGACAGAAAAGTGAAGTTTGATCTGTTCGAGAAGGTTGATGTGAATGGAGACAGTGCCAGTCCTCTGTGGAAGTTCCTGAAGGTAAAGGTTCTGTATATTATTTTATTTTCAGTGTGCATTTGGCCTGTTTATGTGCTATACTAAAAATTAGTCTTGTGTAGTTCGTGAACGATGAACGAATAGGAGCCGTATCTTCGCACTGTACTAAAAGAAACGTTTCCGAACGCTGACTTGTAACCGGTCTAATAGGTCAAATAGCTCTTTTCGAACTCGTACATCGCCCGAACGAGAAAATGAAATACAGTCTCTGATTGTTTGACAGAAACGTTATGCGTTTTCATTCGATGTCTGTGAAGAATGAGAACGAGAGAGAATAGCCTACGAATGACGATGCTATCCGAACCCGACCGACCGAATTCGCAAGAATGAGATGAGATGCGCGTTATTTCAATGCCTTAGTGTCTATTTTAGCTTACCGCCCAAACTGCTCTATGGAAATGCTTACCGAGAGCGAAGACCGAATAGAGCTATTAGAACTAATAGAATGAACTAGTTCACTGTCCGAAATGAACTAGTACGGAGCGATCTTTAAAATGACCGAGCAGGCACAAGACTACTAAAAATAGTCAGGCTGTATAAACTACGTTTGGCCTACTTACAAACTGTTGCATGCATTGCTCTATCTACGTACTTTCCTGGATGCTCTATTTTGGTAGACAATCATAACCATAAACATAGTGGTTAAGTGTATGGTATGGATAAAAATAATAATGAGCATCATTATTTAGAATCTTAGTATTGAGGCTTTGACTGCCACCGCTGTCACCGGTGACCGCAAACAATAGATTGTCTATTGTTTCTGTTGTCTGACAGTCAACATGTTAATTGCTATTTTGGCAGTAATCAACTTTAATCTCATGATCATTCTTCTGCCCGGTTATCCCAATTTATTTGGGGTCAGCGCAACTTGTCTTTTTCTTCCATACTTATCTTTAATTTCGGGTCCAGGGTCCGTGGCTGAATAATAACAGCCGCACAGGTCGATCGACCAGGTTAAGCTACGCTTGCCGCTGTTGGTCTGTGGATGAAATATTGAGATATTGAAGTCCTTCATGTTTATGTAAAACATACAAAGTTCTAAATAATTTGTTTATGCATGTTATTTGAATACATTTTTTAAATGTTAGGTGGGTTCCACTTGTTTGCCATTCAATTAAATAAAAACATGCCTTCTACAAATTAATATTTAATTATGTAGCAGGCTTTGAATTTCTAAAAAACTAAATAATGCCAAAGGAAGTAATTTTGTAGCATTCATCTGTAAATCTAAAAAATCGAGAAACCAAGCCTCCTTAAATAATCTATACTAGTTAATAAAGCTGAAGAGATTTGATTGCACTAATCTCTAGAAGTACTAGTCGAATTTGAAAAATTATTTTTGCATTTGATAGCCCAAATCTTGAGAAAGGTTATAGATTATTTAAAATCATGCTACAACCCTCAAGAGCCGAGCAAAACAACAAAAAAAAACAGAAAGAATGCTAAGCGGAAACTAAAGCACGACATACACGGTTTGAAACCAGTCTACAAACCAAGGTGACCTTGAAGTGGTTGTTGTTGCGAGATGCCTGCTACACAGTTTAAAACCAGCATCTTCTGCCACTGGTTTGCAACACAGGCCTTTCAAACCAGCATCTTCTTCTGCCACTGGTTTGCAACGCAGGCCTTTCTACCAAGGACGTTTAGGTCATACGAAATTTGGTTTCAAACCACTGTCTACACCGTTTTAAACTTAGGTTTGAAACCACCGTTTCAAACCGTGTATATCGTGCTTAATAATAGTGCGGGCGGGCGACGCGGTAGGTCGGGGGCCGAAATTTCACGCGGGCAGAAGCTAGTATTTAGGTATCTAATAAAGTGTAGAACATTCTACACTTCAGTTTTGTTATGAAAAACTGAATTCTAATCTAACTCTAATCTTGTTTCCTTTTTTTTTACTAAAACGTGAGATTACGACGTACGACGTTATTACGTGTGAACGTGATATTTAATATGTCAACAAGATAAAATCAATGTTATATTGGTTGATGACAGTCAAAGTACAAATCAGAACAAATTACAGAACGATGTGTCATGCATGGGAGCAAAAAATCATGTTCTTTAAAAAAAAACTTATTGCATGTTAGTAATAAAGTTGCTGAGTAATGATAATGAGTTTTTTTACACTTCAGTTTTGTTATGAAAAACTGAATTCTAATCTAACTCTAATCTTGTTTCCTTTTTTTTTACTAAAACGTGAGATTACGACGTACGACGTTATTACGTGTGAACGTGATATTTAATATGTCAACAAGATAAAATCAATGTTATATTGGTTGATGACAGTCAAAGTACAAATCAGAACAAATTACAGAACGATGTGTCATGCATGGGAGCAAAAAATCATGTTCTTTAAAAAAAAACTTATTGCATGTTAGTAATAAAGTTGCTGAGTAATGATAATGAGTTTTTTTATCACAATTAGTGTGTAGGTACAATGTATGTGGCAAACCACAGATGTCTAGAAGGACAAACCTTGGATAATCTATTTGTGATAAGGTGAAAATCAATAGACCTGCGGGGAAATTGCTTTTTTTTTTCATCTTTATTCTTGGCCATGGATACATGTCCTTCAACCGTAATCAATAAACAAACACACTACTCATAAAACACTAACTTAAAAGTACAACATAACGGGGTAATTGATTGCGTAACACTATCAGTAACAATGGATTTCATTTTGACAGTTTTCATTGCGTTATAAAATTATTTAGATTGAGATTGATTCATCAATCAATCAATTCTGTGGAAATTGCCTTAGAATCGTCATTGCTAGTAATTATGTGAAGTGGTTTTAAATGAAGGCATTATTTCTCATAGATTTTTCCATGTGTTATGTTTTATACTTGCGGGAATAGTATAAATCAATATATAATTATTAATAACTAGCTAAGTATTAAAATCTATTTGTGATAAAGTGAAAATCAATAGACGCAGTACTGCGGGTAGGGTTGCCAGGCGTCCGGATAAAGCCGGACACAGGCTTTTTGGTTGCGTGTCCGGCCAAATCAGATGGTGTCCGGCCTGTCCGGCTTTTGTTAGGCTTTTTAAATTAGACTACCGCGCGCGCGGCGCACCCCCGCCGCCCCGCCAATTTTCATCACCACCCCACACTTGGTCACTTCTTCGCCACGAAAAAAAGCCGTTTTACTTTTAAAAAAAATTGTCGTGACTAAGACAAAAAAATTTAGGGTGTCCGGCTAAACTGGCTGGTCTGTCCGGCTTTTCGGTTTTAAGACCTGGCAACACTACCTGCGGGATAATCGCGTATCACACTAACAGTTCAGCAAAATTCATTGTATAGCCAATAGGCTAAGATTCACAATCTTGTAGATAAAAACATTATCACTAGGTACGTAAACACTAGGCCACGGCTGCTAATGGAATTATATTTCAATAATAAGTATCGAAGGCGCAATTAAAATGTTTCGTGTGATCCGGCGACCTTTAACACAAAGCGCTTGGACGGTTACTGTGCCATTCAACGTAAACAAAATTCAATTACTTACTTACCTACTTATTTATAATTATAACCAAGCCCGCCTACCGGTGCCCGATACGATTTCCTATCAGCAAAAATGACGAAGTTCCTTACAAACTTTCATCCCTATTTTAACGCTTTAGGAGATGACTTCCCAAACGTCATGCTTAGTGCCCATTTTCGTTATACAGGCTGTACCCCCCTGCTGGGCCCTAATTCATTATGACCACTTAAGGCGAAAGCGCCAGGGTAGCCCGCGAAATTCATTTTTTTTTACGTTTTTTGCAATTTGCTGGTCAGTATTAAGTTGTACGTTGATTAAAACATGATTCGCGGCCGTAACAAATACGTATTTACAGAATTATAATCATTAGAGTCATCAACACAACTCACTAAGACCAAGTAATCCCCAAGAATGACTATTTCATGAAATCTTGACATTTGGGGATTATACTAACTTAGAAGATGTATTACTTATTGTAATGATTATAATTCTGTCAATACATATTTGTTATTTTGTTGTTTTATTAAGTAACATGTTTTTTTTTTCACAGCATAAGCAGGGCGGCACCCTGGGCAGTTTCGTCAAATGGAACTTCACAAAATTCATCGTCGACAAAAATGGTGTGCCCGTTGAGCGTCATGGACCCAATGTTGACCCATTGGACTTGGTCAAGTCCCTCGAGAAGTACTGGTGATCAATCTAGTTGAAAAACGACTTCGCATTTTATTTTTCTATCTAGATATTTTAGACAGGTTATAGATGGTTTAGCAGTAAATAATTTACTGTAGCAACTGAGCATTTAACTTTATATAAATTTGTATAACGAATCATTCACATCACTTCTACTATGCATCTCAAGCAAAACATAGATAAGTACACAGTCATTTTTTGAAACTTGGCATGTCGAAAGATTAATCTGTAAATGTAGCTTAGCAAAACGTAGGGCTGCCGTCACCTAAATTAGTGACCCCGGATAAAAACTTCAAAACCCCCGGTCATTTCGGTGAAAAAAAAAAACTCGGACTCCCTCGAAAAAAAAATTACATTATAATAAAAACATCGGTAATAGTATCATATTTTTTGTCTTATCTAAAGAATATCAATTTAAACCTCAGCAATACAAATGAAACGCTTAATTTATTCATCAATTATACACTCTTCTCTATGTGAGAGGTATTCTGGTAACAAAAAATTAGGAACACTCTTCTTTTTGGAATCAATGAAAAAAAAAAAGTAAATCAAAAGCAAATTATGAATAGTCACGAGCGCACACATTTGCCGCGCGGCTAGTTTTTAACTATGATTTATGCTTTAATTTATTGCAAATCATTTAAAGTCTGATTTCCCCTAGCACAGAAAGTGTCCGGGTTTTACCCGGACACTTTTCAGGACCCCGCTCGGACGCCCACCAAACTAGGACAAATCCGGGGAAACCCGGACGGATGGCAGCCCTAGCAAAACGTAAAATTAAAAAAATCTGCTACCGCACTGTGTGATAATATATTACATAGTTTTTAAGAATTATTGTTATTTTTTGTGATATAATAAAATTATATCAACTTAGTATTTTTTTTATTTTTATTAAATGGCTCAGTTTTATTTGATTGTTTCTCATAGGTGGTACGATCGAAATTATGTAATGACAAGCTGTGCCCGCGACTTCGTCCGCCTGGAAGTTAAAAAACAATAATATCTCTTTACTAAGACGTAAAAAAAAAGTAAGTTCTCCATAAAACATCAGGTATTTGCCCCGTAAAAATCGGTCCAGCCGTTCCGGAAACTAGCTGGAACAAACAGACAGAAAAAAAATGTTTTATTGTAATTAGGATCGGAAGCCAGGTGAGGTGCCCACCATAAAACCTTAAGGACCCATACCTATCTTACAATCTACTTACAACCATGTACAATACTGACGTAACTTGGCGGCCTGAACTTTGCGAAGAAGGCTGCGCAGTAAGATTTTTTAGGAACCAAATGGTGACATGAGGCGAGTGAGAGAACATGCGCGAAAGTTCTTAGTGCCTATGTTCAGACCCGCCAAGTTACGTCGGTCGTATTGTATGTCATAGAAGACTGTTATCATCAGGTTTTAATCGTATGTTCCCAGTCGCCCCCGCGGGGATTGCCACCGGAGGCAAATGGGAATAAAAATTCCCAGTCGCCACCGGCGGCGACTGGGAAGTCATTGCCCCCACTTCAGTTTCGCTGTACATTGCTTTCTCCATCGTAGAGAATAAAAGGATGAGACAACTTATCGTAAACCTGCCTCTAATCTTTTTATCTTTTTTTTTCTTTTATTCCGCCTCTGTACATTTATGTGCTTGAAGTATTAAATAAATAAATAATAATAATCTTTAAAAAAAGACTAAGTGCATTCAAATATTTTTTTATTTTGATTTCGATATCAATAAACTTGTTAAAATTAAACATTTAAACTGGTATTTTGTAGATCGATGATAGTAACGTAACGGAATAATAATGTGATACAAAATACCAGTTTAAATGTTTAATTTTAACAAGTTTATTGATATCGAAATCAAAATAAAAAAATATTTGAATGCACTTAGTCTTTTTTTAAAGATTATTATTATTTATTTAATTAATACTTCAAGCACATAAATGTACAGAGGCGGACTAAAAGAAAAAAAAAGAAAAAAAAGAAAAAGATTAGAGGCAGGTTTACGATAAGTTGTCTCATCCTTTTATTCTCTACGATGGAGAAAGCAATGTACAGCGAAACTGAAGTGGGGGCAATGACTTCCCAGTCGCCGCCGGTGGCGACTGGGAATTTTTATTCCCATTTGCCTCCGGTGGCAATCCCCGCGGGGGCGACTGGGAACATACGACCACGAAAGACATCCTGAAACTGAAGTGTTTGTTTTAATATTGATTGAAGGAAGTGACTGAAATAAATTCTAAACTGATTTTAAAAAGTTACAATTACTTAAGTCAAGTGTCATCAAAATAATAAATTGTCAATTTGTCAAAGGTAAACAAAATTATGTATAACTACAACAACAAAACAAAAACAACATAATGATTTCAAATACAACAGCAAAACAAAGTTTTTTTGGAAGAGCTGAACATTTGGTCGAGATTACCTATAAACCATGTGCCGTCCGAACAGAACCGTAACGTGAGTATAATTAAAACATGACAATATCACAACCGATCCTGAGCCGAGCCAAAATCTTCAGAGCTAACTTACTTATAAAATTAAAAATCTACGGGGTTTTAAGCATCAGCAGTTATAATATAACGTTGTCCAATCTGTGGTCTGTTCGAATCCTGGGGACGCACCAAAATGAAACGGTTGTTTATGGTTAGGTACTACTCATAGACTACTATTAAATAGGTACTAGAGAGTACTACTGCGCCTGATCTCTGCCCCGGGCCCTAATTACGTAACACTATCAATTTCGATTTTTGAATGATATTGCTAATCCATTGCTTCCTAATACCTAAATGTTCGAAAAATGTGTTTGCTCAACAATGAATGAATGTTGAACTGTCAAAATGAAACCCATTGCTACATTTGCTAGGTACTGTTATTGTGTTACGCAATTACCCGGATTCGGAATTTCGGATTGCCGTCCCATCAAACTATGAAAGTACCTAAAGGTGCCTACTGACAGACTCAAAAATTTTTTTCGGGCGCTAATCTGTGCTTTGATGATCAATATTAGATTAGCACAGTCTAGGTAAGGTAGCCCGCGAAATTCAAATTTTCTTACGTTTTTTGCAATTTGCTGGTCAGTATTAAGTTGCACCTTGATTAAAATATGATTCGCGACCGTGACAAAAAAATGTTTTTATAGAATTCATTAGAATCAGTTATACATATTGGTTAAGTTAGTATAATCCCAAAATGTCAAGATTTCATGAAATAGTAATTCAGTGGGATTACTTGGTCTTAGAGAGTTGTGTTGATGACTTTAATGATTATAATTCTGTAAATACGTAATGGCTACCTTAGCACGAGCTATTCTAGGTATACCTAGCTAACATTGCGGTTTCCAGGGAAAGGAGTTCTAATTACAAATCTGCGACATCGATCCACGAATTCACTGTGAAGAACATAAAGGGTGAAAATGTACAACTGGACGTTTATAAAGGTCATGTTTGCATTATTGTGAATGTGGCTTCACAGTGCGGACTTACCGCTAAAAATTACAAGCAATTGAATGAAATATACGAAAAATATGCTGAGGAGAAAGGTAGGTTCTTCATATTATATATGTATAAGTAAAATCTTTTGGCTGCTTGAAGTAATCCCGGGTTACACGAAGCCACTTCGCAGACAACACATGAAGCGAATAGGTAGGTACACAAGCCAGATTTGTAAAATCAGTCGTAGGGGTGCCACTAGCTCAAAAACATTAACCCCATCCTAGCTTTAGACGCTAGCTCACTAGCCTATACAAAAGAAGCTAGTTCTGTAGACACGAAGCCAGAGTTACTAGCTAGCTTACTGACACTTGCTTGTATCCTGGCTTGGGAAACTCCGAGAGTCCGCTGCACACGCCAAATAAATAACTTTTAATAACATCATTCCCATTTTTAGGTCTGCGTATTTTAGCATTCCCCTGCAATCAGTTTGCTGGTCAAGAGCCAGGTAACCCTGAGGAGATTGTCTGCTCTATCTCAGAGAGAAGGGTGAAATTTGATCTCTTTGAGAAGGTTCATGTGAACGGGAACAATGCCAGTCCATTGTGGAAGTTCCTGAAGGTAAAAGTATTAGTTTGTATTTTAGCGTACGTCAATTTGACCTGCGGGGTATTTGCGTAACACACTAAAATAACAGCATGAATGGCTTTCATTTTGACAATTGAACAACATTCATTGTGTTTTTTGCGATGCGCGATGTTGCAGACAGAAGTATTTACGTAATGCATTAGCAATATCCTTCAAAATGATTCAGATTGTGATTGATAGTGGGTTACGCAATTGGGGTGCTAGTTATTACATTCAATACGGTTGGGTATGTCGTATGTGGGGTCAGTTCGGCGCTATGTTATGATCGAATGAATGTTGTTAAACTGTCAAAATTAAAGCCATGATTTGATTGCTACTGTTAGTGTGTTACGCAATTACCCTGCAGGCCGCAGGCTTTTATCTGCAATCTGCATTCATTATTAATCAGGTAGATAAATACAGACGCAACGCAAGCACAAAGCAGTGACAAATTGCTTTCAATTTGTCAGATTTGGCTGTTTCAATATTGAATCAATTTGCACAAGCTACTAGATTTTCATAAGGTTCAAAGACGATTGGGAAAATTTGACAGTTTCGGGTAGCTTGATGTGCTGGCGTCTGTAGGTACGGACGCCAGCAGGTCAACCTACCCGAAACTGTCAGATTTTCCCAATCAACCTTAAACCTTATGTTTGAGCAATAAAGTCGAAAATCTATTAAAGAAATCTGACAGATTGTAGTAACTTGATGTGCTGGCGTCTGTACATTATTATTTATATTTTTTACAGCACAAGCAGGGCGGCATTTTGGGCAGCTTCATCAAATGGAACTTCACAAAATTCATCATTGACAAAGATGGCGTGCCTGTTGAGCGTCATGGACCCAATGTTGACCCATTGGACTTAGTCAAGTCCCTCGAGAAGTACTGGTGATCATCTAATACATTTAATTTTTCTTTATTTATGACATAATATATTGTATAAATTAATAGAATTATAGAACAAATTTACTGTAGCAACTGAGCATTTTATATTATTGTCATTAGTGCTCTTTCTGGCCCGTCTCTTTTTTACAACCCAAAGACAAACGGTTTGCATACGGGACAGAGATGACGACTACGACTGGATTCAATAAAATGTGACCTTTTCTCAATATTATCTCCTTTATTTCAATAAATATGATCAATTATATTTTTAAATACTTATAAAAATATTTAAAAATATAAAAAAAAGTAGCCCACCGGTATCGGGAACAGGATCCGTTAGTTGCGTAGTGACTACGCAACTGTACTCGCGTTGACGGTCTAGACGCTATAGTTACCTACTTTACTCTTTGACGCTACTGGGGATACAATATCAGGTCGTGATAAAGCTGAATGTGTTAGTGCCTTTTCACACGTCCCGGTGGCCGGGTATCCGGTGCCGACTATCCGGTAAGTGCCTTTTCACACGTCCCGGTTGCCGGGTAGCCGGTGCCGATTATCCGGTAATGTACTTGCCAGGCAACCTATGCACTTCGCCGCCGAGTACCCCGGTTGCCGGGACGTATGAAAAGGCACTTAGTGCCTTTTCGTACCGGCGTAGTTTGCCTGGCAAGTTTTACCGGATAATCGGCACCGGCTAGGTGGCAACTGTGACGTGTGAAAAGGCACTATACCGGCCCACCGCAAGCTGTTCTACCTTAACTCAATGGGTATGTGCGCACTACGAAAATAAATCGCTGCGAAGAAAATTCGTCAATTTGTAGACAATACTAAGGCTATGCGCGCACTACGATTTTAATCGTTGCGGTTTGCGGTAAAAATCGCAAACACGAAAAATTTTCAAGCTAATTCGCATGCAATTTTTTTCCGCAGTGCGCGGAATCTAGTATATTGGTATTGTCTACAGATTGACGAATTTTCTTCGCAACGATTTATTTTCGTAGTGCGCGCATACCCTAATATACTAGAGTCCGCGCACTGCGGAAAAATTCGCTTGAAAAATTTTCGTGTTTGCGATTTTTACCGCAAACCGCAACTATTAAAATCTTAGTGCGCGCATAGCCAATCTGTAAACTCATTAAAAAAAATGGTTGCCTGTAAAGTCGGTTTTACGGGCGAAGATTTTACGTGACAACGACCGATCATCCGATCATAGTTGAGTGGGAGAGAGACGCAAGGCATTCGGCGGGCCTCTCTCTCGTTCGGTGACTCATCGTAACGTTACCGAGCGTTACACTTTTTCATAAGTGACTCCCAGTCGCAACCTAATTTAAGACGTTGTCACGTCAAAAGGTACAACGTTAGGTTCTATTAGTGCGTGGCCAAAATTGGAACTAACGCCATCGTCTTGTTTTGTCAGTACAAAAAGGAGATCACCTATTTTGTTTGGCGACTTGGGATAAAATAAATACAAAGTCGGCGGCCAGGAATGAATTACATTTTAGTAGTAGAAGCATTTATTTGTATAGCGACAACGCTGCAAAGATGTGCCTACAACAATCCTATCGATTTTGATCCGCCTCCTATTGGCAAGTAAGCGCACGATTACAACACACACATCTTTTCATGATCAAAACAAGCCCGAGAAGAGTGGTAACGTGTGGGGCGTGTCTTCGTGGATGGCACTATCTATATTCGATAAAAGCCTCAAAAAAAGTAAGTTGGGAGTGTCATTTCCTTCGAAATGTATGGCAAAAGTTCTGTGCGACTTCTGACTTTTCTACTACTTCAACCTCGGTTACAATGTGTGTCCAGACTGGGACGCGGGTGCGGGACTTAGAGCATTTAACCTGCTCTAAGGTGCGGGAACGCGCGCGGGCTACCTGTCCACAGAACACATATACTGGAGCGCGGCTATATCATATACTCCTAGCAGTCGCGCTTAGAGTATATTATACTCTAAGCGCGACTGCTAGGAGTATATGTGTTCTGTTGTTCTGCGCGTTGCGCGTTCTGCTGCGTGTTGCCGTATTCAGTGCAGTGTAACCAGATTAAATTTTACGAAAAAACCGAAGCACCTCAAAAAATACTGAATATCTTATTTAGTGAATGAAATATAATATGCTAAATCCGGGTAATTCCCTGAACATCAATGTTCGCGGGGACGATCGCTACGGTGTTACCATAGCTTTTTATCCAAAATATACCCAAACATACTTCCGCCAATATACCTACAAAAATACTGAATTACTGATGCTCGGAAAAGTCGATAAAATATACCGAAAAAGTATTAAAATACTGAATCTGGTCACACTGGTCCAGTGTTTGCTCGCGCGCTACCCGCGCCGCTCACCGCGCTCGCGTTCCCACTATGGACACTTCCAAGGAAGTTTATTATGTTTGAGTTTCGCCGCGCCGCGCCCGCGCCCCTTTGTGGCCAAGAGCTTAGTCCCATAGAGTTTTTTTTATCCTTATACAATTATTATAGGTTTTTGTGAAAATGGTCCACTATCTTGCTGACTGTACTACATTTTTTTCAAAATCTGTGAATGGGGACCAAACTAAAAAAGATTCTTGTTTGTTGATGCGGCTAAAGATTCTTGTTTGTTGCATTGACATAGTTCCTATCTCAATGGGTTTGTTCTAGTATATAATAGTAGTCTATGGGTTTGTCGTAGCAAGATGTCAACAAAATTATTGTCAATAAAAAAAAATAACATTCTAAGTAAAAAGCAAAGACTACAATATAATGAAGTGTTCTATGCATTCTAAGATGATGTCACAATAATTATATTATTACATAAAATTTCAAGTACGGACGCCAGCAGGTCAACCTACCCGAAACTGTCAGATTTTCCCAATCAACCTTGAACCTTATTTTTTAGCAATAAAGTCGAAAATCTATTAAAGAAATCTGACAGATTGTAGTAACTTGATGTGCTGGCGTCTGTACCTAAATAAAACATGACTTGAAAATCATACACCATGGACAGATTAAACAATCCGGACTTTAACCGGGCCAAAAATATTCATGAATTCACTGTGCGGAACTTAAAGGGTGAACCTAAAAAATTAGACAACTACAAGGGCTTCGTGTGCATAATTGTTAACGTTGCCGTTGGCACAAAGTGCCCCTTTACAGCACAAAATTACAAACATTTTAACGAATTAATGGATAAGTTTGGAGACAGTAAGGGACCTAGCACACTACGCGACCACGACCTGTCGCGATCTTGGCCGCAGAAGCTCTGACCACGATGCAGAGTTGCAGACGTTCAAACTATAGCAGGTACACAAATTTTGTGGCAGCAACTGGTTGGAGGGCCGGCCGTGCGACCAATTGGCGGTTGCGGTCAAGTGCGCGAATGCGCGATGCGCATTCAATTTCTAAGGGTAGTTTAACCTGGTCTGTACGGCCACTGGCTGTGGTCGTGGCCGCGTAGTTGGCGAGTTCCAAGGTACCTAGTCGATATGTTAGCAAGGTATAAAAGTATGTACAGAACCCACGTACATAAATCGGCGTTGTATATTTTATGTGGTAGGCTCAACATTGAATGTAGTATTTTTTAAAGGCCTTGTTGCAAATTTACCCAGGCCATTGATTTTATTTTATCGCTTTAGCATTGAGGACCAAAGAACGTTACTTTCCTACGTATATTAATCAAATTGTCTAGTTCTCTTAACGTGATAACCGCACTGTGTATTATTTTTAAGGATTACGAATATTGGCTTTCCCATGCGATCAGTTTGGAGAGGACCCTGGTACCCCGGAAGAAATAGCTTCACATGCCGAGAAAAATAATGTTAAATTCGATTTATTTGCTAAAATAGACGTTAATGGAGAAGCAACATCTGATGTGTGGAAGTATTTGAAGGTATGAAATTGTACCTTCACATCTTTCTGATTTTTATATTCTTTTTTTAATAAAGTCACACCAACATCCCTAAGCCTCAGGGGGATGCCCCAGGGCAGTCCGCGAAATTCAATTTAATTGATAGTTAGAATAATAATAAGAAGATGATGAGAACCTCGTGAAAGCCGAGAAAGATAAACAGATCAAGTATCTTGACTTGGCTCGCGAGGTTGTCGACATGTGGGCTGTGGACTCAGCGATCATTGTGCCGATAGTCGTGGGTGACAGCCAATGGGTTAATAGCCAAGAGCCTCGACCAACACTTAAGGAGGCTCTCGTTGGGCAGCTGGATCAAGGGCTTGATTCAAAAAGCGGTACTTCTGGACACGGCCCGCATTGTTAGGAGGTTCCTCTCTCTGGGGCCCTGACCAGCATATAGTAGTATATAAAAATAGTAGCCCACCGGTATCGGGAACAGGGTACAACCCTATTCTAATGTTTAAAAATATAATTTATATGTATATACTTAATGAAATAAAGGAAATAATAATAACCCCACCGCCGTATCTCTACGTTGACGTCGTGGTGGGTCTTGCGCGCTCCGAACTCTAGGCCTATGCCGGAAGAGCTTACTTTGCCGGAACGTTTAAGGTGAGGAGCCAGACCAAGAGAGATACAGAAACCCGCAGGGCAGCAAGTGGCGAGCTGTTGAGCAGTAGCGACCCCACGGACCCTATCTCCCGGGAGAAGACTTGTTCCTCACCTCTGGCTTGCCTTTATTGGCCGGCTGGAGAGAACAATGACGAGGAACAGAGCTCCCACCTCATTCTTGCCTTTATTGGCCGGGTTGAGTGGAGATTCGCAAGAGCAAACAGTCTCGGAGGAAGGAAGTATTCCAGTAAGATGCTGGTAGGGATCTTGACCGTACTTCCGGGATTGTCCTGATAATCGTGGAATACCTCTCCACTCCTCAAATCATATTTTTGTTAACATACAACCTGAAACTGACCTGCAAATTGCAAAAAGCGTACCTAAGAAAATTTTAATTTCGCGGGCTGCCCAGGCGCTTCCTTCCTAAGTAGTGGGGCATCACTGGATCAGCTCATCTGATATTCTCATCAAGAATAAACTTCTAAAATAATAAAGCTTAATTATTCATTATTTTGTTTTAGCACACTATTACCGATTCCACGAAGCATGGCAATATTATTAAATCGAACTACTCAAAATTTATCGTCAATAAATTAGGTATCCCTGTTGAACGAGTTGGCCCAGAAGTACAACCCGACGAACTCGAAAAATTGCTCGAGCCTTACTTATGAATTTTACGAGAGGTGCGAGTTTAATCTTCACTGGATTCACCAAATTCAAAATATACATACTTTGTGCACATGCAGAGCTATTAGCATCACTAACTTTATTCATTTTCGGAAAGAGAATCATCGGGTACCTAATGCTGCTATGGATTCTGATGAGGTGACACGAAAACTAGCTTTATTATTAAAGAGAAAATATCAAAAACGTCGAGGACAGAATTATTTACGTGGAAGGTCTAGCTATAATATCACTCCCTTGTTTCTGAATGGGGCATGTCTAAATCAGGCATTGGTATCTATGCATTTGCGCAAACGCACGATTTTGTTACCGCGACCGCAAGCTGATGGTCAGCAAATCGCGATCCAACGACGAAAACGCAAACAATCCCCTTTTTAATACTTAGGTACTGAAGCTTTTATTATTGAAAATATAATATATTTTCAATATTAAAAGCAACCTTTTAATCTTTTATATTAATATTGCGATGCATATTCTATCGATTTTAGAGTCTGATGATGTGCCAGCCAATATACCTACATTTAGAATAAAATACTACAAAGTCATTTTCAGTCAGTCAAGGTTTGTATTGCGATCAAATAAAAATGCAAATAGAAATTATGAATTTGTTTCTTTTATTCGAAATCGGATGGAAATTCCAAAAGGTTTAGTGATTATTAAATTATCGTGAAATTCTGTGGTAAAGTTGTGGTGGAGGCACACTTGTAGTAGGTACCTTGACACCGACCTTTATAAATAGGTGCAAAAGCAGACAATCATGTTAAGTCATTCGACATGTTTAAATGCAATTCGCATAAAGACGTAAGCTTCAAACCAGTGAATGTTTTGCAAACAGCAAGCCATTTGCATAAACGATAAGAATGGTTTGACTAAAAGGTTACATGCTCTGTGGGTTTGACTTCAGAACAGGGGGCTTACTATCACCTTTTATAAAAACGTTCAATTTCCATTCAGTTCAAAAGCAGGCCTACTTCTGCTCTGCTAATAATCGTACTAGGAGAGTATTAAAAGTGAACGACTATTGCACGAATTTCACCGAAGTTGAATGGTAATGCTTGTCTGTGGCCTGCTGTAACGCCATTGTCTTTTTAATAGGCATCGTTCAAAAACTTAAATCTCCTATTACCGGTTTTTTGAAAATAATAGAAACATGATTTTCTTAGGTATATACATATTCTAACTATGATTATGTATAACAAATTACCTTGATACCATATCTAAAAGCACTATAGAGTTCAATTTCACGTTCAAAACAACTTTGTAACTTTGAAAGATTGAATGTGATTTTGAACGTGTGTGGTTACGTCGTGCAACAATTAAAAAAAAAATGTATTTTTGCGCGCCAAATAAATAATAATTATTTATTTGTATGTTTGTATTGTCTTCACAATGTCGTAAGTTTGTTTACATGATGAAAATATCCTAATGGTGTACTTAATTTACGCATTTTTAATTGGATTGGAATGTCGCTCAGATTTTATAACAATTAATGTGGTGAATTTTATTTCTAGTAAAACACGAACAAGTCGTGTTATTATGACCCAACTGCTTCGCCGGGAGTTCTTAAATAATCCTAGAGAAATAAATGCAGTTAGGTATAACAAATCCTTCCAAGCATGGGAACAGCAAAATAATGTGGAAAATGGTTGCAGAGAGAAGATAGTATTTTTGGGCCCGCTATAGTGCTCCCGATCTCCCAATCCGGCCGGTCCCCGTGGGAGAAAAAGACCAAAACCCTTCAGAGACAAATACCTCAAACAAGTTTGAGCCTGCGAACAATAACTTATTCTATATAGCTACATACAACGTAAGGACTTTATCTACACACGCCCGTCTATTGGAACTAATGGAAGCTCTGAAAAATACTAAATTTGATATAATTGGCTTGTCTGAAACAAGAAGGCTGGGAAATTCAATTCAAGAATATGAAAACGTTATCTTTCACTACATAGGAGAGACCCCAGGCCTTCATGGTGTAGGTTTTCTCGTTAAAAAACACCTCAAAACTCACATAGAGAGCTTCACTGGTCTATCAGAAAGAGTGGCTTTATTGACGCTGAATATCAACAACTTCAGAATAAGTATAATTCAAGTGTATGCCCCAACAGAGGCTGCGGACGATGCTGAATTAGTACTATTCTATGATACCATCGACAAAGCCCTAAAAATTTCAGAAAAGAACTTAATAGTCATGGGAGATTTCAACGCCAAAATTGGTCAACCAAAAACAGAAGAAAATTTAATTATGAAAAACCACGGATATGGCACCAGAAACAACAGAGGCGAACGACTAATAGAATTCGCTTACGAAAACAAGCTTTCTATAATAAACACTTTCTACAAAAAAAAGAACAAACAAAGATGGACCTGGCGATCTCCAGACGGTTCCACTAAAAATGAAATAGATTATATATTGACTAATTTACAGAACAACGTGCGGAATATACAAGTTATAAACTTGGACTTCCCTACGGACCACAGGTGCTTAAGAGCAACATTTCTTATACAAAAATTAAAGCTACCCAGAACGAACTATGCCAACAACTCAAGGAGCACACTAAAAAACGAAAAAGAAATATCAAGATATAAACAATCACTCAACGAATGCAACGAAGACCTCATGCACTGCCAAGAAACCAATTCTGTACAGGAATGCTACGACATTATAGTTAATATTTTAGAAACAAGTTTGAAGAAAGCCCTCATTCATAGGAGAGATAAAGCAAGGAGCAGCGTGATAGCAACTCATACTACAAAGCTGATACAACGCAGAAGTGTTCTACAAAAAATCAAACCCAAGACGCGAGCTATGAAAAATGAGTTGAAAGCACTGTACAAACTAGTAAGCAAATATGTTCGAAAAGACTACTCAAGCCATCGAAAACATACCATTGAGAAACACCTTAACTCGACAGGAAGTCTTAAAAAAGCGTACAAGGAACTGCGTTCTCATAAAACATGGATAGAGGGACTTCACGCCCCTCAAAAAATAACGCACGACCGGAAAGATATCCTACACATAGCAACTGACTTTTACGAAAACTTGTACAGCGCCCCAGTACGTCAAGAAGCAGACCAAAGCGAACCAGAAAGTTATGACAATGACGTAGAAATAGAACCAGTGGACGATCTAGAAGTTATAATGGGAATTGGAAGGCTAAAAGCAGAGAAGAGTCCAGGACCTGACAGAATTACAAACGAGGCCATAAAAATAGGTGGAGCTTACCTAGCACATCCTCTGACACACCTATTTAATTTGATATTAAGTTCCTCTACAACACCTACACAGTGGTCCGAGTCTAACATTATCTTGTTGTTTAAAAAAGGTGACCCAAAAAACATAAGCAATTATCGACCAATTAGCCTTCTTCCATCACTTTACAAATTATTCTCATCAATTATAGAAAAGAGAATCAGTACCACTCTAGAAAAAAGGCAGCCAATCGAACAAGCAGGGTTTCGAAAGAGCTACTCCACAATAGACCACATCCACTCTTTGGAATTGCTTATCGAAAAATATCAAGAATACCAACGGCCACTCTACATAGGGTTTGTAGACTACCAGAAAGCTTTTGATACAATACTACACCCCTCAATATGGAAAGCTTTACAATCACAAAAAGTGGAGAAAAAATATGTACAAGTATTAAAACACCTTTACGAGAACAGCACTAGTAGAGTGAAACTAGAGACCGCAGGACCACCTATCCCCATCAAGAGAGGAGTAAGGCAAGGCGACCCCTTATCGCCTCGAATCTTTATAGCAGTACTGGAATCGATTATCAGCAAATTAAATTGGGATAGTGCCGGTATTTGTATAAAAGGGAAACATATTAGTCACCTTAGGTTCGCAGACGACATTGTTCTCCTATCAGAAAAAAGCACAGAGCTAGAGTCAATGTTACACACGTTACAGCAAGCAAGCAGAGAGGCAGGGCTAGAAATCAACCTGAGCAAAACAAAACTCATGACAAATACCGCACAAAATCCTATAAGTCTTGACAACACACCAGTAGAGTACGTCGAGAGCTATATCTACCTAGGGAAACAAATTTCCTTCCAAAAACTAAGCAACGATGCAGAAGTAGAAAGAAGAATAATAACGGCATGGAAAAAGTTTTGGAGCTTAAAGGAAATTGTAAAAAGTCAGATGCCAATGAAAATCAAAAGCAAAGTCATGGACTCGTGTATTTTGCCATCGCTTACCTATGCTTGCCAAACATGGAAGTTCACCAAAGCAGTAAAAAATAAAATCACGTCCTGCCAACGAAGCATGGAGAGAAGTGTCGCAAAAATCAGGAAGTGTCAAAAAATTCGTCACACTACCATCAGGCAAAAGACAGGAGTGAAAGATGCTCTCACCTATGCTCTAAAATTAAAATGGAGATGGGCAGGACACATAGCGAGAATGAGCGACGATCGTTGGACAATACGCATGACCTCATGGCCAGGTCCTACAGGCACTCGGAAAAGAGGAAGACCTGTAACTAGATGGGCAGACGACATTACACGAGTCGCTGGCAAAAACTGGCTGACAGAAGCCAAAGACCGAGATCGCTGGTGTTCTCTGGAGGAGGCCTTCACCCTCACAACTTGAGGGGTTCATGCATGCTATTTAATAAAAAAAAAAAAAATATTAACATTTTGATTTTAAATTAATAATAAACGTAAGCACTTAGTTTAAAAAATAAAATAAAATATATTAACATTACAAACACACAAATTGAATTTATACATTTTTAACTATTATAATTAATACATTTTAATTATTATTATCTATAATTATTACTCATTTACTCATTTTCAATTATTTTTTAAATCATCACATTGTACTAAAATATACATTACAATTGTAAAAATGTTAAAAAATACTTTTGTGAATGCATGAAATAAAAGGCTTTTTTATTTTTATTTTATTTTATTTTATAGTGTAACGTCTATTAATTAATACCTAAAAAAAATAACCTTAATATCATTTTAAATTGTCGATTTTTGAAATAAAGTTTAACCTGGATCACGAAATCGCAATAAAAAGAAAATGTTTTGATAATGCACTCAATTGATTCAATTCCCGTTATGGTCGTCAGTGTAATAAATACGTGTATTGAAGCGTATATTTTAACTATTTTAAATAAAAATATATTATATTCCTATTATATTTATACAGATCGAGGTGGTAACCAAATCTATTTTTAGAAAAACCATTGCCGCTGCAGCAGGTCCTCCTGTGTTTAATCCCATTTTTTTAAGTTTACACTCTCGAGTTTAGTAAAAACAACGTGAAACGGATTGCAGTTTTTGGTTTCTTGTCAGTTTGACTCTAGTGTTGTACTCAGTTATTAACGGTTGCTACATATTAGTACTTAATCTGTGATTAACGGTCAGGCACTCGATTGTCCCGATTATGTAGTTCGAAAACTCAATTCAAGTTGAATCTGAGGTAGGTACTAGAGGGAACCTCCCTCCAGTACCTACCTTATAGCAAGATCTAGAAAAAAAGGTTACATGCTCTGTGATCCAGAATAAAGCAACCGTTCTTTATTGGTACATACATTTGATTTAAGTCAGTAACATTCAACTAAGATCGGCTTTGTAAAGAGTGTTTCTCCTACTCACATTCCACTGTCAATCAGAAAATCAATGACGATACGACGACGATTTTAATGACAAATTACACGTTATCAACTTCTCCCCAGCGAAAGCACTAGGAAGTGGTGAAGGGCGGGCGTTTTGGGCGACTTTCTTTTGTAATTTTGACATTCAAAAAGTGATGATTCTCAGCTTAGTTTGAATACTTTATCTAATCGCGACTACATCAAGTGGCACATCGAGAGAAAATGGACTCGATCCTTTATTTAGAGTAATGAGTTACATATTATAATCAAGCTGCAGCACTATCTATCTGACACTGTCAAAAAGACAAGTGTCCAAAAACATTTCATTCATTTATTATACAGCATTGTAGTCTTTGATTTAGTCAGTTTCTTTCGAATTGCATGAAATTGATATTTCTGTTTTCCTGTGTGTAATTGAAGGGTTATCTTCACGACGGTACAGCATTTACTCCAGAAGGATGTTGTGTTAATAATAATTGTTCAGTAAGATTTCAACGCAATGTGCGAAGACATTGTTGGCGTTGGCTGTTGTGCTTGTGCACATGTAGACATGGTATCAAGATGAGAAGTGGAGCGACCTGCATAATTTTAGATGAAATACTATTTACTTATATGTCGTCCGACGTTGAAATTGTTATCCTACATATTAGTAATAAAAATATTTTGTTAATTATGTGATTTTTGATTTCATGAACCGTTTTATACACCTTTAAATTGTTTAATCCTACTATTTATTACTGAAAAGTGCACTATTTTACTAAATTATAAAACCGAGGCCAAACTACTCACTAAATAATAGCTGTTTTAGTGTGCTCTATGTTATGATCGTATTTCTCAGTAGGTATTCCCGTTCGACAAGTTGAACTATTCTTTATTACCACTGTAATGTAGACATCCTAGGGAATAAATAAACCTGCAGCTTGTGACACTGAAGTAAAATTGTGCATTGAGTGGCGTGGGTCATCTTGCAGCTTCGCCCTCGATGCGGCTGGCTATAGTCCTGCGGAGGCGCGATGCCAATCAGTGAATACAGCATTCGCAACAGGGTCGGTTTTAAGCAACCAGTAATAATCAATAATGTCTCATTTAGAGCTGTATCCACTAACTTAGCGTGGGCTGATCGGCTCCATACTGGACAGGCCTGCGGAAAAACAAAGCGCCATTCCAGTTGTTCGCACGACTTGAGCAGATGCCTCCCATCTGGTGGATGTTAGGCGACAGAGTAAGTGATTTCTGGGATGCACTTTCTGTTTGACATTTTCGCAGTTTCTCCGGGAGGGACCTATCCAAAGTGATGCCAAGATACTTTGGGTGAGTACTGTAGCCAATGTAGGTGATTGGAACCCCTTGCCATAAGATAGGTATTTAATGTTCGTCCCGCTTTTCTGTTACGAACGTGGAATGCGCATGACTGCGTTTTAGAGGGATTTGGTTTCAGGTTTCAGGGCGTTGCTGAGATGGCGGTGGAAAGGTTGTTTTCAATCTCCTCAAAGTGAGTGGCTTGGCAAGAGGTCTGCGTACAGAAAGAGGGTTGTATTTGAGCTCACCGGTTGATCATTAGTGTAGATGTTAAACAGCAGAGGGGCCAGTACATTGATTACACTAGGCATTGCTACGTGTGGTCACTATTATTTTATTTTTAGTAGGTACTAGATCAAATAAGAAAAATATTGATTCATAAATTCCCTTTATTCATTTCAAAAGGGTTATTTATTTTCCTAGTGCGACGCCGCGCCGCCGCCGTCGTCGTTGGTCGGTTTCTTTTTTCTATTCGATATTCACTCTCCAAATATTTCATGCTCGTCACACATCTACAAAAGAATTAGAGAAATAATAAAAGTAAGTGTTGTATGGGCACTGAATTACAAAACAAAGTTGAAAAAGCTCGTCTAATAGTAACTTATTCAAGATGGGTATAATTTGACGTTACAAACGTTCAGCAGTCGTTTTACTGTTGTCAATTAGCACGCCATAGTATAAAATTCTATACAAAAAACAAGGTGAACAGTTTTTGTAAACGTCAGCGTAGCAGGCCTGTTGCAGGCCTGCTAATAAGACCGCATAGTACAAAAAAGCAATGCAGTTCAACTTCTGCCCTGCTTTAAGAGGTGATAGTAAGCCCCCAGTATTAGTTATTGTTCTGAGGGTTTGACATTGACTGATGCATGACTGATGGTGATGACCTATTGTATTCTAATTTTAACTATGGCAAGCATATGGCAAGTAAAGCCGATGTCGACTATTCTGCCAGTGCCAATGGAAAAGCAAGTGTATAATGCACAATGTATTAAAATATATATATATATCTATACATATGATACAGTTGAACTTTGTAGATCTTGTGGGGTTAGTACTGGACTGAAACAAACAAAAAGATAAAATTACTTAGTATAATATTAGAATTGTTAGAACATTAACCCTTTGAACACCATTGTCACATATACGTGACAAGCAAGCGCGTGCCCTGTACGCCAGTCGTGTGTCGCCTATCCTATTACGAGCGACACAAATATGTGACAAAAAATGAGGTGCACTTTATCACGAAATAAACATTACATTACTTTTGTGTGTTTTTATTTGTATACCTTAAATTTAAAATTGTGGCTTGGCGTGGAGGGCACGCGCGTGCGTTTATGCTCTGGCGTTCAAAAGGTTAAAATATACGTATACCACATCCAAACATAGAATATTTAAGGAAACAAATTATAATTTTATATTATTGTGGCGGATGAATATCATCAGCGCCACAAGCAATTCTGAAGAGGGATACGTTAAAAGGGAGGGGAAATTAACAGGAAGGCTAGGAACTCACGGAGCGATTTTCGCCCGCAACCGCCGCGGTCGTGGATCTGCGGTTTTATTTCAAAACTCACGAGACCGGTTATTCGCGCGGTTACGCGGCCGCCGCCTCCCTACCTCCGTACCGGCCGGCCGGCCGTACCTCCCACCGCGCCACCCGCCGGCCCCCGCGGTCGCCCGCCAACCGATCGCAACCGATCGCAAAGCGCGCGGGCGCCACCCGCCGAGGCTGCGGGTAACCGCGGCCCGCGCGATTCTACTAGTTGCCCGCCGGTACAGCGGGAGCCGCATACAACCGCGAACACCGCGGGCGTAAAACGCGTCGTGAAATGTGCTTTAATTTTTTATATAAATATTTGCATTCTACAGAAGCTGCGGGCCCGCAACCGCAGCGGACGCGGGCGAAAATCGCTCCGTGAGTTCCTAGCCGAAGAGGGATCTTAAATTTGAGGAGACGGCTATACAAATCTAGAGGTGGGATGTTGTTAGAGCATTCGAAAAATATGTGATCCAGGTTGGCCCTCCTCCAACCCGCACTCGCAGAGAGAGGAGTCACGAACATGATCTTGTGTAAAAAAACGGGAGTGCAACAAAAACCTGGGCGGATTCTACAAAGAACTAGAGACGGAACTCCCATAGAAAAAGTTGAAAAACGTCGCTTGTATGAAACGTGCACTAAATTTGTCATATTTTATCTATGATTAGTGCACGTTTCATAGTTTATTTTTTTATTAGACAGTTGCGATAGTTTCTTTTTTTATTAGACAGTTGCGTCACACTGGCTAGGAGTCTTACACAGACTTGACACAAGCACTACGCAACGACGTTTTCGATTCTCAATCGCAGGTGGTCGCACGGGCATATACGTAGTATCTCTAAGTAGTCTGTGCAGGGCATTTATAAAATAACACGTCAACACGCAGATTGACAGCCAATTAAAGGCAGAAACACACTTGTAACACTCAACGCCATCCCACGCTTACTCATTGGCCACATTTTCATCTCAATTTTCGTCATTTGGCCAATAAGTAAGAGTGGGATGGCGTGACGTTTTAATAATGTTTTATATAGAGATGTCAAAACATGTGTGTGTACAGTGGACGTGAGGTTTTAAAATCGACTATAGTAATCGCTTAGCTCAGATTGATATAGTTTATTTCTGGAATTCGGAAAAGTACGGTTTTATCAAATGAGGAAGTTAGGTTGGCCAATATTGTAAATAAAAGTTTCTGTCTCTGTTTCTCCCATGAGAAGAAGCAGTCTATCTCATGAAAGAGTGTAGCAACAACTATTTTTAGCCAATCACAGGCAGCGTTTTTAAATTCATTTTAGCGTCGTCGTTCGTTGGCGCTTGGCTTCCTCTCCTCCGTAGTCCGTAGTTTTGCTGCGTTCAATGTGTTTATGTTGCGTACTTTTCGTTTCGATCTATTGATAATATTTGTTTAAAAATATTTATTGTTGGCATTTATTGTGGTGTAGGAAAGAAGTAATCTTTACGGAATAAGCAATTGGTGAATCGATGAATACTATACGATTGTGACAAGTAAATATCATCGCGTGTGGTTTTGTGATAATTTTAGACTGAACAAAAAAAAAGAAACCAGCAATTAAAATGTTGTGGTATTAATTACAGAATGTCTACTAGAAGCGGTCGGATAAGAACAAGCGTTATAGAAGTAAGTCCTTCGAGAACACGCAAAGGTGTCTCGCCGACGCGTTCTCCCGCCAGAACGCGGAAAAGTTCGCCGCCGCCGTCTGGGAAAACTCCGCCTCCCGCACGCTCGTCTGGCCGTAAATCTCCCGCACGCAAATCACCTAGCCGAAAACCAGCTTCGAAGTTTCCCGCACGCAAGTCACCTTCGAGAACTACCAAGGATACAACTAAACCAGAGGTTTCCAATGTACCGAAGTCTCCGGCAAAGCGCGCTCCCATCGACTCTGAAGTAGCAGTAGCGGTCAAACTTGAAGATTTATCTTCTAAACTCGAAGTCTACCGCCGGACCCGATCTAAGCGAGTAGAATACTCTCTCAAAGATTTGACTTCAAGTATTACAGAGAGTGAATTTTCTTATGACAAAGTGAATGGCTTGGAACCTAGCGATATATACGGTCTGAGAAACAGGAGATCTGTCGAGGAGGTCGCGCCTCGCAGGTCTAGTAGGTTGCGAGAGTTTGTTGACAATGTCCCAGACATCAGACGGAGTCTCAGCAAATCCTTAAGTCAAAGCAAATCTGTCAGTAAATCACTAGGAGCATACTCAGATGAGGATAATTCTGAGGAGGAATACCATCAGGTGAAATCAAAGTCAGTGACTAGAAAGTTGGCAACCCCTCTTCGCAACAGTATCAATAGCTTGACTCAAGTTGCAAGGAAATGGGAGTTCGGTGGAAGACTGGGATCCCTGAGCTTAATGCTCCTGATACCCTTAACAGTATTCTCTATATTAATTTCTTGTAAGCAATCTTGTTCTCCCAAATCACTTTTAGATCTGTCTGAATATAAATCTATTCAAGTTTTGTTTAGTTTACCAGTGTTTAGCTTTTTTCTTGTGCAATGTGTTATGCAAGCCATCTTTGCTATAGTACCAATATTTGGTACCAGATCTGACCGCATGGATGAGTCTGGCACAAGACACTGTTTCAACGCATTTTTCTCCAGCATAGTGATTGTGAATGCCCTCTTCCTACTGGATTTGTTTCAAATCATTGATAAAGAGATTTTATTGAACGAATACTTGAGACTTGCAGCCATCTCATACATTTTTGCTGTAGTTCTAAGCATTGTCTTGTACGTAAAAAGCAATGACTTGACAAAGGAAGACTTGAATCAGTATGGAATCACTGGATATACATTGTATGACTTCTTCATGGGGAGGGAAATTCATCCATTTATTAAGAAGCTGGATGTCAAACTTTGGATATCAAGAATCTCAAATATTAGCTCTGTAAGTATAAGTAAAGGTACTCAGATTTTCCTTTCCAAATGTTTCATCATCTGAATTTTAATGATGTAGGTACTCAATTAAAATTTGTTGCTATATAACTTTTTTAACCATTAGTATGCCGGAACATAGATCCACGCGAGACACAATGGCTTTTTAATTGTTTCTGTAATTACCGGCATTCAATCGGTTAAAGTATGCCTAAATCAAAGTACTTACCACTAACTCTTGTTTACTCATTAACTTCCTATACTTGTAGTAGGCTAAAGATAATAGGTATTATTCTTTTTATTACTCATTGGGTGAGCTTATCCTTTTTATAACTAACAAATTAAACAGGAAAGTAGAATAAAAGCCATTCATGTACACTTATAAAATGAGGTAATAAATAATAAACAAGTTGTTTCTATAATTGACTCTAATAATAAAATATTTTATTTTATTTTATTTCAGCTGATATTTCTCTCTCTAATCTTCACACAAGGACTTCAAATCAAACTGTCGGAGAAGAATGATTTCTCATTGGAAAACTTAAAACAGTTGGTGAACAATGTACAGTTGAAGCCAACTATTCTTATATTCTCTATAATGCAGATAGTTTATATTCTGAACTTTATTATGAAGGAGTATAGGATCACGGCAACATTTTACTGGCAGTCGGAAGGGGTAGGGTACCTCCAGACTGTTTCAAGTGCACTGTACCCATTCTACTTCACAACAATATCTAAACATGTGGCAGACACAGACTTAGTTCTGTCTACTAACACCTTAATCTCTGCTTGTGTACTATTTGTGCTGGGATTCTTCATAATGCTTGTTAGTAACAATATTAAATATGAATTCAGGAAAGATCCTCTACATCTGAGCTTGGCAAGTAAGTAACTGTATCATGTATGCTATTTATTTTATTGTACTATGCTTTTTTAATGCTTTAATGGTGGAATATAGTTTTGTTTTATAACAGTAAATAATGAATACATAATATATAGTACCTTTGAAAAAACTAATTTATTATTCATAATCATATGCATAGTAATTTTCATTATCAAACTTAGTAATGAGGTACTTACTGTGTTTCATGAGGAAGATTTATAATATAATTCTACTAAACAATAAAATTATCATGATTTTCCAAAAAAAAAATTAATGTACCTATTCTTTTCTTTCAGACCTAGACTCCATGCCAACATTCCATGGAAAGAAGCTTCTGGTTTCCAATTTATGGGGGATCTTACGTCATCCGAATTATGCAGGTGACATACTGATTCACATCGCCCTAGCTTTGCCTGGGATTGTGTCTGGACAATATGTGGCGGCAGCACCGGCGATCATGACTATTCTTGTGCTAATGCACCGCGCATGGCGGGACCATAATAGGTGCAAGTGGCGCTACGGGGCGGCCTGGCAAAGATACTGTAAAAGAGTACCTTCAGTACTATTACCTAAACTTCTTTAATTTCTATTCTATTCAGGCTATAAATTGCAATCTCATGCAAACATGAATTATGACTCAAATGTAAAAGATCTTAAAAATTCAGAACACATTACTACAGAGTATTGTAGATTTGATTTTATATAAAAATGTAATATTAAATATGTATTTTAGATAATAATATGCGGTAGAGAATTTAATTTGTGTAAATAATTTTATTACCCGACTGCCCCAGACGGAGGGTAATGTTTTAACTCTTTATGTATTTCAATAATGCATCACATTTTAAATGTTATATTTTCTAGAGATCTGTGTGATGATATTTTATTGAATTTTTTATGACATGTCTATTAATTATAATTATGTAGGTTAGTGCTTGAGATTATTATCGGCCTTACGAAACCACCGTACAAAATTCTAATACTTAATTAAGCTCTCTTTATTTTTTTAAATGAATTATTGATATTTTTTTTTATATTGACTTAGATATTTTGACAAAGCATATTTTGGTAATGTAGTATTAAAATTATTCAGAGGTCTGTGTGTGATTTCAAGTTGTATTTTTTGGAAAGTAAGACTGGAAGGCATGTCCTAAATCAATTGGTAGATTTTAAATTAAATTGACCACGTTTGTCGTGTTTCTCCTTGTATGTGTGCATTTTATTCTACAATATTATTGCTAACATAGTTGCATGTTGAGACCTTTACATGGCAAATAATATATTGAACTCAGATTAAGACATTGTTAAATATATACTTAGTACAAATCTGTCTAAATTCTAAAACCAAGAAGACAAATTGGTATTTCTTAATTGATTAGGTGAATAGGTAGTTAGGTACTCTAAAGACTCAACACACATAGTTTATGTTCGATCTTAAGTTGTGAATTACATTATTTACAAAATAATGTAATTTATAGGATTGGAAATGAATTTTGATTTTGAATAGTATTTTCTTCTAGGGTTAATGTTTCAAGTCCCTAGGTTGTGTGTATCCAGTATTTAAACACAAGTGCCTCAGAAATAGAATTAGCTGTATTAAATGGCTGAAAAATTGTTCGGATATTTTAGATTTATGATGGAACAGTTATTTACTACATATTTCACATGCATTGCTCAGTTTTTTGATCAAGACATTTTGCTCAAAAGTTAAGCACAATACTATTTAAGTTACAAAATTAGCTTATCTCTCGGACCGTATATTCTTTCTAGATGTAAATTTGCTATGCAGCAACTTTTGCCATATTAGAAAGATATGATTGTTTCATTCGGAAATATTCTTTGTATTAATTTTAACCTTAGTTTTTGTTCGGGAGTGTGTTCATGTGACTTCAATTTTTAATTATGTTATTGTCACAATTTTAATAAAGATTTTGTACAAAGTGTAAAAACGTCTTTTTTATTTTGGTGACGAGTTGGTATTATTCCTAGATTTGTACAGAGTATGCTTCAAGTAGTACAATATTCGCAATGGATCAATGCATTGGTGTAACAATAATATACCGTATTCTCGGGTTTGGTTCCCAGGTCAGGAAAACATGATTTTAAGTGTTGATCACGAATGAATAAAACAGTTTTTATCGCATTTATTTATTTTTCTATAAAATACACATACAATTTGTAAATAAACAATTCAATATTCAAATATCTAATTTACAGATTTCGTTCCTAAACATATTCATTACGTCCACGCTATAATGTAGGTAGGTACTATTACATGGATGCTGGATCATATGCAACAATTACAACATCAAATAAATGTACCGATTAATTAAAAACAAAATGTAGGTTCTTCGATGGACAGCAGAAAACTACAAAATGACTGATATGTACTTCATTTTCCGGAGATATTTGGAAGAATAATACGCGAAAGGTAGTTGAAACTTAATTTTTGTAAATCAATCACTGCAAAAGCTTGGATATGACATCGCATGCAATGTAAGATTAAAGTCCTATGGGACAAAACAGCATCTATACTCACGTAACTAACATCAAGTACCTGTAGATTTTAGACTAGTAGGTACATGGACCTTAAGACAAAATCGATATTAATTTACCATCCTAATAGGCCTATTAAAAACGCTCTTGATTAATTAACTGGTGCAACCTTTTTACATAGGAATAAAAACAAACCACGATTGGACACGTCTTGATAACTAAAGGCTGCACTCTCATAAGGGTAATTTTTGGCACTAAGATAATAATTATAATATTATGTCTGTTATACATACGTTATGCTGCTTCCATACTTGTGGCAAACACGCCAACAACTCCCAACAAACTGAAACCCCGCCCACTGTGATTTTGTCTAGTCATTTAGGAAGTGGATACTTACTTAGTCATTTTGAATATTTTATCTGATTGCTGATCGAATCTGGTGGATAGTCTGATCAGTTTGAAGATCTTTCTGGATAATCACATCAAGTTGAATGTCTTACCTGGGTCTTAGAAAGCATAGTAGTAGGTACCTAATAGGTTTATACGATGCACGAGTGATACTAGGCAGCACACATTTGGTGGGGACGCAGATTTAAAATCATTTATAATAAGTAACTAAACGTTAGATTAGGTAGGTACAGTAATGAAAATAACATTCTCAAAAAACAACCTAAGATTGTAGGTACATAGATTTATTTTTTTATCTAAGTAATAACGTCTATATTTCATCATAAGACTGTGTTTTAATCCTATATAATATTATATATCTTCGTATTTTTTTAAACTAAAAAATAATTAGTAGTAGCAATCTCTGCTTAACCCTTCGGGTTAATAAAGTATTTATGTATGTAATAGATATTTCTTCAACGGGACTAGAATATCATGTTTTACGGGTAGGTGCTTATCAACATGGTCGTAAGATAGTTTGAACGTAACGGTATTATTTGGGAAGACACACATAAACCTTATCTATTTAAGCTCGACCAATAAAATAATGTATAAAATGTAGGTACATGAAAATATTTCCACATGATGCCATTAGCTAAAATGTTCTAAGCACAATGTGGTCGTGTAATCGTGTATCTATTTCATATTAATTATTTATTATCAAACGTAAAATATCTTAACACCATTTAGATTATTATTTCATCACTTTTTAATCACATTACATAAAATTCATAAATACCTATTAGTGCTGTTATTATTTGCGTGTCAATTTATTATTTTCAACATTAAAATACGATGTTAATTAATGCCATCTAGTTATTTGGTTCCATTTAACATTTACTATGAAAATATACACGTTTAAAATCTATATTATCGGTACATACAAGGTATATTTACATTAATGGTATCTTTTTAGAAAATATCTTTACTTTCTTCAGCGTTATAGACAATACATATTATTATTATTAGACATGTAAATAATCTTTATAAATACGTAGATGAAATAATTGAATGATACCGTACCTAAAGGTTTAAAAAAAAAAAGAAAGATAGGTCATAAAATTCAAAATATTGTCAAATAAAATAAAAGAAGTGGACAGTTGAATTGAAGTTGTGAAATGTTATCAGTTATTAGATAATCAGGAAATTATTTTATGGCAGTGTTTTCTTATGTTTGTTATGATTTTTTATTTTTTAATGAATTCAATTTGGTTAGGTATAGCTAACTACGGATATCTTAGGAAAAATGAGATAGTACCTTTAGGTATGAGATTATGGTAGTAATGCATTTTTCTGTAAGTATGAGAAAGAAAACTTGGTAAAATTGTATTAGTAAGTAGGTACTTTAGCCAGCGTTACACTTTGATCATGGTATGCATATTATAAAATATCTTAAAGGAAATATTTACTCTAAATACTATGAAAAATGGCCGGAACGATTCAAAATGAAAGAAAATAAGTATTTAATCATTTTGAGAAGTTGAGTAAGGTTAGGAGTTGTGAGTAAGGATAAGGGAGTGCCCATTTAACACTGGCATTGTTTCAGTAGAAAAGAAGTAGGTACCTATTCGATGTTATCGCATGCATGTAGATCCTATAGGTAATCATTTAGGCACCATGAAATGTTGGTCGACTCTATATATCCTGCACTGCTTGGATGATATAGAGCAACACTGCCAGTCGTTTTACAGGTCATTTATATAACTTTTTAAAAGCATTTTTTAATATTTAAAAAAAGTACAAATATTTATTCTTGCAGCCGATTTAGTACGACCGAAAATAGGATAATTTGGATGGCATGTCGTATTTTACGAATTACAAATATTTTATTCTTACGATTGATCCAGGTATAAGAAGAAATTTTCTATAATCTAGTTGAACAGCTTTAAAATATTTTGTTGTTTTTAGTATTAATTATTATCAGTGATATTCAGATAAAACTACCTACCATTTTGAATACAGAAATCTTTAGATAAAAGACTATATTTTTTATAGATATCTTAGAATCTTGACTAAAAGGTAGAATGCACTCGTCAAACTAGAACTCCTAAATGTTATCTTGTGAAGATAATACATCTATTAAAACATAAAGTAGGTTTTATAAGGACAATTCGGTTTATCATTAACGTTTATGCTATACCTACAAGAAGAAAGGTTTACTTTAGCGCGGATACCAAGAAGGTTAAATAAAAACGTTGCGGTCAGACGGCATAATAAGCCTGATCATGGGAATGTTACGATAAAAAGCCAGTTACAGCTGACTAAAACTAGCGAGGGTCTAACAAAATGCCCATTGAAGGCAGGTATACCGCTAGAATTTAAGATAAAACTATAATTACGTGGAATTATAACAAGTTCTTAACTGGACACTTAATTATACTAAATTAGTAAAGGTCCTAATATAATTACTAGTACAAAATAAGCCTCACATCGTTCCTTGTTGATGTCATACCTACATACAAAACACAAGTCATTCCTTTCATATTACATAGCAACTGGTGCCATTTATAAAACACCGTTTCTATGAACCCACTTTTACTTCGCTATAGCTTCTTATAAATAAGGCATTTCTTTTTACAATAATTATCGTAATTCACCAATCAATGATACATTCTGTATCATGCTACGTCATTTTTAAATTGGTCTGGCAATATTAATAAAGGGGGATAACCATTTAGATGGTAACACAAATCTATGACACCAAGTGGCGCATAATACCGCGTTACCAACATTTTTGTTTTCCTAGCTACTTTTCATTAAAGCACGATCTACACGGTTTAAAACGGTGGTTTGAAACCTAAGTTTAAAACAGTGTAGACAGTGGTTTGAAACCAATTTCGTATGACCTTTAAACGTCCTTGTTAGAAAGGCCTGCGTTGCAAAAACGGTGTAGCAGGCATCTCGCAACAACAACTTCAAGGTCACCTTGGTTTGTAGACTGGTTTCAAACCGTGTAGATCGTGTTTTAGGCGCTGAGCAGACGACGACGATGGACAATTTGTCTGCGACGATAGAACGTATGGAATCTATGCAATAACGCGCATGGAGGCCGTCTGCGGAGCGCTGATGCAGGATTACAGACTGGTTATGTACAAAATGACGTAGGTGGTGAATGTGGGTACTGTCAGGGGGGGCGGCGCGAGTTGTCGCGCGCGCCGGCCGCGGGACGTCAGAAGTTGCTGTCGAACACGCCCATAGACCGGGAGATGTCCTCGTCGCGCAGGCAGCAGTCGAGAAATTCGTCCAGAGTCAGCACTCCGTCGCGGTTCAAGTCCATTTTCTGAAAGTTACGACAGTTCTGCGTTTACATTTTTGTTGAAACAACAACACAACATAGGTACATACGTTAACAACATAATTATGTACAGTCAGCCGTAAAAATACCTATGTATGCAACGACTATATTTCATTTGATCACATAGATACACACATCTTGTTGAGACCTACTGTACATACTTAACTATTCTGTACCACAGTATAAAGATATAGGTACAGTATTTCGACTTCATAGAAACGGACGAAACGCGAGCTATACCTACGCGCCTCGACCTCGGAACGCGCTCGGGATGCAGACAGTCGCGACCTATATAGTTACTTTACTCTTTGGTCGCGACTGTGCCGCGTGACGAACGGACGGTGTGTTGTTTTTTTTAACAATAATCGCGCGATTTTTTCACTAAAAATAAATTGAAGTAAGTACATATTTAATATGACGAGTAGGCCATATTGTGCTGTTTTTGGTTGCATGAATTCGTCAATAACGCATCCAGAGACAACTTTTTTTAAATTACCTGGAAACTCTGAAAGGTAAGACTATAAAATAATTTTACTTACTAGCAGGTAGGTAGGTACATAATGTGTCTTTTTAATGGATAAGTATTTCCTTTTATCTCCCGAAAAAAAAAATGTCTGGATTAATAAATAAAGTGAATTGAGTAAAGGTAAGTGATAGACATGAGTGAAATTAGTAGTTATAGGCGGGTCATGAATCATTATACGGTAGGTACGCTTGTGTTAAAACCTCGGGGCATGTGTGTTTTGTTAGTTTGTATAATTCAAAGTAAAGACGTGGTTTTTATATTAATAATATTTATGTACACACAGTAAAATACAATAGCAAAACTAAATGGAAACACAAAGTAGGCAAATGTAATTAAAATGCTGGAAGCGGGCAGCCCTATCGCATGTTTACGTACCGCGCGGCTGTAGGCATTTATTTCAAGGTTACGGCCGAGTTACAATACTGTATGATCTTTATACTGTGTCTGTACGGACTGTACCTACATACTTGATTATATGTATGAGTCACGCACGAGTGTATGGCTTGGCTTATCTACTTAGGTACAGAAACTAGAATACTTATGATGAATGTGCGCATAATATCAGCTAACATTGACTTTAATTTTAGGTATCAAAATCTATTGTAAAAAAATATAGAAACAGCATATTTTATACATGATTCTTTTGATACGTCTCTGTATTTAAATGTTTCTATAAATAGGTATGCATAAAGAGTCATTCATGTCCATAGTGCAAAATTTGGACACCACCACCACTATGGACATGAATGCAATTTGCATACAACGTAAAACAGCGAATTTCGAGGGCTATTAGGGCTAATTTGACGAATCTGTATTCGCAACATTATCCCTATGCAAACGATGAGGATCGAACTCACAACCTTCCGTTCGCCTCGAACACACGACCTTATACGTTCGCCTCGAACTCACGACCTTCCGTTCGCCAGTTCGCGCAATAACCGTTGCGCCATTGTCGTTTAGTCTTAGAACAAAAAAACCAAGTGAAATTAAAGGAAATACAAACCTGAAACAGTCTTTCAACCTTTTCCCGTATCACATCATCTTCTAAGTTGGGGTCTACGATCTTTCCCATAAGGTCGTAAACAGCGGTGACAATCTCAGTCATTTCCTCTTTAGTGATGCATCCGTCGCCATTGATATCATACAGTGAAAACGTCCATCGTAGCTTCTCTTCTAAGGTCCCTCTCGATAATATTGATAGCCCGGTTACAAACTCCTGGAAATAAAATTATATTTAAACAATTTCTTCAGCATAAGTATAAGCAAATTCAGCCTTTAATGTTCCCACTACTGAGACACAAGTCTCCTCTCGGCGAGAGGGAGTGGGCCGTAATCCACCACCCGGGCGCAGCACGGATTGGTAGATGTCACGGATTTGTTTCTGCAGGGTTATTCTGAATTTTGGAGAGCACTGATGAAAAACATTGCGTAGGTGGAGAAACTTGGGCCTGACCAATGTATAGCTGGGTGTTGAGTCATCGACTCAACGGAACGAACGAGCGGACCAGGAGGGGAACGAGGCGAGAGCGGCGTCATTAAAAGACGGAGTTTGTAGTTAAGAGCGTTTACGCCGTTCGGCATTTCATACAAACTTTCAAGCCCTTATTTTTCGAAATGAATGAACCGATTTTAATTAAACTTTACACGCATAAGCAGGGTACAAAGGTCTAAAAAGTTAGTAGAGAACATTTTCGAAAAATTGTGTTACAGCCAAATTAGCCCGATTTTAAATTTTCCGTAGTAACAGAAATTTCCAATAATCTTTTTTTAAATAAGACATTTCGAAAATGTTCTCTACTAACTTTTAAGACCTTTGTATCCTGCTTGTACGTATAAAGTTTCATTAAAATCGGTTCATTCATTTCGAAAAATAAGGGCTTGAAAGTTTGTATGAAATGCCGAACGGCGTAAACGCTATTAAGCTCACACAGATGTAGCTGTAAGTACGGACGCCAGCACATCAAGTTACTACAATCTGTCAGATTTCTTTAATAGATTTTCGACTTTATTGCTAAAGCATAAGGTTCAAGGTTGATTGGGAAAATCTGACAGTTTCGGGTAGGTTGACCTGCTGGCGTCTGTACCTACCGGACATGGGCCTACGGAAATAATTGACAACCTAATATGTGATGATTGCAGTTTGGTGGTTCTCGGCAAAGACAATAGTCGGTACCTATCGATCAATGCGGGTGAAATAATCCCGTGTTAACTTATGCGCATACAAAAAGAAACGGCCGAAACATGTATGCTACCATTCTGACCATTAACTTGTAGCGATCAGTACCGGGAGTCGGGCCCGAAAACCTGCTTCTATAAGCCTATCTCTGTATAGGGCACAGCAGCTGCAGCAAAGGATCACCTTTGATTGCGTTCAACGACGTCCACGGGAAAAGGTCAAGTCTACAAGTCAAGTTGGGTTATGTCAATAGCTTTTTAGTTTTATCATCCAGGGTAGGCACCTACTGAACGTGTACATGTTTCTAGTGCATGTGAGGATAATGTTTTCGTACTTATAATTTTTAAAGGGATTCTGAAAATGGTATATTTACCTCAAAACTTAACAGGCCACTTCTGTCTTGGTCCAGTGTGTTGAAAACGAAGTGCGCGTACTGAGCGGTGTTCGCTAGAAGATAAAATAGATAAATATTAATGTCGTTAATAACTTTAGTAACAACAAAATTAATGATGACATTTTCCAAGTAGTAAACAGTACATAATTGAAAATCATAGTAAATACCAAGGTTTCCCTAATTTAATAAGTCAATCAGTTTACTGCTATCACCAAATACGGGAGGTCGTGGTATAAGGCTATCCAGCCAACAAGTTGGATGTCTCGGCCTTGCATACGACGGAAGTTAGTAGCTGAAATGAGTCTCCTAAAATTATAGCTATAAGCAAGGAGTCTTTGGCACACTTGAACGCCATTTACATAATGGGGGGCGTTGCAGGTACCTACACTGCACTGGTGAAATCGTATTGCAAAAACAATATGGTGGCGTTAGTTCCGATTTTGATCACGCGACAAAAGATCTTTGTAGTTTGTACCTACAACTATACTTACTTGATGGTCGCCATGTCCTGTTTTGGTGACTGGAGCACCAAAAATCTTGCTAGGGTGCAACAGCTACTGTTCATGTTCAACGCATTGTGATACTTACCTACTTGAACTGACTGCGACTGGTAACTTCCGTAGTACATAGTGCAGTTTTCCTATTTAGGTCTCGTGAGAATGATGTGGACCACTTCGTAAAGGTAGTTGCGAAACGTTTGGCGGTATAAACTATCTACCATTTATGGCATGTTATTTTATTCTATAAACTCTCGGGGTATGACGTAGACATTGTACATGTAGTAAGATTAGATAATTCTAGCCATGCAGTGTTAACCTTTGTACTAATGAGTCATCAAATTATTAGCATGTAGGTTTCATGGCAGTTGTGTTAAAAGGTTCTTGGAACTTTTAGGTAGGTCAGGAAAAGACTCATTTTTTTTTAATAATAAAATCAAGTAGGAGTCTTGTTTGTCTTGGGTGATTTTACAAGTCTGACTGCAAAAGCAAGCATTCTGTAATTTGTTTGGCTGACAAAAGCAAGCTAATCAAATCAAGGAACACTACAACAACAGCATTTCCGAGTTAAAATTTATAATGCTTTGCTAATAATTGTGAAATAAAATAAATAAAAGCATTAAACATCACAGCAGCATAAAGGTTATTATTAAATAAAAAGTGAAGAAAAAACTAGATGGTTTTAAATTTAATTTATTTCAGATATTACATTAGTGGTTAGAAACTTGACACCGGGTTGGACCTATGCCCAATAAATTATTACCACATACAGCCTGCAAGTGTAATTTTTTTGGCTACACTTAAAAAATTTGGAGCTGATCTGAAAAAAAAGTGTCAACTAAAAAAATTATCACAATGGAATAATTATTGAAGTTACCTAGAACATTTGGTTTCCCTCAAATTTCTCCTTAATTAAATAGAGCATACAGTACTACCGTTTTAAGATACACAATGCTAAGGTATACAAAGCTCAGCTGAGCATTTGTGTATCTCAAAATATTACATTGTTATACGTGTATCGTTTTATTTAAAATTAACTTAATGTTAAAGTTGAGATGGGTTCACCATAGCGTTCTTCCCATGGGAAATGGACAGTTCCTTAAGATAAGATTACACTATAGGCGAGCCACCCGTCTGCTGCTGATAAACCTCTATTGTGTCTCCTTCTTCCATCTCCAGTGATGTTGGTGTGTCATTTTCATTGATTGGCTGACCGTCGAATCTGAACCGCACTACTTGCATTGATAGGCCCTGGAAAGATAAATTAGTACCTTTAGATAATCAGCAATCTCCCTCAGATAATAAATGTGGGAATTGCACAATATTAGGAAACATTCATTTTGTATGTATGCTACGTAGTTAGTTTTTCCCACCCGTACGCAAAATACGTGCTTTGTCGTGGAGTTGCGGAAACCAGCCCGTATTACCTATTACGTAGTTAGTTCCAAAGGTCAACTCCACACAAAATGTCAAGCTCTCATAATTATGCCACAGAAATTAAATTGCATTACAGATGTGTTGCAGTTTCATCTGTAAATAAAATACAACTAATAGGTGTTGACAATCTTTGGAAAGCCTTACTAATTGTTTAGAACAGTTTCTATGTTTGCAAAATAAGCCTTCTGAACTTTATTATTTTGTGTCATACATAATATACGAAACTAATGTAAATGCATAAGCTGAATATGTGTAAGTCTAAGCTGATATCCGTAATAAGTTACAAGAAAAAGTATTTCAAGTCAAGTATGAAATAAGTTTTGCAGCAGCAAAAACAGTAATTATTTGCCAGCCAATGTACATTATAAGGGCATGTTAAAAATCCACTTAAAAATTAAATTACGTCAAGAGACATCATAAGTGTCCTCATAGTGAATGTTTAAGTCCTCCACATAAACAACTTAGTATGCTCGGTTTCTCCTCCCTTGTAAGCAATCACTCGTAAAGGGCAGAAAGGAATTTTACTATATCAAACAAAATGTTTTGTAATATGTTGCTGCATCTTCTTTAGACTAATACAACCATACAGGTAGAAGTATTGGTCATATTATCAGCAGAACAGTATTTCCATTGAACATTACTGCGAACCTACCCTAACTAGAAGGTCAGTGATCTTTTCAGAATGTGTTTACAAAACAATTACTTCCAATTTGTTTTAATGATTTATCTATGAATATTGTAGGTAGTTCAGTATATGGAGTAATAATAATAATATATAACCTATGTTAACACAATGTTTAAGTTAAAACATAAAATGAATATAAATGCGAAGAAATCTTTTAGTATTTCTCATGTATGGATCTCAAAAGCACGGAATTAAGGTTTCAGTGAAACATAACCGTAAGCGACGCTTTCTTTTTTGAACTGCTGGACATAGGGGCCCGCCAGAGCACTTAGTTTACTTACATACCTTTATTGTTCATATAATATGCATGCCACATCTATTTTGACTGTTTTGTCTTTGAGCTAACTATAATCATAATTGAACAATCATAAGCCGCTTAGTAAATAACATGAACTTACCGCTCGATCACAATAGGCATTCATTAGCTTCCTCAGGGGTGTGTGTTTTTTGATTTTGAACTGCACAATAGCATTATCTTGACCTAATACTTTCAAGTTGATGTGTTCGCTTTCTCCCTGAAAAAAAATATCGTAACGATAAAAATATAATCATCAAACACAATGGTAAAGCACTTCTCACTTTCAATCAGGTAACCACATTTCGCTAATAGCGCCATGTCGGTGAAGCACTGTTTTCTACTTTTCGTCACTACACTGATAATATAGTAAGATACACACCTTTTTCTCGTCAGACATTTTGGTATTTATGTATTTAAAGGTACTATTAACACAGAAGGAACGACTTCGTAGAAAATCTAAAGATTATCAAACGAAAAACGCACAAGTGACAGATTCTCAGTCCGATGGCGTGGTAATGGCGTCCGGTCGTGGCTTGGAGGAAGCAACGCAGGTTTGCCAACATATGCGCAGTCGTAACGGCGAAATGGCGCGCTTCTGCGCACTGACGCCGATTTTTTTTTTTAATAGAAAAGTAAATATTTCTGTGTTTATGTATGTACTAAAATATTTAGAAACGATTTTGCTAATTATTGAATCGGTTAATCAAAAATATTTAATTTATTTCTTTAATAACACGTTCGTCTGTACTATCCGTCCAGTGAAAAAACTTATTTAGAATTTAGTAGTCATGAACTCTAAGAAATTAGTTTAATTCTCTACCTGTAAAATGTTTAGAACATTCTAGAAGGTTATAAATAGGTATGAGCGTTATTTCACGTCACTAGTTACAATAACTGCTTATGGGGCATGTAACCGAATCACTAGTTTCGAGTCACACATAAACTAGTGATTTTTGTAACTAGTTACATTACCAATGCAGTGATCGAATGAAAAGCGAGACACGAAACAAAAGTACGTTGCGAGTCGTTTCTACATGGTTACTACTCTGTGCCTGTGTGCCTACTTCTTTGTACTGACCGGCAAAGCGAGCCGAGACTTCCCGAAATCACGAGTGATGACACGATGAAATCCGAACATGCACACACCAAGTCGCCAACTACGAAAATGATGCGTATAATTTTCATACGTATTACTTAGGACTTAGAGATTAATTTAGATTGGTCATTATTTTTAACCTTCGACGGGCGGCGTACGAACACAAATTTGAAATTGTATTAGTATTTGTTTATGATTACTTTGAAAAGTAAACCTTGTTTAGTTCGTTGGTGAATATTGCACAAGTATGTACCTATGTATGTTGCATTTATTGTGAAAGTGACTTCCATGCATATTTTCGTAATATTTTTGAATAAATTGTGAATAGTGTAGTACGTATAAAAAAAACAGTGAATAAATAACTTTTTCGTCATGTCTCGATGCAATTCGAGTGTCCTGTGGAAGTTCTTCCAAAAACTACGCAATGAAAAAAAAGCAAAAAAAAAAAACAAAAATAACAAGAAAAAAAAAATGCAACAAGTGTGGTGAATTATATAGCTTCAAATCCTCAACCGCCAATTTAAAAACGCATTTGAAGAGGAAACATCTCGTATTACGTTATAGCATTAATGATGTAACTGCTTAAGGTAACTACAAAAACTAATTCGTTCAAAAAACCTACAGCTTGTGACATGTAACGATTACGTAGGTAACCATATAAATGTTCGTTTCGCAAATACTTCGGTAACACCATTTTGAATCACTGAATAGATTATGACAAATAACTAGTTACAAAAATCACTAGTTTTCAAAACAGGTTAATGTTCGTTTCGCAAATACTTCGGTAACACCATTTTGAATCACTGAATAGAATATGACAAATAACTAGTTACAAAAATCACTAGTTTTCAAAACAGGTTAATGTTCGTTTCGCAAATACTTCAGTAACACCATTTTGAATCACTGAATAGAATATGACAAATAACTAGTTACAAAAATCACTAGTTTTCAAAACAGGTTACGCCTTTAAAGTAACTAGTTACGTTACGTTTCGCGAAAATCACGTAACGACCCACACCTAGTTATAAATAGAAAATCAATTGACTCGATAGTATTGCCAACTGCACAACGCTGCTTCCGCTACTAGTGTTGTACAAAGTCGATAGATGACGTCAAACGGAAGCCTCTAGTGCTGCGAGAGATCGTCTTTGCGTTCCGTTTCACGTCTATAACAGAGTGGTTTACACAGTCATGCCTGTTTTTTTATGAACTGGAAAATTTTAAATAGACAATTTAATTATTCTGGTGATAAAATTATTTTTATCATTCTATCTAGATTTTTTAAAGAAATTTTCGAGTAATGGATTATTCAACTTCGAGACAAAACCGGATTTGAGATTTTGTAATAGGTAACCTATCTCGTGATGAAAAAACACCGTTAAAGTGTGAGTCACACTCGCGGTCTCGGGATTCCGTACGTTAGGGTTGTTAGACAGACGGCCTGGGAAATAGGGTATGATTTAAACTCCTGCACCCTAATTGTGTAACACACGTTCAATCTAAATTTTTTTCATTAATTGTTCGAATAGTTTGTCTGCTCAACAACGTAAATAACGCAATGAATGTATCTGTACTGTTAGAGCCTATGCACACCGAGTTTTTTAAACGCGACGTCGCCGTCGACGCGCGTTTTCGGAATACGTGTCGACAGCTCGTTTTTCATTCCATACAACATTTGACTTTTACGCTTGAGTAAGGTGGCTGACAAGAGAAAAATGTTCCTAAATAATTTCTTTCCAGATATAATTATTATGGTGTGTACTTCATGATACACAGAGATCTGTTGTGGTCTTTTCGATAGGTAGGTACAGTCAACAAAGGAGTTAAGTATACAATAGTGTCGGATATTGTTGAAGTTTATTAAGATAAGAAACCGATGGATATTCTCGAATAAAATTTTAGTTTAATAATAGAAAACAAACAGCTCATTTATTTAATTAAATTTCAGTCCAGAACATCCATCGGTTTCTTAGTAAACTTCAACTATATCCGACGCTCCTGTATACTTAACTCCTTTGTTAACTTACTGTACTCATATCCTATTCTTTTGTTAAGTTTTCAGATTGTTCATTTTGACAATATTTGAGACTGGCTTCCCAATATTTTAAATTATCAATTCAGTACGGTCAACCGTACACCTGTCGTATCACTAGCACTACGAAAACCACCTTTACTGCTCCGGCATAAAGGCGATGTTGATGTCAATGTGAGCACTGATATGCAATTGATTTTATCTCTACTATCATGTTTTTAATAGAACATTGTAATTAAGTATACAGAATGGTTATTTCCATGATTGGTAAAGTAGAAGAAACTGTGAGGTGAGGGTAAGTTTGTGGTTTAAATTTTGTGTAATTTTGTGTTGTTTTTTTGTGTGTTTTTTTTTGTGTTTTGTGTTCTCAAGTAGGTAGGTAGGTACCTACTTACCTACTTGAGAATTTAGGCGATATCTGAGGGCCAATTCTCGTTAATTTTAAGAACGATCTCGGTCTAAATCTGTCAAAAATACTTGAAATTACCCTACATTTTTGACATTCAAATTTGTTTGTTGCGGAGATGAGACTGCGACTACCTAGATTTTGAACGTTTTTAATTGCGAGAATTGGCCTTCTAATTATGTGGTTGACTGACATGGCACAGGCAAAACAGTGCGCAAAGTTATGAATAATTTGGCGGCTCCCCCTACTTTAGGAACTTTATATACTTGCATGGGGAAAAAATCAGATAAGGGCGATGGAAAATTCAAATTTTCTGTAATTTGCTGGTCAGTGTCAGGTGGAGTGTTAGTAACAAATATGTATTTACAGAATTATAATCATAAGAATAATCAATACTACCCCTTAAGTAAGAGTTGTTCTGAAATGTCATGATTTTAATTATTCAGATAGATCAACATAATATTTAACCTGATCTAGTATTTTTATCTCACGAAGGGACTCGTGCTTTACTTGTGGTACTAAGTATATAAACACGGTGTTGACTGCCCCGTGGTCTCGTGGTTGCAAGCGCGACTGCTGAGCGTGGGGTCCTGGGTTCGATTCCCGGGTCGGACAAAGTGTTATTGGGTTTTCCATTAGGAATTTCTTAATAACAGTCCGAAGTTTGGAAGTTGGCGGTATAATACCCCCGTGCCTCGGAAAGCACGTAAAGCCGTTGGTCCTGCGCCTGAACTCTCCCCGGTCTTGTCGGATTGCCGTCCCATTGGACTATGAGGGTAAGGGAACAGAGAGTGCACCTGTGTTTGCGCACACACTTGTGCACTATAATATCTCCTGCGTACCTGGCTAATCTCCATTGAGATTGGCCACCGTGACCGAAACCGGTCGGGGAGGCTATTATCATAAACACAGTGTTAATGTGTGTGTAAGCGCAGGGGCTCTCGGTACCGTCCGAGACAATGGCGTTATCTGTTGACGCTACTCGTCTTCACACTTCAGATTCACAGTGTGTACTTGTTCACCACAAGTAAAGCGCGCGTCGCATCGTGATATTAAAATACTGTAAGTCCTGACCTGCAAATTGCTTATCACGTAAGAAAATATGAATTTCGCAAGCTACCAGCGCCCTAATTGTGTAACACACTAGCTATTACTCTCAATTTGAATAATTTCGAAGCATATTGCTAATCCATTGCTCCATATGTTTGAAAAATGTGTCTGCCCAACGACGTAAATAACGCAATGAATGTTGTTGAACTGTCAAAATGAAACTCATTGCTACTGATAGTGTGTTACGCAATTACCCTGCTGGGCGCTTTCGCCTCTTCTTGTTTTATATGATACCTATGAGCATAAAATAAGACTTGGGATACCTGGACATCTTCAATTTCGCGTTTTTTGAGTTCTGTAGCCAAATGGCAATAACGGAACCCTCATGCTTTCTTCGTCTCCGTCTGTTTGTATGTCACATAGGTACAGACACCAGCACATAAAGCTACTACAATCTGTCAAATTTCTTTAATAGATTTTCAACTTTATCGCTAAAGCATAAGGTTAAAAGTTGATTGGAAAAATTTGACAGTTTCGGGTAGCTTGATGTGCTGTTTGTACCTAGCCATTTTTCTCGGAGACTATTAAATAGCACTTGAACAATGAAAATCGAAAAGTTGGTGTATTCTGTGCTCCTACCTAAAAACAAACTTAGATAAGGCTCCTGCAGACAGCCGCGACGCCACCGTGCGACACGATTCTGGTAGAAAAAATACCATGAAGTTTTGACAGAAATTGTTCTATTAGAGTATTGTCGCGCTGTGTCGGGTAAAGCATGCAAGTAGCTGGCATACCAGTATGGTTTTCACCAATCAGAAGTTGTTATAGCACACGGCATGCAAGCTACTTGCATACTTTGTGCAATTTACAGGCATGTGTGTGTAGACCGGTCTTAATGACATGCAAGCTACTTGCATACTTTTGTGCCAGCTACTGGCATGTGTATCCTACTTAGCATGACGCCTGTCTGCTGGTGCCTTTAAAGTTACGTACAAAACGTTGTCTAACTGCTGTAAATCCCGTTTTTTGTTTCAACATGTGTGTTTTATGGACGATTAATTATTGTTATTTCCGAAACGCCTATGTGTCATGAAATCGCAGATTTGTGGGTGTTGTTGTTGCCCCGTACTGAGAAAAGCTTTGTAGGTGTACCCAGTTGGGAATTATTGCCAGTAAGCCCCTCTTTTTGCCCGAATAAAATGTGCTACGTGGCTTCCTATAAATGAAAATGTTTGGGTAAACGCTTGTGGACCAATTTCAATTATAAAATTCAAAATTATTCCTCCGATAAAGTTATCTGGCGTTGGAAAAATCACCCCTAAGTTAAATATTTATTTTATTTTGTTTTTAGTAGGTCTTTGTTGTTACAGCGGCAACAGAAATATATAATTTGTGAAAATTTCAACTGTCTAGCTATCGCGGTTCTTGAGATACAGCCTGGTGACAGACAGACGGACGGACAGACAGCGAAGTCTTAGTAATAGGGTCCCGTTTTTACCCTACCCTTTTTAGGGTTCCGTAACCAAAGTTACGGAACCCTAAAAAGGTAGAATGACGCAAATTGTTTCCCCATTCTGCCTGCGCATACAAAAGGTGATTGTTGTTCTGCACGCCCCGCCATTGGGGTGCAGTGAGCACTTGTTAATTGCACTGAAAGCACTCACTGCTCGCAGCGAGTGCACTTTTGCTTTTAACATTACTTGCATCATAATGATATGCATTTGCTGTAGACGTATGCTTGTGCGCAGGCCCTTAAGTGGTACTTTTTGCTAATTGACAGAACGTCATAATTACAGCCAGTCTTAGTTAGAAATGCAAAAGCCTGGAATGCAATTAGCTTTTCAACTTGTAAACCAATAAACGCTTCCGTGGAATGTCGATTGACTTTTTCTAAGCTTTATTACCACTTGGTCACGCTGACACGCTTATGCGACTTGCGTGGGCGACAGCGACGACGACGGTGAAAAAAACAAATGAAAGAAGTTGTTTAGATCCCTCTATCCAATATAACTTGAGCTCTGCTGGACGGCTCAGTTCAAATTGCTTAAGTTATGACATATTTTTGATACTTAGAAGTCCTGTATGATTTTTATACCTTTTTAGAGCATAAATTCACTTTCGTTCACAGTTTTACTAGATTTATTGATTTTTCCAAGATGACGCTGAAGATGTCAATCATAGTTAGAGACTTTATGAGGTTTATCTTCAATCGATGATTAAAGAAAAGTGACGTAACGACAAAATGTATGATTAAATATTCGCTAATCACAACTTAACTTTAAGCAACGTTTATGAATAAAGGGGTTGAAGTACAAAACTGCCTATAATTTTACCGCGCGAAAAGAACGTGAGATTGGCGGGATTTGCAAAGAAATTGACGTGGTTTCGCTTTCGAGTAAGGAATGGTTAGGCCCGGCGCCCACTATCGGCATCGGCACGGCTGAGGATTTTTATGCGACGAATAAAAATGTAACTTAATTGTATGACGATAAAATTGAAATTTCAATGATAATAATCATCGTAGGTGCAAAAATAAAGATAGGGTATCCGACATACCGTGTCATTGAAATTGAAATTTTATTTTCATACTATTAAGTTATATTTCTATTTGTCGCATAAAAATCCTCAGCCGTGCCGATGCCGATAGTGGCCTTAAGTGGTCATAGGGCCCAGGTGTCGCCAGGGCCGCCTTTAACCTATTGGAGGCCATGGGCACATAAGGGTCACAGGGCCCCCTGTGTAGATAAGAGACAATAAGGGAAACATACTAATATTTTTTATAACTGGGAGGCTAGAAACGTATTGTAAATCGCACTGCAAATAATTTATTTTGTCATTGTATCGGGTACATAATAATAATGCGTAGAATGCAACGGTGGCTGCAACGAATGTTTTATAAGAGAGCAGGCCGGGGCCCCCGAAGATCGCGGGGCCCACTTGCTCAGAGTGCCCAATGGACAAGACCTGGGTGTCGCCTGACGTAAATCGGGTCGCAAATCACTTTTTTTTTTTTGTGGATGGGAAATCATCAAATGAGCGTCTCCCGCGGCGGCTGGGACGGGAGGCTCTCTCCCTCATCCGTCCCGCCACCTCCTTCGCTAGCGTGATGTCGCAAGTCACTTCACCGTAGGTAGTGAACGGTGCCTTAGGCCCGGCGCCCACTATCGGCATCGGCACGGCTGAGGTGCAGGAGCTGATGGACGCTGGTGGAGGCGCCAAACAAGTGGCCGAATTCTGGGCCGAGTATATTTAGATTGCTATCGACACGCTAAGAAGAAGAAGGATTTTTATGCGACAAATAGAAATGTAATTTCAATGACACGGTATGTCGGATACCTTCTTTATTTTTGCACCTACGATGATTCATTGAAATTTCAATTTTATCGTCATACAATTAAGTTACATTTTTATTCATCGCATAAAAATCCTCAGCCGTGCCGATGCCGATAGTGGGCGCCGGGCCTTAGCCATCCTCTTTGGTCTTTGAACCCATTCATCGCCATCATTACTATTCGATTGTATTCGAAGACAATTTGCACTTGATTGTTCGTTGGAGAAGTCTTGAGTCAGATAACTTTGGATAGAATTGTTTCTAAACGATCTGTAAGATATCTCATTGTCATCGAAGCTTGTGTCAATGGATTAGTAGGCATCTGTCTGTTTTATCTCGAGCCCTATTTGGGCCAAGAGCCAAGACTGAATGATCCTTCTTTATACGTTAATGATAATTGAAAATTTCGCAGTCTTCACTGCTATTTTATGATGATTGGTACCTATATTTTTTATGCAGTATTGGATTTGCGGGATTGGAAATACTTTACAGGTGTATAGTATAAGTTTAGTTTTCAACGATATTGCTGTAGCGTTATTATTTAAAACTGAGCTTACATCGGTATTTATTCCGAGCCTATTAAGTACTTATCCATAGCGAAGCAATCGTGCAGTTGAGACTGCAATTACAGATATTGCTCGAAATATTGCTTGTGAAAGGATAACGTTTTATTTTTATTGGAGCGTGATACTGATACCACATTCTGCATCCTAATTGTGTAACACACTATCAATCACAATATAAATCATTTTGAAGGATATTGCTAATCTATTGCTTCTTAAGTACGAAAAAATTGTCTGCTCAACAACGTAACTACCGCAATGAATGTTGTCAAACTGTCAAAATGAAAGCCATTCCTAATGTTAGTGTATTACGCAATTACTCTGCTGATATGAAAAACATTGTAGGTAGAATACATTTCAAGTACCTATAACTATTGAAAGTAAGATTTTAAACTGATATAATGTCTTACTTTCTATTTTTCTTTGCTGTTCCTAAATAATTGCCATCATGCCAATAGTTCCAATACTTACATAAAAATATTCAAACACAACCTCTCATTCGTTCATATAATGTTGCTCTATGAAACATTGCAAATTGTACTTTAGCCCTATCAACCTAAAATATATTCTCATTCGTCAAAGGTCCAAGTTCGTGAACTTATGGCCTCGCGGACAATTTGCGCGGATGTAAAGCAGTACCCAGACTCAGACCACTCAACGTGATGGGATTATATGATTATGTGATGCGTTTTTCATGTCCCTATTTTGTCCCTTTACTACGGTCGGTGTACTTTATTACCATTTTTTTACGTAAACTTTGACGGTTACCTACCTATTTCGTTTGATAAGGCGTAGTTTTGGTGTGATATATAAAGCTTGTGAAGTGTGTTGTAAGTATTCGTATTGAGGTGAGATCTGTTGAATGTCGCGTATGCCCAGGAGTGCCAAAATTGGCGCCTTAATATTTTAATTTTTTATTTGGAACAACAGCAAATTGGCATAATTACAGTAATAGAAACGATGTCCGATGATAGGTACAAAAGTTAATAACTGTGTCGCAGCTATCAACGTAAACCTTGAAATGGACAGTTTAGCAATCATTGAATTAAAAAACCGGTCAAGTGCGAGTCGGACTTGCGCACCGTGGGTTCGCGGTTCGGTACAAATTTGTAGAATTGTAAGTAGGTTATAGGTATGTAAATAGTTTGTCACGGTAAAAAATATTTTTATGTAAGTAGGTACCTAACTAAAAATTTGCGGATTTTGGTTTTTTTCCTTTACTTGTGCTACATGACATTGCTAATTTCATGATTCTTAGGTCAACGGGAAGTACCTTAAAGGTTTGATTCCAGAACATAAACGCCCGTATCTTTTGATTGCGTCGACTTGGAAGTTTGATCACTGCTGCAATAGATTGCAGCCCTGAGTACCTATTTGATATTAATTTCAACTTGATAACTCCACACGTTCCTGAGAAAAAGGGTCTTGACCGACGGTCAGACATACGGACAACGAATTGATCTTCTAAGGATTCCGTTTTTCCGTTTCAGGTACGGAGCCCTAAAAAAACTATTAATTTATCGAACATGTGAAGTAATGGTTTAGCAATATCCTTCAAAATGATTCAGATTTAAATTGATATGTGTTACGCAATTAAGGTGCTGAAACCCTGAACTGATACGGAGTTGTTAAAGCGGCCGGGAAATAACTACGTAACCTAAATTAAACACATTGGTTACGATTGGTTGGTTGGCTAAGACGATTTATAGTGGGAAGATTTTGCTGTCTAAACTTATAGCTTATCTATAAAGGCTAAGTTGCGCTTTCAAGTCATTCAAAAGTCCAAACGCCCGTTTTATAAAGGCACAAACACATTTCTCATCTGAACATAGCCTTCATAGCTAAAAGCACAAGTAACACACTTACACAAAAACTCACTTACCTTCCGAGGACTCCCGATGGCTCCCGATTGCTCCCGATGATCATGCGAGTACGATAAGTATGTTTTCCGCGATCGTTCACACTCGTCAAGCTTCGGAGAAAAGGATGGGGGTAAATAAAACGAAACACTTTTCGTATTGTTTATTGAACGTGGTTACCTTTTTTCTATCTATGTGAAGGTGTGTTGATGTTTGCCTTGCTTCCTCTGCTGTTTTATTGTAGAAATCTTTATTTTTTGTGGTAGATTTACCAACCCGTGCTGGGCCCGCATGGTGGATTACAGCCCACTCCTTCTTGAAGAGAGGAGGCCTGTAATGCTTAGAGCATTGGGTTCATAATAGGCTGATTATGTTGTGGGGTTTATTTGGGAAGCTGGTTCGGAGTTTATTTGGAAACCTTGGTATTAATGACGGTTTTTAGAATATCTAGAGTTTGGGTCGTTAAATAATCATTGGATCGCTTTCAAAGGCATGGTCAAGCTTGATCGAATTGAAAATAGATCTATAATCACGAGCACAAAACATAAATGGTCGACAGCTGTACGTCATGACTGTGACAAGAAGGCTTTTTTTTTTCGGATGTGAAATCATCTAATGACCCCTCCCGCTCTGGGTGGAGCGGAAGGGAGTGTCAGACTCTTACTGACTAAAACCCACCCATGTTCCTTCCTTAGCCCTTTATGTTCCGGGCCAGCGGTAACCCTTTCGGACAATTCCGCTGTGACAAGAAGGCTTCCACTCAGCATTATGCTGTGGCTTATTAGTCGATCCGCACGAATTAACTCGCCCGGATCGGCGAGTCGTCACTTTTAAATAATAGATATTTTTTCCATAAAATAATATTTTTTTTATATTATATTTCTATAGGTATGCAACTCGCGCGAATCGACACATTTTGAATTTCATGCAATGAAGTTAAGAAAAAGTATACGTTTTATAATATTTAACTCTTATCACTTCTGTGCGCTAGTGTCCTTTTTTCTATACCATTTCAGGCGAGTAAATTCGTGCGAATTGACTAATAAGCCGATCCTGGGGACCCACAGACTTACGGTTACTTGAAAAGGACGTACGGAAACAAAGTCAGGTTTAATTAACGAATGGTACAGGCTTTCGGAAAACGCCTTATCTTTGCGTCCTTCTCGACGAGGTGATTTCTACTGAAGTTGTAACTTACTGTTGAATAATTACCGATTCTCGCTAAACTTGTACCATGTGCTTATCGATTTGCGAAATATTAAGACTTTACTTTGTGAACAACTTCAAACACAAGAAACTTGAAAGTGGCCTCCAAAACTTTTTGGAGGCTTTTCCGTTTAAAGCCCTTTTGTAAGATTTGTTTGATAACGAACTTTATTGGTCACGTTGTTTCTCGAAGACTCACAAGTTGGTATCCACATAGGTACTATTGGTACTTCCCTACAATAAAAACCATCTACGACGGGAGCACTGGTTGGTCTGGTTGTTTCATT